>OX422224.1:103695632-104908132 GCA_949130495.1 Sambucus nigra
ATTGAATTAAAAATTTTGGATTAAATTTGGGAATTAATTAAATCAGAGGAATTTAAATTAAAATGTAATTTTTTTTAATGTGGGAATGAATACTTATTCATAATTGACTCACCTGGGAAGGATGGGTTCGATCGTGAGAAATAAATCATAAAGTAAATTAACTTATGGTTGGGCGTTGATTAAACATTATACAAATGGGTATGTTAAATAAAAATATTCGGGACCCATTTCGGGAGATTCTATGGACTCATTTAGGTTTTTTAGATCTTTCAAAATCGTCCCATAGTATGGGTATAATAATTGGTTAACTTTCGGGTCATTTGAGTAGTGGGTTTGGGTCCATTTGGGGGTCCAAAGGTGAGGCCTAGGGCCCAACTCGGAATTTGAGTCTTAGTTATATTAATTGGAAGTTTAATAACTCCCTATAATTTGTATCCAAGAACCTTAAAACACATTTTATGAGTGAGAGGGAATAACCCTAGCAGGAGAATTAGGAGAGAAAGATGCAAGGATTTATCCAAGAATCAACTAAGAAGACATCCAAGATCTAAGGCAAGAATTTTCTTACTTAATTTTTATTAGTTCAAATTACTTATTTATTCATTGTGTGTTGTGAGCCATGTACAAACGATGGATTTAGGTATGTTGGTGATTTGATAATGAAAATTGAATATACTTATGATATAAGTGACATTTATGAGTAATTAGGGAATCCAAAATTTAGGATGGTTCGATTACAAGGATTAAATGAATAAAAATCATGCTTAGGGCTCCTATTGAAATGGTTGTGTTGATTCATATGTCAAAGACTTTTACACATATTATAAGGACTGGAATTATGATGATTATAGCCCTTGTATGTAATAGAAATTTCAGAGATTTATTGTTATCGAAATTCTGAATTGATATGAACATGGATTGGTCACTCAAATTTCTGGGATTTTAGAATATGAATTCATTGTTAAAATACGTGATTAATTACCCTAAGTTGGTGAACAAATTATTAGATATTCATTTGGTGGAACATACATTGGTAGGAACCTAGAAAATCAAGTTTGGCTTTAGAAACTGTAAATCTCGTATAGAAGAAAAACTGGGAAAATGAATTTTGGAGGAGCGAAACGGTTCGCTCCTGGGCCAAATCGGTTCGACTCCAAGGGGCTTGGCGTCTGCCATTGGGTCTGAGTGATTTTTAGAAGTTCATATGAGTCGACGGAACGGTGTTTGGACAATCGTAGAATTTTTTAAAAATTGTAAGGTGACGATGTTAATAAATGGCAGATATTTATTTAACTCGATGTTGAAGGGTGCTATATAATTAAAAGTCATTTAATAAATTAAATGTGGAATAATTATTAAGTGAGGGTTATTACGGGAGGCACTAGGGGTAATCGTTGGATGCTTACCTTTTATATATATATATATATATATATAGATATAGATATATATTTGTGTGTGTGACATTCCTCATTCGTGGACCATCCTATCGGTTGGGGTACGCGTGTTCGAAACCAGAGCACACGTAGGCACAGGTGGGATATGTGTAGTGTTAGGTCATATTTTAGCTACTACATGGAAGCTACACTTATAGGAGTTAAGTGTTAATTCTTAATCCACGTGACACCGCTTGGTATGGGCCATGTGATGGTGATACTGCGTTGGTACCGCCCCACTTGCTTGTGTTTTGTTTTGTCTATTTTGGATAAGAGCCTCCTACGGACTCACCGATAGAGCACGG
The DNA here is from genome assembly GCA_949130495.1 of Sambucus nigra. NCBI lineage: Eukaryota > Viridiplantae > Streptophyta > Magnoliopsida > Dipsacales > Adoxaceae > Sambucus > Sambucus nigra. Next base: position 103,697,371 of record OX422224.1, read on the forward strand.
ACGAGACACTATATGAAGATGCCTTAGTGTTCCATATATAATGGCATATATGAAATCGATTGAAATGAATGAAAGAATTCCTGATTCTAATGTTGTAGACTAAAGATGCATACCCAATACTATGTAGAATGAATGATATTAGATGTTATCTCTTTATGCGTAGTATATCGGGGGTGAATTGGAAAACAATTACATGAGAGTATTTAACTATGTTTCAGTAGATTATCTTGCTACATGCATCTTTATACTACCAGTTTCACTTATTATGTATCCATATCGGGTTATGGGTGGGTATTCGAGTAACATCGCTTTTCAGTGAGGGGTGAGATGTATTATTCACGAGAGTGACGATGGGAACACTCACTTTGAATTCACTGTATTTTTTCCACATTACGACGAGTAAGTTAATTCTTGCATACTTTAGGGTGCTGACCCAAAATTCAAATGTCCCCCTCCCCCTTCAGGTGTGCGTTGGCAAGGATAACAGGATTGTCAGGAGACCTTTCTTGCTGTTTCTTCCATTTCAGAGATTTTAGTTCTTGATTTTATCATTAGACTATCTTTTTATTTTGATTATTTCACTCTGGATTATTTTAAGGACATAAGCCCGAAGTTTATTTCCTTTCAGTTGCGTTGAGATAATATTCTACGCTGAAGTTTTTTTTTATTTAGTTATTCATACTATGGATGTTGATTTAGTGGTGTGTGGTTATTTATTCACTTGCGATTCAATTCATTTATATATATTAAATTATTATTTTATTATTTGATGCTAAGAATGATATAAATTGACAACATGCCCCATCTCCGCCGTATTGTGTCTGGCCAACCTTTATGTGAGAAAATGGGTGTTCTTACAGTTGGTATCAGAGCATCCGGGTTCTAGTGTCCTGAGGATCTGTGTTGCATTCGTTTCATTTTCTGTTGAGCATTATTTGATGTGTCTAGAGCCCATTATAGGATTTTGAAATCCGATGGCGCGTGTGTCAATATCGTTCACTTTCATTTGAGCCTTAGCAAGACTTCGAGATTATTAACGCTAAGAAAAGCCTAAGAATGGGGACCATTGTGAGTTAGTGGTCAAGAGTGGAATGAGTGGATGGACGAGGGTGTTCACCACATTTGTGAAAATTATTATGGAAAATTATCTTGTTTGGGGGTAAAGTCAGCAACTTAAGGACCCTTGGGGTAACAAATTAATGAATGTATTTCAGGTTGAGTCCATTTTTGAAGATATTATGGGAGTTTAGTTACTGAGTACTTTACAAGAATTTTAAGATTTACTTATGGTAATATGGGTTGTGATGGAAATTTATCCTAGTAGAATGACCTCATGAAATTTTGTGCACGTAAGAGAGAAGGCAGTGGATTGCTGAGTTTTAGCAAAATATAAGAATTTTGATGAAAATTTTAAGTGGGGATTAATTGAAATTTAAGGTTTGAATTGGTATTGCGGTCATATTTGTGCAATGTTCATTTATGTGGTGAAACCGTTTGTTACCTGGGTGATGATAAAATGACAGTGTTCAAACTTAGTAGTAGGTTCATCGTCTATTCAAGTAATAAAGGGTGGTGACTAGTTAGATAATTTGTAATACACTTATGTGAGTGGAAAAGAGAACATTGATTTCCTAGGTGGTTCGAGTAAAGAGAACCCAATTATATAATTATAGGAGGATGGAGTTACATGTGCATTGCTGATGTGTATTTTGTTAGTGTATGAGTTATAAATAAGATTTAGGAACAAGTGGGTTCCAAGAAACTCGAAGAAAGAGCATTTTTAGATTAAGAATTATAATTGCGGATGTAGGATTGAGAGTACCACTATTAGAGACAATTAGGGGAAAACGGAAGATGATGTTACGAAATGGCGAGTTGAGCCCAGTGGGAGGACTAAAAAGGTGAATTGTAATTTCAATTTTTTGACGTGTGATGTGTGGAAACATATTTGGCAGTTGCCCAAATGTGAATTCTGAATATGGTAGAGTAGAACCAAGGATGGTTCAATTGATGTTTTATAGATTTTATATGGTGGACATTTCTACAAGCATTGGGGGTTAGATGTGGGTCTCGTATGGTTAGAGAGGTAGTGTCTGGATAAGAGTGGATGGGTGCAATGAAGTGATGATGCTAGGTTGGTTATTGACGTATTTGTTGGAGTATATAAATAATGAAGTATGATGTTCATAATATCTATGCACTTAGTGGTGCTGTATCTTGTTTGGGTATGATGGCCTTGCTGAGAGTTGTCTCTTGATTGATGGATTGACTGTTGACGCAACCACGTGGATTATGGATTGGTGTTCATTATGATTTGGTGTTGGTCATTAGAGATTTGATTCCATATGGAAGTGGCTATGCGATTTATCATGTACGGGTATATTATGTGGATATTTACCTCTAGACATTAGATACAAGTGGGAATGTGAGTGTCCCCTAAGTTGTTATTACTTTTTTTAGGGGTGAGAACTTAACGGTTGATGGGTTTTGTAAGCGCCTTATATGTTCTACTTGTTATTCTTGGGAACTTACAATGCCCTCCTGTGGATTCTCATATTGAATGTGATATTGATTTTTGCTTTACGACATGAGTTTGTCTATTGGAAGTGATTTTTGAGTTCAAAGTATTGATATGGTCTATATGTTGATGACAACATACATTAGGGGATGGCTAGACGGGATGGTTAGACAATGACTAGTTTATATTCGTATTAAGGACACGAGTGATGAGAAATAAATATATGGTAAACTGGATGGCAATGAAAACTTTGAATTGGTACGATGATTTTTATAAAATTTAGAGAGAACTGTGTAGTGATACGATTATGTAAGTTCTGAGGAGAGATATTATGGGCGAAAAAATTCTGGGTAAAGAGTATTAATTGATGATGTGCTTAGATTGGGGAAGATTTATTATTTGTTACATCGTTCGTGATTTCGACGAAAATCAAGTGCGATTGTTTGGACCTTGGAGCAGGTTCACCGTATATTTTCAGAATACGGGGGGCGATGACCCAATTAGAAAACTTGTACGAGTTAGTGTGGCTTGTGCATCATAGAAGCGTGTTTTGTTGATCCACTAAGGTAGATAAGTGAACAAGTGAGTGTGTAATTATGAATTTCTGGAGATAGTATCGTGGGACCCATGATGGTTCAAAGGAATTATAGACCCAACATAATGGGAGTTTATACGAGCACTAGGATTATGAACGCGGGATTCACGTGAATTGGGAGGATTTGCCTTATTGAGAGTAGGCACAATAATGTGAAAATTTCAGAATGGGTTACTCAAGTATTTTGGGAAATTAGAGAAACAATGAATGTTCGATTCGAGAAACTAACGTAGAATAAATATTAATAATGGTATGTTTTTAGGGATAAAAAATGCGATAATTATCCAGCGATGAAATCTTCTTATTTTATGTTAAGATTACGAAAAGTGGAAGCATTCGTATTGTAAATGTAATTGGTTCCTTTGGGAACATTAAGACTAGTGATAGTCTCAGTCACGTGATGATGTGTATAATCATAAATAATGTTACAATCATTACGATGTTATAAAAAATGTGCAGTAGTAGTCCTTATGGGAATTAGTGGGCCTTTGGAGGGTTAAGAGTGATTAAGTGTTCTACTATACTTAAGAATGGACGGAGGATGTCTTATCATATGAGTAAAATCAAATATGATGTTCTTGCTATTAGCAAACTGGTAAATTTATTTGGATTTAGTGTATTCCTTAGGAGTGATGAGACTTCTGTTAGCAATGGGCATCAATTGGAATTTATATGATTCGCAAAAACATTTATTTTTATTTTCTTTTAAATCTTGGATCGACAAATATCAATAATCGACTAAGACATTTAGTAGTGTATCAGGAGGGTTCCTTGTCTAGATTTCTCTTGCAAAACTTCCAGCGCACGAAATTAGAAAATGTCGGGAGATGAGGGAAGTTAGATACTAAGATGGTTAAATTTTACATTTACATGTGTGGTGGTATCCTTGCTATATAGATATACTTGTTGTGAATGGTACGGATTGGATGTATATGTTTCATTCATATTTGATAATGGTACGTGTGTGTTTGCATGTAATGGGAAATATATGGGCTCCCCTGTAATGTTATGATAGGCATAGATGAGCCTTTCCTTTAATCTCATGGGATATGAGTATGGAAAAATTGGGTATAAACTTAATACAATGGTACTGATTAAAATGTGACTTCATGCCTCTGTGAATTCTTAGGATGGAATTCCGTTATTGAGGGAAAGAATGTAATACCCCGTATTATAAGAATAAAATATTATAACGAAAATTGAATTAAAAATTTCGGATTAAATTTTAGAATTAATTAAATGAGAGGGACTTAAATTTAAATGAATAAAATTTGAATTAAGAATGAATACTTATTCATAATTTCATAATTGATACAACGGTTAATGATGGGTTCACTCGTGAGAAATAAATCATAAAATAAATCAACTAATGGTTGGTCGTTAATTAAACATGATACAAATGGGTATGTCAAATAAAAATATTCGGAACACGTTTAAGGAGGTTATATCGAGCCATTTAGGGGTTTTATATCTTTAAAAATGGTCTTGGGGTATGGGTATACCAATGGGGTAACTTTAGGGTCATTTGAGTTGGGTTTGGGTCCATTAGGGGGTCTAAAGCTGAGGCCTAAAGTCCAACTCGGGATTTGAGCCTTAGTTATATTAATTGGAAGTTTAATAACTCCGTATCATTTGTATCGAGGAACCCTGAAACACATTTTGGTAGAGAGAGGTAATAACCCTTGGAAGTGAATTGGGAGAGAAAGATCCAAGGATTTATCCAAGAATCAACCGAGAAGACATCTAAGATCTAAGGTAAGAATTTCCTTGCTTAAATTTTATTGGTTCAAATTACTTCTTTATTCATTGTGTGTTGTGATCCATTTTGAAATTTTGGATTTAGTTAGGTTGGTGATTTGATGATGAAAATTGAATGTACTTTTGATATAAGTGACATTTATGAGTAATTAGGGAATCCATAATTTAAGATGGTTCGATTATAAGGATTAAATGAATAGAAATCATGCTTAGGGCTCCTATTGAAATGGTTGTGTTGATTCATATTTAGAAGATGTTTACACATATTATAAGGATTGAAATTATGATTATTATAGCCCTTGTATGTAATAAAAATTTGAGAGATTTATTGTAATGGAAATTCAGAATTGATATGAACATAGATTGGTCACTCAAATTTATGGCAGTTTAGAATATGAATTCATTGTTAAAATACGTGATGAATTACCTTGAGTTGGTGAACTAATTATTAGAGATTCATTTGGTGGAAAATACATTAGTAGGAACCTAGAAAATCAGGTTTTTCTTTAGAAAGTGTAAATTGTGTATAGAAGAAAAAAAAGGAAAATGAATTACGGATGAGCGAAACAGTTTGCTCCAAGGCCGAACCGGTTCGACTCCGGGGGTTTTCGTCGTGGGGTCCATGTGATTTTTAGATGCTCATAGGAGTTGACAGAACCGTGTTCGGACAATCGTAGAATTTTTAAAAAAAGGTAATACGACGATGTTAATAAATGGGAAATATTTAATTAACTAGATATCGAAGTGTGCTATATGATTAAAAGTCATCTAATAAATTAAATATGGAATAATTACTGAGTGATGATTATTACGGGAGGCACTAGGGGTAATTGTAGGATAATTCCCTTACCTATATATATATATATATATATATATAATATAGTTTTATTGTGTGTGACATACCTGGGTTTGTGGACCATCCTAGCGGTTGGGGTACGCGTTCAGGACCGAAGCACACATCGGCATATGTGCGCTAGGCGTAGTGCTAGGTCATATTTAAGGTTTTATGTGGCAGAGCCAGATATAGGAGTTAATCGTTGATGATGGATCCATGCGACACCATTTGTTATGATCCGTGCAATGGTGAAACTACGTAGGTACCGCCCCACTTGTTTGTGTTTTGTTTTGTCCATTTTGGATAAGATACTCCTACAGACTCACCGTTAGAGCACGAACGAGACACTATAGGTAGATGCCTTAGTGTCGCATATATAATGACATATATGAAATTAATTGAAATAAATGTAAGAATTGCTAAGTCTAATATTGTGGACTAAAGATGCAAACCCAATACTACGGAGTATGAATGATATTAGATGTTATCTCTTTATAAGAAGTATATCGAGGGTAAATTGGGAAAAAGTTACTTGAGAGTATTTAACTATGTTTCAGTACATTATCTTGCTAGATGCATCTTTATACTAGCAGTTGCACTTTTTTTGTATCCATATCAAGTTACGGGTGGGTATCCGAGTAGCACTGCTTCTAGGCGATGGGTGAAATGTATTATTCGCGAGAGTGATGATGGGAACACTCAATTTGAATTCAGTATACTTTTGCCCCATTAAAATGAGTAAGTTAATTCTTGCACACTTTAAGGCACTGACCCAAAATTCAAATCCCCCCCCCCCCCCAAGTGTGCATAGGAAAGGTTAACAGGATTTTCAGGAGAAACGTCTTTTCGTTGCTTCCATTTAAGAGATTTCAGTTCTTGATTCTATCATTGGAATGTCTTTTCATTTTGATTATTTCACTCTGGATTATTGTAAGGGCATAAGCCAGAAGTTTATTTCCTTTCAGTTGGGTTGAGATATTAGTATATGCTGAAGTTTTTTTTATTTAGTTATTCATACTCTGGATGTTGATTTATTGGTGTGTGGTTATTTATTCACTTGCAGTTAAATTCATTTATGTCTATTAAATTATTATTTTATGGTTTGATGCTAAGAATGATATAAATTGACAATAAGCCCCATCTTCGACGTATTGGGTGTGGCCAACCTTTACATGAGAAAATGGGGGTTGTTTCAAATAATATTATTAATAATAATAATTGTTTCACATATTCAATGATACTTCCTACCACAACTGTGGCACCCCGTAATATTTAATAATCGATTGATCAGGTCTAAATTAAACAATACATGTGCCTGGACAATTAAATAACATTATAATCATGCGTAAAGAAATAAAAATAAAGGAAAACTGGTTATAGAAAAATAATTGTCCATGAACTTTGATACCGTAATACATGCCCAAAAAACATATAAAGTCAACTATAACATACATGCCAAACTACCAAACAATGAAAAGTATATGTATGACATGTGTCTAAATGCTAAATTGAGAATAATAAAAAAATGTCGATAAAAGTTGGAGCGCAGGTCAGGGACACCTACATCCTAATGAATATCAGAAACCAAAAGGATAAGTGACAACAATGAGGTATATCCAGATTCTAGAACGAGTAGTGATTAGGCACATATTCTTCATATTTATCCCCTTAATTTCGGTATTTTTATGATCCCGTGCAGTGTAAATAGCTTGGATTTGTCTCGTATTTATGCTACTAACCCCTTTTGGCAAGTATTTCGTGTTTTGTGTAGTTCTCATGTGTTTTACAGGTATTTCATGTAAGTTAGTGCGAAGGAGAACTCAAAACAGTGAAAAAAACCAAGAAATGGAGAGTTGAAGGTCATTTTCGTAATTTTTCAGCCTTAGTACGGAGGTGGGGCCAACTAGAAAGTTGAAGATCTCTAAATTACAAGAATACTGGAAAAAACGGCACCTCAATCCGACCTACGGTGAAGAAGTTACGATGTTTTGAAGTTGCGCGATAATGAAGAGAAACGGATCAGTCTCGATGTGCGAATTGATGTCATTAATTATACAGATTTTATGGTGATTGGTTGGCAAAAACTTGTGCCACAAGCGAAATTTGATGTTAAATTCGTGCAACTTGGTGCTATAAAAGATCAAGCCCTAATTCATTCAAAGGGGGACTCAAAATTAGAGAGAGAAAGTCATTTTTTAGAAATCCTTTTTAGTTTTTCATATTTGTAGAGAAATCTTAGTTTGTATGTTTGAAGAACAAGTAGTATTCTGGATTCAAGTTCATCTAGTGCAGATTTCAAGTATCAATTCTTCAATTAAATTCAAGTATCAAATTCCCTTCCCTTATTTAGTCTCAATTCTATTTTCAATTTTCAATTGTTTTCCATTTGTTACCAATGTTTGTTAGATCCATAATTCCATGTATTGGTATGAATTTGTTTTCTAGAAAAATCATGAGTAGCTAAATTCCCAAGGGTTGGGGTACATGAACTCAATCCAAGGCAAATTATTTATGTAGAAAATAGAGATTAAATTAAAATATTGATTGAATCGTGAATGAAAATCATACAAACATTGTCAATCTTTTAATCTCTCTTGCCCTAGGTACTTGAGATGTTTAAGAACGCTTTGTGAGTATAATTTATCATTCACCGCTTTATATCTATCTTTGATTTCATATGATGTGGGCTAGATCCCTCATATATGTAATGCTTAGAATTTATAAAGACTGGATTTAGTCAAGAATTTTAATTTACAATTCTAGTATTCTATAGGATAATTTGTTAAGGATTGAGGGATTGTACCCTACCCTATTTTCTCTAATTTGTCAGATCTAAGTTCTTCGCAATTTTCAATTCGTTTTTCTTAAGTAAATTTTTATTTCAATAGAATTTTTTCCCAATCATTAATAATCTTTTTATATTTATTTTGAGAAATCATTTCAAGATTTAATAGCTTTCCCTATTACGATTTGGCAATTTTGATCCCTGTGGAGACGATCCCGACTTACTGGGTTTATTACTTGAGCGACAGGCTTGCACTTGAGCCTAGAGAAAACGCAATTTTGAGACAAATTCTTAGTCGCGTCAAGTTTATGGCGCCGTTGTCGGGGATCATTAATTGTCATAGATTTAGGAAAGTAATTTTTATCAACAAGTGATTTCGAAAAAAAAAAACAAAACAAATTTTTTTATTTCATCTCTTATGTGCTTATATGCAGAATTCATCTTCCACCCAAGTTCACGAAAATCCTATTGCCGAAACAAGTTCTGAAAATTCTCATACCACTGAGTCTCCTCATTTCTGGGTTCCACCTCCTTCGCCTAATAATTCAATCACAAGTCGTTCATTGAGTCAAACACTGAGTGAGAATTCTGAACCTTTCGGTAGCACTATGTCGGAGCATGGTAGTGTCGGTGTTGGTGCTGGAGAGGATGCGATACCATATCTTCCCATGAAAGATCTTTTATTTCCGGAGCGAACTGTTACCCTTGGTTGCATTTTACTCCCGTATAATGCCGGTCAGTTCCACTTTCGGAATGGTATGATCCAAATTCTTCCTACATTTCATGGGATGGATTCTGAAAAACAATATCTCCATCTTAGAGAGTTCGAGGAAGCGTGTGAGACGTTTGGTGACCAAGCTTGTCCACAAGATGTAATCCGGTTGAAGCTTTTCCCTTTTTCCTTAAAGGATAAAGCTAAAACTTGGTTATGGTCCCTACCCCCAAATTCTGTGTTATCTTGGAGAGATATGCAAGCCAAGTTTTTATCAAAAATTTTTCCACAACACAAAACCAATTCTGTTAAAGCCCAAATTCAAGTTTTTCGACAAAATGAGAATGAGGCTTTTGATAAATGTTGGGAGAGATTTCAGGAGTTAGTTAGTGCTTGCCCACATCATGGATTTGAAAAGCATCATCTGATTTCATTTTTCCATCAAGGCCTTACTTTAGCATCTAAACAACTTGTTCAAACCATGTGTGAAAGACCTTTTTTGGAGTTAGATTCAAGCGATGCTGAGGCTCATCTGAAATATGTAGCAGAAACTACCCAAGCATGGGATATTTCTAATCCTAATAATCAAAATCGAAATCGACAAGTGTCCAACTTGCCTGCTGCGTCCGGTATTTATCACTTGGACAAGGACACTTTGTTGGATCGAAAATTTGACCAATTGGAGAAGAATTTTAGAGATATGCTTGAAGTGCGTTTGAGAGAAGTAGTTGGATCCGTACAAGCCGGGAAGGAGAAAGTGTGTGCCATTTGTAATGCGGGTCATTCTACCAAAGGATGTCCTACTATCACTGTATACAAGGCAATGTACACTGAACAAGTTGAGGCAATAGGGGTTTTTTGAGGAAATTATAATGCACAGCAAGGGAATGCATATATCAATCTTGGAGGAATAATCCTGGGTTCACTTATGGACAACCCCAAGTGGGGATGGTTCCTAACCCACATATGACTCTACCACCACCTCCTCAATTTCAGCAAGTGGCTCCTCCAATGCCAAATCCTATTCAGGTACCACCTCCTGGTCCGTATGTAGCTCCACCTAGGAGATCTATTGAAGATAATCTCAATCAATTCATCCAATCTCAAAAAGAGAGCAATGCTAAATATGATCAAATGTTCACTGAAATTCATACTAGCATCTCTAGGTTGCAATCTGCAGTGAATACTCAAGAGAAGGGTAAACTTCCTGCCCAAGGCCAAAGACATCCTCTTCAAGGACAACCCACGGTTGGCTCCACATCATCGGATTTGCAAGAACAATGTCAAGCTGTAACTACTATTTGTAGTGGCCGCGTAATTGATCCAGCACCAAAACTTCCAAAAGAGAAAGATGATGGAGTTGAACCCGAAATTTCCAAGGAATCTGAAACTTTTGAGTCTGAAGAACCTCCATTAGAAAAGGAATTGAAAGATGAGGAATTTGAACCTGAAATTGAAGTCAAGTTGCCCACTGCTGCTCCATTTCCTCAACGCTTAGAGCCACCCAAAAAAGGGGCTTCGCGTACCGAGGTGTTGGATGTGTTGAAGCAAGTAAAATTGAACTTGCCATTTCTTGATGCTATTCAACAAATTCCAGCATATGCTAAGGTTATCAAAGATCTTTTGACTGTCAAAAGACGGCTTAAGGTGAAGAAGAATGTTTTCTTGGCACAAAATGTGAGCTCGGTCCTTCTCAATGATCTTCCACCAAAATTCAAAGATTCAGGTGCACCTACCATTTCGTGCGTCATTGGAGAAAAAAGAGTGGAAAAAGCATTGCTTGACTTAGGTGCGAGTGTAAATATCCTTCCATACTCCATCTATAAGCATCTTGATTTAGGTGATTTAAAACTGACCCGAATCACTCTACAGTTAGCGGATAGAACACTGAAAGTGCCTCGTGGGGTTGTAGAAGACGTGATAGTTCAAGTGGACACGTTCTACTTTCCTGTTGATTTTATCATTTGGGACACTGAGCCTGTTCCCCATACGAGAAATCATGTTCCAATAATATTGGGCCGTCCATTCTTAGCTACTGCTAATGCTTTGATCAATACAAGGAATGGCCAAATGCAACTCACTTTTGGAAACATGACTCTCGAGACCAATATTTTCAATGTCGCTAACCAAATGGGTGATGAGGATGAAATTCTTGAGGTTGATCTTATTGAAGAAGTGGTGGATGATAACATTGAGAAAATTATAGGAGGAGATGCATTGGAAGTGTGTTTAGTGCAAAGTGGTGAGAAAAAGAGTTCTTATACTGAGTTTGAGCGTGAGATGGAAGAGTTGGAAACTTGGTTACAAGAGGAAGAGAGTTTTGAGAGCTTAAGAGATGTTGACTGGATTTCTAGGTATGAAGAATTGCCTCTGAGGGAGACAACCATGATTCCCTCTGAAAATAGATTTCCTAATCTTGAGTCGAAGAAACTACCCTCACATGTCAAATATGCCTTTCTGGGAGAGAATGATACATTTCCCGTTGTTGTGTCTTCCCATTTAGAAAAAGGGCAAGAGGGTATGTTATTGGATGTGTTGTTAAAGCATAGAAGTGCTTTTGGTTGGACTATAGCAGATTTGAAAGGTATAAGTCCATTGATTTGTACCCATAAAATCCATCTTGAAGAAAAGGTGAAGCCCTCGCGTGAGATGCAAAGGCGATTAAACCCAACAATGAAAGATGTAGTAAGAGCGGAAATCATTAAATTTCTAGATGCTGGGATTATCTATCCCATTTCTGATAGTAAATGGGTGATCCCAATTTAGGTCGTTCCAAAAAAATCGGGCATGACCGTGGTTGAAAATGCTAAGGGAGAATTAATACCTCAACGCACCACCACCGGGTGGCGTGTTTTCATTGACTACCGAAAGCTCAATGCTGAAAGTCAAAAAGATCATTTTCCCTTACCGTTCATCGATCAAGTGATTGAACGAGTGGGGGGCCATCCTTACTATTGTTTCCTAGATGGGTATTCCGGTTATAATCAGATTGAAGTGGATGCACTTGATTAAGAAAAGATGACTTTTACATGTCCGTTTGGTACGTTTGCCTATAAATGTATGCCATTTGGGTTGTGTAATGCGCCAGCAACTTTTCAAAGGTGCATGTTAAGTCTCTTTAGCGATATGATTAAAAAAGGTCTTGAGGTGTTCATGGACGATTTCAGCGTTTTCGGTCCATCTTTTGACCAATGTTTAACTAATCTTGAAAGAGTTTTATTCCGGTGTGTGGAAAAAGACTTAGTCCTCAATTGGGAAAAATGCCATTTTATGGTTACCGAGGGCGTAGTTTTAGGCCACATAGTCTCATCTAGGGGGATTGAAGTTGATCGAGAAAAAATTGAAGTAATAGCTGAGTTACCCCCGCCAAAATCACTTAAAGATGTGAGGTCCTTTCTAGTCCATGCTGGTTTTTATAGGAGATTTATCAAAGACTTTAGCGCCATTGCTAGACCTTTGAGTAATCTTCTCATGAAAGACACTCCATTTGAATGGAATAAAGCATGTCAAGAAGCTTTTGATAAACTTAAAAGCATGCTTATTTCCGCACCTATCATGCAAGCTCCGGATTAGTCACTACCATTTGAGCTTATGTGTGATGCAAGTGATTATGCGATTGGGGCTGTTCTTGGACAGAGGAAACACAAGAAAGCTCATGTTATCTACTATGCTAGCAGAACATTATCTGTCCCTCAGCTTAACTACTCTACTACAGAGAAAGAGTTACTAGCAGTCGTTTTTGCTCTCGACAAATTTCGCTCTTACATTGCTGGGTCGCCTATCATTTGCTTCAATGATCATTCGGCCCTTAAATATCTCTTGAGCAAGAAAGATGCCAAACCCCGTCTAATCAGGTGGATCCTACTCCTACAAGAGTTTAATCTCTCGATTCAAGATAAGAAAGGAGTAGAAAATGTCGTTGCTGACCATTTGTCACGACTCTCGTCCGACGTACCTATTAATCCCATTCCCATAGACGAGTATTTTCTGGATGAGAATCTATTTGCTACTTCTTCTCTCCCTTGGTTTGCGGATATAGTAAATTACCTTGTCACTGGAGTCATTCCATCTAATTGGAATCCGCAAGAGAGAAGGAAGTTCATTACATGGTCGCGCATGTTCTTTTATGATGATCCATATTTGTGTAAGTATTGTGCTGATCAAATCATCCGGCGATGTGTACCCGATGAAGAAATGCAAGGGGTAATTCGATTCTGTCATACGGAAGCATGTGGAGGTCATTTTTCCAAAAATAAAACTGCTGCGAAAATCCTTTAAAGTGGTCTTTATTGGCCCACAATCTTCCGGGATGTGAATGCTTTTTGTAAATCATGCGATAGATGCCAAAGAATGGGAGCTATTACTCGCCGTGACATGATGACATTAACCCCAATTCTAGTCTTGGAGTTGTTTGATTGTTGAGGTATTGACTTCATGGGCTCCTTTCCACCTTCTTTTTGTTTTCTATACATCCTCGTCGCTGTAGATTACATCTCAATGGGTCGAGGCGATAGCTACAAGGACGAATGACAGCAAGGTGGTGATAAAATTCATTCAAGAAAACATATTTTCTCGTTTTGGAATGCCTAAGGCCATAATCAGTGATAATGGAACTCATTTTTGCAATAGGCCTATGGAGAAACTAATGAGGAAGTACGGAATTGTCCATAAAGTTGGAACAACTTATCACCCTCAATCGAATGGCCAAGCCGAGCTTGCTAATCGAGAAATCAAAAATATCTTGGAAAAGATAGTCGATCCTAATAGGAAAGATTGGTCTCTCGATTTAATGATGCACTCTGGGCTTATAGAACTGCGTACAAGAATCCCCTTGGGATGTCCCCATTTCGATTTCTCTATGGCAAACCTTGTCATCTTCCGGTTGAAATCGAACACAAAACGTATTGGGCTATCAAAAGGGTGAACTTCAACATGGATAAAGCCGGTGAAACACGTAAACTTCAGTTGAATGAGTTGGAAGAAATACGCAATGATGCGTATGAAAGTGCTAAAATATCCAAGGAACGAATGATACGAGCTCATGACGGAATCATTTGGAAGAAAGAGTTTCATTTGGGACAAAAAGTACTTCTCTACAACTCGAGGTTGCACTTGTTCCCCGAAAAATTGCGGTCAAGATGGCCAGGTCCATTCATTGTGAAAGAGGTATTTCCCCATGGAGCTGTTGAACTCATAGATGAGAAAGGGGGAAACACATTTAAAGTTAATGGGCATCATTACAAGCCGTATTTGGAAGCGATTGTCAAGGAAGCCGACACAATCTGGTTGTCGGACCCCATTTATGGGGATTGACTGAAAAAGCAAGGTGAGGTCGTCGCACCCCCGACATGTATGGTGTGATTGTTGCACATAAGAGTCTTAGGAGTTAGGAGTCGTAGGTTTGTGTCAGTCCGGGGTTGAGAATCCGACGGGTGAGGAGTGTTCAGGTTTTAATGAGCATTGAGGATAGTTTGAAGTGTGAGCGATTGAAAAATCATCGTTGGAATGGAGAATAGGAGTATATTTGGTGAAAAGAAGAGAGAGAGAAGAAATTCAGCAGACCGGATCGGTCCGGCTAAATTAAAAGAACCGATCCGGTTAAGGCGGATCGGTCCGGTCCCAAAACCAAATCGGTCCGGTTTTCTGCAGAAGTTCATTTCCCAAGGGTCACACCTCTTCAATCCACCTCTTCAATCCACACCTTTTCACTTCCCCCAATCCATTCATTTCTTCAAAAATTCGTCCCCCCCATTTCCCACCCTTTCATTCCCTCCAATTTCCCAATCCCCTCCTATAAATACATCCATCCCCCTACCCATTTTCTTCACACCTACACCTATCTTCTCTCTTCTATCTCCATTGCTGTCTCAATACTCCATATCCATGGTTGCTCCTCAGAAGCAATCCCTATGATCCTAATGCTCCTGGACCTTCCCATCCCCCACCTGCCCCTTAGGATGCCCCTCTACCCCTTTAGGTTTTCACATTTATGTTTGTCCTATTTGCTTCCACAGTTGGTTTGTAATATACAGTTTTACTATGATATTTGCTTGTTTTATTTATCGCACTCTTCTTGTTGTCTTCCTTATCTCTCTTATCCATTTGATTGAGGACAATGCAAATCACTAAGTTAGGGGGGATGACAGGTGCGTATTCATAAAACTTCACATATATGTGAATAAAAAAAAAAAAGCCAAAAATATTTTTGTCCAAAATAAATAAAAATTGGAATTTAAATTTTTCAAAAATGTCACCTTTATTCTATTTAAAGTCTCAAATTGTTAAATCAATTGCACTAAGCCAAAATTGACCGAAGATGGAAATTGAAAGAAAATTGACGACTTAACGAATAAGTGTGGAGATTAGTCCAACCCGGTGAGATTTCGAGCCTATCGATCTTTTTGAGTTTTTAAATCAATCCGAGTTTATGATTAACTCGAAGTTCTTTTCAGCGTTTTAATAAGTCGTTGATGATCTCAATCCTTTGTTTTGATCGGTTATGGGAAATGTGTGAATTATTGTCTCGAAATCCGTGCCAAATATATCTCTAAACTTAATTAATCTCGAGATGCATATGGTAATGTGATTAGCAATTTGGACAATGAAGTAGGCCCTCATTTGTTACCCAAAAATATTAGCCATAAAAAGTTGTGAAAAATTATCCCTTTGCAACCCAAGTTGAGACAAATAAAATTTATCTTTTCGTTTGATAACCCGAAAAATCCAAATAGCCCGGAATTGTGAAAATTGAGAAAACTCATCAAGTAAGTCCAAATTGTTCAATAAAAAGGGGCAAGAGAAAAACAGAACAGAAAAAAAAAATGCTCAACAAAAATAGCAAGAAAAAGAAAGAAAAAGAAAAAAATGAAAAGAGAAAAAGAAAGAGAAAAATGTGCAAATACCCGAAAAAGCACTAATGGACGTCATAAGGACATTTTCCAATTCCGAACATTCCGTCCATTCCCATTTTTACCCTTTACACCTTATAACCCGATAAAGTCCTAACTGAGTCCGAATGGCGAAGTTAATTACCGCGTGGAGAGCTAAGACATGAAAAGATAATATGAGAGATTAAATGGTGTGAAATAGAGATGATGTTTCCCATTTCCTAATAACTGTATTCCGATGATGAGATCATTTCACCATATATTTCCTTCCTTTCAATTTTGTATGCGTGAATTTGTGTCCATTATATTTACTCTTTATATCATGCATACCGAGAGAAAATAACCACAATTTGAGTGATTCGTTTGTGAGTGCAATCCGTAAGAATTTGAATCAAAACGAATTTTCGGAAAGTAATGTAATACTCAATCGATGGAAATTTGAGGTTTAATTTCTGGCTTTGCACACACACACTATGGTTTGAGACATTTGAATATGAATTTATGGTGATTATTTTTCGAAAAGTTTAAATTGTACAATTTTTAAGTATTTTGATATTTATTTGATTCAATAAAGAATTTTGTGGGTATATTCACTGCAAATCCTCACGAGACAAAACTCGTCCTACTAGGGTAACCTAGGGGTTTAAAGGCTTGTTGCATACGCTAAATGCAACCCGTGAAAAAGGTATTTTATCCCAATAAAATGATTTTCAAGAGTTGATCCTGGATAAGATTCATTTACATTGCTCGGGACGCGCAAAGTTCTAAGTTAGGGGGTGTGATTAGGCACATATTCTTCATATTTATCCCCTTAATTTCGGTATTTTTATGATCCCGTGCAGTGTAAATAGCTTGGATTTGTCTCGTATTTATGCTACTAACCCCTTTTTGCAAGTACTTACTGTTTTGTGTATTTCTCATGTGTTTTACAGGTATTTCATGTAAGTTAGTGCGAAGGAGAACTCAAGACAGTGAAAGAAACCAAGAAATGGAGAGTTGAAGGGCATTTTTGTAATTTTTCAGCGTTATTCCGGAGGTGGGGCCAACTAGAAAGTTGAAGAGCTCTAAGTTACAAGAATACTGGAAAAAACGGCACCTCAATCCGACCTACGGTGAAGAAGTTACGATGTTTTGAAGTTGCGCGATAATGAAGAGAAACAGACTGGTCTGGATGTGCGAATTGCTGTCATTAATTATGCAGATTTTATGGTGATTGGTTGGCAAAAACTTGTGCCACAAGCGAAATTTGATGTTAAATTCGTGCAACTTGGTGCTATAAAAGACCAAGCCCTAATTCATTCAAAGGGGGACTCAAAATTAGAGAGAGAAAGTCATTTTTTAGAAATCCTTTTTAGTTTTTCATATTTTTAGAGAAACCTTAGTTTGTATGTTTGAAGAACAAGTAGTATTCTGGATTCAAGTTCATCTAGTGCAGATTTCAAGTATCAATTCTTCAAGTCAATTCAAGTATCAAATTCCCTTCTCTTATTTAGTCTCAATTCTATTTTCAATTTTCAATTGTTTTGCAATTTGTTACCAATGTTTGTTAGATCCATAATTCCATGTATTGGTATGAATTTGTTTTCTAGAAAAATCATGAGTAGCTAAATTCCCAAGGGTTGGGGTACATGAACTCAATCCAAGGCAAATTATTTATGTAGAAAATAGAGATTAAATTAAAATATTGATTGAATCGTGAATGAAAATCATACAAACATTGTCAATCTTTTAATCTCTCTTGCCCTAGGTACTTGAGATGTTTAAGAACGCTTTGTGAGTATAATTTATCATTCACCGCTTTATATCTATCTTTGATTTCATATGATGCGGGCTAGATCCCTCATATATGTAATGCTTAGAATTTATATAGACTGGATTTAGTCAAGAATTTTAATTTACAATTCTAGTATTCTATAGGATAATTTGTTTAGGAATGAGGGATTGTACCCTACCCTATTTTCTCTAATTTGTCAGACCTAAGTTCTTCGCAATTTTCAGTTCGTTTTTCTTAAGTAAATTTTTATTTCAATAGAATTTTTTCCCAATCAGTAATAATCTTTTTATATTTATTTTGAGAAATCATTTCAAGATTTAATAGCTTTCCCTATTACGATTTGGCAATTTTGATCCCTGTGGAGACGATCCCGACTTACCGGGTTTATTACTTGAGCGACAGGCTTGCACTTGAGCCTAGAGAAAACGCAATTTTGAGACAAATTCTTAGTCGCGTCAAGTAGCCTTGGTCCTGAAACGTTAAATCCACAACGTTAACAGCAAGTTCAAAGAGAATAAGTATATAACTGAAATTGGAATAAATCATAACTATAAATATACCTCATGCATTTTATACGGATTTTAGATTTATCCCACCAGTCAATCCTAGATATTAAAAGCATCTAAATTCACAATCCCAAGTGAATCCCATAATTAAGTTTTATCCTTCACAATTGATTTCAACTAAAGGATTCATAATGGTCATTATGCTAAACAATTCGGAGACTATAAAAATTGATAAGATAGTCACAAAATCTAAAAGCATGAACTATAACATAAACCATAGAAATAGTTTCTTACTAAATCGGTCATATTTACGAATTCATAACCCTATTTACCTCGGGGATCACTCGCGGGTACCAAGTATAGTCTTATATCGTCCCAAACCTAAGGACTTAACATGAGGAATGGATGCATCTGTCCGTATACCCATCATTCATATAGTCTACCATACCCAAGGCTATATGATGAAATATCCCAGTCAATCCATCTCGGATGCGGGTACCTAGACGTGTGACTTGCGGGTTATATGACCAAGGATCACTCGTCTACTCACTAAAGCTCCATTGTGGCATGCATCGTATGTAACCCCATAACGGAATCCCCCCTTTGGTCCGACCTCTACGAGTAAACATGCTATACGAATTTTACACATGTAGCATAATGAAAGAGATTCTCATAACACATGAAAGTCCAAACAAAATATAGGAATTATACACTTTTAGTATCATTACTAAGTTAGGTAATAATGAATTTATCACATACATAAACCTATGAGCCACTATAATAATATGATGTACTAGATTTAACTTAATCAAAAGGCAAAAACATAAATTAGTCCCTAGACACCAAAGGTCCAAACCATTACCCGGAAAGACAAATTGTCCATTAACTATTACCACCTACCGATCAGTCATCCATCTACCTGTCGACCGCTCACTTGAGATATGTAAAAAATTCCACTATGAATTTCTTCTTCCCCAATTTTACAAAACTCAAACCAAAACTCCATTAATGGCCCTAAAACCTCCATATATGATTCATATAACATCTAAATAATATAAACAACAATATAACATGATTCAAACATGGTTATAACATCAAAATAACAATTTTTATTCTTGGTTTAATTATAAAACCAAATTCTCCAACAAAAACCCTAGAAATTCAAGCTTAATCAATTTAAATTCTGGTCTCCATGTACTAATACATGTAAACAAGGGATTTATGAATGATTCTCTCTAAAAGTCTCTTCCTATACATGATCTAACAACTCCAATGCACATTTATATAGAAATCAACCAAACCAATATAAATTGACACTAAATTTTATTTAAATAGTCAGATAACGAATTTAATCAAATTAATTATTATAAATCATACCTAAATCACAATTAGGGCTTAGAGTTACATAAATAGGCGTAATCTAAATCAAGGTTAATCATACAGTATTCTAATTAAATTGCCTCAAAATTTGATGAAGAACATCGGCCAAAATCTTCTGGAATTCTTTCATCTTCTTTGAGCTTCCTCTCTCTAAGTGGTAAGATCCCCAAATTATATCGATGTGTTAAATGCCCCCCCCCCCCCCCCCAATCACTCATTAAACCTCTTAAAACCTAAATTGGACTTGCGCCTAGAATAAGCTCTTAAGTAACTTGAAAAAATTAACCCTTAACTATTCTAAATATCCCCCAATACAATATACTAACCTAATAGGCCCAAAACACCGTATTTTAAGTTAAGATACCCTTATTTTAAATATTACCAAAACTCATAAATCATTAACCTTATAAATCAATATTGATAAATGTTCCACATACAAAATATTATCTAATTTAATTTAAACAATCCTTAAAATCATAATTTGTTGGTTTGGGTGTGACACGACATTATAGTTGACTACTTCATAGTCGTTGGAACCCGACATCGAAAGGAATCCCTCAATAACAGACCCCAAACCAGTCCATAGTCTCTAATAATACGCAATTACGTTCAAATTATTTATTAATGTCTTACCATGTCCTGATTTCTAATTTTATTTGTATTATCAATATGTATATCTACATATATACGGAAGTGACATGTCATGAGCACACAATTTATATATTATTTTAGTATATAAAAATACGGGGTATTACTTCTTGATAAACAAATGATAAACACGGGGTAGATACTCCGACTAATTAAATACTGAGTAGATACTCCTTTATCTCATTAATACATAATATCAAGTTGGCTCAGTTCTTGCATCACTGTCAAAAGAATTTTATAATTACTAGCCACCTAAAATTTAAAAGTGAGTTTTCATATTTTATTTCTTAATTTATCATGCAACCAATTAATTATAAAACCAACCATTTAATAGTCACATCAACAATCTCCACAGAGTAAATAATGGAATGAAATAAAATGAGTTTGGAGTAACACTTCCATAAATGTATCAATGTAAAATAAACCCAATACAAAAGTCTAAATGAATAAATAAGTCCAACTACTGAAATGAAATAAATGACTGAAATACTGTCTCTAAATAGGAATGGGCGACATGCCCTAATAGATATAGATAGCTCTGAATGGAATCAAGGTAGAGTGTGGAGGCGTCTAATACCGAGGTCCTGTAACTTCCAGATATGCTACAACACGTCAACTGAATGGAGCTCCTATGCTTGGCATCCCTGAGGCTGGACACTTAAAAGGTTTAAAAAAAATAGATTTGGAAGCAAACGAGTGAGACCTGAGGTGAAAATATTTTAAAAACAACAAGTATTTAAATTACAATTGAAACAACACATATATTAAACATGTTAGTCACGTGCCCTCACTTGAGATTCTCACCCCTCAACTATTCTGCACGCCTAATGCATATGTATCTACCATACTAGTTACACTACCCAACCTAACCAGTCTATATCAATTCTTTACCCAATCGGACAACCTTATGTATTTACTCGAATATCCCCAATTATTATAAACTAACATACTCCGTATTTCACTAACCGATTTCACATAGCTTAATATTTAGATTTAGTTCTCACATACTTTCATTATTTTAGAGTCTCATCTTATCTCTTCTACTTATCAACACAGTAGAACAATTACAAGTATATATATTTATCACCCTCATTATATATATACAAAAACGACACCCTTAGGTTAAGCTGCGGTGCATATATACTCTGCTATCAAATCCTGGTACATCACGTACGTGAGCATCACGAGTTCCAAATCTCTCAGGAACCCAATCAATACAATCACACATATTGGAGGCGAACATAGTCCATAAACCCATGGGTCATGCGCATTCCTACGCTCCCAAAGTCAGCACACTAATCAAATCACATATAAGCCCATTATTGTCCTATGTTCTGAGGTATCAATCTAAAGTCCCCCCGAAGGAACACAAAGACAAGATTGCCCTCTTTCGAATGACCTCCCGTGATTGCAAGTATGGTAGGTATGTCATACACATAATAATCCATATACTAGGAAATCACAGAATCAGTATATATAGATCCAATATAGTTATACTTATTACCTATATATATTAAGTCTCACCCATAATATTTACGTTCCGAATATTCTACGTAATATCTATTTAATGCGATAATTCTCGTCATACGAATTCGGGTACCTATACCTATCCCAAGTGGCAACTAGGTTTCCTATATGTCTCTAAGGTTATCTCAGTAACTTAAAGTCCCCTTGCTATTGTTCAAACCCTTAAATTAATGTTCATCCTAATTAAATCCCCAATATACTAAATTTCGAATCACATCCATTGGGTTAATTATTCTTTCTTTCCCCCATTTAATCTTATATGTACTAACACTATCCAGGTCTTAAGTGTATCCTATTGGCCTCCCCTAAGTCCCAATATATTGAATCAATTATCACCAAAGAGTTATAAAGTTGGAAATCCATCAATTATTCAAAGGGAAATAAATCACATTTTCCAGAGGGGTCGATCGATCGATGAAATGGGTCGATTGATCGACTATTCGATCGATCGACATTCTTGAGTTGATCGATCGATCGAGCAGTTATTTGCCCAAATTTCTTAACAGTTACGGGTTTCCTAAATTTTACACTCCAAATCCTCCATTACAACATCCCAAACTCCCAAACAAGTATTCGAATCATTAAACCAACATATCTACAAAAGTTTTAACGTACAAGAATCATCAAATCATCATGGGTATCGATTTCTTGGATAAAAAGTCAAGAATATTACTACAACCCTAGTTTTTCTATATTTCCTCAAGGACATCATAAATCTCAATTAAATTTAGTGATTCTTAGCCCTTAATTTGTGAATTCATTTATTCATAGTTTCCAGAAGATTAACTACATGCAAGCCTACCCATGTTTAATACTTAATTCTCCAAATCTACCTTATTTGAATTATTGATGATTTTCTTCAAATCTAAACTAGCATGTACAATATATGGCTTAAATATTTCCAAGATAAATCACTTACTTTGATTAGAAGTTTCTAATCCTTTGATGATGATGTTGGTTGTTTCTCCCTCTCTTTTTGTCAGAAATTCGGCAGTGGTGGTGGTATACGGTGGTTACTTAGCCTTGGAAAATCCTTGGAACCTCTCCTCTTCTCACTTTTCCCTCTTTTGATTTTTGACAGATGAAGACTAATAGCCCTAAGGGTTGGATGATATACTATAGTTAATTTTTGCAGGTCACTATTCATTACAATTAATAATGACTAAAATACCCTCCCGGGTTGCTGGTTTGGCCTAAAACTACCCCGGGACCCAAACTAAACTCTCGGGTAATATTTTCTGACTATCTCGACCCTTTCAGACACATTGACGCACTCGAAATGATCATACGGGTGATATATAAATAAAATATTTTATATTACATTTATTCAGTCCCAACACGCTGACAAGCGCGTCCTGACTAAATTTCCAAAACTGTCGTATTTATCACTCGTGACAATTTTAATAAATTCAACATCATATATTACTATACTCGCTAAGTAATATGTAATCATACTTATCAACATAATTATCATACTCAGATCCTAACTCTCGTCTCGCTAGTATTTAAAACCCAATTAGTTTCTAATTAATTTCCCATTATTAATTCCATTAATCCAAATAAATCCCATAATTAAATATCATAAAAAATATGGGGTATTACATACTTCCCCCCTAATAATGCAATTTTGTCCCGAAATTCAAAAAAGTAAAGGTATACCTGGAAAGAATAACTCTGGGTATTGATCGCGCATCTCATCCTCGCGCTCCCAAGTGGACTCCTCGACATTATGATGCCGCCACTGGACACGTACTAACGGTACTACCTTCGATCTTAATTTTCTCTCGCTATGGTCTAGGATAGCAACATGACCCTCCTAGTAGGAACTATTGGGCTGCAGATCAGTCTCCTCTAAAGCAATGTGAGTATGGGCCTACTCTTCCCGAATATATCTCCTCAGTGAGGAAATGTGGAACACATCATGAATCTTATGCAAGTGCTCCGATAACTCAAGTCTGTAAGGAACTGGTCCAATTCGCTCGATGATAGGGAATGGCCCCACGTACCTCGGCGCCAACTTTCCTTTCTTCCCAAAATGCATTATGCCCTTTATAGGGGATACTCTGAGCAACACCTGGTCCCCTACATTAAACACCCTGAAGAACCTCTTAGTATCGACGTAGCATTTATGCCTATTCTGGGCTACCCGAATACGACTCCGAATCATCTCTATCCTGGTCGAAGTATCCTGAATCACCTCCTACTTGAGTAGCTTATTGTCCCCACCTCTAACCAAAATGCCAGAGAACGACAAGGTCTATTGTATAATGCCTCGAACGGTGCCATGCCAATAGTAAACTGGTAGGAGTTATTAGAGGCAAACTCCACTAGTGGAACATACTTCTCCCATCCCCCGCCAAAATCTAGGATACACATCCGCAAAATATCTTCTAACATCTGATTTATCCGCTTAGTCTGTCCATCGATCTGCCGGTGATAGGTCGTACTCAATCGTAACTCAGTACCCATGGCCTCCAGGAATCTCTCCCAAAACCGAGCCAAAAAAATCTTGTCCCTATCGGACACGATATCAAGGGGTACTCCATGAAGTCTCACTATCTCGGCATGAAGATCTGAGCATACTGACTCGTAGCATAGTCTGTCCTAACGGAAAAAAAAATGAACTACCTTGGTCAGACGATCCAAAATCACCCAAATCGAATTGTTACCTCTCTGCAATGTAGGCAACCCTGTGATGAAGTCCATGGAAATACTCTCTCATTTCAACCTAGGAACCTCTGACGGCTGTAGAAGTCCTGACGACCTCTGATGGTCCACCTTTACCTACTGACAAGTGGCACATCTCAAAACAAGCTCGGCAATATCCTTCTTCATCCCACTTTACCAGTACTGTCGCATCATATCCTGGTACATCTTATCCCCTCCACTATGTACTACAAACCTCAAACCATGCGGCTCCGTCATCACCTCGTGTCGTAAGTCCTCCCCCTCGGGAACAAACAGTGTCCTGTTGAAGCGTAAACCTCCATCTAAACCAACAGTTTAATACTCATCCCCCTCCCTTAGGAGCAGTACAATCCGATCTTGGCAGAATCGATCCGCTGCCTGAGCTTGTACTGCCCTCATAATGATCTGGGGCGTAACTGTCATAACAGACATAAATGATCGGGTCACTGCATCCTGGTGCCCCAACTCCTTCCATTTTTCTTTCCCCACCTCGACCACCTCACCTATTGGCTTATGACTCAACACGTCTGCTACCACATTAGCCTTCCCCGGGTGGTAATGAATATTGAACTGATAGTCCTTCACAAATTCGATCCACCTACGCTAACGCATATTCAACTCCCTCTGAGTGAAGAGGTACTGTAGTGACTTGTGATCTGTTAACAAGCGAAATATCTCCCCCAAGAGATAGTGTCTCCATATCCGCAGTGCAAACAAGACTGCCGCTAACTCCAAGTCATGGGTGGGGTAATTCTTCTCGTGAGGCTTAAGCTTATGAGAGGGATAAGCTATAGCCTGATCCTCCTGCTGAAGAAAACACCCAACTCCATGTAAGGATGCATCAGTGTAGACTAAATACTCCACTCTCGGCTGGGCAGTGCTACGATGGTTGCTGAAGTCAACTTATCCTTAAACTCATCAAAATCTAGCTGAGAGGCATCATCCCAGATGAATGGCACCCCTTTGCGTGTCAGGAGAGTCAACGGACCCGCTATCTTTGAGAATCCCCGAATAAACCTCTTGTAGTATCCTGTTAGGCCCAAGAAACTACGTATCTCTATCGGTGTCGTGGAATGCCCCCACTCCCTCACCGCTGACACTTTACTCGAATCTACGGATATACCCTTGTCGGATACTATGTGCCCCAAAAACTGAACCTCCTTCAGCCAAAACCCACACTTCTCATACTTGGCATACAACTCGTGCTGGCGCAGTGTCTGTAATACCTATCACAAGTGCTCGACATGCTCCTCCTCAGTCTGAGAGTATATCGAAATATCATCTATGAAGATAGTGACAAACTGATCAAGGAACTCTCTGAACACCCTGTTCATCAATTCCATAAACACAACTCGTGCGTTGGTTAGCCCAAATGGCATAACCCTGAACTCATACAATCCATATCTCGCCAGGAATGCTGTCATAGGCACGTCCTGCTCCCTGATATGCAACTGATGGTATCCTGATCTCAAATCAATCTTTGAGAAGAAGGCAACTCCTCTCAACTGGTAAAATAAGTCATCGATTCGGGGCAACGGATATTTATTTCGCATCGTGACTTTATTCATCTCTCGGTAATCAACACACAACCCTAAAGATCCATCCCTTTTCTTCACAAATAGTACTAGAGCACCCCAAGGCGAGGTACTCCTTCGGATGAACCCTTGTCCCAATAGCTGCTCTATTTGATCCCTTAACTCCCTCATCTCTATCGAATCCATATGATAAGGCGCGCGGGCTATCAACCGAGTGCCTAACGTCAAATCTATAACAAAGTCTATCTCTCTACTAGGTGGAAACCCCAGTATATCTTGAAATACATCAGCAAACTCTCGAACAACAGGAATCGAATCAAGTGGGATCACCACCTCCTTAGAGGTATCCTCCTCTATGTAATACAAGTGTGTGGACGATCCTCCCTCAGGATGAGGCATTGCCATCAGGAACATCTCCTGACCCGGTATAGAAAATATACTACTCCTACTAAAGCAATCAATCATAGCCCTATATGCAATGAGCCAATCCGTACCGATAACCGCATCATACTCGATCATATATAAAACTAATATGTTTACGGGTAAGATAAATCTCCCAATATCTATACCCACGCCCTGACATATAAAGAAAATCAGTGACCCACTCCCCAACGAAGAGTCAACACACGTAACGGTATTCTCTACTGTATCTAACAACCCCACGATGCGTGCAAAACTAGTGGTGATAAAAGAGTGTGAAGCCCCCGTGTCAAACAAAATATGCCCCTATGTCCCCTGGATAGAAAACATTCCCTAAATCTCAAGTGGAGACTGTGGGACTTCGGCCTGATGAACATTATAAACACGCCCATACTTCCACTACCCCTGCTGGACCGGGTCTGCTGGAATCGCTGGCAATGCTGGAAACTGTGGTGGTGCTGGGAGGGTGGCGGGAAATATTAGCCTCTGGGGCTCCTATCAAGCACCCTGCTGCTGCCGCTATGGGTCCCTCCCATTCTCAAGTTAATCAAGTTTCTTGTGGCCAATCCTGCCACATATGAAACACTTTCGACTAAAATTTCCCCCTCTCTTCCCCTGCTACCCTCGGCCCTGCTGGACGTTACCACCTCTCCATTGGCCCTGCTAATGTTGTTGATGGACTTATTTCCCTGATAGCCATGCTGACTCTGTTGGGCATGCCTAAAACCTCCCTGATCGTGTCAAAAACCTCCGGATAAAAATCTCTTAGAGTCCCCCTGCTGGGAACCCTGATCACCCTGCCTCTGCTGGCCATGAGTTGGTTGTGCCCCACTGGCCCCTCTACCTCTTGTCCTGGCCTACTAGCTGGACTCTCCTGCTCGCTTTCTCCTTATCAGATGGAAGCGGTGGTCCTGGCAGTGTAGAAGTGATGCATTAAGCACATCGGTGTGGGAATGCAATGAAAGGTTTCCCAGAAGATTCTGTCGAATCCTCCAAGTGAGGCCGTCCATGAACATTTGCATATTTTTCTCCCCAGTAGGTACCTCTGATGGCACCAGGTTACCAGCTTGGTTAACACTTCCTCGTACTCAGCTACAATCTTCCATTCCTAGGTGAATTTAGTAGTTTCTGCCTCATCTCAGTCTCAACGGTGGACGGAAAGTACTGGCCGTCGAACCTCACCCAGAAGTCCTGAATGGTAAAGGCATCTCTCTCCTCAACAGTGGTAATAGACTCCCACCACTGCAACGCTGCTCCCACTAGCTTAAACATCGCCAATATCTATCTCTGCACATTTTTTCACTTATACATCCTTAAGTGCCTTGGATGTCCTTCTTTCGATGGCTTGCAACAATGACATCGAAGTTCCCTGCAAACTCCGGAGGATTCTCCTTCTGAAAGGCATCTCTGACATGTTCCCAAGAAGAAGGGAATTCATGAGACTGAACTGGAGTTACCACCGGTGCTTGAGGTTGCGCCTACTGCACCACTACTAACAGTGCATTTACCGCTTGCTACTATAGCGGCACCTGTAGCGGCGTTGATAGTACCTTGAATTAGTGTTGGCTGAGGCTCGAGTTGGGCACCCCTGGGAACTCGTTGTGCACGTCTAAGATGCATCTCTAATGAAAGAGAGTCTTTATGAGTCTACAGTTAATATCACAAAATAGTTGAAGACGTGAAATGCATAATTAAAGAATACAACAATCCTAAAATATAGGGCTCTATATCAAAGAGCGCTATGCGAAAAAACATAACAAGTCGTATAGATCCTAAGGACTCTAGAACCTGATGCTCTGATACCACCTGTGACACCTTGACTAATTAAATACCGGGTAGCTACTCCTTTATCTCATTAAGACATAATATCAAGTTGGCTCAGTTCTAGGATCATTGTCTAAAACATTTAATAATTACTAGCCACCTAATCTTTAAAAAGTGAGTTGTCATACTTTATTTCTTAATTTAACATGCAACCAATTAATTATAAAACCGACCATTTAATAGTCACATCAACAATCTCCACAGAGTAAATAATGGAACGAAATAAACTGAGTCTGGAATAACACTCCCATAAATGTATCAATGTAAAATAAACACAATACAAAAGTCTGAATGAATAAATATGTCAAACTACTAAAATGAAATAAATGATTGAAATATTGTCTCTAAATAGGAATGGGAGACAGGCCCTAATAGATACAGATAGCTCTGAATGGAATCAAGTTAGAGTGTGGAGTCGTCTAATACTGAGGTCCTGTAACTTCCAGATCTTCTACAACACGTCAACTGAATGGAGCTCTTATGCTTGGCGTCCCTGAGGCTGGACACTTAAAAGGTTTTTACAAAAAAATAGATTTGGAAGCAAACGGGTCAGAGCCAGAGGTGAAAATATTTTAAAAACAACAAGTGTTTAAATTATAATTTAAACAACACATATATTAAACATGTTAGTCACATTCCCTCACTTGAGATTCTCAGCCCTCAATTATTGTGCACGCCTAATGCATATGTATCTACCATACTAGTTACACTACCCAACCTAACCAGTCTATATCAATTCTTTACCCAATCGGACTACCTTATGTATTTACTCGAATATCCCCAATTATTATAAACTAACATACTCCATATTTCACTAACCGATTTCACATAGCTTAATATTCAGATTTAGTTCTCACATACTTTCATTATTTGAGAGTCTCATCTTATCTCTTCTACTTAGCAACATAGTAGAACAATTACAAGTATATATATTTATCACCCTCAGTATATATGTACAAAAACGACACCCCTAGGTTAAGCTGCGGTGCATACATACTTTGCTATCAAATCCTGGTAAATCACGTACGTGAGGATCACGAGATCCAAATCTCTCAGGAACCGAATCAATATAATCACACATATTGGAGGCGAACATAGTCCACAAACCCATGGGTCACGCACATACTTACGCTCCCAAAGTCAGCAGACTGATCAACTCACCGATATGCCCTTTATTGTCCTATGTTCTGAGGTATCAATTTAAAGTCCACCCGAAGGCACACAAAGACAAGATTGTCCCCTTTCGAACGACCTCCCGTGATAGCAAGTATGGTAGGTATGCCATACATATAATAATCCATATACTAGGAAATCACATAATCAGTATATATATATATATATATATATATATATATATATATATATATATATATATATATATATATGTATAGGTATACTTATTCTCTATATATATTAAGTCTCGCCCGTAATATTTACGTTCCAAATATTCTACGTAATATCTAGTTAATGCGACAACTCTTGTCATACGAATTCGGGTACCTATACCTATCCCTAGTGGCAACTAGGTTTCCCATATGTCTTTAAGGTTATCTCAGTAACTTAAAGTCCCCTTGCTACTGTTCCAACCCTTAAATTAATGTTCATCCGAATTAAATCCCCAATATAGAAAATTTTGAATCACATCCATTGGGTTAATTATTCTTTTCTTCTCCCATTCAATCTCATAGGACTAACATTATCCAGGTCTTAAGTGTATCCTACTGGCCTCCCCTAAGTCCCAATATATTCAATAAATTATCACCAAATAGTTCTAAGGGTTGGAAATCCATAAATTATTCAAAGGGAAATAAATCACATTTCGAGAGGGGTCGATCGATCAAATAAATAGGTCGATCGATCGACTATTCGATCGATCGACATTCTTGGTCGATCGATCGATCGAGCCGTTATTTGCCCAAATTTCTTAACAGTTACGGGTTTCCCAACTTTTATACTCCAAATCATCCATTACAACATTCCAAACTCCCAAACAAGTATTCTAATCATTAAACCAACATATCTACATAAGTTTTAACATACAAGAATCATCAAATCATCATGGGGTATCGATTTCTTAGATCAAAAGTCAAGAATATTACTACAACCTTAGTTATTCTATATTTCCTCAAGAAAATCATAAATGTCAATTAAATTTAGTGATTCCTAGCCCTTAATTTATGAATTCGTTTATTCAAAGTTTCCAGAAGATTAACTTCATGCAAGCCTACCCATGATTAATACTTAATTCTCCAAATCTACCATATTTGAATTATTGATGATTTTCTTCAAATCTAAACTAGCGTGTACAATATATGCCTTGAATCTTTACAAGATAAACTCTCGGGTAATATTTTTCTACTATCTCGACCCTTACGGACACACTGATGCACTCGAAATGATCATACGGGTGATATATAAATAAAATATTTTTTACTGCATTGATTCAGTCCCGACACGCTGACAAGCGCGTCCTGACTAAATTTCCAAAACTGTCGTATTTATCACTCGTGAAAATTTTAATAAATTCAACATCATATATTACTATACTCGCTCAGTAATATTTAATCATATTTATCAACATAATTATCATACTCAAATAGTAACTCTCGTCTCACTAGTATTTAAAATCGGATAAATTTATAATTAATTTCACATTATTAATTCCATTAATCCAAGTAAATCCCGTAATTAGAGTAAGGGTGTTGACACTATTCGATAAGATGATAAGCTAAGTAAGGGTGAGGATTTTTCCATATCACTTGCAAATGAAGGGTTCGGATTATTTCCCCTCATTCTCCCCCTTACACCCGGCCAAACCCTAGACGCTTTCCTCACTTTCTCCCTCTCACCTATTTCGACTCTTTATCCTTTTCACGACAAACCCTCCACCTAAAGCTTTACACGCGCTTCCCTTTACCCTCCGCCTCTGCCTTATTCCGCCTCCCTTATCCTCCTTTATTGTCGCCCTCAGGTAAACTCTCTCTCTCACTCTCGTACGCACACACACACACACACATACTATCTTCTCTCTCACTCTCTTACACAAGCATAGACTCTAACTTATGTCTTTGTCTGCAGATCCAAAATATGGTGTTTGAAATAGGGTTTCCAGATTATGCTTATTTGTGTGTTTATTTTATTTCATGGTTGATTCAAAGGTTTTGGATGATGGTTTTGTGAGATTGATAAGTTAATCACCCTAAGGTAAGATATTTTAATTTGTTTTTTTCAAATAATTGGTTTTTGTTCTAACTTTTATAACTCTCTCATAGGGTTTGTAATTTTTGTGCTAGATTAGGGCATTTTTTGTTGGATTTATATATCACTATTAGTTAAGTGTAGTGTTAAATTCTAGATTTTTAGTACTTCTTTATTTTATATGTTTTCATACAGAGAACATCATGTGTTTGATGAAATGTCATAGCATCCAAGATGTGTATATTGCTGTATTTTTGTATTTGGTTTGTGATAATTGATATATAAAATCTGATGAATTCCCCATCTTCTTTCTCATTACTTAACTTTATTTATTACTTCTGGCATAATTGGGGCGTTGTGATCTTGGGCTTAAACACTACATTGATAAATAGCACCTGAACAAGCATTTTAAGGTACTTCTCTATTTTGTATTTATCTTTTGTCACTATTTTTTCAGGGTGTAAATGGAAGACCTTAGTACTCGGTTATACGAGATAACTTGATATGTGTATGTTTAAGAATATGCGAATTCACACCACTTCTTCCTTACCTACGAAGTCGGATACCCCTCAAAATTTGTACATGCGACCGTACAAACACCGGGGTTTGTAATTTATCAACTGTGGGTATTGTTTCATTTTTTTTATGTTGTTTCATTTTGATTTTGCAGATTTGATTTGATTGGATTTGGGGATTAATATTATGGATCTTTGTTTTTTTGTTAAAAAAAATCTTTTGGGGGGACACATTTTTTTTATCTGTCTCATGATTGAACTATATTTGGTTTGGGTGGGTTTATAGTTTTTCTTTCAATTCTCCTATATGGAATGTTCTAAAGATTATAAACTATATAAAACATCACTTTTGTATGCATTTTATTGTTAAACACAATTGGGATCACACTAATCTGTTGTCAACAGCTTGAAAGTAGCTCAGAAATTGTTCGACAAAATGTCCAATAGAGACTTGGTTTCATGGAATACAATGATATCTGGATATTCTCAAACTATCCACTTTACACAAGCTCAAGCCTTATTCAAAAAACTACTTCTACGGTGTTCACAATGCAGCTTGCCTACCCTCTTGGCCATTCTCCCTTCGTGTCATTCGCCTCAATCTCTTCACTTGGGAAAATCACTTCACTCTTGGCACTTAATAAAAATAGTGAAAAAGTCCCTATTTTGAACGGAGAGTTTAATAAAAATCATTGATTTTACTGTATTGAATTTTATTGTTTTGTAGTGGTCATGTTTGGGATTTTATAGATCTTATCTCATTCCGAAGTTCATGGTGTTGAGTCGCACCATGGCTCCTCTTCTGCGTGGTTCTCATTCAGTGAGTTTGGGTGTGTTCGGTGGTTGGTATTATTAGTTTTTTTTAAAGGATGCTGCTCTGTTTTATAGTTAAGAGATAGTTTTTTTCTCTTTTTTCAATTAGTAAATATTTAGTTTACAGGTATGTGGTCTTTTTAGTGTCTAAGGGATCGTCTTTGATGACGTTTTATTTTATCAAATCATAACTATTTGATAAGAGGTTTAGCTGGCTCATCATAATACACTAACATTTCATTTTGATAAGTATTTTTATGTGTAATAATTGACATACAGTCTATATAAACCAAGATTCTTATGGTTTACGTTGTAAAAGAACAAAAAGTAAACACTTTCAACCAAAAATGTTATTTGTAGGTAATAATTTGGATTGTTTTTGTACATACTAATTAGTTTGATGATCACTTGAGCATTAAGACAGGCAAATGATAGAATGGTCTCATAGCTCAAGACTGTTGGTTGGCTACTTCGGTAATTATATTAAGTTGTGTTGCTAGAAAAATATTTAATTTAGTTTTCCCACTCTCATACGTGATAACAAAGCGTATGTATTCTTCTATTGCAATCTTTATTTTTGTTTCTAAATTAATGTGTGTTCTTTAATATTATTTTTATTCGAAACATATTCTCAAGTTGGGTTTTGATCCGTTAGGAAATCTCATGTTCCATCGGTGATCGAGTCATTTCTGGAAACGTCAAGTTGGGTTTATCCTTGGCTAGAAAAAGCATTGGAGATGCATTGAACTTTGTTTAAATTTTGGAAACATTTTTTGTCAATGCTAAACATTTGGTTATTTACCCATGTTTTATGCTCCTGATATTATCAACACTATTTCTTACGAAATAACTATGTCAAAATTTTGGACTTATATTCTTCCCATTTTCATATACACAGGAACTGATGATATGTGTTTCCATATTCTTCCCATTTGGAAGATTGTTTATGTAGCCTGAGTTTGAAGATGTGAATCCCAAGTGTATGTTTTAATTAATTTTGTGACATTTTAATTAATTTTTTGATTTCAGCATTCAAGATCTCTAAAGCATGTCTGATTGTCCGTCCTCTATTTTTTTCTTCAATATCTCATGCTTTATTATATGTACGTTCATGTATTCACTCATCGTCTCTTTAGGGTTGTAGTTATTTATGGCATTTCTCATGTCAATGAGTGAATATGATCTAATATTCATATCATCTCTATTTAGATTGAAGCTAATATCAGATGCAAGGTCCATTCCATGTAGATAGATACAAAGGGTCTATATAGACAAAACAAAAGAGTGTAGATAATTTAGTAATTTAAAAAATATCTATTATCCTATAATATAGAGAAAACTATGTAGATACATAGCCAATTGAGCGATTACCGCCAGGTTCTTTTAGGCGGTTAGTGATTACGATGAATGTGCCTTGAGGTTGTATTAATTCAAAGATATTATAATTTTTATGTACTAGGAATACCTAGGTATAGGAGAAACTTGATTAGTTTATTTTAATGTAAGTAAATTTCTTTTCATTGAAATCAGATTATTATGGATATCATTAATGAATCTCTGTTAATTTTTCAAGTAATTGGGGTATTCTTTAATTTTTAGCGAGGTATTATTCTCATCCTCTTAAGTATGTGTTTTGTTATATCTGTACTGATGCGTACTGATGCGTAATATGTACTGATGCGTAACATGTACTGTTTTCAGGTAATATGCGTAATGTGCGTTTTATTCAGGTATGTACTTAAGTATTCAAGTATGCATTTTATTCAGGTAATATGCACTTTCCAATTGTATTATGCGTTTGCAGTTGTATTCAGGTATGGATTTTATTCAGGTAATATGCTTTTTATTCAGTTATGTACTTAAGTATTCAGGTATGTACTTAAATTTTTTTTTTGTTAATGTATGAAATAATTACAATCATGTGATCTTTATGTGAACAAAAAAATATGAGTTATATGTTCTTACACTGCTCGATCAACATTGTGGCACTAAACTTGATAAATTTATCATAGCTTTGGTTCGTTGCATACATTTCTATTCAAATTTTGTCTTTGGCATAACACAAAATCATGTGAGAGCTAACTACAACACTGTAAAATGGAGTGCATATTGTTAAGTGTTTCTGACCATATATCCATTTTTTTAAAAACTGGTAAAAAAAGAAGAAAAGAAAAAATTGTTTTATTACATAATATCTTTTTTTTTCGAAAACCGGTAAGGTAAAATCTCTTTTTTTTTTCACGGAAAACAAATCTTGGATAACTATTGGATATCACTTTCTTTCTTTATTTCCATTTATCCATTTCTTTTTTTTCATTTCATTTGAGCCTATAATATCTCTATTTCTAAAACAAACACTCAAACCTGTTATAACACACACACACACACATCCTCACTGCTTATGCATACATCAAACTTCCTTGCAATTCCCTTATATTTCATAAGACGTTTTAATTTAGACTAGCAATAAAAGTCAGTTCTTAATTTTAACATTGTGTTGCATTTTTTCCTAAGTTTGTATGATTAGTGAAAGTTAATTTATTATCAAGAAACGGTTGATCCCATTGGGCCTATGGACGCATGTCTACATGCATTGTTGTTATGTTAACACCATACATGGTGGCAATAAATGGGACACCTTTATCTCCGACAGCCATCGTGTGTTAACATATAGTTATAAGATCTGATGATGCTAGAATTAGCACCACCAGGTAAGATGTTAGCGAGCTTAAGCGGATGATATCAATGGAAGCCCAGACATGTATGTATATAGAAGAATGAGGTGAGGGGAAGAGGATGAACACAAATATATAAGTGGTTCAGCCAAATTAGGCCTACATCCATTGTGTGTGTGTGAGAGTAATATCACTGAATGAAGGCACTAGCATCCATGGATACAATCTCTCAAGCTTTCTCTCTTTACTGTATAAAATGATAGAGTTCCAGCTAGGGTTGTAATTTTGGATCCCTTTAAAAGGTTGGGGATGGCCCATTTATATAGTGCTTGGGGGTGTAATGTACCCCCCAAGCATGCATTGAACATGTGCATGAAGATCGAGCCAGTAAAACGATGACACCTGGCTGATCTTAACTAAGCAATGATGACCTCAATATTCCCTCACGTGAGAGGGAATGATTCAGTTATAACAGACTTGTCCACGTGTTCCAATACATACATGTGCACGTAAATGCTCGACTGTCTTCGCTTGGTACCAACCTCGGCCTGGATGAGTACGAGGTTGGTGGAGTACGACCCTTGCCTTATCCGAGATCAATGTTCCATGAAGACCTCGGCCAAGAAGGCCGACCGAGTTTGGATATGAGGTGTAACGTCGGGCGATGATGGCATAATGCTTATTGATTGGGCCCGTGAGACTTGATGTTCTCATGTGATACTTGGAGTGTCGGTCGGGGCCGATGTTGACATTGATGGGTAGCTGAACCCACGAGTCTTTGTTGACCTCGGCTGATGGAACATCGCTCGTGGCCGACCTGATGAAGTACGATGTCGCCGATGGTTAATCCTAGACTTTTATCACCTCGGCCGTCATCCAGGCCGAGGTTGATGTCTCTGAATAGGTAGGTTCATTTTGGGCATATCAAGATCCGACAGTGTAATATAAACACATTGATGTTATATTAACATCATACATGTGTTAACATATAGTTTTTGACACCTTTCTATCCGACAATCTTATAATAGACTGTTATGTCGATAGCCTTATAAACATCACGTGCTAACATATAGTTTCTGACACCTTGCTATCCGACAGTCTTATATAAGGTTGTATGTTAACAGCGTACAGTCTACATGTTAACAACATACATGTGCTAACATATAGTTATAAGTTGTCACAATCTACTATCCGATAGTCTACTAATAACACATTGTTGTTAACACATTACTACATTATTGCGACATGGATGCATAACACCACATCACTATGTGCCAAAAACCACCAACTGTCAAAGATCCTCTGTCAATTTTGAACCTTGCTTTGTACTATGAGAATGTTTACTTTGTAATGCTATAATTTTGTAGCTCTCATAGAGTTTGGGTTTACTGATTATGTTTGAATCTCTTATTTTTTTTGGTTTCTTTTAGTGATGTATGTAGGTTGGTCATATCCAAGAAAGAAAAGATAGGGGAATGAGTCCACAGGTTGGTCACATTGCTCAATTTTTTCCGTTTGTCACGTTTTTAAGTGCATAAAGCCTATTTACCCAAATTGCTACTCAAATCTGCTACTTCATTCAAACGAATCTCAACCGGATCTGGTATTTAGATCTAATATTTTCTGTTTTTCTTTTTTACGACTCAAATCCGTTCGGTTTTGCTTAATACTGATTTCTTCGTTCTTATTTATTGTTTATGTTCTATTTTACAGGCCGGTTTGAGGGTGCATAACACTGATTCGGGTTTTGGGCATTTGACCTCTCTTAACTTTGATTTTTTTAAAATGACAAATTGATTTCTTGGTGCAAGTTTTCATAAGACTGATTCGGGTTTTGGGGGTTTACATAACAATGATTTCTTGGTGCTTATTTGTTTATGTTATATTTTTTCAAGTCAGTTTGAGGGTGTTTAATGTCCTGAACTTCTTTACTGATAGGTCTTTATGTTTAATGGCCATGTTTATCTATGTTTCTTTTATTGTTGAGTCTCAATGAGGAAATTTTGCATAAAATTTCATGTGTTAACAAATTGACTAATTTTTTCACTGTTGATATATATGATTAAACTGCATATTTTCTTAGTGTGAGGTTTAATCTGTAATTCATACATTTAATACATGCGTCCTCATGTTAATTTATATCGATCGAATTGTGTTTATTAGTTTAGTAATGTTTATGAAGTTAGTTACACGTTACGCTCTTGAATTTCAAATACAGTGTGCCAGTTTGCGAGATGACTACGCCCGCTGAGTGTGTATATTTTCCATTAAGTTTTGGTTGAGATTTTGCACATTCTGATGTGTATATTGCTTTTGGCAGGTATATATTAGAAAGAAATAATGAACAACAATTCAATGTTCCAATTCACCACTTTCGGAGCTCAACTGGTTAGTTCAGACCATAAGTAACATATTATATATTTTTATCTTTCTTCGAGAAGGGGTTTTGATTCTTAAATTTCTAAGCATAAGAATACATGATCTTTAAGAGAATTATATTGATGCTTGGAATAAAATTATTTTCATGCCTTTGGACATGGTAAATCTGCTATTAGTATTGAACTATTTTTTTGTTTATTAAAGAGGGTGGATAGTCCTATAAACAAATGACACTAATCCACACATAGGTCTGCGCTATATAGTTACTAATTATCATTGTTTATATAATATTTGACTAGCTATTTGAATTGACTAACTATATTTTTTTTTATTTTGTATCAGGTCACATTTTGAAAACTACAGACAATTATTATAGTTGAATATGTGGGACGAGTTCAGTTGATATATCTATGAATTTTGTTTTGTTTAAGTATTTGTTAGATGAATTTGGAATGTTTGAATATTGTTTGATTGGTTATCCCTTAAGAGGGTGGATTGTCCAATTTTTTTTTAAATTGACACTTGGTTTAGTTATGGCGCAATGGGAATTCAGTTGATGAATTTTTATATTTCATGTTATATATGAATTTGTTTGATTAATGTTGTTGAACTATTTGTTAAGCATGGTGGATAGTCCTATAAACAAAGGAGATTATGACCATTTTTTTTAAAAATTACACTTTGTTTTGTTGGGGAATGATATTTTTGTCGTGTCTTCAGGCACGGGCATTCCGCTAGTGTGTGTGTATATATATATATATATATATATATATATATATATATATATATATATATATATATATATATATATATAATACTGCTCTTCTGCAGACTATCCTGCATTTTAACAGTGCGGAATGGACATGTGTCACCTGGCGATGAGTCCAGAAAAGAGAGAGAGAGCACCTATAATTTAGTCAATAATTTCTAGGCTCACCGTCAGGTGACACATGTATAGTCCGCACTATTAAAATTGACAACAATCCGTACAGGAGCATTATATATATATATATATACTCTAAAACCTTATACATCATTTTAAATGATATTTTGGTAAAGAGTTGTCCATGTGGCCGTGTTATTTATCTACAATTCTATTCTTCCCGTATTCAATGTGTATTTACTATGTATATCTTATTCATTTTAAGTTGTTTTAGGAGACCAATAAACTTTCTAACCTCTTCCCATTTCAATTGTCCTTTCTCTTCTATCTCTTCACTTTCCCAACTCTGTTTTAAAAGCACCATTGAGCCTTTATTCTTTGGAAGAATGCCTCTCTCTTTGTCTCACATTCTCTATATTTTTTACATTTCCTTCCACTATTTCCTATATTTTCTATACACCCTATCTTTCTCTTCTATATAATGCAAAAACCCATCTCTCTCTCTCTCAATCAAGCAACAACAGCCCCACTATATTCCATGCTTTTCATTTATGCCTCCGTGATTACACTAACTAATTTCCCACAACACATATACGGTTTTGTTTTTTGACCTGGTTGGTAAGGACCATGTGATGCATTTTTTTTAAAAGAAGAAACTCAATGAAAGACCTTCAAGATAACAACAACATACAGTATACCTCCACCCTCTCTACGGAGGAGGAAGAAGCCTTCCTACAAAGTAATAAAAAGAAGAAAAATAACGAAGACATACAGGAGGGAATGTGTACGGATGTGAATAACCCAGTTGATGCTGCTGCTACTAGGGAAGAAGAAAATGGCAAAACCAATGCTAAGATATCGTACAGGGATGCAATTTCAAGAAGGGATAACAACGATGTCTATTTTGACAACTCTAATCTAAACTGGACTGATGATGAAGATGAGAGTGACATACCTAGCAATGGTACCCAAGACATTGATCTAAATACCAACCCAATACCTGTCAATCACCTCAAACCAGAACTCATAATTTCTCCCAAGAGACTGGAGAAATTACAAAGTAAATGGAAGTACAGTATCATAGTGAGGCTGCTTGGTAAAGTGATTGGGTACAAAGCCCTCATGAATAAAATACCAACACTGTGGAACTTACAAGGAGACTTTGAGGTTATCGATATTGA
This sequence comes from Sambucus nigra, assembly GCA_949130495.1. Lineage (NCBI taxonomy): Eukaryota > Viridiplantae > Streptophyta > Magnoliopsida > Dipsacales > Adoxaceae > Sambucus > Sambucus nigra. The sequence goes on from OX422224.1 coordinate 103,737,407, forward strand.
AGAAGGCCACTTCTTCTTTAAATTTGATATGAAAGCAGACCATAACCATGTTCTTACTGATGGGCCCTGGGTTATCAACAACCACTATCTCACGGTGAGAAAATGGGTTCCGTTTTTTAACCCTAGAAAAGCTACAGAAACGCATACTGCCATGTGGATAAGACTCCCCTGCCTACCATTGGAGTTCTTCAATGAGAGAGTTTTATAAGAAATTGGAAGACTAATAGGAGATCCCATTAAGACCAATACAAACTCGGGAGAATCCTCCAGAGGTAAGTTTGCCCGGATTTGTGTAGTGATAGATATCTCCAAACATCTCATACCAAACTATCTAATCAATGTGGTAGAGTATAATGTGGAGTATGAGTTTCTACCTTCCATTTATTTCAAATGCGGTAAAGTCGGCCACCGGAAAGACTACTGTACCATGAATGTCTCACCGGATACCACACCGGTAAACCCAACTAGTAGTAACGTGTCCAATGCCGAAAATGGTTCCAACGGTAACATTCATGGAAAAGAGGGAAGTACTTGTGCTGATAGGGGCTACGAAGGCAACACGCAGATAGGCGAAGAACCTCGTACGAAGTATGGACCGTGGATGATGGTACAGAGGAATAACCGGAGGGTTTTGGGTAAACAAAATGGGTTTGGTAGAAACTTTAACAAAGATGTCCAATCAGGACAAAAGTTGAAAAATTGTTTCAATGTACTAAATGAAAAGGGACTTAATAGTTTGACAAGTACCAGATATCAAGGGGGAAATCAAAACTAGCGTGTGACAAAAGGAAAGAAAGTGGAGGCGTCCAAAGTTTACGCAGTGGGTCCCATCAGCTCGACCCAGACTGATAGTGGGAAGGAGTGGAGCACATTAGTTGACTCTGCTATGACTAATAGGAATAAAAGATCTCGTGATCTGAGTAAAATGAAAGGTACAGGTAATAGGACTGAAAATAGGGTCGGTGAAAGTAAGGAAGGAACTGATCACATTATGGGTATTATTAATGAGCAACCTAAGGAAATTATTAACGTGGATTCCAATTGTGGGGACTTATCAATTCAGCTAGTTGGCCCATCCTTGGCCAGTGTAACATCTCCCCCAACGAACTTGGGAATTTCGGGTGTGTCTAGGACGAGTGAGGAAACAAATTATTACCCATCTAATTTTGTGAGGAAAACTAGTGACCCACACCTGCCTAGATCCTCTATATCAACTGCCAATGCCTTCTTAGACCAGACAATCCCCAACATTATCGCTGGTGGTTGCTCATCTACGGGCACCCATATCAGTCCCGAGGTTAGGAGGAACGGACCCAGGGATCATGAGATTGGAGGAAACCTTGGTAAGGAAAATTCTAACCTGGAAGATGGTGGGCTATTACCAATGGTTGAGTAAGGGTTTTCCCACCTCCCAATTCTTATTTCAGCAATGGTTGCAATATCTAGAACTGTAGAGGGGCTAACAAGCCCATTTTTAAACCCACGTTGAAAGAGCTGGTGAATAATTATAACCCTCATGTTGTGATCATATTAGAAACCCATATCCCTCTTACCAGTGTGGTTGACTTCTTCAATAGCTTGGGCCTCACCTAGCAGCTTTTTTCTGAGCCTATTGGGCAGTCCGGGGGTATTTGGGTCACGTGAAATCCTCAAGCTATCCATCTCCAATTACTCGCTATTTCTCGTCAGGCGATTCATGTCATGGTCAAGGAAAATCTCTATGACGAGTGGATTTTCTCGGTTATTTATGCCAGCCCTCTCCCACGGCTGAGAAGACAACTGTGGGATAATCTGGCAGACGTCGCAGAGAATTTAGAGGTCCCATGGCTTGTCGCTGGCGACTTTAATGACCATATGGACAGCTCGGAAAAAAAATCCTACTCTAAGCACGGGACTACCACCAAGTGCACGAGATTCCTTGACAACATAAATAAATGTAATCTGTCTGATTTGGGGTGCAACGGTCCCAAGCTTACTTGGACCAATAGTCCTGAGGGTTTTGCGAACACTATGATTCGTTTGGATAGGTTCCTTGCTAACAACGAGTGGATATTGATGCATCCGAATGCCAATGTCGAGAATTCGCCTAGGACCGCGTCTGACCATTGCCCAATGGTCCTCCGGTTTGAAGGTATGAACTCTAACTTGAAACTCCATAAACCTTTTAGACTCCTTTCCTGTTGGTTTGATAGGACTGATTTCAAAGAGTTAGTTAGAAATACATGGAAGAACCATGCTAATCTTGAAGAGAATATTCATACATGTTCTAATTCTATTAAAGAATGGAATAAGAATCTTTTTGGTAATATCTTTCAAAATAAAAAAAGGATCTTGCGGCGCCTTAAGGGAATTCAAAAATCACAGGAAAATATTTTCTCTCACAACCTGGACAGCCTTGAAAAAAATCTTAGATCCGACTTTAATGATATCCTTATTCACGAGGAGAATTTTTGGCGCCAAAAATCTAGAATTCAGTGGATCAGTGAGGGAGATAGGAACACTAAGTTCTTTCACACCTCCACCATCATTAGAAGGAAGAGGAACAGAATTGACCATCTCCTGATTAATGGGAACTGGACGGAGGATACTACCACCCTAACTACCCACATAAATGATTATTTTATAAATTTGTTCCAGGCGGAGTTCTCGTATGACATTAGTATCCAAATGAACGATTATCCTCATTGTCACTTTGAGAGTAGGGATAATTTTTCTCTTACTTGCCCCCTTGTTCTTGACGAAATTAGATTTTGCCACTTTTAGCATGAAAGCTAGTAAAGCCCCGGGTCCTGATGGGATCCAACCCATGTTCTTTCAACACTTTTGGAGTAACATCAAGGACAATCTGTTTAGTTTTGTTAGTAAGTGTTGGAACGATTGCGACATCTCGGTTAATATGAATAATAGCTACATGACTCTAATTCCTAAGCTTGATAATCCTGAAAATATTAGCCAATTTCGTCCCATCACACTTTGTAACGTGGCTTATAAGATCCCCGCCAAGGTGATTGTCAATAGGCTCCGCCCCATTCTTTGTCGGATCATTGACCCGTGCCAGGCTAGTTTCCTCCCGGGTAGATAAACTTCTGACAATATCATTGTTACTCAAGAAATTATTCACTCCCTTATGAAAAAAAGGGTAAGGCTAGTGGTGTCATCCTCAAAATTGATCTTGAGAAAGCCTATGACAAAGTTAGCTGGGACTTCCTTGATGAGGTCTTAAAGTGGTTTAACATTGAGAGTGGTTTTAGAAAGTTGATTATGAGTTGTGTGAGAAATACCTTAACCGCGATCCTCTGGAATGGCTCCCCGCTCCCCAGTTTCACCCCCACTAGGGGGCTTAGACAGGGTGATCCTTTGTCCCCTTACTTGTTTGTGATGTGTATGGAGTACCTTTCTGCTAGAATCTCTGATAAAGTTGTTAAAGGGAGGTGGAAAGGTATTAAAACTTCCCCTAATGGTCCTACCATATCCCACCTCTTCTTTGCGGACGATCTCATTCTTTTCTCTAACACGACGGCTAGCTCTTGTGAGTCTATCCTGGACACCCTTGAGGAGTTTTGCCACATTTCGGGTCAATGAATTATCTATTCCAAATCAAAAAATTTTGTTTCGCCTAATATACCTAGACCTAATGCTATTGATCTTAGTAATATTTTTGGGATGAGCCTCACTGAGAATTTGGGTACATACCCGGGGGCCAATCTTGTGCACGGGAGATTCAATGACAACTATCTGAAAAATATTGTTGAAAAAGTCCGAAAGAAACTTTATGGGTGGAAGACTAAGTTACTGTCCTTTGCGGGAAGAACTACCCTTGTGCAGTCTGTTACATCCACAATACCTACTTATAATATGCAAACCGCCCTTTTCCCCAAGAAGATTTGCAAAACCCTGGATCGTCTTAGTAGAAACTTTCTATGGGGAAGTAGTGAGAGTAATAAAAAGATACACCTTGTCAATTGGGATCAGGTTTGTATGCCCAAAGTCAGGGGCGGGCTGGGTATTAGGAAAACCCATGAGAATAATAAAGCTACGGTTGCTAAACTTGGGTGGAAAATCATGGATAATTGTGGCTCCCTATGGGCCAATGTCATCACTAAGAAATACAAAGTTGGTCCTAACCCTAGATTGTGGTGTAAGAAAACCAACACCTCCCACATTTGGCTTAGCATTTTTAATTGTAAGGAAGTCCTCATTAAGAACACCAAATGGAATGTGGGAAAAGGGAATAATATTAACATCATGAAAGATTGGTGGTGTGGGGATGCTCCCTTTATCGATAGGGGAGTCCAAAGTGCTTTGTGTGATGAGAATGTTAGCACTCTTCTTAATGATTATGGTACTTGGGACATTAATAGGATTCGACAGGGATTCAATGAGAATATTGTGGATGATATTATGAGTACGTCTCTCCCCACTAGGGGGGTTAGGGAGGATAAGCCCTCTTGGTATCCTAGCAGTAAAGGTAAGTTTTACATCCTTTCTTGTTATAATATTATTGCTTTGGGAGAATATTCCACCCCCCTGGCATGGTTGGAAGAAATTTTGGAAACTTGGTATTCCCCCTAAATTGAAACACTTTGTTTGGACCATTATTCATGGGAAATTACTCACTAATGCCCATAGAGAGAGACGTAGCCTCACCACGGATAATTCATGTCCTAGATGCTCATGCAAGGAAGATCTCAATCATCTCTTCAAGGATTGAATTTTTTCTACCCATGTCTGGAAAAACCTCAACCCCCCCAGCACTCAAAGCCAAGGTGCGTGCACTGATTTTACTTCTTGGGTGGCTAATAATGTGTGGCATAATTCTGATAACAAATGGTATGTGACTTTCACCTCTTTCCTTTGGTGTATTTGGAAAGCTCGTAATAAATTAGTTTTTGATAATGATAGCTCTACCCCCTCCATGGTTACTAAGCTTATTTTTTATCTCAAGTGTGATATTTTCAAAGCCTTTAATAAAAGTACTAACCATGATGGGGATAGTGCTAGTAAGCTCTATTATGTTAGTTCTTGCATTGCAGGGACCCATTTCATCCAGACGGACGGGTGCGTTGACTATATCAGTGGTATGGGAGCATTTGGTGGTACCGTTCGTAACTCGGACGGGAGATGGATTGTTGGCTTCACGGGTCGTATCCAAGGAAGGTACAACCCTCTTAGAGTCGAACTGGAGGGTATCTTTCATGGTCTCAACATTGCCACTAGGGAGGGGTGGAAGGGTTCCTGCCTCATGTCCGACTGTCTCGAAGCCGTCCAACTATTGGAGTCGAACGATAAGGGGAACCACCCCCTCGTTAATATCATTGAAGATTTCTGTGATCTGGTTAAGTGCCTTAAGGCCACGGTTACACACATTCCGAGAGATATGAACACCCAGGCTGACTACATGGGGAGGATTGCTAAAGATTCACAGGATCTCTATCATGAGTATGAGCACGCCCCTGAGTGGCTACTCACGTTGCTTGACAACCCCATGTTTTAGTCCTTTTGTTGTTGTTGTTGTTGTTGTTTTGTTTTCCTAGATTGTAACAAAAAAAAAGGCTGTCTCATCATTTATACGACACCATGAGTTAGACCACCTTCGATATCATCCGACTTCTTCCATCGCTTTGATTGCTGGTTTTAGGCATCGTAGCGCAAGTCTAAACCATAATAATCGGATCCTATATCTTCTAGAGTTTTAGATATTGATCTAAAAAACATCTGCATTTTAGTTGGTTGAACTGAGTTTTTTTTTTATGTTTTTGACCTCCTATATTGTTTTCAGATCCGTGTGTTGGTTTTAAATAGAAAATCAATTTGTGTTTACTTTTTTTAAATATAAATTGCTATAGTTTGATCCGTGTTTTTTATCTGCTTGATCTGATTTTGAAACAAGTTGAATCTGACATGTTTAAAACTGATCTGGTTTGTTCCGATCTGTTCATTTTTTTCCCAATCTGAAATTTAAAAAAAAAAAGATTTGTAGTTTATATATCTATGTTTTTTTAAAACCGATTTCTTTTAATAAAAAATATATAATACCGATCTATTTTTGTAGGGTTGTTAACGTTTAAGTATATTGGTAGTTATAAAACAAAAACAAAATATTCTTACACTTAAGGATGTAGTTTTGAACGCTTCTATTTTTTATTTTTGTTAAATTTGTCGCATGGGAATTTATTATTTTTTTGCTTAATAATAATTGCTCCTCAAAGATTCTTCCCACACCCGAATTTTATATTTGAAATAAGTACGAGGCAAAGAGGATGATGATGTGAATTTCTATCGCAAGGCGGTGTTAAACGGCATGAATGTGCGATAATGACGGTGAATATTCTTCTTCACGTGGCTAATAATTAATTTGTGTTTGTGCGGTGTAGGGACATATTTTCCATAGTTCGAAGTTTACATTGAGTATGACGTATCCCACTACAACCGTCATGGAAGTTCACCTTCACACGTTCAAGAAGATGGATCCGAATATCAAGCATCTTCAATATATGCGCAACATGAGGTATACTTTGGTATAGAAATTGTTTTGAGTTAATTAGATTCTTTACTAAGTATTGGGATACTTTTTATATAATGTTTTTATTAAAATCAAGGGTTTTTCTAAGTTAGACCTGTAGGCGAACTTTAAAAAATATTATTTTTTGCTCCACTCGTTCAAATGACATAGCACTGTCGTTCAAATGACATGCACTTGTCTTTCAAACGACATGCTGATGTCGTTAGATCATCGCGAGATAGGTCGTTCCTTGTTTGCATCAAACGACAACCTACTGGATTGTTTTTTAATAGGTTGTTTCACGGTTCGTTCAAACGAGATGTCTCTGTCGTTCAAACGACATAGGGAAGTCATTCGAATGAGCTGTGCCACCTCAATTTGTTTTTTAGCATATAAATACCTATTTCATAAAGGTTATCAATGAAGACTTTTCATTTACGCAAATAACAAATCAGCTGCAAATAAGTCTTCACCTTTTAGGGCTAAAAACCTTTTTTAATTCACACAAACTTTTCCCAATTACTTTTGTGAATAAACTTTGGAACCGAAACACTTCTTAACGAAGTTTATTCTTATAGAGTGCTCTCTATACTGCCAACTTGGGGATACTAGAGGCTATTCTCTGTTGAAGGAGGAGCTGCGGTTCTTGTGATTCTCGAGGGAGTCATTTCTTGGACTGAGGTCAATGTGGCTTCTCGAGGGAAGCAATTGTTGAGTTAAAGGTTGCGGTTTTTGTGGATTCTTACGGGAGTTCATTGTAGATTTCTCTATTGTATTGTAAGTTGCGATTTGCAAATATTAGTGAAGTAAAGGTTTTACCCGAAAGGTTTTTTTTCCTGAAACTTGGCATTATTTGTGAGTGATTGCTTTAATTGATTTATTATCTAGAATCACTTAGTTGCATATTTTAGGGTTAAATAAAATTTTGTGTGAATTGACATATAATTAAATAAATTTGAGACATTGATCCCGCTGCGCATTCTCAAATTGGTATCAGAGCTAGAAACACTAAATTATTGTGTTTACGATCCCTATGTCTTTAGCCATGAATTTTGGTGGACTTGATGATTTTAGAACTCAATTGTTTGGATGGTCTAATTGGAAATCACGTATGAAATTAGCACTTAAGATTATTATTAAAAAGAATAATTATGAGAAGTGTCTTGGTTGTGAGGGGTTTGGTCATAGGATAGATGAATGCCCCCTAATTTTATGAAGGATGTGAACAAACCAAGAACTTATGTTTCCACCCTTAGTGAAAGTGATCCAGAGGAGGAAAAATTTTATGCCAATAAGCGAGACCTTACCACCTTTATGGCCAGTCATGTGAGTGATGACGAAAAATCTTATCATGAAGATATTTCTCTACACACCTCTTCCGTGGCCATAGTATGTGAAGTTCAAGAGAGTGAGGGTGATGTAAGTGAAGCCTAAGAAAGTGAGGGTGATGTGAGTGAGGATTAAGAGGTGGGTGAGAGAGAATTGTAAGTTACCTTCAATGAATTGTATGCAGAAACTGTAAAGGTGAAGAAGGCTAACTTGAAGTTAGAATTTATGTTGAAAGAATGTGCCATAGAGAATAATAATGATGCTTTGAGTGAGGATATTAGGGCATACGAGAAGACTCTTCAGGAGAAGCTAAAATATATTGAGGGTGAGAGATATAATCTTCGAGGGTTAATGGAGGCTATGAAAAATGAGCTTCTAGAATTTGAGGAGTCTAGACATTTACTCGAGTCTAGTATTTGTGAGCTTGAGGAGAGATTGAGAGACAAGAGTAAGGTTAAGTTTGATTTAGAGGATAGGTCAAAAAATTTGGATAGGTTGTTAGGCACCGTACAAATCAAATATGATAGGTGTGGAATTGGCTTCGATGACCATATTGCTCCCATTCCCAAAGACAATACCATGCATATGAGAGGGCCACCTATGATCATTAGGAGAGAGACACCTAGGAACATTGGAAGATAGCCACCAAGGAACTTTGGGAGAGATTCACATAGAAATATTTGGGTAGGACAACCTTTACGTAATGTTCACCGCCATATCTACACTTGCACTCATTATGGTAAGAAAGGTCACCTTAGGCGTTTCTATTACAAACTTCAAAATGCTCCTAGCAAGTTTAATAATAGAGTTACTCCGGTCCCCAAAACCTCCACGTGTCGTTACACACCTGTTTGGGTTAGGAAATTGGATTTGGAGGCTTTTGTAATTATGGTTCAGGACTCTCGATTGCTTAAACCTGGTTCTCCTCATGTTAGATCTTACAGTTTATCGTGTTAGATTTTTGTCATATGATAGATTTTTTCCATGATACATATTTTCTGGTGTTATGACATGTGTATTACCATTATATTTATTTTTTCCATTTTTATATACATTTCAAAAAACTCAAAAAGATTTTTATTTTTGAAAAATTTTAAAAAGTACAAAAAGATTTTATTTTGACAATTTTTTTGAAAAATTCAAAATGATTTTTGTATTTCTGTTTACACCATTTATGGATGGACATTTAGGATGACAAAGTCAAAATTTCATTCCATTGTCCATGTGACTGTCCGATAGTGTTTTAAGATGATACGTCATTTCATCCATGTGTTTTATAATGTTTGAATTCAGTGATATGTGACTAGTTGTTACGTCCTATATGTTTGACTCATTATTTCCTTTAATGCATGCATGCATGAATTTGTTTTATTATTGTACTTGTCTATGACATGTTGTTCGAAGTGTTTTGATCTCAATTGTGTCTTTAAAACGAACCAAATGGGATAAAACTTGATAATGAAAGTAGTGCATGTAAGAACCGTTGCCCGTGAGGAATTAGTTTAATAATGAAAAATGATTAGTGAACACGGGAAAGGGTTGTGAGAGGCAAGTGAACTCATCGTGAAAGCCACCATTTGAAAAGAGCCAGAGAAAAAGTTAAGGCGATAAAAAGAAAATTATGCCAAAAAGGGGCCAATAGGGAATCTCTTAAAGAGAATTTAGAACCTCATTAGAAAAATAAAAAAAATTATTATTTACGAGGGGGTTTGGTTAAAAATCAACGGCTTTGCACATCTTGATAAAGTTTTAAAAAAGAATTAGATAATTTTAGACGCTATTAGTGTGGAAATCACTTTAGACTTTGATTTGTTGATTAGATTGAGTCGATGTCATTTACATTCAACAGTTTTACACCTAAGGATGATTTGGAGATTCATTCGTTAGGAGTATCCATATTCATCGTACACATATGTCATGATTGATTGAGTTAATTTACCTATCAAATTTATTCACACCCATTCATTCCGTTTCCACGATTTGGTTATCTTAGTGTTATTCATGGGGTTTGTTGTTTTTGTAAAATTATTTTTTCTTGAAAAATTAAAAAAACCAAAAATAGTTTGTGGAACTTTTTGAGATATCCTTGCATGAGCTTAATTATTATACGTTTGAGATGATCTTCTATGCTTATCGTGACACTTCGTTTCATTATTTTTTGTTTCCTTTCCTTATCTATTTCGAACAAATAAAAAGGGGGAGAAGGAATTAAGAATTATGGGGGAGATTTGATTTTATTTTATTTGATTTGATTTATATTTACTCTCATTTCAAACTCGATATGTCACGAAGGTATTTGCTTTGTGTATTGAGTGTAGGACTTTAGACTTTGATGATCATTTGGAAATCACACAAAAAGAAGAGCAAGGAAAGCAAAGAGATTTGAAGCTTTCAAGTTGAAGATTTTGAAGAAACCATGAAGACTTGGATATTTAGTATCTTTCCAATTTTGGGTTCATGGGAGGGTATTAGATTTGTATACGACATTTGTTGATAATTCGGATGATTTTATTTTGTACCGGCATAGACATAGGGGGAGAGTTTGTGTATATCTAAAAGTAATTTATGTAGAGGGACTTAAATAATTGCCTCAATAATAATACGTGGGTAATATTAACTATTGATCTACCAGTTCTACTATCACACATAAAAAGATAAATCACACTTGTATATATTTATTACACATGTAATATATACAACTATAGCATCCCTGGAATGGCCGCTCGTGATGCGGGTATACTCTGCTATCAAGTCTATGTACCTCTTGTACCGAATCAAGGATTATATGTTGGGCATGTCTCCTCAAACCCAAAATCAATCAACACACAACGGAGGCGAACATGGTTCTAAGCCTTTGGAATACGCACATACCTAGCATACCCAAATGACACACCGGTCCCACTAATACACTGTACATGGTGAGCTTTCCTAAGTTTGATGTTCTGGGGAACACATTCAGACCTCAATGGAATCGTCAAGGTGGGATCGCCTTCTGTACGGAAACCTCCTGATAGCAGGCAACGTGGGTATGTTCACACACATAATCAAATCACAACAATAGGTATTCACTCAACCTATATATACACATATTATTTAGTAGGTATACACATCACCCAATCATATAAGTCCTTACGTAGTATATATCTCTCGCATACTCACCGTACTATCAATTACAATTATAACCTCTTATTGTATATTTTTGAGTATCGCTGACTACCCGAAGGGTCATAGTTACCCCATAATAAATATCACTAGCTAGTACACTCTTACCCTAGTTACCCCTTAATAAATCTCACAAATTCATTATGTTTCACGTTATGCCCGATGGGTCCTAGCCTTAATCCTCCCATTTTGACTAAGCCTACTCTCTCATAGGTTTACTGAAATTCACTATGTCTGTCACTATAGTTTAAGAATAACCCAAAAGTCTCTCGAATAATTATTCGCAAATTCAAGGAATAAATAAAAGAAACTATGCAAATCTGGGTAATCGAATCAATTCGATGAAGAGACTGAATTGATTCGCCTATCGAATCGATTCGCTCTCTGAGACGAATCGATTCGAAATGGCATAAGTCGTCTTTTTCGTTTAACTGTTACGCTTTCCACCATTTTAACCCAAAAATATTCATGGAACATACCCAAACTCCAACATGATTTATCCCAACATCAATTAAGAGTACATATGAAATTTCTAACGTAACTAACATATAAATCCTACTAAAGATCGGATTAAAACCCAGATTTTTACCTAAAACCCTAGTTCATGTATTCTTCATTCTTAATCATTCATATTTCTAAAGTTCTCTTATATTCATAATCATACATGTTCTGATTTCGTACTACCAATATACATGGATTCATTCTACATGCAATCATATCCCAAATCATGAGTTGTATTCACGTAATCCTAAGTACATCATCAATTATCATGAAATTGAAAACCATACACTACATGGGTATTATAACTCATTAAAAACATGCAAGATAAACACTTTCCTTATCAATTGTAGGTTTAATTTCTTATTGTGAGTGATGAGGATGCCTTCCTTTCCTCCCGATTGCAGTCTGATGGTAAAGATGATGCAATAAAGCTATTGGATCTTCCAAGAAACCTCTCTTCTTCCTCTCTAATGACCTCTCATCTCTCCTCTTATGATTTCCCAGGGTTAAAAAGTGTTTTGTTGCTGCCCCAACTAGTTAGCCTTAGGTTTATAATCCCAAATCTCGAAATTAGGTTAACGGGCCAAGCCCAAATGACCCGAACACCCCCGTGTAAGCTCGGTTGTGACTAAAAAGGCCCCGAAACCCAATAACTACCCCAAGTACATTATTCTGACTATCTCGACCCTAAATAGTCTACACGTGATTTTCAGTTGAGATAAAATACTGTCACGTCACTATCATTCGCTATGACAAAAAATAATCATTTATAATTCATTTAGTAATTTAATTCCATAAATATTAACCATTCTCTCTCCCGATTAATATTTTAATTGACACATAATCATTAATTCAATAAATTATGGGACACGTGTAATTTAAAATGCCCGAATTAATTAAATTAAAAATACTCAAAATAGGGGTGTTACATCATATAATCTCATTCCTTGAGAAGAAGAAATGAGTGAAGTCTCAATATATTTTCTCAAGAGGGATTTTTGAAATTTTATCATTCAAACCAAATAGTAACCTAAAACTCTTTTCCATCTGACAACTAAGACACACGGTGGGACTTTTATTCTAACAATGGACTTTTAAAAGGTTATGTTTACTCAAAACTCTTAGAGACTTGGATTATGGATGCCCCAACCTTTGATGCCATATTTCATCAATAATTCTGCCTTTAGTGATGTCTAATATTGCTTAAGTTTGCTCTTCATCAAATGTGTAAAGGGAGCCTTTCTTACTGCCCTTTACTAGTTCATGTTGTGTCTTCTTGTCCTTAACAATAAAACCAACACTAGTAAATTCCACAGATCCTTCATTATCTTATACTAATTGACTAACAAAGACAAGATTCTTCTTAATGTTGGGTACTAAAAAAACATCCTTAAGTTTTAAATTATTTAATTATTTTCCCCAACATGTGGAATGTCCAGTTTTGAGCCATTTCCAATAATTACTTTGCCACTCCCTTTGTATGATATAAGATGAGATAGATTACCTGGAGAATGAGTTATGTGAGATGTAGCACCTGAATCCACATACATTTCATTGTCCCAATTGGTTTAAAATTTAAGGTTTCCATTGCTTGAGGACATTCTTATTAATTTGGGTATGATAAGTCCCACCTGTAGTAGCAGGTATGAGCTCTACGGTTCAATTTTCCACATATTTGATATGCATCTTGAGCATTGTATCCTTTGTTGAGTTCGTTGGTATAGACCTGTTGAGTTTCTCCTTTAGTGAAAGGTTGGGTATTGGTTATTATTTGTGTTGGGAGTTGGTTTCTTCTACCATAACTTGAATAGGGATGGTAACCATGCCCAACAGGCCTGAAGCCAAATCCCCTTGAGTTAAAATGAATGTAGGGTTGAGGAAATCCACCAGTGAAGCCTCGTCCATAATTGGGCCTATATCTTCCTTTATTATAAGTATGATGAGGATCTCTCAAATAGGTGTAGGCCTTTGAATGATCTATTGAGCCTTAAAATTATTGTTGTGGAGACTCATTAGGAATCTCTTCCCTAATGTCTAAGCCCTTAAGAGATATAATTAGTTATGAGAAGGTAGGATATGGAGCTTTGCCTATCATCACTTTGCAAAAAGTCTTATACTTTGTCCCTTAGCCTTTGGGAAAGATGATGACTTTACTATCTTGATCAAGTGGTTTGTGAATGGCAGCAAGGCCACCACAAAGACCTTTGAACTCCTTATGTAATTATCAAGTGATTTTCCATCAAGCTTTATGTTATGAACTTATTTTTTGAAGTGAAAGTCCTCCTTTGTGGATTATAATTTGTTTTCTTCCAGGAAATCTCATATTTTTTTTAGCTATGTCACAACGAATAACTAGGAACATACATTCCTCAGTTAAAGTGCCTGTGATCCATCTTTGAAGTAATACATCCTTCCCTTCCCATTCCCAGTGTTCTTTGGTTGTGTTGCCTTTTTTTCATTGGCTTTGAGTGGCTCTTGATAAGTCAAATAAGTCACCTTCATAATTTTCATGAGTTGGAGCATTTGAGTTCTCCAAATAAGGTAGTTAGATGGCTTGATCTTGATTGAACAAATGGAAATGAGTTGATGTAACGATCTAAAGGTGAGTGATAGTTCACCTTATGTTTTTTATCCGGATTCCATTGAACCTGGGAGCTATGATATCATATAGAGCTTCTATAATATTTTTAATATGAACTTCTCTCTCATATATCACTTTAAACTAATAAAATACAACATAATTTATAATACAATAACATAGAGTTGTTTGTAACCAGGCAGTTATGGTTTAGAAATGTAATATTTAGTGGTCACTTTTTTCATTGACGTCTTTTATGGTATGAGTGCACCATGTATCCAAGGAGCAAAGACCACCATATATTTTCTGGAAAATTTGAGTTAAGAAAAAGGAATACTTCATTGCATAAATATTTATGTGTCTTGGTCCCCTAGTTACATAAAAATAAGGAGTTAACACGAGTGATGGCATGATTAAAAGAATAATCCCCCCAAATCTGTACATAACCATCCCAAACCACTCACATACAATATAACCATGAACCCACCCAATTGTCATCCAATCCAGTACAAAAAACTTCACTCCAAATAACTCAACGATCAAGTTTTCAAAACCATCTCTACCTAAAATAATCAATAAAATATCCCTACAATCAAGACCCCCCCTCCCCCATTCCTAAACTCTTAGCCAACACTAGTGACACCACAGAAGTAAGCACATCCCATAAATCTCTTCCAAAATCCTAGATTTTTACTTTTCCCAATGAAAACCCAAAACCATTAACCCAAAAAGTACAACCAGACCCAAACAGTTTGAACCCCCCTGTGCTCCCTAAAAACAACTATCCAATTTCCTCACCCACTACAAATTTATGACAAAATTAAAGGAAAAATGTTTGTGTAAGGCTATATTTCGGTCATTCCCCCTGTGTATCCCCCATCCTTGTCAATGGAATAACACAACTTGGACTTTCGTAAAAATTTTGGTGGCCTCATTATCCAGAAGATTTGTCCTACCTGGAAAAACAAAGCAATAGGACATAGAATAAACTTCATTGATTGATGACCCATCTAGTGAGTAGGTGGATGAACCACTTAGCCACAAATGTGAATAGCTTCATGCAGAACAAAAAATTAGTACAAAGAAAATTCAGAGAATAATTATTGCAAGGAGAACTAGAAAGAAAATAATTATGGAGATGGAAAAACTTGAATGTTCAGAAGAAGATTTAATTTATGTTGATATCAATGTGAGTCTGGACCAATAGCCAAACACTTCAGAGGTGTTCCCATCACAGCCCCCTCAGTTCCAATGATTATTTTAATATGTAATTGTCAAGTGCTTGACAAACCTTTGACAATTCAATCTCTTCTTAACCACTATGGTTTGAAGATACCAATATGTCACTTTTTTCTATGTTCATACTTCTACATAAGAGGTTAAGCATTATGTCTTCGGCCTTGGGCCTTCCAAATCCCCTGGCCCTAATGGTATGTCTGGCTTCTTTTATCAAACTTTTTGGGAGGACATTAAATGGAATTTGTTTAAGGATGTCAAGAAGTTTTTCCACTATGGGCATATGTCGGGACATATGAAAGAAACCAATATTATCCTCATCCCTAAAAACCCCAACCCTGAAGAGCTTACACATTTCAAATCGATTATACTAATTAACTTCAACTCTAAAGTCATATAAAAAATCTTGTTTCTAGACTAAAAAATCTAATTGAGCCTACTATTTCCCTTCACCAAATTGACTTTGTGTCTGGTATGTTAATCCAAGACAACATTATGGTGGCCCAGTATACCGTTACCTATTTTAGAACAAAGAGGAATCATATTAATGTTGATTGTGCTCTTAAACATGACACGCACAAAGCCAAAGTGAAATGTGATTTTTTGAAACAATCCTTAATTGCTCTTGGTTTTAATTTTAGGATGGCCAACATTATCATGGAATGTGTTTCTTGAGTTACCTTCACTGCCCTTATCAATGGGAAGAACCAAAAATGCATTTCTCCTTCTAGAGGTCTTAGATAAGGGGATCCCCTATCTCCTTACTTGTTCATTACTATGGCTAATTGTCTATCTATTCTCATTAACAAAGCAATGGAGAATAATCTTCTACATGGAATCAAGATTTCTAGATCATTCCCTCATATTACCAATATCGTATTTGCAAATGATGATTTATTTTTCTTCAAAGGAAATCTGGATTAGTGTAACCGTCTTATGGGTTACCTTAATAAGTACTTCTATGCCTCTTGCGCACAAATTAATTCGAAGAAATATGGTCTTATCTGTAGCAGTAAAAAGCCTCTTCATTAAGCAAAATTGATCCCAGATTCTTAGAATCCCTTCTATTGATAATCCACGAAAATACTTGGGTTACTCTCTGAGTGGGGCAACTCCAAAAAATTTACTCAGAGCTGGCTAAAAGAGAGGGTGTTGAGCAAGATGGAGGGATGGAAGGAAATATTATATAATCGATCGGGGAAATAAATTCTCATTCAAACTATTTTACAAACTACCCCTTTTATCTGATGTCTGTTTTTTAATTCCCCGAAGATTTATGTTTGGATCTTTACTCTAAAATAACTAACTTTTGGTGAAATAAGGACAAAGATAGAAAAGGAATCCACTATAAATCTTGGGAGGATGTTTATGATACTAGAGTGTGTGTGGGGCATGGGTTTAAGGATTTTAAGAGACAAAACACAGATCTTTTAGCCAATAAGTCATCGAGTCTCCTTGGAAATCTTAATTCTTTTGGGGGGAAATTCTTAAGGGCTCTATTTTCCTAATTGTTCCTTTTGGGAGGTGCCCAACTCTAGGAGAGGCACTTGGATTTGGAATATCATTTTGTTTAGTAGGGAGGTCCTTAAAGATCAAATTGTTTGGAAAGCGGGCAATGAGAATGATATCAATATTTAGTGTGCTAAATGGATTAATGGGACTTTACGCCCCCAATCCATACCGATTGCAAAGTGGTGGCTGACCTTATAAACCCTTTTCATTTCTCTTGAAACTTTAACCTCATTACTACCCTTTTCTCCCAACCATTACAACCTCTATTTGGCCTATCCCCCTAATCTTCCCCGTAATAAAGACACGTTCCTTTGGCCTCATACTTTAGATGGCACCCTAATTGTTTCCTCCACAGTACACCAAAATGCATAACATACTAATTGTTTTTATTAGTAACAATATTTTACCATTACTACTTCTCACGATAAATTAGCGTTAGTAATCTTATATATCCATTACTAATTTTAGTTCAATAGATTAAAATTGAATTTCAAAAGAGAAAAAATAAAATTTTCCCTCCCAACTAAAAAGGAAAGCCCCAATTCTTCCAACACATCATCTATGGTTTCTCGTACACACCAAATGAAAATCCCTAACACATGGTTTTCCTCCTATTTCTAATCTCTATGAAAAATACTATCCCCCTCCTCTGTTCAATCTCTGTGAACTTCTTTTCAGGTAACATCTTCGGTTTCCCTCTATCTTTACTCTACACCTGGGCCTCTCGATTTCTCCTCTAAAAGGGCTTTCTTGATTCTATGCTTTGTGTCTCCATTTGGTTCTTCCAACTAATAGTTGCCACCCATTATCCCTCAACCTCTATTATAGGCTCTCGTCAGCCACCTCTTTCCCTACCTCTCTCTAAAGTACAACCCACGCAGAGTTTCAAACTCTTTTAACCACATGTATATTATGTTTATCCCATATTTTTTATTTCAAAATTTGTTTTCATTGTGAAGAGGTTTTCTTTTTTCCTTTCATTGTGTCATTCACCTATTGACCTGAATATTAGGGTTCGATCATGAAATTTCCATGGAGTCTGAATTACAATAGTTATATGTATTTTTTGATTCTATATATCATTTTAACTTCAAATTAAAAAAAATCATCACGATGAATATTATTAGGCTTGCAACTAATTATGTCCATTTCCTTTTCAGTTGAATTCCCCTTAGCTATGAAAACTAGGCATCTAGCATCTTCATTAGATATTTTTTCTTCAAACCAACAATTAAATCGTAGTTCTTGATATAATTCAACAAAGAGGGTAGAATTGTTGCCATTTCAGTAGATTGGTGATACAGGAGAGTCAAATTATAGGTTTGTAAGAAGTTAAGCATGAGTTTAAAGGTTCTTGTTGCTCCAATCATTAACAAATCAATCCCGGCGGGAGTAACATCACTTAATAGGTGAGTCTTTCAGATCCTATGCTTATTTCTTAAAAAGAAGAATATTGTTCTGTTTTGACTTTCTAGCTTAGGTGAACCTTGTTCATCATATTTGATCCATTTCAATTTTTTTTATAATTTGACTTTTAATTTAATGTTTTGTAAGAGAGTAGTCTAGATTTGGTGAAGTACTGCATCTAACATATTTTAGACTTGAGCAACGTTTTTGCACCTTTATATCCGTCTCTTCACAAAATCAAAGCCAACATAGTTCGTGGGTCCGTACGATTCTCCCGAAAGAACTGGAATTTGGGGGGTTTAGTGCTAGAAGGGTGCTGAATCGGGCTAACCACCTCTAAACTTGAATATATAATATAAAACTCATAATGTAACTTAAGAATCCACTTATCAATATGAAATCTGTGATGAAGCTCTGGAAAATTTGTGGGGAAAAAGAGTTAGAATTTCTCTCTTAAAACTTGTCCCCAAAAATTTTCCTCCTCTAGGAACCCTACTTTTATAGCCAAAATATCCCAAGTGGGCTGGGCACATTTCATCTTTTCTATGGAACCAAGTGTCCCAATATTTATAGTGCCACTTGTCATAAAATCTGTGGTGGTATCTCAAATAATTTGTTTAAATTGTTACTAGATTATTGTCTAGTTTAATCCATCGAACTTGGATTATACGCGATATATTAGTCACGTGTAATAATATCTCAGTCCATGTGGCACCCGGATTTTAGCAAAGCTTGATAAATCATTAATCCTCATTTTTTCAAATCAGTATTGCAACAACTAATAGAAGATACAACTAATACAAACATTTGTATTTTTATAACCTCAAAGTTATAATTTATCAATAAAGATTTAAAATGACAAGTGATAAATATTGCAAGTTATACATATGTCTCATGCATATAATTATTAAACATTTATTAGTCATCACATTTGTCAATAGCTATCTACAACTGGGCCATTATTTTAATTTTATGTGCACTTATATATGCAAGAAGTGAGAAATATAACTTTCTCTCGTTCATAACATATATGGTGTGTCGGTAAAATATTCACAATATAGGAACCAATCCAACGGAGGTGTATTAGATCACTAGATTATTCCAAATGTAGGGGATTTACCAATATATATAATAGAATTTAAAAGATATATTCTTGAATATTTTAAAGTTTAACCCAATATGTATTATGTTTGATATGCATGTTGCAACCTTTAATGATCATATTTTCAAGGCATGGATATGACTGTGTACTTCCATATAAAGTAATAGATAAATGAGTCTATCTTAGTAAATTTTTCACACTAGTATGTGTATGTAAATCTTGATTTTAATGTAAGGCTAGAGAGAGTACGAAGAGATAAATTTGGATTTTCTTATATGAAATAATGCGTGTTGAATATCTTCTCCAATAAATGATAAGAAGAAAGTCGCTCTCTAACACCTTGTCTCCATCTTCACCGATATCTCCATGGACAAATGAGGTGTTACGTAATAAGAATTCCAGCAGAGTAGCAAAATGTAAGAGAGTAGTGTAGATTTGGGTAAGTACCGCATCTAGCATATTTTAGACTTGAGCAACATTGTTGCACCACGTCTTCGTCTCTTTATGGAATCAAAGTCAGCGTAGTTTGTGGATCCGTATGATTCACCAGAAAGAACTCGATTTGGGGGAATTTGGTGCTCGAGGGACGGCGAATCTGGCTAACCGCCTATAAGCTCGTAATGTAACTCAAGAATCCTCTTATCACTATGAAACTTGTGATGAAGCTCTGGGAATTTTGTAGGGAGGAAGAGTTGGAATTTAACTCTTAAAACTTGATGCCAAAATCATCCTCTGCTCAAACGAGGAGGAACCCTCCTTTTGTAGCCAAAATATCTAAAGTGGGCTTAGCACATGTCATCTTTTCTATGGAACCAATCGTCCAAATATTTTTGGTGTCACTTGTCATAATATATGTGGCGGTATATCAAATAATTTGTTTAAATTGTTGCTAGAGTATTTCCTAGTTTAATTCGTCGATCTCGGAGTATACACGAAATATTAGTCACGTGTAATAATATCTCTGTTCATGTTGCGCCTGAATATTAGTAAAATTTGATAAATCTTTAATCCCCATTTTACCAAATCTGCAGAGTTTATTTATTTAAGCCCATTCGACATGTTTAATAGGTTTGCATGTATTTGTACGATTGTAATAAGTAAATGTTGACTATTAGGACCAAAGGGAAAAGAAAAACAAAAGAAACTTCGTATCAGAGATCTAGTTTTTTTAGAATTAGTAATGGCCTCAGTATCTTGTTTTTGCAACAGTTTCCCTATTAGTGCGAGTTGGAAGCTTACGAATACCAATATATCTTAAAGATTATCCATATCTAGATAATATCAAATGGATTTATATTAAATTTATCCAACTTAGGTGCCTTGGGCAGTCCTTGATAAAACGTTTACCCTCATCCCCACCCACCAGTAAATGTTTTTACCATTTTTCATCAATAACTTAATTGTAAATTAAAGTAAGCATTCAATGGGAATTTCAATTCAAACCAGGCTGATGTCAAAGAGATTCTTTTATAACATTCTTGATCATTACTGTTAATCATGGGAGTAAAAGTTCCCAATCCACAATCACAAGAAGGATCAAAACCTGAAAGTCACTTTTTTTATGGCAATCCCTCATTTCCTCTTAGAATGTCCTAGTGGGAGAGATTGTCTTCGAAACGTTTGTCGATTATGTCCCCTTGGATTTGTGCCATGGATTTTAATGATATTCTAACTCAACATGAGAAATAGGGGGTCTTACCCAACCCAGCGAGGGAAATGGAGTGTTTCAATAACTTGATCTCTAATTGCCACCTCATGGAGCTCAATCCTAAGGAGTGTAGGCTGACTTGGAATAATAAAAGACATTTGGAGGGTAATGTGAGGAAAAAGTTGGACAAAGCCTTTAGGAATCTGAATTGGACTCTCATGTTTCCTAAATGTGTGACTATATTGTCCCCAACCATTGCATTTGATCATATCCCTCTAGTGATTGGGTGTAATCCTCCTATGAGACATATTGAGAGGAATTTAAAGTTTGAATTTTTTTTTTTGAGGTGAAAGTGTCATGAGATCATCAAGAAGGAATGGGCCAACAACATATCTAGATTTGATTTATTCATATTATCTTCTAAAATGTAAAATCCCGTATTTATGCGTATTTATAATTTAATTAATTCAAGAATTAATTGAGAAAATACGTTTTATTTAAATTACGCGAGTGAAGTAATTTAATGTGATTAAATAATAAATATGATTATTAAATATTAACCAAGAGATAGATAATGATTAATATTATGTTATGATATTTACTAAGTGTGAATAGTAAATAATCAATGATTAGTTCTATAAGGCATAGCGAGCGATATGTGCGTCTTTTATTTTATCTCACCAGGAGTCGCGTGTAGACAATATTGAGGTCGAGATGGGAATTATATTTTTAGTGACTCGTATGATGATTTTGAGGTTACGGATGAGTCCGTAAGGGTCAAATCAGTCAAAATAGTATACCCAGGGATGTCAATTGAGTCACGAGTCGATTTTGGACCAAACCGACATCTTTGGAGGATAATTTGGTCATTTTAAAATAGAGGTTAAAGGACCTACGAAAATTAGAGCCTTATATCTGATGATTAGAATTGGGGGTTAGGGTTCATAACTCACAAAACTTAGAGAGGTCATTAGAGAGGAGAGAGAGCATTCCCAAAAGTCTTAAGGAGAATTCTTGAAGTTTGGACGGTGTTCTTGCACCCTAAGCACTTAAGGAGTGAAGGTTTGCAGAGGAAACATAGAGATTCATCACCTTCTTCACGAAATCAGACCCTACAGTAATCAAGGCAAGTGTTTATTGCAAATTAAATTTATGTTATAATACCCATGTGTAGGGTTTCATGAGTAGTTGATTGTATGAATGTTCTTGAAGAAAGGGAATCGTTTAAATGCATGTTGGGTAGGAAATTATATGTAGTTTGGATTAACATCTGTGGAGAAATATAAATCAATGATTTCATGATTATTACTACGGATTTAAATCTGGGTTTATGAGGATAAATCACTAAGAACACAAATATCTAGGGTTTTTGATAATACTTAGATTTGGATGGTTCTTGGATAAATTTCGTAAAGATTTGATGATATATTTACGTTAGGAATAGTCTCTTTAAATGTCATGGATGTTTGGTTATGTCGGGATAAATTTCCATGAGGGTTAAAGAGTGTTTGATGGGGTAAACATGGTGAAAAGTCGAAGAAGGCGAAGTTGTACCTGGTCGATCGATCGATTGACCCATGAATGTCGATCGATCGGCCAAGGCAGAATTTGGGTTCCTTTATTGGTTGAGTTTTCTTCCATTTCCAACTTCAGAGGGGAACCTTAGGAGTGATATTATACCTATGTAAGGGCTTGATAAAGATCAGTAGGTGTATAGTTAAGGTCCATTATGGTCATTGAGTGTAAGACTTGGAATATGGACCGACAAGGATAAACCGATCGAGTTGTGTGTCGAAAAATTAGGATTTGAGTTATGGAGAGAGTAAACATCAATCCAAGGTGTATACCAATAGGTTAGAGATAACTTAACTATTGAAATTATAACGGAGTAACTAGGACTCGTAGAGTTGGGCGATTACTCGAATTAATACGATAGCGAAATAAATCGTAAAATAGTAAGTACGACAAGTATGAGAGAGATATATACTACGTGGGAAATTATGAATATTTTGGTTGTGTGAATACCTATTGATTGACAATAATACATAGGTTCTGTGAATACCCTAAGTATATATATATATATATATATATATATTGGTGATCGAGGTGTGATTCTTGGCCAATCTAGATATGATTATTATTGGTGATCGAGTTGAGATTCCGAGCAAATCTAATCAATAACTATTGGTGATCAACGTATGATTCTGAGCCAAGAGATATAAATCACTATTGGTGATCGAGTTAGGATTCCGAGCCAATAATCCCTAATGTGTGCTATGGGGATGTGATTATAAAATATGCATATATAGTATATATTGTGTGTGAAATATATACTTTATGATTATTCTACTTATGTGTGATGGTAGACTGGAAAGTGTTATATATAGATATATAACTGAAAAGTAAATTAAGCTGAGCGAGTTAATTAACCGATTGAAGATATATTGTGAATATCTAAGAAATTTAAATTAAGTAGTGAGACTTAATTATAAAGTTTGAGATAGCATATGTGAAATGTTACATGAGAATAATAAACATATGAGAGGTGTTAATATATTATGTACTGTACTGGCGATACGGGAACTTAGTAGTGTTGATGATTTCAGTGGAACACTTTAGTCTAGTTAGCTTGGGTAGTACAGCGAGGTGGGCTAAGTATAGAACGTTTTACGTGCACTATAGACGAGAGGTAAGGATGACTCAAGAGAGAGTGCACGTGGGCATGTGTAATCAGTAACTGCATTTTATTGTGATAAATTCTTGCTAAATATTTTCAAAATGTTTTGAGTACTAACTCTTACTATAAAAAAATATTTTCAAAACCTTTGAGTGTTCAACCACAGGGACACCAAGCATGACTTCATTTTAAGGACTCAGAGTTGTAGCATTGTGGATGCTGATAAGATTTGATTAGATGATTCCTTCATTCCAATCTAGTGTAGGATCTCATTTTATATTCCTTGTTTGGATATGTTGTCCATTGGAAGTTTTCAGTTATATATTTCTTTTGTTATTAGGGAGTATTTTGGTTTTGGATTTTGGCCGATGGTTTATTCGGCAAACCTTTATTCATTTATATAGTGTGATGGTTGAACTCTTGTATATTATGATTGGTTAATTTAGTTTCCGCATTTGTAGATTTATCTGTTTTAATTCAAGATAAATTTTGGCACCAGTCTAATTTCACTTAGGTGGTTAGTAATTAAAAGTTTTCGATAGTGATGCTAATAATGGACCATATGAGAAACCGATTTCAATTTAATAAAGGATTGATCAGCCGATGTTTAATTAGGCGGGGTGTCACATAAAACTCCCAACATCAACGCTGCCCTGGCTAGATGGAGCATAACTAAGTTCATGAATTCTAAAGTGGAGATTATCAAGCTTCAAGATAATTTGAAGGTTTTATAGTCAAGTGATAGGTATGTTTACTCTAATGGGGAAGTTATAGTTATAAAAAATAATATAAAAGCTCTATGGATTGAGGAGGGGAAAGTTTGGGTTGTTAGGTTCAAAGTAAAATGGTTAAAATATGGGGATTAGAATATAAAATTCTTTCATGTCGCTACTATCCAAAGAAGGCAGAAGAACCACATTTCTAGTCTTAAAAATAAGGAGGGTATGTGGGTTAAGGGTTTTAATAATCTCGAGGAGTTGGCCGACCCCTTCAACTCCAATTTGTTTGCCTCGTGTGCTCCTAAAGACACCTCAATGGTAACTTCAATCATCCCTTACCTTATTACCGATTCTATAAATGTCTCTAAAAAATCTCTTATTTCTATCGGAGATGTGAAGCATGTTGTCTTCGACCTTGTGCCATCAAAATTCCCTGGGCCCGATAGTATGTCTAGATTCTTTTATAAAAAAAATTGGGAGAAAATTATATGGTATTTGTTTAAGGTTGTCAATAAGTTTTTCCAATATGGGCATTTGTTTATACATATGAATGAAACCAATATTATCCTCATCCCTAAAAAACCCAACCCTGAAGAGCTTCCACATTTTAGACCTATTAGTCTAATCAACTTCAACTCTAAAGTCATATAACAAATTCTTGTTGCTAGACTAAAACATGTAATTGATTTTATTATTTTCCCCCACCAAAGTGCCTTTGTGTCTAGTAGGTTGATCCAATATGGCATTATTGTGTCCCTGGATACCTTTACCCATTTTAGAAGAAATAGAAATAACATTACTACTGATTCTACTATTAAACTTGACATGAACAAAGCTAGCAACAGAGTGGATTGGGATTTCCTGAAACAATCCTTAATTGCTCTTGGTTTTAATCTTAGATAGGTCAACATTAGAATGGAATGTGTTTCTCCAGTTACCCTCACTCTCCTTGTCAATAAGAAAAACCACACATGTTTTTCTCCTTCTAGAGGTCTTATACAACGGGATCCCCTATCTCCTTACTTGTTCAATATTCTGGTTAATTATCTCTCTATTCTCATTGACAGAGCAATGAAGAACATTCTTCTATAAGGAATTAATTTGCCCAGATCCTGACCTCCTATTACTCATATGTATTTGAGGATATTGCTTTATTTTTTTTCCAAAGGAAGTGTGGATTAGTGTAATGAACTTACGGATTACCTTAATAAGTATTGTTATGACGCTTGCTAAAAAAATAATTTGAACAAATTTGATCTTATTTGTAGAAGGAACACCTCTCTTCCATAAGAAAACTTTATCCCATATTCTTAGAGTCTCTTCTATTGATAATCTAGGGAAGTAATCGGGGTTACCATTTGAGTGGGACCACTCCAAAAAAATACTCTAAGTTGGCTTAAAGAGAGGGTGTTAAGTAAGATGGAGGGTTGGAAGAAAATTTTCTCGAGTCAGGCGGGGAAACAAATTCTCATCAGAGAAATTTTATAGGTTTCCACTTCCTATGTGATGTCTCTTTTTCAATCCCCGTAGATTTTTGTTTGGATCTCTCCTCTGAAATAGCTAACCTTTGGTTGTATAAGGACACAGATAGAAAGGGAATCCACTTGAAAGCTTGGGCAACTGTTTCTGATCCTAAAGTGTGTGTGGGCTTCATTTTTAGGATTTTGAGACATAAAACCAAGCTCATTTAAGCAAGCAGGCTTGGAGACAACTTGAAAATCCTAATACTCTTTAGGGAAAAATTCTTAAGGGGATCTACTTTCCTAACTTCTCATTTTGGGAGGTGCCCAGCTCTAGGATAGGAACTTGAATTTGGAATATCATTTTGTTTTATAGGTTGGTCCTTACAGATAAAATTGTTTGGCAAGTCGAAAATAGGGGTGATAGTAATATTTGGGGTGCTAAATTAATTGATTTGACTTTGCCCCCTTATATTGTCCCTATTGATTGCAAAGTGGTGGCTCTCTTTATTAGGCCTTTTCATTTCTGTTGGAACTTGGACCTCATTACTAACCTTTTCCACAACCATTGCAACCTATATTGGGGATATAACCATGATCTCCACCCACGATAGAGACTCTTTCAATTTGCCTCATACTTTAGATGGTGTGCTAATTATTCCCTCCACACTACACTAAAATGAACTTTTAGTAACAGAGTATTTTTTTATCAGTAGAAGTATTTTACCATTACTTTTGCTCACGATAAATTACCATTAGTAATCTAATATATATGTTACTAAGTTTTTTTCAATAGCTTAAAAGTTAATATTAAAAGAGAAAAGTAAATGTTTTCCCTCCCAACCAAAATGGAAAGCCCTAACTCTTCATACACATCACCTAGGGTTTCTCGTACACACCAAATGAAAATTTCCAACACAGGCTTCTCTTTCCCCATTCAATCTTTGTGCAAGATAGCATTCCCCTCCTCCGTTCAATCTCTATGAACTTATTTTCAAATAATATCCTCCGATTCCCTCTATCATTACTCTACACTTGGGCCTCTCGATTTCTTCACCAAAAGTACTTTCTTGATCGATTATTTGTGTCATCATTTGATGCTTCCAACTAGTAGCTGCTACCCATGCTCTCTCAAGCTCTATTATAACCTCTCGCCATATGCCCCTCTCTCTCTAAAACACAACCCACGTGGAGTTTCAAACTCTTACAACAACCGACATGTTGTGATTTCTAAATTTGTGTTCATTTTGATGGGTTTATTCCTTTCTCAATATTATTCAACTATTGACCTCAATATTATGGTTTGGTTATGAAATTTCCATAGGGTTTGAATTACGACAATTATATGTATTGTTTGATTCTATATATTAGTTTAATTTCAAATTTAAAAAATCATCATAGTGAATGTTATTAGGGTTGCAGCTAATTTTGTCCATTTCCTTTTTCGTTTAATTCCCCTTTCCTATGAAGACTAGGCATCTAGCATCATATTTAGCTTTTTTTCTTAAAATCGAAAATCAAATAGTAGTTTTAGATTTAAGTCCATAATAGAGGGCATAATTGTTGTCATTTCAGTAAATTGGTGATGCAGAGGAGTAAAATTGTAGGTTTGTAAGATGTTTAAGGACTTGTTCAAAGAATCATGTTGCTCTCGTCGTTGACAAGGAAAATTTGGTGGGAGAAAGATCATAAAATAGGCGAGTTTATTAGATCATATGCTTATTTCTTGAAAAGATGAGTAATGTTCTATTTTGACTTTTTATCTTGAGTGAACCTCGTACATCATATTTGATACATTTCTAAAAATTTATATTTTTTATAATTTGACTTTCTATCTTGAAAAGATGAGTAATGTTCTATTTTGACTTTCTATGTTTAATAAGTTTGCATGTCTTTATGCGACTGTAATACGTAAATGTTGACTATTAGGGCCAAAAGGAAAAGAATGAAACTTGGTATCACAAATCTAGTTTTTTTAGAGTTAGTAATGACATCAGTATTTTGTTATAACAACAATTTATCTATTAGTGTAAGTTGAGATGAATATCAATAGAGCTTAAAGATCATCCATATCTAGCTAATATCAAATGGAACTATATTAAATTTATCCAAGTTATGTGCCCTGGGAAGTCCTTGATAAACCATTTGCTCTTATCCCCACCCACCGGTATTTTTTTACCAGTTGTCATCAATGAGTTGAATATAAATTATAGTAAGCACTCAATGGTAATTTGAATTCAAACTAGGGTAATGTTAAAATGATCTTTTTGTAACATTTTTTGTCATCATTTATGTTCCTGGGCGTAAAAGTTCCCAATTCACAATCACAAGAAGAAAAACCTAATATTTATTTCTTAAAAAAAACTCTTGCTAGTATATTAGTTTATATATAATCAAATCAACAAACTACTCTCCTCCTATAAAGAAATAATACAAAATATACCTTAAGAAATTCTTCATGCCCCATTGGGTTACTTATGTAGAAATGTAAAAAGACAATTCGCTTTTTATGTGGCAAAAAAATAATTATCCATATAGAATATCCTCCAATACAAATGTTTACCCATCAACTTCACACCTAAATTAAACAAACGAGGCCTATTCATGATGGCATTGTAGATATATTTTTGAGATGTGACATTTACTTGATTCCAATATTTGATATGTGATGTTCAATATTATTCCAATTGAATAAATGAATAACCACATATGTAGATTTTGACAAACTTTTAGCCTTACCAATACAGTCTCTCAATATGTCCAAGAGGACTACGTACTTTGAAATGGGCATGTAAAGATTGTGAAAA
Source organism: Sambucus nigra (assembly GCA_949130495.1). Lineage (NCBI taxonomy): Eukaryota > Viridiplantae > Streptophyta > Magnoliopsida > Dipsacales > Adoxaceae > Sambucus > Sambucus nigra. Next base: position 103,766,047 of record OX422224.1, read on the forward strand.
AAATTTGAAAACTGAACTTAGGATGCAAACCTTTTTATGTCAGGGCTTTGAAATAGTAACCCATTCTTCATCTCAGATATACTCTAGCAAGTATTTTAGACTATTTGTCCACTGTTAAAGTTGAATTTTAAGACTGCAAAAGTATTTGTCATGTATGATTGAATTGGATATAAATACATGATATTTGTATTCAAGACTAAAAAGTAGAATGGGCACACATCCTAGATTAATTTAGAAAGCTAGTTTTATATAATAAGTTACAAATCTGGTTCTTTGGAAGATTCATCGAAAGCACCAGTTGAGCGGTAGGAAACCTCCTGAGATCTTCCTGAACAATTTTCAAGTGACTGCAAGAGATAATACTTAGTACCTTATTTTTTGGGGAGTTCGATAACTCTACTTGAACATATGTAACTCTCTCTCTCTCTCTCTCTCTCTCTCTCTCTCTCTCTCTCTCTCTCTCGATAGATATCCATCCATACATATAATTAAGTTAATTGTACTAATGAATTCCCTCCCATGCCAGTTGCGAGTTACCCTTTCTACGATCTTAAGTGAGGGATTTATGTTCGCTCACGGCACTAATTTAAAGAGAACATAAAGAGAGAAACTACCATACGGAGTTTGGTAATGTTTGACCCTATCAGCCAAACCATAAGGTAAATACTAAAGAAAATTTATATGCAGATTTATTGGCATGCATTATGTTATTCATAGAGAACAATGACGTTACTCACTAACACCACCCTAATTATTGTTAACTTTAGGGAAGTTATTGCATTTTTGTGAATTTAATAGAACCTTGTATAAAATATAAATGTTGAATATAATGTCCTTGTTCATGCGACTATTTGTATATATGTTCTTGGGGTTTGAATAGTGTCATAAGCACTACCAAATTTGATTGAATTCAAGATAGGATATCAGATCTTGATTGTTTTTAAATACATATTAATATTACTAATGAACCTTTACCATTACAAAAACGGACAAGCGTTACAAAACTTGTGTAATAAGGTAGAAATAGTGACAAAAAAGTGTGTTACTAATTCATAATTAGTAATGGTAAAATGCCATTGGTAAATCCAGAATTAGTAATGTTAAAAAACCATTTATAAATCAAGTATTGGTAACGGTAAATATATGTTATTAATTTTGTTCCCCACGCCCTTATTCTAACTAAAAATTACCATTACTAAAGGCCAGTTTTGGTGTAGTTTGGCATGACAAGTCACTTCTTTCTCTAGAATCCCACCACATAAGAAAGAAAAATCTTTCTATAAAGACCCCACAAACATTTGGAAGACTATTTGGACAATTAAGGCCCCCCCAAAAGTGCTGAATTTTCTTTGGAGGTGTTGTAATGATTGTTTGGATGTGAATTTCTCTCTTTGAGGAAAAACTGAAGTGGGACCCTATGTGTAATATATGTGGGTTAGATATGGAGACTATTGAGAACGTTCTTTTCATATGCAAATGGACTAGTCTAACTTGGGAAAAATCTATTTTTCCAAACTGTTTGGTTGTTGCTTCTTTTGTGAGGACTGGTGATTGTTTTTTTAACATTTTTGATAATCTGCCAAAGCTACTCTCTAATAGGGTCGTACCTAAAGTTCTCTTGGGTGGTACTTACTCGATGATTTGGAAAACTCAAAATAAGATTATCTTCAAAAGTAGTGATATCTCCCAAAGTAGTGATATCTTCTAATAGGGTTGGCCCTACAACCAGTGCAAGTTTTTATCCCTATCACAAACCCATTTTCCACATAAAGTTTGGCCAGACATAATACGTCGAAGAGGGGGAATTTCTAACAATTTATATCATTCTTAGCATCAAATCGTAGAATAAAATTTTTATATTAAAACATCTACCCATAGAATAAGGGAATTGAATAATAAAATTATTGTAACGCAAGGGCCCCAAATTTTAAACTTTAAATAGTGAGATGGTTCAAACTAATACCAAATTTTAATTTTTCAAAATTTATTTAATTTTCTTTTCTTTAAAAGTTGAAAAATTAAATTGAACACAAATTTTAATTTCTCTCAAATTAAAATTAAACACACTGAGTGAAATTATGTCTACACAAACACTTTAATTTTCACTTAAACAAAATTAAATTAATATAAAGTTAAACTTAGCAAGAATAATATCCAATTAAAATTATGCCAACTTGAATTAAATTAAACATTTACCCAAACAATAAATTTGCACCATATTAAATAAGTTGTGATTTTAAACCAAATTTTATCTTTTTAACCTAGCATGCATCTAAGTTATAATTTGCAAGATAAAATTAAATCACATCCACTACGCGGCGATGTATAAGGAAAATCCAAATGGGAAAAATCTCGGACGGCCCTGGCCTAACAAATCCACTAGGTATGGAAATTTATAAAGACATGATAAAAATACTTACAACACTCGACTCGACTCCTTCAAGCCCTGACGCTTCTTTCTCTCTTCAACCTCTACCATGTAGATAACTATGATATCCATCATAGTCTTGGAGTCCACCAATGGAAGCACATCAACCATCAACCACACATTGTACCTTTCACCATGTGAGAAAGCTGCAGTAAACAAAGTTCTTCTCCTTTATGGGGTAGAGAATAAACCCAAACTCTATTCTTGTTGGTGTAGAGAAAACCATATGCCAAACACTCCAAATAAAGATATATATATATTTATATATATATAAACAAACATTAGGTGTAATACTTTATGTTTTTGGAAGGATTAAATCATTAGGTGTGAAGAACACAAAGGGAACTTTTGATGTTGAAATTTTTTGTAACACCCTGTATTTTTTAGGAATAAATAATGATAGGTGTAATTAATATTGTTGGATTAATTAAATTAAAATGAGAGAAATTAATTGTTGATTAATACGAATTAAAATAAATATTAACTAGCGTACCAAGGGTTAATACTTATTAAAGTGAATTATTGAATATTACTTTGTGGATACGTAATATGGAATCATGTAATTTGATAAATTATAGAGGATAAGAAATACGACAATTTGATATGTGAAGTGGGGACGCGCGTAGTAATAGTGTCGGGACTAAATTTAATGAAATATAAAGCTAACTAATTATAAGTCACCCATATGATAGTTTCGAGTGCGAAAATGTGCCCAGATTGGTCGAGTTAGTGAGAAAAGTGTACCCGGGGGTCTAGTTTGGGTCTCGGGATGTTTTTAGGCCTTAATTAATGATGAAAATTATTAAGGTTATATCAGATGATGTATCAGGGAAGTTATGGTTTATAGAATCAAAAGTCAGGGGTACCTTAGGAAGACGAAGAAGAGATATTTCCAAGGTGTTCAAGGCGAAGAATTAACTGTTTCACACCTCCACAACCACCAAAGCGTAGATCGGAAGAATAGGATCGCTTCTATACCACTTTAAGTCGTTGGATCAGACCTTTTATTTCCAGGCAAGTATCTAACTTGCTATTCTTGAGTTGATAATACATCCATGCTAGTTTAGGAGTTATATTTTCATGTTCCTAGGCAAATTAAAATGTTGGTTTGAAGATTTCGATTACTAAATTGAGTAGAAACCATGTTAGGACATCCATCTTATTATATGTGAGAGATAAATGACGAATTGATACCCAATAGACGTTGAAATCGGGAAAAATATTGTGGATATCGATGATTATGATAAAAGGCGATTTTTTAATGAATTAACTTGAATTAATCCCTTTGATTGATGAACCTTGATGAATTGGTGATTTTTGTACATTAGAAATCATATGCTTAGGTTGGTATAACTTTTTTTTTGGTTGTTTGGGAGTTTGGGACAAATTAATAGAGGATTTGAAGTTTGAAATTGATGAAACCCGTAGGTTAAAATTATGCAGAAACGTACCAATACCTGCTTGATCGATCAATCAACTCAAGAATGTCAATCGATCGACTGGATCGATCGATTGGCCATTCCCATCGATCGATCAAATCCTCCTGGATTTTTTATTCTTGTTCCTCTTAATGTTTAATCAAAACCTAAATGATAGGAACATTTGGACATGACTTAAATTCTATAATGAGAATTAGAAGAGACCAGTAGGATTGTGGGTAAGGTCCGGGTAACATAGTTGTTATACGAAATGAAATTTTGGGGATACGAGGGTATAATATATACTATGATCGAAGGTACAATAAATTCATCTCGTGAGGATTATTAAAGATTTGGACCAGTAGGATAGATAGAGAGTGTGTACCTACTGATATTACGCATATTAACAATGATTCACTTCAAGGGTGGAGAAGTACGTGAGATCAGGCGGTAAATGATAATAAAAAGAATGAATTTATTATACGTAGAACGCGGGTATTACGTACCAGGTATGGCTAGGTTATGCTATGAGTTATGAGCGCACCTACCTAAATATTGTATAAACATGTATATATATATATATATATATATATATATATATATATATCTTGTGAACATATGTGTTTAATCATATCCGCGCTACTTGTTATCATGGAGGTTTCCGCACCGGAACAGTCTTATTCTGATGTGACCTTCATGGGGGATATTGACTAGTACCCTAGAACATAGGATCCTTGATTACAAGCTATCTGAGAATGATAGTCAGATGGACCTAAGAGACGTGAGGGTATGTGCTGACCTCTTAGTGACTGGGAACTATTCTTCGCCTCCAATATTTGTATTTTTGTGTTAATACAGTTCGAGAGTAGATCCGAACTAGTATTTTCCTTATTTGTACGAGATGTACAGGGACTTGATAGGAGAGTGTGGGAGTACCATAGATTTTATGTGGTATGATCTATAGTATATATTGCGAGTAATACATATATGTACTTGTGATTTATCTACCGTGTCTTTCGGTGGATAAAGATGAATAACAAATATTAAATAAAATAAGTTTTAGAACCTAAGACTGTATTGTGACACACATAACTAACTTGATAAATTCATAAGGAAATGTTAAGGTGTATACATGATAGTATTACAACCACGTGAATCAGGGTTTAGGAGAGAACATTGGGTTAGATTAGATAGATGGGATTAGCATTATCTAATTATTTCAGTAGTACGTTATGTGTGCACACTAGTTGAGAGGTAAGAATTCCCCAAGTGAGCATCGAGGCTCTAACATGTTTCTAATATCAACCGATAAGAATTTAACATACTCGGGCTCTAACCCGTTTCTTGTCATCTTCTCTTTCTCTTCTATATATATATATATGTATTATAGGTGCCCATCCACAAGGGCATCGGACTTAGAACATCGGACCCTTGACGTGCTGTAGCTAGTGTGGGAGTTGCAGGTCCTTGCATGTAGACGACTCAATTCTTGTCATCTCGGATCTTCATTTAGTCATTCTATCTAGGGCATGTTTCGCCCATTTCTAGTTCTATTTAGTTCAAAGAGATTTTTTACTCTTTACTTACTTCCGTATTTATTTCCGTTGGGATTGTTTTAATTATTACTTTGTCCTGCGATTTGGAATATTTCATGTGAGATGGTTAATCTAATTTGCTTATTTAGTTGGATGGTTTGGCGTTCTTTACTATAGTTGTGTTCTTATGTAATTAAAATGTTTTGTATAAATAAGTTAAAGATGGAATTGAATTTATTAATTAAATTGTTTTGACACTTATCCTAGTTAATTATTAGGGTTAAATAAAGAAAATTGTTTTCGATTGTGATGATAAGAATGATCCAACCAAATACTTTGTTTTAAATTTTATAAAGGACCGATCACCCGATATTTAATTGGGCGGGGTGTCACAGGTGGTATCAGAGCATAGTGTCCTTCAGGATCTGTACGGCTTATTATGCTTCCTGCTTAGCATCCTTGGATTTAGAGCCCTAATATTAGGAATGTTGTATTGTTACTTATGCGATTATGCCTTCAGCTATTTGAGACTTGCTAATGATTATGTAATAATAAATTCCTTCTCATTTCAGATGCCTTCGAGATGCGTACCGAGGGATAGAAATGCCCAACCAGAGCAGCCAGTAACTCAGGCTCAGGGAATGATGAATGCAACCGAGGTTGCTATCATAATTACTCAGGCGGTGAATGCAGCCTTTGCGGTGGTGCAGCAGGACCCACCCCAGGTTCAAGCAGTGGTGCCAGTTCCAGCTCACTTTTCCACTCTATTGGAGAGAGTTAGGGATACCTATCAGAAGGCACATCACCCAGAGTACTCGGGTAATTCTGACATTATCATCGCTAGCCAATGGAAGAAGGACATCCAGAGGCATCTTCGCATGTATGAGTGCATCGATATTCATAGACAGTTACTAGCTACCTTCAAGCTATTAGGGGCAGCCTTGCAGTGGTGGGAGTCCACTACCACTCTGGAAGGAAGGGATAGTATGTCGATTAAAATTTTCTAGGTGTGTTTTGACTGCAAACACTTTCCTTTTGCCGTGCAGACTGAGATGAGAAAAAAACTACTGAACCTCAAACAGGAAAGTATGACTGTTACTGTTGATGTAAAAAACTAGATTATATCTAATTAATCAATCACAGATAATTAATCAATCATAGATTAATAAGACAAAGGATTTTTAAACTGGTTCAGCCTGATGAAAATGGACTACGTCCACTGTGTTTGTATTGCTGACTGTTTATTTGGAATCTTAATAATAGGTTTACCAAGAGATCCAAAGTCCCCTTCTTATGAGGAGGTTATAATGTATTTATATCCTTGAGGTTGTACATATGAAAGGATAATGCATTGTTATCTAGTAAACATATACATCTGTATGATAATAATTCACATTTAATGCGTAGCTATCTTTTGATTCTCTTGATTTGGATGTTCTGCACGCTAAGTAGCTCGGACCGCTTAAGTTGCTCGGTACGCTTAAGTTGCTCGGGGTGCCTGAGTTGCTCGAGTCACCTGAGTTGCTCGTCTAAAGTATTTGTATTTGGAATGTAGGCCTCCACGTGTCTTTAAGTGATTGGTCCATGTCAGCACACTAAATTTGGTATCAACAGTTACCATAGTGCCAGGCGAGGTACCTACCGAAGAAAAGAAGATTCAGATGTTCATCGATGGTTGACTTGGAGGATTCGCCAACACCTCTTGGGTAACCTGTCATTCCGTACTTATACTGATGCACTCAACGCTGCCCTATTGCATTACCAGGACCACCGCTTCCATTAGCAAGGGAGCAAACGAGTTGGGGAATCCAACCTGCATGGTCGAAAAGGAGGTAGTAGTGCCAGTGGGGCACCAGAAGCTCAGGGGCAGGACCGTCATGGTGAGTAGAGTTCCCATCAGGGGGACCCTGCTAAGAGATTATGATCTGGTGACTCTAGGTTGGGTTATGGGGGGTATAGACAGGTCCAATAGGGCTGACATCATTTCCATCCAGGCCAGCAGGGTCAACAGCGGTATCAGTAAGGCCAACAGGGCCAGTGGCGGGGTAGTAACAACCATCAGGGAGTAGGCCAGTAGGGACAGGGCCAGTGGCGGGGTATTATCAAGCTAAATATTTTGAATTTTCACGATCACTTCAATATTTATGCCCTTTCCTTCTTTTAGCCACCGAAAATGCAAACGTCTTTCCTTGTAATCATTATTTTTCTCTATTCCCGAGGTAAAGTATTTAAGTGCGACAGAAGTCCTATCATTTTTCACTTTTTAAATCTGTATCTCTGAACTCTTCATCTTCTCCCTATCTTGTGCCTTCGTTCTTTCCATCGTTCATTGACAACTGATCTCTAATTCTTCTGTAAGATTTTCTTCCTTCTTCCTTTTTTTTTATTCACCATAGTTTATCTTGTTGAATCGTTAGACAAATTTAGGTCTGAGTTTTCAATCCCGTCGTGGGTTATCCTGGAAGAAATTTCTGGTCCTTCTAATTATTTTTCTTTGGCTGAGGGACATTGGTTCCCAAGTCTTTTTGTAGCCGAATGCGTCTTTTCTTTCCCGCCAAATCCCCTGTGTTTGGAGTTTTGCCAATATTTCGATATTGTACCTGCAAGAGTGGCTCCAAATACATAGAGGGTGGTTAATGGTGTACACAGGTTGAATCAACTTTATGGAACTCGTTTGGGGATTTCAGAGATTATGTATTGCTACAGATGGGTTACCAATGACAATACTTTCTATTTAAAAACTAGGTTTTCGAATAGAGCTTTAGTTGTCAATCTTCCCGATGCCAATAGGGACTATTTTGATCAGGGGGTAGTGATGAAAAATTGGCAACACCCTCCATTAAATGGAGATTATGTATACCAAGGTCCCATATATCCTCCTTATGGCAATGGGATAGGTTGTTTTTATTTTTGAAATCTTATTTTCTTTATATTTGATAAAATGCATCACTGACATTTGATTTTGTTTGTTACAGTTGACAGTAAAAGGAAACCTCCAAAAGAAACTGAGGTTAATATCAAGCATTTAAAACTTATCTGGGGTTTGCATCAATCTGTTGATGGGGAGCATATTAGATCTGCTTCTTATTTGTTGCAATACATAAGCTACACCTCGTATTTCATTGCTCGTCCTCGTCCTGGGGTAGTTGATCTTGATCGTGTACCAACCTCCGAGACCAGTGTGGAAGGTTCTTCTTCTGACTTGAGCATTCCTGTTACTGATCTACTGAAGAAGAGGAGAGCTCCTGCCTTTTTTGAAAAGTCTACCTTTGCCACCGATGGGGCAAAGAAGAATAAGCAAGATGTACCAGAGGAGGGGACGAAGAGCATAGATGTACCCCCCCCTCTATTGCTGCCAAAGAAGCTAGCAAAAAGCCCCCTGTGACTCCGAGTAAGACTGTTGCCCTCTCACCTTTGAGTGAAACTGTTGTCATCTCCCTAATAGAGACAACATCTTTAATTGAAAGTGCTCCTGCTCCTCTAAGGAGATTAAAAATAAGTTATTCTGAGAGACCTGTTGAACCTATCTCTCAAACTTTAAATGTTGAAGGTATTGTTCTAGCTCTTGTTCCTCCGAGCTCTGTTGTGGGCTTGGTAAGATCCTGGACTGTTCCAGAATCCCAAGGTGTTGAAGACACCTTTTTTCATGAGAGACTCACTACACTGGCTGCTCAACACATTACTTCAGTAAGTATCTTTAGTCTGAGTCCTTTATTTCTAGTACTATGTTCATATATTGACTTAAAATTCTTCCTTTTTTCAGCTTGTGACGTGTTTCAACAGCATTTTGAAGAAAGATGAAGCCATCAGGGCTTCCAGCTCCTTGGGTGGGGTAGAAGAGGCTTTTGCTGGACTGACCCAGTCTTTGAAGGAATCTCGTTAGAAGTACGATGAAGACAAAGTTGCGTGGGAGAAGCAATTCAAGTCTGTTGAAGCAAATCGAGATCAGGCTGTGACTGCCTCCAAAGAGTTGGAGAAGAAACTGAAGGAGCCTCAACAGAGCAACGAGGAGATTGAGGTCAAGATTAAATCTACTGAGTAAAATTTTACTAAACTTCAAGATATTGATCGACACAAGACAGAGGTAGAAGAAAATCTGAAGTCTACTGAAGAGCTCCTTAGGGAAAGGACCTCCTCGGAGAAGGCAAAAAGGAAAGCTGCAGTTAAAAAATCATTCAGTGCTGGCTGGGACAAAGGTTGGAACAAGGGCCTGGCTATCATGTCTTCTCAAATGGAGTATGCCAGTGTTAAATATTTTAGGGATGGATGGCTAACAGCCTTGAATAAATTGGAGGTTGTTAAAAACTCTGAGTTGTTCCAGGAGCACACTCATGGCGCTCCTCCCTCTCCTGGAGAAGAAGAAGAAGAAGAAGAAGAAGAAGAAGAAGAAGAAGAAGAAGAAGATGAAGCAGATTTAGATGAGTCTTCCTTGATGATAGGAGAACTGGTCCCTGTTTTTGCTGTTGCCCAACCCTCAAATCAATTCCAGCAAGCTAGCACCTCTACCGAGAAGCTGCCTTTGCCCTTCGAGCAACCAACCCCTTCATCCAAACCTTTTGAAGAAGTCGTAGGAAATAAAGAGAAGGTGTAAAGTTATCTGGGTATTTTGTTTTGCTATTTTCATGAATGTAACCTTGAACTATGTTTTCCTTTATTATGATGAATAAAATTTGAACTTCTATTGTTCGTCTGGAATTTCTCTCTTACTTACTCTGTTCGCACCATTGTTGATTCTTTTTTATTTCTTCTCTTTGTTAGTTTATGGCCAGGATGGAGCTCTTATCAGCACATGATACAGAGTTGATGAAGAAATGCAATGACTATTTTAAAGCTGGTCATGCAGATCTTAATGAGGCCCAAATAACTGACATCTTTGGATCAGGTGCTTCTGATCGAGTAGTTGAAGCTTACCAATACTTGAAGTGCTTACTTGATCATGATGTAGCCAACAATGTGGCCTACTATGAGATGATTGAAGATCTCCAAGGAACGATCAAGGAACTCCAACAGCAGTACAAAGAATCCACCACACTTCTACATCAAGGCTATGAGAAAAGGTATCAATAATTGAGTGCTGACAAGGGATATGACAAGTTCATTTCTGCTCATGAGAAAAAAGAGATTGTTCTAAAGCTTGAAATTGAAGAGCATAGACATATCGCCAAGTTGTTGGAGCAGGAGAACATTGCTTTGCAGGAGAAAATAAAACAACTCAAATCTGCTGCCTCTTCCTCGGGAGCCTTGGTCCCCTATAATGATGAAGATTTTTTCTTCTTGGAGGTAGAAAATGCTAACTTACGAGAAGAGTTAGAAACTTTGAAATGAGCTGGACCCTCCACATCTACTCGTGGTAGATCAAGATCTTCTCGTGGACGAGCAAGGGCTGGTCGGGTCACCATTGAAGAAGTGATAACTCAGTCGGCTTTAGAGAATCAAGTCGTTCAGTTGATGGTGAAGAACCAAGCCTTGGCAGAAATGTCTAAGAAGATTCTGAACTTCACCGAGCAACTTTCTAATCAAATTCTGCTTTGGAAAGTAAAGAAATTCTGGTGAAGAAACTCCACGAGCAACTTGAGAGGTTAACTTATCAATTTCATAAATAGCCTAGGGAATTTTGGATGGCTGGGTATAATGAAGCTCTATACCATCTTGATGCTCGGTTGCAGCAATCGAATAATGAGGTGTACAAGCAGCGATGGTTGAACGCTATGTGTGTGCTAAAATTGGATCAAGGACACTACTTATGGGATTATTATGAGCTTGGAGTGCTCGATTTTCCTGTGCCTCCTTTTAAGCTTGATATTAGTTGGATTCCTTCTCGTGCAATTCCTCGATGCCTGATTTCCAAGTATCTCGGTGATTATAGTCTTCATGCAAAGTTTGAGATAGCTCATCCAGAACACTTGCTTGATCGACCATCCATAATGAATGTCAGAATGCTGTGAGATCTAAACTTTATAAATTTCCCCTATGCATTAGATGATCCTCCAGCTGGGGTAGAACCTGTTTCAAAAGAAGAGGGAAAGAAACCAATAGAACAGGATATTTGATGTAATGAATTAGACTTCATATCTTGTGTAATCTGCGTTGTTTTCATGAAGAAAAAGTTTGTCTTTTGCCATTTCATTTTCTTCGAAATAATTTGTAGAATGTCCTTGTTTGTTGGTTCGTAAATATATATGTATATACTATACTTATCCCATTTGTTGTTTGATTATAGTGACTTGTCACTCTTTGGGACTAAGCAATGGAATGATTTTCATCCTATGTTCCTGCTTAGTTGTTGTAATCTCGTATGGATTACCTGGTTGCATAGACAGTGGATTCCCCGGGAGGTCATCTAGCTTCTTGCCTAGTTTGGTACTAACCAACCGGAGTTGGTGGTTATTGATTTACCGACCAACCGAAGTTGGTGGTAATGAGTTGTCGGCCAACCGTAGTTGGTGGTATTGAGTTCCCGACCAACCAGAGTTGGTGGTTATTGATTTACCGACCAATCGGAGTTGGTGGTAATGAGTTTCCGACCAACCAGAGTTGGTGGTAATGAGTTCCCAACCAACCGAAGTTGGTGGTAATGAATTCCCGACCAACCGGAGTTGGTGGTAATTGGATTACCGACCAACCGGAGTTGGTGGTAATGAGTTACCGACCAACCGGAGTTGGTGGTATGTTGCTCTGAATTTGGGTTTGTGTAGTGTGTATCACTAATATTCCAAAAAATTTCAACAAAAAAGGAAAAATGGGTGAAACATTAATTTATTCATATTGAAGAAACTGCATTACATAAGAATTTCAATTACTGATCGTACTTGCGCAGGTGTTCTGCATTCCATGCATTCTTGAATTCTTCTCCCTCCAAAGTTTCAATTCTGTATGTCTCTGGACGAACAACTGTAGTTACTCTCTAAGGTCCATGCCAGTTGGCTTCCAGTTTGTTATGCTTTTGGATCACTTTCTTCAGCACATAATCCCCTTCTTTCAAATCACACTTCTTCACCCTTTTATTGTAGAACAAACCTGTTCGTTATTGATATGCTGCATTCCTAATTGCTGCTTCTTCCCTGACTTCTTCGAGCATATCTAGGTCTAATCTTCTCATTAAATCACTTATAGGGGAGTTGAAGTTAAGCACCCTATGTGTGGGTAGACCCAATTCAGCAGGTATGATGGCCTCACTCCCGAATGTTAACATGTATGGAGACTCCTCAGTTGATGTTCGTGGTGTAGTGCGATAGGCCCATAACACAGAGTGTAGCTCGTTGATCCAATTTCCCTTTGCATCATCCAGCCATTTTTTCAAACCATTCAATAGGGTTCTGTTAGTTGCTTCACTTTGCCTATTGCTCTGGGGATGGACTGGCGCAGAGTGAATCTTCAATACGTTAGATTGATGACAATAGGCAACAAATTTCTCGTTGTCAAACTAGGTTCCATGGTCAGTGATGAATGCATGGGGAAGACCATATCTGTAAATAATATTCTTCCAAATACACTGATAGACCTTATCATATGTCATATCAATAAGAGGCTCAGCTTCCACCCATTTAGTAAAATAATCCACAATAACCACGACATATTTGAATCTTCCCCTGGTCGTCGAAAGTGGTCCGACCAAGTCTATCCCCCACATGGCGAATATCCAAGGGGACGTTATGGGTGTTAACAATGCTTGGGGAGTTCTTCGGTTGGAAGAGAAATGTTGGCATTTATCTCACTTCTTAGCATAAGCTGCGCAATCAGCTCTCATCATTGGCCAGTAGTACCCCTGCATTATTATTCTTTGCAAAAGCGTCCGACCTACTATATGAGCTCCACAGGACCCTTCGCGAAGCTCTTCAATCAAGTCTTTAACTTCGGAGGGATGTACACATCTCTGTAATCCTGCTATAACTCATCTTCTGTATAAAATGCCACTACTCAATATGTAACGAGCAACTTTAAACTTCAATTTCTTGGCTGCGAGTTTATCAATTGGCAAAGTTCCTTCTTCGATATAAGCCCTGATGGGGTCCATTCAAGATGATCCCAAGTTAAGAGCAGTGAAATTCATCATCAAATCTTTGTCTATGCTCCGACCAGCCAGGACTTCTATTGGAATTATTATTTGTAGCTCGGTGCATGTGGCTGATGCTAACCGATCTAGGGCGTCTGCTCTTGCATTCTCCAATCTCGGTATTCTAATCAATTGAACTGCAGTAAAACTCGATACAACCTCCATTACTTTTGTATGATACTTGACCATTAATTCTCCCTTTGCTGCATACACCCCCAGGATTTGATTTATGATTAACTATGAATCACTGAATACAACGACCTGCTCTGCCTTCATGGTTTTAGCCAGACTTAGACCCACGATCATAGCTTCATATTCAGCCTCATTATTATAAGCCTTAAATTGAAAGCGCAGAAATACTCTATATCAATCTCATCCGGACTATTTAAAATAATTCCTGCTCCACTGCCTGTAGTGCACGAAGAGCCATCCACATACAGATTCCACACAGGTACTTCATTATCAAACTCTTGGTCAGACAGAGCTCCTCGGTGGAATATTTGATGATTCCTTTTGTCTTCCTCTGGCACTTCTCGCTGCTCATTGATTGTCCTATCTTGATCGTCCACAAATGGAAGTTGGTCGGGGGTTAAATTTGGTGATCCCGTAACATCCACGGGTTAGTGTGTATTAAACTCTTGTTCTTCGGGGGTATCATAATGAGTAAACTCCGTAATAAAATCAGCCACTGCCTGTCCCTTGAGTGAAAATCTAGGATGGTAAACTATATCATATTCACCAAGTTCTACTGCCCAGTACATCAATCTTCCTGATTTCTCCGGTTTATACAGAGCTTACCTTAATGGCATATCAGTACACAAAACTATAGTATGAGCTTGGAAGTATGGCCTCATCCTTCTGCTTGCTTTTATCAGTCCTAGTGCCAACTTCTCCAACCTTGGATATCTTATTTCTGCTCCTCGGAAGGCCTTGTTGGTGTAATAGATTGGATTTTGTACTCCGTCCTCCACTCTTATCAACGTTGTGCTAACTGCATTCTCTGAAACGTCTAGATTCAAGTATAGCTTTATCCCATCACTGTTCTAGATAATAATGGAGGTGCCCCCAGATATTTCATCAACTCTCGAAAGGTCTCTTCGCATTCATCATTCCACTAAAAAGTTTTTCGAAGTGTTTTGAAGAATGGGAGGCATCTGTCTGCTGCTCGCAACATAAATTTGTTAAGTGATGAAACTCGCCCTGTGAGACTTTGCACTTCCTTCTTAGTAGTTGGAGATCGTAGCTCCAATAGAGCCTTGATCTTTTCAGGGTTCGCCTCTATACCTCGTTGATTAATAATATATTCGAGAAACATACCTTCTCGCACCCCGAATATGCACTTGGTGGGATTTAACTTCACTTGATATTTCTCTAGTTGATCAAAGGTCTGACCTAAGTCAACTAAATGATCAGCAACTTTCTTGCTCTTCGTCAGCATATCGTCAACATAAACCTCCATGTTATAACTGATTTTCTCCACAAACACCTTGTTCATCAGCAGCTGATATGTTGCACATGCATTTTTAAGTCCGAAAGGCATAACATTATAGCAATAAGTTCCCCTTGGGTGATAAAAGAGGTACTCTCCCTGTCCTCAGGCTTCATTTTAATCTGGTTGTAACCAGAATAAGCATCCATGAAACTCAACAATTCGTGTCCCGAGGTAGAATCCACCAGTTGATCAATTCGGGGCAAAGGAAAATGATCCTTTGGGCATGCCTTATTAAGATCAGTGAAGTCTACACACATCCTCCACTTGTTATTTTTCTTCTTTACCATCACCACATTTTCTAGCCAATCAGGATATTTGACATCCTCAATAAAAAATGCTTTTTGTAGTTTCTCTACTTCTTCTTGTATAGCTTGGTTCTTTTCAGTGCTGAACACTCTTCTTCGCTGCTTCACTGGCTTGATTTCCTTGTTCACGTTGAGCTCGTGACACGTCATGAAGACGAATTAAAACTGACTCCATGAAAAAGTCTGTTTTCTACGCCTTAAAAATGTTATATCAGTTCCTTTTTTATCGATTGATCTAATGATGCACCAATTTGGGTTGTTCGTTCTGGGTGTTCATCGTCCAGAAAGATATTTTTGGTAGCTTCCATGACTTGGACCTTCACGACCGGAGACTCGTCTCTAGGGTCTAATGTTTCAATCTCTGCATCTTTTATTTCATCCACTTGATAGGTGATAGTCTTCTTCCAGGTTTCTTCATGTTCCTCCTATTCGGTAGATGAATAGTAGCATTCTCGAGATACTTTTTGGTTGCCTTTCACCACTCCCAATCCAAAGTTGGTTGGGAATTTTAAACATTGATGTACAGTAGATGGTACTGCTTCGAATTTCTTCAGACCTCCCCTTCCCATGATGATATTGTAACATGATTGAACATTTTTATCCATTACGAAGAAGCGTACCCTTTCTGTTCGACAAGCAGGCCAAGTACCAATAAGAATATCCAACTTGATCGTCCTAAGTGGAAAAACCTTTTCGCTAATAAAATCGAGGAGGGGCCTATAATAGGGCTCTAACTGGGTTAACTTTAGATTTAAACTGTCAAAGCATGGGTAGAACATGATGTCTGCCGAGCTACCATTATCTACCAGTACTCGTGAAATCACCACTTCCTTCATTCTCATCTTGATTACCAATAAGTCATCATTAGGATATAGTACACCTGACAGGTCGTTTTTAGAGAAACTAATGACCAGTTTGTCTTTATTCACCTTCCTCGGGCGATCATCTTCTGCCAAGTTTATTCGCTGTATGTACGAGCAAGCTTAAGCCTCATTGAGGTAAGTTTTCCTCTCCGCAGTAAGATCTCCACCTCCTGCATCTCCACCTATAATAACATTACATTCAAATGATCCAAAATGGATTAAAAATACCTCACGCTCTGGTTGTCTAGGTCTTTTGGGGAGATCGGGGTCATCTTCTGGGTCATCTTCGTGGTCTCTCTTCTTGTCTTCTTTTGCTCGATGAGGAGATTTAGATCTTTTCCTTCCTCGATCGCTGGTCTTTCCACCATTTTGGCGATCAACATACTTAGCCAATTTTCCTCGCCTGATGAGTGCTTCAATTTCATTCTGGAAAGCTATGTAAAGTTTGGTCGTGTGATCATGGTCTTTGTGGAATTCATAATATTTGAACTTGTCCCTTTTGTCAGGATCTGCCTTCATTTTCCCTGGCCAGGCTAGCTCTTCGTTGTTCTTGATCTCCTTCAGAATGTGATTTATGTCCACTTTTAAGGGAGTATAATTTCCCTACTTCCTCATCTACTCCAGTGCTTTCTTACCTTTCGACTGCCTGTTGCCACCATTGTTCTTTTGATCTTTCTTCTCGATTTTACTGGCCTAAACCTTGGTTTACTTAGTGTATGTACTCTTCTTTGCAGCCATGGCTTCCTCAGCGTTCATGATTTTGGCTGCCTTTGCCATCAGTTTTGCCATGGTCCTAGGCGGATCTTTGGCCAAAGTGTAGTACAACTTATATAGCAACAACCCACTCATCAGAGTAGCAATTGCTGTCTTCTCCTCGTAATCAATTTCCTCAAGCTTCTCGTTATTCAAACGAGTAATGTAGTCCCTAGTACTATCTTCTGGTTTCTGTCTAACACTCAACAAGTGTGCTACTCGTTTGACTGGTTTCACTCCAAAATAGAAATTCCCTATAAAAAGCTCTGCCAGTTAAAAGAAAGTCACAATCTTCCCCCGAGGAAGGTTATTGTACCATATATGGGCTGACCCGATGAGAGTTCCTGAAAATGCCCTACATCTCATATCATCTGGGACCACATAGATATCGGCAGCAGCTTGGTATTATTCTATATGAAGGACAGGGTCAGTTTTTCCATCTTATTTAGGAGTCACCATAGGAGCTTTAAACTTTGATGGTGTGGAAAAATCCATAATTGCCTATACGAATGGTGTTCCTTGGACAAAAGTTCTTTGAAGAGGATTCTTGGCCTTAGCCATTTCCCCTAATATATCCTCCAACATTTGAATAGAGCCTTTCCATGCATCGTTTCCTACCTCGGGCCTATTCGTCCGAGCAACTGATCAGATTGAATTTTCCTCTTGGTATCTTTCAATACGGGTTGGTGGTCGTGATTGGGCAGAGCCTTCCCTTAGGTCGAATGGTCGTTGAGAGTTCCTCGACGCAATCCTAGGAGGACTTATATTCCTCCTAGGGCCCAATCGATCAAAAGGATATACTCTACTCAACCTCTCTATAGCACTAATCCTTTCTGGGGTGAGAGTGACATTTTGGTGGGAATCAGTAGCTTGTACTGATGAAGTCCGGCCTGGTTGATATGAAGGATCACTAGATCTTTCAGTACGATATGAGTCAGTACATATAGATTGAGAGACCTCCGGGGATAATATTCGTCTAGTTCTTAAAGAAGGCAAATGGGTATTTCTCTGAACACTTCGTTGTCCTGATTGAGCTAGCACTCCACCTTGAACAGTTTGTATAAGTTGACGCATAGTTTCCTTCATGGTCGTCTTCCCTTGGGCTAAATTAGCCATTATACCATCCAGATCTTGAACATTTGGGTTAGTAGAAGGATTTAGAGGGATCCCAGTATTTCGATTACTGGATTCCGGATTATAAGCCATAGATGATGAATTATTTTGATGAAAAATGCAAAGTACAGTCATTTACCACAGACGGCGCCAATCTGTTGATGAAAAAAACTAAATTATATCTAATTAATCAATCACAGATAATTAATCAATCACAGATTACTAAGACAAAGGATTTTTAAAGTGGTTCAGCCTGATGAAAATGGCCTACGTCCATTTTGTTTGTATTGTTGACTGTTTATTTGGAATCTCGATAATAGGTTTACCAAGAGATCCAAAGTCCCCTTCTTATGAGGAGGTTACAATGTATTTATAGCCTTAAGGCTGTACATATGAAAGGATAATGCGCTGTTATCTAGTAGACATATACATCTGTACGATAATAATGCGCATTTAATGCGTAGCTATCTTTTGATTCTCTTGATTTGGATGCTTTGCACGCTAAGTAGCTCGGACCGCTTAAGTTGCTCGGTACGCTTAAGCTACTCAGGGCGTCTGAGTTGCTTGTCTAAGGTATTTGTATTTGGCATGTAGGCCTCCACGTGTCTTCAAGTGATTGGTCCACGTCAGCAGACTAAATTTGGTATCAACAGTTACCATAATGCCAGACGAGGTACCTACCGAAGAAAAGAAGATTCGGATGTTCATGGATGATTGACTTGGAGGATTCTCCAACACCTCTTGGGTAACCTGTCATTCAGTACTTATACTAATGTACTCAACACTGCCCTATTTCATTACCAGGACCACCGCTTCCATTAGTAGGGGAGCAAATGAGTTGGGGAATCCAACCTGCATGGTCGAAAAGGAGGTAGTAGTGCTAGTGAGGCACCAGAAGCTCACGGGCAGGCCCGTCATGGTGAGTAGAGTTCCCATCATGGGGACCCTACTAAGATATTCTTCTCTGGTGACTCTAGGCTGGGTCATGGGGGGTATAGATAGGTCCAGCAGGGCCGACATCATTTCCATCCAGGCCAACAGGGTCAACAACGATATCAACAAGGCCAACAGGGCCAGTGGCGAGGTAGTAACGGCCATCATGGAGTAGGACAGCGGGGACAGAGTGGAGGAAATTTTAAGGGAAGATGTTTTGGTTTCGATAAGAATGGCTATAGGCGTCATGATTGTCCAGAGGCGGATAGGGCACCGCAGCAGTAGGGTGCCCATCACGAGCCGCAGAGGCCGAGCTTCCCAGCCGCCCTACCAGCACCACACCATATGCCAGCCTTTCCAGCTATTCCAGTTATCCCAGTTCAATAGGGACAATTATAGTATGGGCATGTTTACAATGTCCACTAGGCAGCAGCAATGCAGGCACCACCCGCTATTGAGGGTACGTTTCCTATCCATAGTACTATAGTGCGTGTGTTGTTTTTAGACTGGGGCATCACAATGTTTCATAGCCATAAGTTTTTCATGTGCTTTGGGGTTATTAGATACAACCGAGAGTACTGTCACATGTGTAGACTCATCATTAGGAAATGGGTCATTGATTTTATTCATATACCGGGGAGTAAGTATAGAGATTGGGAGCCTAATTTTGCCTACAGATATGTTAGTCTTAGATATGCACAAGTATGACGCCATTATTGGAATGGATTGGCTTGTGGATTATAGAGCCATGATAGACTGTTTCAGTAGGAGTACTATTTTTGCTATTCCCGACTAGGAGATGTTTCAGGTGGCGATGCCTCATCCCGAGGGAGGATCGTCAACGCATTTATATTATATAGAGGTGGAGAGCTATAAAGAGATAGTTATCCCCATTGATTCGATTCCTATAGTTCATGAGTTTTTTTATGTGTTCCAGGAGATACCGGGACTAAAACTTAGCCAAGAAATAGATTTCATTATAGATTTAATGTCGGGCACTCTACCGATAGCCCGTGCACCATACCATATGGCTTCAGATGAGATGAGAGAGTTGCGGTATTAGATTGAGTAGTTGTTGGGACAGGGCTTAATCCGTAGGAGTACCTCACCTTGGGGTGCTCCCGTGCTATTTGTAAAGAAAGGGAATGGTTCATTGAGGTTATGTGTGAACTACCGAGAGTTGGAAAAAGTCACGATACGGAATAAATATCCGTTGCCCCGAATCAATGACTTGTTCAACTAGCTGAGAGGAGGTGCCTTCTTCTCAATGAGAGACTTGAGATCAGGGTATCATCAGTTATGGATTAGGGATATGGATGTGTTGAAGTCTGCTTTCTTGACGAGGTACGGGTCGTACGAATTTCGAGTTATGCCGTTTGGGTTAACTAATGGTCCAGTTGTATTCATGGACTTAATGAACAGGGTGTTCAGAGAGTTCTTAGATCAGTTTGTCATTGTCTTCATAGATGACATTCTAATCTATTCCCATACCGAGGAGGAGCATGCCGAGCATCTGAGGCGGGTCCTTCAGACACTGTGAGAGCATCAGTTATACGCAAAGTATGAGAAATGCGGGTTTTTGCTATGCGAGGTCCAGTTTTGAGGACATGTTGTTTCCGACAGGGGAATATCCATAGATCTGGGGAAGGTGTCCGCGATGAGGGAGTGGGGAGAGCCCATGACACCAACGGAAATCCGTAGTTTCTTGGGATTGGCAGGATACTACCGACGGTTCATTCGAGGGTTATCAAAGATAGCGGGCCCATTGACTAATCTTACTCGCAAGGAAGAACCACACATTTGGGATGATGGTTATTAGTTGGATTTTCACAAACTGAAGGACATGCTGACTTCAGCGCCAGTTCTTGCCTTTCCCAGGACGGGAGTATAGTACCTAGTGTATACTGACGCTTCCCTACAAGGATTTGGTGGAGTACTTCAGCAGGAGGATCAGACTATATTTTATGCCTCCTGCAAGCTTAAGTCTCACGAGAGGAATTACCCCACCCACGATTTAGAGCTAGAAACAGTCGTGTTTGCCCTACGGATCTAGAGGCACTACTTATTAGGGGAGAAAGTTTGCTTGTTCACAGAACAAAAGTCATTGCAATACTTGTTCACTCAGTGGGAGTTGAACATGCATTAACGCAGGTGGCTAGAGTTTTTGAAAGACTATCAATTCAAAATACAGTATCACCTCGGAAAGGCTAACGTAGTTGCTGATGCGTTGAGTCGTAGGCCACTAGTGGAGGTGGTATAAGTATGGACGGCGAAATGGAAGGAGTTAGGACATCAGGATGCAGTGGCACGATCCTTTATGTCTGTCATGACAGTCACTCCAGAGATTGTCACGAGGGTGATCCGGTCCTAGGCCATCGATTCGTTCTGCCAGGATCAGATCGTATAACTTTTAGCTGAGGGCGCAGAGTCCTATTCAGTGAGTTCATATGGGGTTTTGCGATTTAATGGGAGATTAGGGGTCCCGTAGGGGGAGTACTTACGTCATACAGTGATGACAGAGTCACACCGATCTCGATTTGTGGTACATCCCGGAGGGGATAAGATGTACCAAGATATGCAACGACAGTACTGGTGGAGTGGGATGAAAAAGGACATTGAGGAGTTTGTGTCCAAATGTGCCATTTGTCAGCTGGTAAAAGTGGATCTCCAGAGACTGCCAGGCCTGCTTCGGCCTTTGGAGATCCCTATGTGGAAATGGGAGAGCATTTCCATGGATTTCATTACAGGGTTACCTATTACTTAGAGAGACCACAATTCGATATGGGTTATTGTGGATCGATTGACAAAAATGGCTCATTTTCTACCGGTACGAATAGATTACACGACGGGACAGTATGCCTAAATTTTTATCGCTGAAATAGTGAGATTTCATGGGGTACCCTTAGATATTGTGTCCGATAGAGACAAAATCTTTATGTCACGCTTCTGAGAGAGTTTTCAGGACACTATGGGTACCGAGTTATGGTTGAGTATGGCCTATCACCCGCAGAAAGATGGGCAGACTGAGCGCACTAATCAGATGCTTGAGGATATGTTGCGTATGTGTGTCCTTGATTTTGGGGGAGGATGGGAGCAGTACATTCCATTGGTGGAGTTTGCTTATAATAACTCCTACCAATTTACTATTGGCATGGTTCCATTCGAGGCATTGTACGATAGGCCTTGCCATTCCCCAGCATGTTGTATCGAGGTGGGGAATAATAAATTTCTTGGACCTGAGGTGATTTAGGATACCTCGTCCATAAAATAGATGATACATAGCAGTATTCAGGTTGCTCAGCATAGACAGAAGAGATACTCTGATGCCAAGAGGTTCTTCAGAGAGTTTAGTGTGGGGGATCAGGTGTTACTTCAAGTATCTCCTATGAAGGGGGTAATAAGGTTCGATAAGAAAGGAAAGTTGGCATGGAGATACGTGGGACCATTACCTATCATTGAGAGGATTGGACCAGTGGCTTACAAACTAGGACCGCCGGAATACTTGCACCGAGTTCATGACGTATTCGACATTACTTCATTGAGGATATTCCTTCGGGATGAGTTAGCCCACTCTCATATTGCTTTAGAGGAGATCGATCTACAGCCAAATAGTTCCTACGAGGAGGGTCCAGTTGTTATCCTAGACCGTAGCAAGAGGAAACTAAGGTCGAAGGTAGTGCCATTAGTACGGGTTCAGTGGCGACATCATAATGTTGAGGAGTCCACCTAGGAGTGCGAGTATAATATGTGAAACAGATATCTAGAGTTATTTCAGCCAGGTATACCTTACTTTTCGAATTTCGGGACGAAATTCCATTATTAAGGGGGGGGGGGGGGGGGAGTGTGTAACACCCCGTATTTTTTAGGAATAAATAATTATAGTTGTAATTAATATTGTTGGATTAATTAAATTAAAATGAGAGATATTAATTGTTTATTTATCCGGATTAAAATAAATATTAACTAGCGTACCAAGGGTTAGTACTTATTAAAGTGAATTATTGAATATTACTGTGTGGATACGTAATATGGAATCATGTAATTTGATAAATTGTTGAGAATAAGAAATACGACACTTTGATATGTTAAGTAGGGATGCGCGTAGTAATAGTGTCAGGACTAAATTTAATGAAATATAAAGTGAACTAATTATAAGTCACCCGTATGATAATTTCGAGTGCAAAAATGTGTCTAGAATGGTCGAGTTAGTCAGAAAAGTGTACTCGGGGGTCTAGTTTGGGTCTCGAGATGTTTGTAGGCCTAACCGGCAACCCGAGAGGGCATTTTAATAATTCCTGATTTTGGGACTTAATTAATGACGAAAATTATTAAGGTTATATCAGATGATGTATTGAGGAAGTTAGGGTTTAGAGAATCAAAAGTGAGGGAGACCTTGAAGAGAGCTTTCTAAGGTGTTCAAGGCCAAGAATCAACAGTTTCACACCTTCACCACCACCAAAGCGTAGATCGAAAGAAGAGGATCGTTTCTATACCACTTTAAGTCGTCGGATCAGACCTTTCATTTCCAGGGAAGTATCTAACTTGTTGTTATTCAGTTGATAATACATCCATGCTAGTTTAGGAGTTATATTTTCATGTTCCCAAGCAAATTAAAATGTTGGTTGGAAGATTTAGATGACTAAATTGAGTAGAAACCATGTTAGGACATCCATCTTATTATATGTCAGAGATAAATGACGAATTCATACTCAGTAGATGTTGAAATCTGGAAAAATATTGTGGATATTGATGATTATAATAAAAGGAGAATTTTTTATGAATTAACCCCTTTGATTGATGACTCTTGATGAATTGGTGATTGTTGTACATTAGAAATCATATACTTAGGTTGGTATAACTTTTGGTTTGGTTGTTTGGGAGTTTAGGATGAATTAATAGAGGATTTGAAGTTGGAAATTGATGAAACCCGTAGGTTAAAATTATGCAGAAATGTACCAATACCTGCTTGATCGATCGATCGACTCAAGAATGTCGATCGATCGACTAGATCTATCGATCGACCATTCCCATTGATCGATCAAATCCTCCTGGATATTTGATTCTTGTTTCTCTTAATGTTTAATCAAAACCTAAATGATAGGAACATTTGGACATGACTTAAATGCTATCAAGGGACTTAGAAGAGACCAGTAGGATTGTGGGTAAGGTCCGGGTAATGTAGTTGTTATACGAAATGAAATTTTGGGGATACGAGGGTATAATATATACTATGATCGAAGGTACGATAAATTCATCTCGTGAGGATTATTGAATATTTGGACCAGTAGGATAGATAGAGAGTGTGTACCTACTGATATTACGCATATTAAGAATGATTCACTTCAAGAGTGGAGAAGTACGTGAGATCAGGCGGTAAATGATAATAAAAAGAATGAATTAATTATACGTAGAACGCGGGTATTACATACCACGTATGGTTAGGTTATGCTATGAGTTATGAGCGCACCTACCTAAATATTGTATGAACATATATATGAGTGTATGTATATATATCTTGTGAACATCTGTGTTTAATCATACCCGCGCAACTTGCTATCACGGAGGTTTTCGCACTGGGACAGTCTTATTCTAACGTGACCTTCATGGGGGATATTGACTAGTACCCTAGAACATAGGATCCATGATTATAGGCTATCTGACAATGGTAGTCAGATGGTCGTAAGAGATGTGAGGGTATGTTCTAACCTCTTAGTGACTGGGAACTATGCTTTGCCTCCAATATGTGTATTTTTGTGTTAATACGGTTCAAGAGTGGATCCGAACTAGTATTTCCCTTATTTGTACGAGATATACGGGGACTTGATAGCAGAGTATGCCAGTACCATATATTGTATGTGGGGTGCTCTATTGTATATATTGCGATTAATACATATATGTACTTGTGATTTATCTACTGTGCTTGGAAGTGGATAAAGATGAATAAGAAATATTGAATAAAATAAGTTTGAGAACTTAAGACTGTATTATGACACACATAACTGACTTGATAAATTCATAAGGAAATTTTAAGATGTATACATGATAGTATTACAACCACGTGAATCAGGGTTTAGGAGAGAAGATTGGGTTAGATTAGATAAATGGGATTAGCATTATCTAAATAAATTCAATAGTACGTTAGGTGTGCACACTAGTTGAGAGGTGAGAATTCCCCAAGTGAGCGTCGAGGCTCTAACTTGTTTGTAATATCAACTGGTTTGCATTTAACATACTTGGTAAACTGTTTTAAAAAAAATTTACACTTGGGCTCTGACCCATTTCTTGTCATATTCTCTTTCTCTTGGATATATATATGTATTACAGGTGCCTATCCACAAGGGCATCAGACTTAGACCATCAGACTGTTGACGTGATGTAGCTAGTGTGGGAGTTGCAGGTCCTTGCATGTAGACGACACTATTCTTGTCATCTCGAATCTTCGTTTAGTCATTCTAGCTAGGGCATGTTTCGCCCATTTCCAGTTTATTTTGTTCATAGAGATTTTGTACTCATTATTTACTTCAGTATTTATTTCCGGTGGGGTTGTTTTAATTATTACTTTGTCCTGCGATTTGGAATATTTCATGTGAGATGGTTAATCTAGTTTGCTTATTCAATTGGATGGTTTGGTGTTCTTTACTATAGTTGTGTTCTTATGTAATTAAAATGTTTTGTATAAATAAGTTAAAGATGGAACTGAATTTATTAATTAAATTTTTTTGACACTTAGCCTAGTTAATTATTAGGGTTAAATAAAGAAAATTGTTTTTGACAGTAACGCTAAGAATGATCCAACCGGATACTTTGTTTTAAATTTTATAAAGGGCTGATCACCCGATATTTAATTGGGAGGGGTGTCACATTTTTTTCTCTCAAAACCTCTTGAAAGGTGACAAAATTTGTCTTGAAAAAACATGCCCGAAATGGTTAAAAACTGTCAAAAAGTAGTGGGGACAAAAGGTGGAAAAATGGAAAAAACTGTCAAAAAAAATTCCCGCTGAAATGTTGTTCGAACAATTTTTTGGTGTCATTCGAATGACTATGTTCAAACGATATTTCAATGACCATATTCGTTCAAACGAAAATTCAGAGAACTTCTGATTTAAAGTTCGTTCGAACGACCCTGTTCTAACGACTATGTTCTAACGAGTTTTCTAAAAAAAATCCGAAGAAAAATGCACTACTCATTAGTAAAGTCATTCGATTTCTCGTTCGAACGACAATCTCGTTCGAGCGACAATTAGAACGAAAATTCATAAAAGTTTATTTTTCTCAAAATAAGCCCAAAAACTTTTGAAGAAGTTTTAGAAAGATTTTCTGAATAAATAAAAGTCGTTTAAACAAAATTAACACCCATAAAATATTCCAAGTATTCCTACATATATTAAATGCATTCATACCTTTGGAGACATGAAAATAGGCAATGTTGATGACGAAAAATGAGGCACTTGAAGCCGACAATGAAGTCTTCACTTATGCTTGGCCGCTTCATCTTCAACACTTCAAATGTCATTGGCTTGAAGGTACAAACATATATCCTATGACTTAAAATGTTTTGTCCGGAATTGAGTCAATACTACAATAGGACTCAATTGGAAAATTGTGTCCTTACAAGTCTCCCCCTTTGGCTATTCCAGGACAAAACACAAGCAAAACTCCTATAGTGACGTCAAGCATGTCTAGACATAACATCCCACCTAAACATAAAAAAAATCCATAGACGCTATGACTCGACCCAAGGATGCTTGCTTTGCCCCTTTAAGAATGAAGCTAAAAGGATAATTCTTGCACACTTAAGCAAACCATTAAACACATAGGGAATATAAAAACATTAAATGCAATGTAAATAAATACTCTCCCTAAATTAATTCTCCCCTTTTTTATATCACGATCTACCTAATAAGGTGACAACTCCCCCTAAGTTAAATCTCCCCAAATTAAGGATTACAATAGGATTAGCTACCATTTCTCCTCCTATCATTCTCCCCCTTTTTGTTCAGGAATAGACAAAGGTTAAAGAATTAGAAACAACTTATTTTTCCCCCAAGTTAAGCATATTATCCCCCTAAATGAAACAAGGGATGTGTAATAAGGAAAAACAAGGGAAACAAACAACGGTGCATAAAGTGATAAGAGCATTAAAGCATATGGGCAACAATAGAAAAGGATACCAACTTTGATGTGAAAAAAATGATACCAACTAAAATGTATTGAACATAAGCAAGGGATATTAACCTAAATTCGCAACAAGATAGATTCCAATTACGAATTAAAAGAATATATAGACTAGCAAGCAAGGAAAAGACTCAAATGAATACCAAATATATACATACGCTAAATATTCAATAGCGTACACGAACATATACATAGGTATAAACACCACAAATGACACAAAGTAAGCATAAAGTTTTCCACACTCATATGGCATCAATGTGTCTAAATATCATGTGGTAAATGGAAGTGAAGGGGTGTGAACTAGCAACTAAAGAAATATCGACCCAATCACCTAAACACATATTCACGGAATTGTCATTTGATTGCAAGACTTTATCACACTTAAATATAGCCTCATGTGTGGACCCAATGAACAAACATACACAATGCACAGAAGCCTAGAATTTTGATGATTCTACAAACCAATAGAGTCATGATAAGAAAATCCTAACTAGGATACAAAGTCATTGTGCAAACCCATTGAAATATCCAACCAAACTCCTCATTAATATATTTCTATTTCTTTTCTTTTCTTTTGAACTTACCAACTAAACTATTTTGGCCTTAGCTAATTTTTCTTTTATATGCTATTTAAATTTTTTTAGGCCAAATTGTAATGGTATCTTTTCACGCAAAGTAATTTTGTCTTTCGCAACCCGATTCCGTTGATAAACAACAAATTACACCAGATAAGCATATTCTATTTTTTATTCTAAGAAACGGTTAGTACATGCACAAATCCGCCATAGTCATATCAACATGTAGATGACTAAATTGATGGGAGAACATATCACTTAGCTCAAATATACATGTGAAGTTAAATTTCAAATGAGCTCGTCTATGTGTGAAGTGAGGCATATAAAAATAGAATCCATTAAGCAACACAAAATCCAACTACTCCATGTAAGCATGATAAAGAACATTTAAGGATTGAAATCTGAGCCAAAAGTTCTAGCCACATGGAAGCAGAAAAGAAAAGGATTCACAAAGAAGTATATGCCACACAAAATGTGAAACCAAAATACACAAAAAAAATCTTTTTGAGTTTTTCAAGATTTTTAAACAAACAAAAATTCAACTCAAAAGAAAAAAAAAATATTTAGGTATTTTTCATATAATACAAAATAAATGAAAGGAATAAAATACAAAAGATAAAACAAATCACAATTCTAGCATGTGATTAATCATTCAACATAGACTAGAAAATGATAAACAAAACATACAACTAGCAAGATAATATATCATGATGCACATAAGCTAGAGTATGTAAACGAATCTAACATATTTAACCTTTAGATTTAGCATCTGAGGTATCACGTGATAGAAAATGAGAATCAAAAACCATATTTTGTAAAGTTACCAAGTCGGATATCCTAACCCATATAAGTGAAGAATGAAAGTCTCGGGATTGGGTGATCTTTGCTAACTCAGTTACCTTACTTTTGGATTTCCTAGGATCCCTTTTGAGATCAAAACAAAATTTCCTAAGATGACCTTTTCGACAACAATGTGAGAAAGTAAAGACTCGCCTAAAGGTAGAATCTAAGGATTGACCTTTGGAAGTGTTACTAGGTGATTCTCTCAAAATTGAAGTTTTGGCTTTATTAACGGAAGCATTATAAGGATCGAAGCCTAAACCACAAGTGTCATTTTTTATTTGGACCGTGCCAAAGATTTTAACTAGTTTTTCGGACCTACACTCCAAATCAAATTTGACACGACTTGAGTCTCTCACTTTCTCTTCTAACTCTAAAATTCTAGACTCAAGCAAACCTTTCCCCTCTTCAAACATAAGAAGCTCCTTTTTCATAGTCTCCATTAAACCTCTAAGACTATCTCTTTCTCTCTCAACATATTCAAGCTTCTCTCGAAGGTCCCTCTCACGTGTCCTAAGATCTTTCACTAAGATACTCACATAATTGACATTGGCACGCTCTCTCAAACTAGCTTCTAACTTCAAATTTACCCTTTTTAATTTAATTGATTCGACATACAATTCTTGAAAGGCTAATTGAAGTTCACTCTCATCAACCTCCTCCTCATTTCATTCTCTCTTTTTTCTCCACTCTCACTACCATTAACTTCTTGGGATTCACAAACAATGGCCTTGGAAGTGTCATGTAAATAATTCTCTATATGGGAAGATTCATTGTCTATTCTTACATGACATGCCAAGAACGCAATAAAATTGCGTTCAATGGGGGAATCGGGTCCCTCTTCCTTATCACTATCACTAAGGGTGGCATTATAATATATATGTTGTTTTCCCTCCTTCCTTAGTTTAGTTGGACATTCGTATCCCTATGGCCATATCCCTCACAACCAAAACATCTATTCGACTCGTCCCTATTAAGATCTTCATTTTCTTTCTTAGGGAATATCTCGACTTTGTTATATTTAGGCTCATCAAATTTCTTCCAATCTTGCTTAAGATTTTCTTTGTTAAATTCAAGAAATTTTCTAAACTTCCTAACAAACATATCCATATCCTCCGAGTCACTCTCACTCTCATCATCTGAAACTACATTTTCCTCCTTTCGGGCTTTCAAAGCGACACCCTCATCTTTATTCTTTTTATTTTTAGAGGGAAACATATCAAGTTCATAGGTTTTTAAATCACCTACTAACTCTTCAAGTTTCATAGAGGCTAAAGTTTGTAAAGAATCTAGAACGATCACTTTAGGGATAAATCTATCGAGTAGGGACCTTAAAATTTTCTTTACTACACGGTTGTTAGGTATCTTTTCTCCCAATTTAAAATATGTATTAACTATATCGGAAAGTCTAGCATAAAATTCATCAAAAGTCTCATTTTCAAGCATTTTAATGGTTTCAAATTGAGTGGTGAGGTTTTGGAGTTTTGAAACCTTTACGACACTTGTACCTTCATGGGTGAGTTGTAAACTATCCCAATCTTCTTTAGCGATTTCACACGTCATGATACGTCAGAATTCATATGGCGTGACTGCACTAAACAAAGCATTTAAGCCACGGGAATTAAAGTTTGCCAATTTAAGTTCATTCTCGCTCCAATTATCAATGGGCTTAGAAATATTGATTTCACCTTCTAAACACATAGATGGTGGTCATCCATTCACTACCGATTGCCAAACCCTCTCATATAAGGACTTAAGTGCTGACCTCATACGCGCTTTCCAATACGCGTAATTAGAACCATCAAAAATGGGAAATTTTGTCAAACCCATATTTTCCATAATAAAGCCCAAAAAAGTCTTTAACACAATAAATTAGCGTTCCCGCTCTGATACCACTTGTTGTAACACAAGGGCCCCAAATTTTAAACTTTAAATAATGAGATGGTTCAAACTAATACCAAATTTTAATTTTTCAAAATTTATTTAATTTCCTTTTCTTTAAAAGTTGAAAAATTAAATTGAACACAAATTTTAATTTCTCTCAAATTAAAATTAAACACACTAAGTGAAATTATGTCTACATACACAAACTTTAATTTTCACTTATAGAAATTAATTTAATATCAAGTTAAACTTAGAAAGAATAATATCCAATTACATTTATGCCAACTTGAATTAAATTAACTTAAACATTTACCCAAACATAAAATTTGCACCATATTAAACAAGTTATGATTTTAAACCAAACTTTATCTTTTTAACCTAGTATGCATCTAAGTGATAATTTGCAAGATAAAATTAAATCACATCCACTACGCGGCAATGTACGAGGAAAACCCAAATGCGAAAAACCTCGGACAACCCTGGCCTAACAAATCCACTAGGTACGAAAAATTACAAAGACACGACAAGCAGACTTACAACACTCGACTCGACTCCTTCAAGTCCTGACGCTTCCTTCTCTCTTCAACCTCTACCTTGTAGATAACTACGACGACCATCGCAATCTGGGAGCCCACCAATGGAGGCACATCAACCATCAACCACACATGGTGCCTTTCACCATGTGAGAAAGCCGCTGCGAACAAAGTTCTTCTCCTTTATGGGTAGAGAATAGACCCAAACTCTCTTCTTGTTCGTGTAGAGAAAACCAAGTGTCAAACACTCCAAGCAAAGATATATATATATATATATATATAATAAACAAATATTGGGTGTAATACTTTGTGTTTTTGGAAGGATTAAATCATTAGATGTGAAGAACACAAAGGGAACTTTTGATGTTGGAATTTTTTCTCTAAAAAAACCTCTTGAAAGGTGACAAAAGTTGTCTTGAAAAAACATGCCCTAAATGGTTAAAAACTGTCAAAAGGTAATGGGGAGAAAAGGTGGGAAAATGGGAAAAACTGTCAAAAAATTGTTCCCTCTGAAATGACGTTCGAACAACTTTTTGGTGTCGCTCGAACGACTATGTTCGAACGAGATTTCAGTGAGCAAAGTCGTTCGAAAGAGAATTCAGAGAAATTCTCTCTCAAAGTTCGTTCGAACGTCCCTGCTCGAACGACTATGTTTTAACGAGTATTCTAACGAAATTTCAAAAGGAAAATGCACAACTCATTAGTAAACTCATTCGACAATCTCGTTCGAACGACAATTCAAACGAAAATTCAGAAAAGTTTATTTTTCTCAAAATAAGGCCAAAAACTTTTAAAGAAACTTTAGAAATATTTTCTAAAGAAAATGTCGTTTAAACAAAATTAACACCCATAAAATACTTCATTATTTACTTCAGTATTTATTTCCGATGGGATTGTTTTAATTATTACTTTGTCCTGTGATTTGGAATATTTCATGTGAGATGGTTAATCTAGTTTGATTATTCAGTTGGATGGTTTGGTCTTCTTTACTATAGTTGTGTTCTTATGTAATTAAAATGTTTTGTATAAATAAGTTAAAGATGGAACTGAATTTATTAATTAAATTGTTTTAACACTTAGCCTAGTTAATTATTAGGGTTAAATAAAGAAAATTGTTTTCGACAGTGACGCTAAGAATGATCCAACCGGATACTTTGTTTTAAATTTTATAAAGGACTGATCACCCGATATTTAATTAGGAGGGGTGTCACATTTTTTCTCTCAAAACCTCTTGAAAGGTGACAAAAGTTGTCTTGAAAAAACATGCCCGAAATGGTTAAAAACTGTCAAAAAGTAGTGGGGACAAAAGGTGGAAAAATGGAAAAAAACTGTCAAAAAAAATTCCCGCTGAAATGTTATTCGAACAATTTTTTGGTGTCATTCGAATGACTATTTCAAACGAGATTGCAATGACCATAGTCGTTCGAACGAAAATTCAGAGAACTTCTCGTTTAAAGTTCGTTCGAACGACCCTGTTCTAACGACTATGTTCTAACGAGTTTTCTAACAAAATTTCAGAACAAAAATGCACAACTCGTTAGTAAAGTCGTTCGATTTCTCGTTCGAACGACAATCTCGTTCGAGCGACAATTCGAACGAAAATTCATAAAAGTTTGTTTTTCTCAAAATAAGCCCAAAAACTTTTGAAGAAGTTTTAGAAAGATTTTCTGAATAAATAAAAGTCGTTTAAACAAAATTAACACCCATAAAATATTCCAAGTATTCCTATATATATTAAATGCATTCATACCTTTGGAGACATGAAAATAGGCAATGTTGATGACGAAAAATGAGGCACTTGAAGCCGATAATGATGTCTTCACTTATGCTTGGCCGCTTCGTCTTCGACTCTTCAAATTTCATAGGCTTGAAGGTACAAACATCTATCCTATGACTCAAATTTTTTTGTCTGGAATTGAGCCAATACTATAATGGGACTCAATTGGAAATTTGTGTCCTTACAAAAATGAATAAATACATACGTCCCAACTCTCACTAACACAAACATCTGCATAATGTGACTGGACATAAAATGACTAAAATAAATCCTGGGCTTTTGCCCATACAATCTATTAAATGTAAATGATTAAAATAAAAAAAAAGTACCAACCTAAGATAGAATCAAAGAGATTAATCCACTAAGCAACTGAAAATACAAGTCTGGTCCTTTGTCAGCCCTATTAATCCTGCTCAGAAAACCTAGAAAAATGATTTTGATAATTTGGTTCAGAACCCTAAATTTGCAAGAATTGACTTTCAAAACCAATAGATAAAAATTCAATTAATTCGTAATACGTACCACCCATCGTCTCTCACATGCAATAAGTATCCCACCCATTCTCTAAGTGCAATATTATACGTATCCCCAACCCAAGACATAACATGATGAATGGTCCACACACTAGTATACTAACTAAGAAGGACTAACCATAATAATAATCGGAATGCCACTACCTACACGTATATGATCTCAGTCATAAGAACTAACCTCCACAATACTACTCCCATAGAACAATACATCACAACACACATAATGTATTTTATGTAGTATATGGTCTGTTAACAATTATGTTCTTCATTAGACTACATAATCTCTTTATGTGATACACACACACACACACACACACACACACATACACACACACACACACATATATATAGATATATATATATATAACACTCAAAGGTCTCTATCCCGGGTGTCTACCTCATGCTTCTATCGACAAGTCCGGAGGAGTCCCTTAACTAATGGACTCAAACAAAACACACATAAGTGGGGTGATCAATACCCAGTAACACCACCTAACACCCATACCCTAGCTATGTACATGGATTCGGTCATCCTACTTCTCTCATCATAAAACGGTGGTCCTGAATGCATGAACTAAAGAAACGACCTCCACTATGTCCTAGTATATGTCAGCTGGTGCGTTTTACACGGTCCTGATGTCGAATGTAAACCCCAACCGATAGATTCATCATAAATATAGGTATGTCCACAGAAGCTTAAAATACATATATACAACACACAATATACATGTAAATACCCAAATAAATTATCGCATCTATAATGCATTAATTTACTTCAACTTGATTTAATAATCCTAGAAATACAATTCTCTATCTTGAATATTATCTCCTCGGTTAATTATTAAAAATGTTACCTAATGTTTAAAAATATAAATGATCAATTAAACCAGTCACGCCTCATTTGGAGGACCGCCCACATACTCGAATGAACTCGTAATAATCCCACAAAAATTTCCCCCGGTCTAACCCGCCCTAAGTCTCGGAGCTAAATCGATTCTTCCTAACTGAATTGATTGTCTTCTAAGGTCAAATCGATTTGGGCCGGACAGTAAGCCCATATTTTCCTTATTTTAGAAACGGTTCTTCTTCCCAAATTTCTATTAACGAATTTCAAGCTTTACATCACAAAATTATAATAGCTATGAATCTCAAACATTTGAAAGAGCACATCCATATTGATTCTTAATCAAGCTAACCATTATTGTTACTAGAATTCAAGTGATTTAATTATTAACCATAACTTTTCTAATTAACCATGTTCATAATCCTTATTCATAATTCTCAGATTTCTGCAATCAAATTATGGATTTAACTCAAAATGGTAAATTCATCCTATCACATGGATTCTAATATCATTATGTTTTGTTATACGATATCAATTTTGGATTATGTCATCAAAGCTATTAACTTCCAAATTAGGATTAACCCCAAACTTTCTAAACAATTATAATTTCAAAATCATATATTGATTTACTCCCAATAGAATTATAACTCGAAGTTGGTATGATAAGCATGTTTGTAAATTAAGAAACATATTATTAAAGATTTTCCAAGGGAATTCTTACCTTAGAAGATACATGAAAGTTCCTCCCTTAGAAATCCTTCTTCTTTGCTCCTCTCCAAACTTATTAACTTTCCCAAGAAGGTTTTTAGCTGCTAAATTTAATTATAAATGGATGGGAAACCTAATTCAGGCGGCTTATATAATAATTAAACCCCTTAATCCTGTATATCCCCATAAGGCCCAATTTTGGGTCCCCAAATAAGTCCAAAATGTTACCCTAAATGGTCCAAAAGCTCCGCTAAGGTTATACTTATCTACCAAGCCCAACTCAAGATGTTTAAAACACCTAAACAAGCTTTCAAATCATTCTGAATCCTACTCAAGTAGGTGTATAATAAATCCCACACTCTATTAGAAAAATCATGTAATATAAATAATTCACGTAACATGCAAATTAATTATTCTACCAATGCAACACATTCAATATAATTGGTTACATAATCATATAAAATAATATCCAAGAAATTAATTATAATGACTATAATGATTTAAATGACGTAAAAGTACGAGGAATAACATTCTCTCCCTAATAATGGAATTTTGTCCTCGGAATTCGGTACGTACCTAACTAGAAGAGTTCTGAATACTTTTCTTGCATGTCATCCTCCCTCTCCCACGTCGACTCATTCTTGTCGTGGTGTACTCATTGTACGCATACGAAAGGAACTACCTTCGAACAAAGTGGATGCCCAATACGGTCCAAAATAGCGACATGTTTCTCCTCGTAACTCACATCGGGTTGGAGCTCTATCTCGTCCAGATCTATGTACCGGTAAGCTATCTCATCCTTAAGAAACACAGTAGTGCTGAGATATTAAAGCATCATGGATCCTCTACAAGTCATCCTGTAATGCTAACCGATAAGCCACTTGTCCAATCCTCTAAATAATAGGGAACGATCCTACATAATCGGGAGCCAACTTCCCCTTATTCCCAAATCGCATCACTCCCTTCGTGGGAGATACCCTGAGCAGTACCTGATCTCCAACCTCAAAATCCAAGTGTCTCCTCTTGCATCAGCTAAGCTCTTCTATCGATCTTGGGCAATCTGAATCCTATCCCTGATGATCTCCACTTTCACCGATGTGTCCTGAATTAAATCCTACCAAAGAATCTTTTTATCCTCCACTTATAACTAATAAGAGGGTGAATGATAAGGCTTCCTATATAATGCCTCGAATGGCACTATGCCAATCGTAAATTGGTAAGGGTTAAACTGGTAACTGTTGTTTTAAGTAAACTCTGCCAATGGTAAATACTGCTCCCAACTACCCTTGAAGTCCATAATGCATATTCGGAACATATCCTCTAACATTTTATTCACCCTATCCACTTAATCATATGTTTGTGGGTGATATGAGGTGCTTAACCTCAACTCCTCCCCTAATGCCTACTGGAAACTCCTCTAAAAATAGGACAAAAATGTCTTGTCAATATTCGACACGATATTAAATGCTACTCCATGTAGCTTCCCAATCTCTGTAAGGAAAGGTTTGGCATACTTCTCTGAATTATGGTATGTACGAACTGGTAAGAAGTGAGGCACCTTTGTCAAACGATCAACGATCACCCATATGGCATTATGTACCCATTGTGACGTAGGTAACCCCATAATAAAATCCATGGAAATGCTCTCCCATTTCCACATCAGAATCTAGAGAGGCTGTAGAACACAAGTTGGTTGTTGATGGTCCACCATCACCATTTGGCATATGGCACACCAGGACACGAAAATGGCGATGTCTTTCTTCATGCCTGTCCACCAATACTGGCGCCTAATGTCCATGTACATATTATCCCCATCAGGGTGCTTCAAAAAATGTGACCCATGCACCTCCATCATAATTGTTTATTGGAAATAATCACCCTCTTAAACTATTAGCCTACTGTGGAATCGTAATCCTCCATCTGAACTAATTGAGTAATGCTCCACTCTAGCTGCTAACAAATGACTGGCCTTCTCCTAATAAAAAGGATCACCCATTTGTTCCATCACGACCTGAATAATGATTTTAGGTGTGATGGTAAGAAGTGACATAAAGGCACGTGACAGATCACTATCCGTGCAAAACGAACCCCACTTAGTATTCCACACCACTGCTAGTTTATGAATCAAGGCATCTACCACTACATTTTCCTTAATCGGGTGATACATAATATCAAACTTGTAGTCCTTTATAAACTCAAGCCATCGATGTTGTTGATGTTCAAATAGCTCAGTGTGAAAAAATACTGCAAGGTTTTGTTTTCCATAAACAATTGGAATTTCTCTACCAAAAGATAAATCCTCCAAATTCATAGTGCAAAATCTATGGTTGCCAACTCTAGATCATGGTTGGGGTAATTCCCTTCGTGATGATTAATCTTTTGGGAAGCATAAGCTATTGGCCTCTCCACCTCCATCAATACACCTTCAAGTTCATGTAAGGAAGCATCAGTAAAGACTTTATAGTCTATTGCCCCATGAGTTAAGGAAAGTACCGAAGCTGAAATCAACTTGACCTTTAATCCATAGAAATACTGTTGATATGCATCGTCCAAAATAAATGGGAGACCCTTCTGCATCAAATTCGTTAAATGCCCGACTATCTTCGAAAACCAATGAATGAATAGACGGTAGTACCTTGCCAAACCAAGAAAACTGTGCACCTCCCTAAGTGTAGTGGACTATGCCCACTCCATTACCGCTGAAACCTTTCTTAGATCTACTAATATCCCCACATCAGATACAACGTGGCCCAAGAAATGAACCTTCTTTAACTAAAATTCATATTTTTCAAACTAAGCATAGAGGTGATGGTCACACAATGTCTATAAGACTATCAACAAGTGTTGTGTGTGCTGATCTATGGTCCGAGAATAAATCAATATGTCATTTATGAACATGATGAAAAACTGATCTAAGAAGTCCATAAACACCTTATTTAGCAGGTCCACAAATACTACCGGTGCATTGATCAGACCGAATGGCATAACCATAAACTCGTGCACATCTCGTTAAAAATGTTATCTCCGGAACAACTTGATCCTGAAAGCTCAACCAATGGTTCCCCGACTTCAAATAAATCTTATAAAAGTGCCAAGCACCCCTCAACTGGTCCAAAAGATCATCGATACGGGGCAACGGGTACTTGTTTCGTATATTGACCTTGTTCAACTCTCTATAATAGATGCATAATATTGACGATATTTCCTTCCACTTCATGAAAAGGACAGGAGCAACCCTACGCAAAGTACTCCCCCAAATGAACCCCTGACATAACAGTTGCTGAATCTTATCCCTAATCTCTCTCATCTCTAAAGAAGGTATGCAATATGGTGGGCGAGAAATGGGTCTCATATCCAAAATTAAGTCGATCACAAACTCGATCTCTCTACTTGGTGGTAATCCTAAAATATCTCAAAACACATTTGAGAACTCCCTAATAACTCGAATAGAATCTAAAGAAACAACGACCTCCTCTGAAGTCTCATCCTCAATGTAGTATAAATGTGTGCTCGACCCTCCCCGCAACCAAGTAAATCTCTTGCCTTGGAATGGAAAAGACGATGGACCTCCCATAACAATCCACACAAGCCCTATAAGTAGCTAACCAATCCATCCCAGAATAACATCATACTCGGACATATCTACAACAAGTAGGCATACCACGAACCTGAGTCTCCTAACGTCTATCTATATACCTATATACACGGAATATATAGGTTCCCCTCTACAAATGGGTGAGTCTAAGTGACGTACTATATCAGATAATAAGTCAACCATCAGCGATGATCGAGAAAAACTAGTACAAACAAATGAGTGTGATGCATTAGTATCGAACAAAATATTCCCTACATATCCAAAGATATGGAACAAACCCTCCACTGATGGCACTGGTGTTCATCCATCTCTCGATGCAACGTGATACACACGCCCATACTGTAGAAACTTTTGCTGCCCTTGAGGTGGAACGGGTGGTGCTAGTATTGCTAGCGTCACAACAACTGGTGGGGCTAGCAACAACTGCCACTGTCCCTGAGGTTCTTGATACCCACACTAACATCCCTGATCATGTGCCCCATAATTTCCCCAAGGGCACTTCGTTGTTGTGTGTCCTCTCCTTCCGTAGACATAACAATTTCCATTGAACTGATGCCTAACCTGTTGTGGTCCCTATAGGCCTGACTGGCCTCTCGGCTACTAGCCCTAACAGATATGGCCCTGATTGTTTCAATCATTGAAACCCTTGTGCTTCTCAAAATTATCATATGTATGGGATCCTTTAAAATGTTGGACTCCCTAATTACTGTTCCCCTATCTTACCCTGCGGGATCGATGAATCTGAATCGGGCCTCTTCTCCCCTTACTCTTCTTGAATAATCAATGATCCTGACTAAGAAATAGAGAGAGATTCACCATCTGGGTATTAGGGGGAAATGTCAGGTTACCCAATACAGAATTCCCGAAGTGACAAGTTGACTCCATCACAAATCTCTCCAACTTTTTCTCCTCGGTGTTCACCTCATATGCGGCAAACAGTGTCAATGTTGTGAATACCTCCCTATCATATGTATGGGATCCTCTACAACGCGGTTCTCGTACTTCAGATCAATGAACCGGGTCCTCATCTCTGACTTCATTGTGGGTGTATAATACTTCCCATCATACTTAACCCAAAACTCATCGCCAATCATCATGTCCCATTTCTTCAGTGTGGTGACTGACTCCCACCACTGTAAGGTTGCTCCTACAAGTCTGAATGAATCTAACATCTGCTTGTGCACATATGTGCACTCTGTCACCCTCAATTCCTGCTAGATATCTTTCTTCGATTAACTTTCTACTAAACTATATGTACTCCCAACAAACTCTGGTGGGTGGTTCTTAGTAAAGGCCTCCCTCACTTTCTCCTAAACGGAGCCCTGCGCCTGAACATGTAGCACCACCTAGTGCGGGGGTAGTGGTGATGGTTACTGTAGTGGCTGGAAGTGTTGAAGCATGGCAGCCATCACTATAAAGACTGTCTGGGTAACAATAGTAGTTATGTCCACTATTGTAGCTACTGGGGGTACTACTGGTGGCCGTGGGTACGGCTGCGACTCCAAT
Source organism: Sambucus nigra (assembly GCA_949130495.1). Lineage (NCBI taxonomy): Eukaryota > Viridiplantae > Streptophyta > Magnoliopsida > Dipsacales > Adoxaceae > Sambucus > Sambucus nigra. The sequence continues at coordinate 103,805,910 of OX422224.1, forward strand.
TGAGCCTTGTCCTGTGCAGTCTCATTGGTGGCGTGTCTTTGTCTACCTCGTCAAGTGTTTTCCATCTGAAAGAAAATAGGTTCATATTAGTAAAAGATTGTAAAGAGTACAATGATTCCTAAACATAGGGCTCTATATATCAAAGAAGGCAACGTAGAATGTAACGAGCGTAATTACAATCCTAAGGACACTAGAACTTAGATGCTCTAATACCAACTGTGACGACCCCCACCTTCCACATAAAGGGTGTCCGACAAAATACGCAAAAGATGGGGATTATAAAACAATTTATATCAATCTTCGCATCAAATCGTATGATAAAAGTTTTACATTAAAACATCCACGCATACAATACAATAATGAAATAATAAAGTGAATAAATACATAAGGCCTAACTCTCACTAACATAAACATCTGCATAATGCGACTGGACATAAAACGACTAAAATAAATCCCCGTCTTATGACAATACATTCTCTTAAATGTAAATGACTAAAATGGAAAAAGAGTTGAAACCTAAGCTAGAATCAAAGAGTTGAATCCGCTAAGCAACTAAAACTGCAAGTCTAATGATCTGCCAGCCCTACTAATCCTATCTAGGAAAACCGGGAAAAACAATTTTGATAATTTGTGTTAGAGCCCTAAATTTTCAAGAATTAACTTTCAAAACCAGTAGATAGTAATGAAATTAATTCTCAATACATACCACCCATTGGATCTCAGATGCAATAGGTATCTCACTCCTTCTCTAAATGCAATACTATGTGCATCCCAGACCAAGTCATAACATGATGAATGGTCCACACACTCTTATATTAAATAAGAATGACTATGCATCGTAATGATCGGAATTTCACTACCTACACATATACAATATCGGTCACAAGAACTAACCCCCATGATACTACTCCCACAGACAAATATAGTCACAACACACAATGAGGAAGAATTAAATAATGTCAAAGAGGATCTCAAGGTGTTGACCAAGAAATTACACCGAGTATGAACATGTCTCCTTATCCAAAAGCGAGGTTACCCGAGAAGTTCAAGATGCCAAATATTGAGAAATTCAGAGGAGGTGGACACCCGATTGTTCATCTTCGCAGGTATCATCGCTCCATGACTCTCCTGGGGGCTTATGAAGAAATAATGGCCCAAATATTTCAATAAACTTTGAAGGATAGTGCCCTCCAATGCTTTTTGTCTCTCGAGGATTCCAGAATCCTTAGTTGGGAAGATGTGGCCCGAGAATTCATGTCACAATACAAATACAATGAAGTACTGGAAGTCACCCGCCGTGATTTAGAGCTGCTCAAATAGAACTCTAGGGAATCGCTCAGTGACTTCATAGCCCGGTGGAGAGAAAAGGCATCCACCATTACCAATCGGCCATCCGAGGAAGAACAAGTCAACATCGTGAAGAATAACTTCTTACACCATGTCCGAGAGACAAAGGGAGGACAATACTATCCCAACTTTTGAGCTTTTAGAGAAGTAGGAGTAGAAATCGAGGAATGTCTTGCTAAGGCAAAAGTTGAACCAAAGAAGGTGTCCAGACAGTTTACTCCCAGAAAGTATGATAAGCCATCCAGTGCCGCGGTCTCAACCATCAACAACATTTCCCAGCCAACCACTTTTCGGGCACCAGCAAGCCGCCCTATCCTAGTCTGAAAGGAATACACCGAGCTCCATGCCTACCTTTATAAAGTTTACCAGGCCCCGTTAAGACAAAATCTTATCAAACCATTGAACCCTCATCCATTGCCCAACCCACTCCCCAAAAACTTCAAGGCAGATTCCCATTGCGACTTTCACCAAACTATCGGACATACCACCGACCAATGCTTTCACCTCCGAAACATAATCTAGGGTCTGACCGACCGGGGAACCATTGCCCCACCAACCAACCCTAAGACAAACACTACTCATAATTCACTCCCAAATCATGCATACGCCATCTTCCTGGAAGAGAACCCAAAATTTAATCCCTCAATCCATATCAAACCCATATACTCTCCTAAACCTCTCCAAACTTGCCCATATTTCCTCCTACACCCTACCAGCCTCATCGATCAGGCATTGTCACTCCTTACCAGAGAATGCATCATTGTTCGCACCCGTTCCAAACATGAAAATATGGAATTGTTAGAAGTGTTAAACCAACTCCTTGATTTCGGGCTGAAATTGCCCTCACAGATGATCATTGATTGCCAGAGATTCAGTATGCTGTTCTTAGAATCACGAAAATGGGCTCGAGAGTTAGACAGTTGGGTAATTCCAATCGATGAGGTCAGCCTAGATGATGTTGTCCAGATCGTGGAAGAAAAATTTTGACAAACCAACAGTATTTGCAATATGAATGAGTTGCTTGATACTCTAAAACTACAAGGACACTTGGTCCCTTAACTCTTATATATCTCTGCTGAGTGGGAGGATCCATATGAAGAAGCCACTGAAGTCGTAGAGTGCATTGAATTTTTATGGAAATATAATATTTTTGCCAACGGATGGGGGGAAGAATTCGAAGATTCGTGGGAAAGGGAAATTTTTAGAAAAGAATAGTCCGGTAGCCGACATATGTGGGATAATATCATTTGAGGAATTACTCAAATAAATCAACAGGGTGGCTGAACAACCCGAGATCGATGAGGAAATGGAGTTTATATTTTTCCCTTCTTCTGTGAATCATATGACTAGGTCGGGGAGACATTACCAAATCCCAAGCTTGCTATCAACAAATGACAAAGGAAAAGGTGTTGAAAATCTTCCTATGCCAGAAATTACCCTCCAAGAGAGAAAAATCCTAGATCAATTAAATAAAACTCGAGCCAACATCACTCTATGGGGACTCTTCATGTCTTCCCATCTACACATAAATACTTTGATCAAGTTGCTCACCAGACGCACAGTCCCTCCGTCTACTAAGCCAAAAGAAATGATAAATGTAGTAGGATCCTTGACCTTTACCCAAATGCTATCCTTTTCCAAAGAAAAAATCCCCAGAATTAGGCCAAACCACAATCATGCGCTCAACATCTCTGTTAAAGTCATGGGGAAAATTGTCCCACTCCTCTTATCGATAATGGATCAGCTCTGAATGTCTACCCATTGAGAACCTTCAACTTCTTGGGACTAGAAGTAAGCGACCTTGCTCCAACCTCTGCCATTGTACGTGCCTATAATAATACCCGTCGAGAAGTAATGGGATCCATAAAGATTGCAATAGGGCCTAGCCCTATAAATCCCCTTGTTGAGTTCCAAGACATCAATATCCCAACTTATTTTAATCTATTGCTTGGACAACCATGTCTTTATAGTATTAAGGGTGTGTCTTCCTCCCTTCATCGGAAATTTAAATTATTTACCAATGGGCAGGTCATCACCATCTTGGGCGACGACGACAGTGCGGAGAACGCGAGTGCCAGTAATCCTATACTTGAGATATAACACGGATCGAATGATATGCTTCTATCAGGCATCCGAGTTTAGCCACTTCTACTCCCAGCAAGGGAGGGCTTCAGAGACAGGGTTTGTCTAGAACTCAACCCTTATGGAAACATTAATATGATTCAAATATTCAAAAATATGCACTTCATTCTCGGACTGAGGCTAGGACAAAGATAATATGGGATACTTGAACCAATTTCACTGGAGAAAGCTTTTCCTCCTTATGGTTTGGGATATTCGACAGAAAATAAGACTAGAATGCATCCAGACTGTCTCAAGAGACTCCTTGAACGGAAGATTCATCAGAGAGGGTGAAGACTTCCCCTTTTGTGGCTTCCCTAAATCGTGGTATAATCATAAGGACAAGAAGATAAAACTAGGATTGGAGATCTTTTTCCAAGACAGCTACCCATGGGCCGAAAGTTCCCAGCACCGTATGCAACCCCTCATCAAAGAAACCATAGAAGATGCTAGAGAATTCGAGGAAAGTGACTCTGAGGATTCATTCAACTTGAAGACACTGGGGATGACACTCTTCATGGTTCATTCAAGAACTACATCACTGGATCCATCCCGCCTAATTAAAGTTGTTAATGCGCCTCTCCTCAACTGGCATGCTGCGCCAGTTCCACCTGCTAAAATCCAACCTAACCTCGATGTTTATCCCATCTCTTATTTTGTTGTCTATCCTTACTCTAATGTAATCGAGTCCTCCTTCGATTAGGTTCTCAATGTTGTTTTTCCTATCAATGAAATAAATGAAGATTTTGAGTATATTGTTGTGCCTTACATTAATTGTCTAGATTCTAATCAAACTCTTGATGATGATGATTTTGCAAATGAACAATTCTTAACTGATCTAAATAAGGTTAATAATAAACAACATAACTGCATTCAAATTAATGAAGAAGAAACTATGGTTATTAATCTCGATTCTAGTAGCCAACTGTGCGAGATTAGGATAGGGGCTACCCTTGATGAGCATGAGTGCGCACAACTTGAAGAATTACTGAAGGAGTTTTTGGATGTCTTCATATGGTACTACAACGATATTCCCGACATTGATCCCGAGATAGCTCAGCATGAAATCCCTACTCTCTCAGAATACAAACCAGTTAAACAGAAATTGCGAAAACTCCACATTGAATGGTCAACTCAAAGTCAAAGAAGAAGTGGTCAAATAGTTGAATGTGGGTTTCATTCGTGTGATCAAATATCCCACATGGTTTGCCAACATTATACCTATGTCAAAATCAGGAGGGAAAGTTCGAATGTGCGTTGACAACCGAGACTTGAACAAAGCTTCACCAAAGGGTTATTACCCACTACCCAATATTGACATGATTATGGACAACACGACTAGCCATGATCTTAAGTCATTCATTAATGGGTTCATCGGATACAACTAGATCAAGATGCACCCGGATCGCCAAGAGAAAACAGCAATAATCACCCCTTAAGGAACCTTTTGCTACACCGTTATGCCATTCGGTCTAAAAAATGTCGGGGCAACCTACCAGAGGGCTGCCATAACCATCCTGCATGATCTAATTCATAAAGAAATCGAGGTCTATGTGGATGATATGATTGACAAATCAAAGAATAGGGAGGGTCATGTTCCCTCTCTTTGAAAATTCTTCGAACGACTGCGACAGTACCAGATGTGACTCAATCCATAGAAATACGTCTTCGGCGTCACCAAAGGAAAGCTCTTTGGATTCATGGCCAGTGAGAAAAGGATAGAAGCAAAACCCGCCAAGATAAAAGCCATACTTAAAATGCCACCACCCCGAATAGAAAAGGAAGTCTGAGGATTCCTTGGGAAGCTACAATATATCAGCCAGTTCATCAGCTAGTCGACTTCCATCTATGAGCCCATTTTCAAACTCCTCCAAAAGGATTCAACTAATATTTGGAACGAAGCGTGTCAAAAATCCTTTGATTAAATCAAGCAATACCTAGCCCGACCTCTGGTACTCATGATACAGCAACCTGGTCTTCCCCTACTCCTATACCTAACCGTAATAGACACTACTGTTGGGGCTTTGCTATCCCAATAACTGGAAGAAACCTTCCAGGAAAGAGCCATCTACTATGTCGGTCGCAAGTTGGTCGGATATAAGTTTAACTACACTGCTTTGGAAAAATCATGTGTCGCACTTGTCTGGGTCACCCCAAAACTGCGACACTACATGATCGCCTTCCCATCAAACTTGTATCCCGAATGGTCCCCATCAAGTACCTACTCAAAAATCCTGTCATATCTAGCCGAATGGCTCGATGTTTGATGCTTCTAGTCGAGTTTGTTATCATGTACGTCATGAAAAAAGCCATGAAAGGAAGAGCCATCTCTGACTGCTCGTTGACTACCCTATGAAAGAAGATGATGTTTTGATTTCTGAGCTCTAGGATGAAAATATCCTTTGCACCTCCCAAGAAGACCTCTGTTGGCAAATGTTCTTCAACGGTGCCGCTAACAAAAAAGGATATGGCATTAGGATACTTCTGATTGCTCCAGATGACTCCCACACTCCCATTACCATCAAGCTATATTTCACATGCACAAACAACATGACTGAATACGAGGCGTGCACAGTAGGCCTTAAAGTCTCTCTCAAGAAAGGAATTTGATGCCTAGATGTCTACAGGGATTCCACCCTCATCATCGGTCAAGTACTCAAAAGATGGATAGTCAAAGACGAGAAACTCTTACCCTTCCATGGCCACCTAGAAGAGCTAGCCTATCAATTCTAAGATATAACCTTCCACTACTTGCCCTGAGCAAAGAACAATCTAGCCAATGCCCTCGCAACCTTAGCCTTCATGGTTGACATGCCCGAAGAAATAACAATGTCCCCTTTCCTAATCCAAAAGCAAAACAAACCAACAGACTGCTACCACATTGAGCTTATCCCTAGGGAAGATCCTAATCTAGGTGACTATTGGTACTATGATATTTGGCGCCTCCTCAAGCATGGTAGCTATCCTAAAGGTGCTAACAAGAAAGATCGAGCAACCCTTTGCAAAATGTCCTCCGAGTATATCATCTGTGATAAAGCACTATTTAAGAGGAACTTCGATGGAGCCCATCTACTCTGCATCGCAGGGGATCACATTGAAGAGATTATGCAGAAAATCCACAGCGGGGAATGCGGACCCCACATGAACGGCCATATGCTCACTAAGAAAATCATCCGATAGGGTTACTACTGGACTACCATGGTTCGAGATTGCACAACCTCTGTCTCTAAATGCCTCAAATACCAAAATTTCTCCAACCTTCAACACCTTCCTTCCGCTGGAATTAAACAACATGACTTTTCCTTGGTCGTTCTCCACATGGGGAATCGACATCATAGCGAAGGTTACACCCAAGGCATCTAACAGGCATGAGTTTATCCTAGTGGCCATTGACTACTTTACTAAATGGATCGAAGCTGAGTTATACGCATTTTGGAATGACAAGAAGGTGGCCAAATTCATCAAGAAAAATATCATCTGCAGATATGGGGTCCCGCATGAGCTTGAGTCAGACAATGGGTTATATTTCATGGAAGAAGTCACATAAATGGTCGACGAGTATGGGATTTAGATGCATAAATATTCTCCTTACCGACCCTAAACCAATGGTGCAGTCAAAGTCGCCAATAAGAACCTCAAAGCCATTATCAGCAAGATGATCAAAAACTGTCGAGACTGGGTCGACCGGATCCCTTATGCCCTCTGGGGGCTACTGCACTTCAGTTCAAACCTCTACTGGGGCTACCCCGTACTCTTTGGTATACAACATGGAAGCAGTCCTACTCGTAGAGCTAGAAATCTCTTCATTATGCGTCATGGTTGAAAGCAAAGTCAGCGAAGAAGACTGGCATCAAAGCCGCCTCAATGAACTGTCACTCTTGGATAAAAAGAGACTAAAAGCTATATACCACATACAAGGGTACCATCGTTGAATAGCATAATTATTCAATAAAAAATTCAAGGACCACGATGTTCGAGAAGGGGACTTAGAATTTAAAGAAATAGTTGAGTCCATCTGGGACCCAAAGGGAAATTCAATCCCAATTGGAGCGGCCCCTATATCGTTAAGAAGATTCTATCTAGCGGTGCCACTATGCTCACCGACCTTGATGGAGAATAGATGGCTTATCCAGTCAACTTGGACCATCTCAAGAAATTCTACCCCTAGTCCATAATCTCAGCGCACTACGATTCTTCCCATTTCCCTTTTATTCTAAAAAAAATCTTTATTTCTCTCTACCCAGAACTACTTGGGGCCTGATCCTCTGCAAAACCATTTATCTTCGAGAAATAATTTTTTTTCAAAAACGCCAGAGGTACGTAGTCAACTCATGCCCTTTACTTGAGCACGGTCCCTTTATTTTCCCCAAAATGCTATTCTTTTCCTATCTCTGAGAACGACAACTCATTTTTAACATATACTTGAACAAAAGGATTATGCATGCCTTTGATATTGGTATAGATAATTCAAAAGCAAAATTCATCAAAGAGCATAGCTAGATGATAAAAAAAACTTGTTTATTTCACTAATAAGAAACTTTGGTATAATTACAAAAGACAAGCAACTTCCTACCTTCTTGAAAAGCCAAATAAAATTCCAAATTTATTCCCATTACAAAGAAACTCCCCAAGAATCCTACCCACAGCCGCCATAGGAGCCAACTCCATTATCATCATCATCATCTCCCGCATCCTGAGGTCCCCAAACTTCCCCTGCCTGAATAGAGTGCCGCAAATGCTCCATAGATCGATAAGCCCATATCATCTTTGGTTAGACCAAAATAAATCCCTTCATTATATCAGATATGATGAACCACCTTTTCCCGGTTTCCACTACCAACATCTTGCTAAGTAATCTTCTCCACAACCACTTCATATAATCCTTAGAAATGTGCCAGACTCTCCCAACAGACTGAGAAGGACGGGTCAAAAGTCGTCAACTCTCCCACAAGGATCCAAGACGCATGCGCAGACGCTCTGTCAGATCCTCTATCGGAAAGAAATCTAGTGTTCGAGGTGGCACGATCTGTTCCCAACCAAATTAGCATAGAAGCTGCCAAGAAAAATAAAAAGAGGTTTGTCTGAGACCAACTAGCCAAGCATACTGGTATTCCCATAACTCTATAATGGGAAACAACTGTCCCCACCAAGGCACTGAACAACACAAACCTTGAGCCCCATGGAAACAAACCAATTCTCCCAGTGCTCAACCTCCAAGACGATGCTAATGAAGTAGCGAGAAAAGAAGTTGGGCACAACTGGCAAAGGATATTCTGGAGGAACCGCCAAACGGAACCTTTCAGACAACCACATAAATAACATCACAGGTCAACCCCTCAAAAGGTCAGAACGGCCTTCCCACCAGGCATCCAGACCATTCAAAGTCTCCAACAGTATCACCGTCGCAGGATTACGATGATATGACATCCATGAAGCAATGGCTGCAAGTTGTGGGTCCACTAGTAATTCCCTAGTCACCAATAGCAGTTTAAAAACCAAGACCAGAATGATGGCTCCAGCATAGCCAGCATCACCAACAACCTGCAGATGAACATAATGCATCACCGCATGAAGAGAAATCATTCGTCCAGTAACCAATGATCTAGCCACTGAGGGCGATATATGGAGAAGTCCAGCCAACAACTCCTGAGGAGATCATGAAAATTCAAGCATGGCTACCATCACACTGGGACTTATCCCCAATATAGTAGATAACTCCTCGTAAGTCGAACAGACTTATTCCAAGCCAAAAGGGAAAACATGGTCTTCAGTGTACCAGAATTGTACCGCCATAATCATCATATTCCACTCTATGGGACGATTACACCATAAAGAAACTCGACGCATGTTGAAAGCGTCATAGTCGACGTTGTAGGAACACATCGCCTCCAAGGTCTTGAGGTAGTTAGAAAACTTCACGCTACCAGGAAAATCCATACCGCAGAAAGAGGAGATAATGATCAATATAGAAGATTATGGAGGTGTGAACAAAACACTCCACCCTTAACCCCTTTTTATACTTATAAAAATTCAACAAGGGACACAATCTTGCAGAAATCGGAGGAAATACTGCCCCCACAAAGTACCGAGAGTTGAAGAAAGTACCAATCAAAGCCTTGAATTGATTATACTGGACTGACATGTCAATAGGCAGGCTAAGGGGTTTGCCGATCGGCACCCCCTATTTTTAGAAACTTTCTCTTTTTCCTCTTTTGTAAAAAAAACTCAATAAAAATGAATTGTTATTCTTAAAAGAATTTCAAATCCTCTTCGCCTCTATGTTATTGCTCATTTAAACTTAAATAAATTTTCCTTCACTTCTAAATCTCTTTATTTTACGGTCTCAGCAACAAAGTAAAAAGGGCATATGCATTCATTCATCAGAAGATAATAACAAAAAACTTCCTTGCATTTTCTTAGTTTTTCTGTGTTACATTAGTTTTGCAGGAACCAAAGAAAAATATAAAAAAAAACAACGGGACTCAGCCCGAACCCACATCCTTCTCTCTCTCTCTCACCCACCAATAATATCTCTCTCTTCTCTCTCTCTCTACGAGCCGTCATCCTTGCGACGCTCTCTCTTTCCCCTGTGGCAAGACAACGTACCAGCGCTCCTCGAGCCATACCCCTCCTCAGATGAAGCAGACGGAACCACGCAAGAAGGAACTAGAATCACGTCCCAAATATGGGCAGTCACCAAAGATATCCAATCCCGAATGTCCCTCAACTAAGTGGTCGACACCCGAATTTTCTCCAAGAGAGGGGTAAAGTTAGTATGAAGCCAAGAAGAAATCAAAAAATCAAGAAGCCAAATAAATGAAAAGTATACCTTAGGGTGAAGGACCTCCTCTATCAAGCCCAACTCTTCCAGGTTCATCACATTAGAACGATGAAGCATATGCACCGACCCTCCATCAGCCCGCCAAATGTTGTAGGTAGGATCATGCAGCTGCACAAAAGGGAACCTCCAAGGTCGTCGCCGCTACGGATGTCGAAGGACCACCTGCACTATGGGAAGACCACACTGGCTGAATTGAACCCACATGAGGGAGAGGCATGACATTATATATGTTGGGCACCATCAACCAGCTCGTCGCAAAGTTCATATAATCATACACTGCCACCATGTCGGTATACGACGAGTAAGGCTCGCCAATCATCGTCGCGACCCTCGCATACTCCGATAATATCCTCTCACTTCATGAACATAGGGGGCATCACAGGTGGAACCACCACCTCCTCCTCTACAATCTCTCAGATTACCCAATCCCCGAGCTGCCAAGAGTAGCCAAACTCATGCACCAATAGTCGCCGCAGATGCGCATTCTCCCAATCTCCCCCGCATCCTGAATAGATGTACCCCAAGGATAAAACATCACCTGTAGAATCCCCAGCAGATAGATATCAATATTGGACAAGTGCAAAAGAAAAGACAAGTCTGAAAATGAAAAATGGCTTACCCGACCACTTGTCAGGCAATTCAAGACCTGACGCACTGCCTCAAAAGAGAGAGATTTCTTAGACTGTTGGTTGGCCTTCCGCCACCTATACAACTGGAAAAAGTCCCCAACGGTCTCATACTTCAAATAAATCAATTGGGTGTTGCACCCAATCACCTCATAGAACCATATCTGCAAATAATAAGAGTCGGCAATCAAAGAAGAGATGCATAAGGAAAATGCAAATGCATAACGGAAAATGCATAAATTAAAGAATACCTCAAGAAGGTACGTGGCTCTAGTAAAAGTTGGTCGGTAGCACAGACTAAATGAATCCAAAAAAGAATAAAGGGTTCCCAAAGTCAGGCTCCCCCAATCATAAAGAGGAATGTTCAAAAACATCCTCAGGTACGGAAAAAACTAGAAGTGGAAAACGTCGCCGCTCGACGCCACCAGGAAACCACCCAACACCAAAAAAATAAACAATTGGGCCAGCTATCGCACCTACATCCCATCCTCCTCATCAATCACCCTACTCAGTAGAAACTCCCTCAGGAGGGATAAACGGATAGATTCCTCGTAAACTATCCTCCCCGCATCACCTAATTTTGTCGTCACCACCGTTGGCATCACCCACAAAGACCTATCCACCTATATCTGCTTTCCATCACAATCCATCCCCAGTGACTATTGCATATCCATGGGAGTCACAGTCATTTCCCCAAAACCAAAATGTATGGTGTGGGTAGTGTCCCACCACCTCTCCCCCAAAGCGCATAGAACAGCCGTCGAATGCGGCATCTCATCGAGCGCAGACGAAAGCTTCCCAAACCTTGTTTACGACACTACCCTATGCACCATAGGTGGAAGATGCTCCCACACATCCTTAAGCTTCGTCGTTACACGAGAATGCATAGTCGATAAAGAGATGTAAGACTATCAAAGAAAAAGAATAAAAACCCTTGTCAAAATCCAAGAAAAGAAGGAATGTCACCAAAAAAGAGGAAATAAAACCAAAAAGTCATTTTCCCATTCATCAACATGTAACCACTCCCTGTGTGTCGCATTGCTCACAAAAGCGGTCGTCCTTTGGTTTTAGAACGTTAAAGCGATTCACAGAAAGGAATTATAGAAGAAAAGAAGTCAGAAAGTTGTGAAAATGAGGGGAACCCCCCCCCCCTTTTTATAGGAAGCCAATGGTCATGCCGATCGACATTTGTACCCCTCCCACTAATCGGCACTGACCTTCCACCTTCTTGAGGTAACCTAAAAGATCATTCCCATGCCGATTGTCACCTTTCACACCATGCCGATCGGCACCCTCTTTAAAAGTTTGTACAAAAATTCTAAAAAAATGCAAAAAATCCCGAAAAATTCCTAAAATTACCAAATGGAATTTGGAACCTTTTTACCAAGAAAACCATTTTTTCTCACTCACTCCCCAGTGGAACCCCTACTTCCCTAGAGGAATCTTCAAAATCAATTGGTTATCTCCCTGACAATGTCTCTAAGAGACACCATAATTTCCCAAGAGGAACCCCAAGATAATTTCCCCAATGGAATATCCATGTTTTTTCTGAGAAAATCTCCAATTTAAGCCCTCAGAATTGGCTTCGACCCGCAGAATTGGTCATCTCCAACTTAAGCCCTCAGAATTGGCTTCGACCCACAAAATTGGTCATCTCAACTTAAGCCCTCAAAATTGACTTCGACCCACAGAATTGGTCATTTAAACTTAAGCCCCTAGAATTGGGTTAGACCTGCGAAATTGGTCATCACAACTTAAGCCCTCATAACTGGCTTTGACCCGCAGAATCGATCCTCCCGAGCATTGCCTTAGGTCCTCAGAATCGACCTCGACCCGCCAAAACGTCATCTTCTTCCCCTTAGGTCCGTAGAATTGACCCATTTCCCAAAACATCATGTGGTGTCTATTCGACATCTTTCTCTTGTTCCATGCTCACCAGTCGAGGGGCTCTGTAGACACCCCATTATAGGAACCCCCTAAGTCACTCTTTAGGTCCCTAGCACCTCCCCATCTCATTACAACCCTAGGTCATACTCTGAGTACCGATCTGGAGGCCATCGAGCGCTCTCAGGAACTATTTGAATCTTCAAAGGGCACTGAAACCCCTTTCCAATGGTCTGCCCCGTGCACGATTCTGACTTACGGCGCAGATAAACAATACGTTTTCCCCTAAAAACCGATTCGGAGACCACCGGGCACTCTCAAGCTCTGTTTGAACAATGTAACTCTTCAGCTCCAACAAGACTGAATGAATCCTTGAAGAGCACTGAAACCCCTTTTCAACGGTCCACCCCGTATGCGATTCTGCCTTACGGTGTAGATGAATGATCCATTTTCTCCCAAAAATTGATCTAAAGGCCACCAGATGCTCCTATGATCAGTTTGACCAAAGTCAACTCTTTATCTTGAATGATACTGAATGAATACTCAAAGGTCACAGAAACCCCTTTCCAACGGTCTGCCCCGTGTACGATTCTGACTTACAGTTCGAACGAAATATCCATTTTACTCCGACAAGCCATCGGGAGCTTCTTGGCCCAATTGACCAAAGTCAACTCTTTGAACTGAGAAAAACTCCTTGGAATGTCGATGTACATCTCCTAAAATTTCCAACAGTCGACCCCGAGCGTGATTCTGACTTACCGTTTGGAGGAACGACCATTCGTCGTCTGATAATCTCCCGTCCAAAGGATCGATGGGTGCTTTCGAGCCACATTTGACCCAAAGTCAACTCCCATACCCGAGAGCAGTCCAAAGGAATTTCAAAGGTCAATGAATTACCTTTCCAATGGTATACCTCGTGCACAATTTGGATCAACGAATTACATTTTATGACCATTTTTCCAGGGAAATTTGGACGAGACTGCCAATCAGCAAGTCCAAGACCCTACCTATCTGCAATGTGCCTAGGGACACCTGTCGATTGGCAAGTCTAGGTATATGCTGATCGAAAACCCCCCGACCCTATAAAAGGAGGGCATGACCTCATTTCCAAGGACACCAGAACCTCAGATCAATCACTCTCAGTGATCTCAATAATTCTCTCTCGAAGTCAACACAATTTCAATATACAAATCCCTTTCCAACATTCCCTTTCCATCATCCTTTTTACCAAACTTAGTAAATTAACTACCCGTCATCTTCATCCAAGTGTAAGGTTAGCTCTCTAACATCCAAGATCAAGCTCAAGATCTCCAAGAAGGTCCAAATTTCTCAGCTTTCTCTTTAAATTCTCTTAACTTTGCATTGTTTTGTTTCATTACTTAGCATTTTATTCCTCCACATCACATCTCTTAATATATTTTTTATTTAGTATTATTGCACATATCTTATTTTCATATAAAAACACAAAAAAATCAAAAAAGAGATTTGCTCATAAATTCCAAATGATAATTCTCATACTTTTCTCACACTAAAACACTTTTTTACACACATATATATGAGAAATCCCCAGTTGGATTTATGGGATAAACCCAACCCCTCGTCTTTCATACGAACTACATGGATTTTGATGCCTCTATAGGCTACGTAGGCATCTCGAGATAAAACTTGATACTCAAGTCCTAATTTCCTAATTTCTTAATTCTCTAATCTCTTACCTCTGCATATATATACATATATACTTTGTTCTTATTAAGCGCATTATCCCACACGTGTTATGGTTCTGTTATAAAGATCAATACTATGACAAATGTGCAAATCATATCTTGTAATATTACTTTAAGGAAAATTCCTACGAATGGTTCACTCTATTTATTCTATGATACGAGTCGACAATTCCTATCTCCATTATATATACACTCTCACACATATCATAGAGAAATAAGGGGGGAAAACACTAAACCATGAGAGACCGCAAGGGAGGGATGGGTGACTAACACCTTCCCATTCCATAACTTAGCATCCGGACCCTCCGGATTATTTGGTTTCGTATGTATCAGTATGTCTTAGATGCTGTCTCTCGGGGAAATCCATCTTCTTTTGTCTGTTTTGAGTAAAATTGATTGGCGGCTCCACCTCTCTACATTTTCACCCCACACCGACGACGGACGAAGCGCTCCCAAGAGGGAACGTGGGACGGAGATCCCCCTGAAGGAATTTCCGGGATCGGGATGGCCACAGTGGAGACCTCACTAGGGATTTTTTAACATTTTTAGGGCTAGACTCTGTTTACATAGGTGTTTTGTTTTCTTATGTGCCTACATGTATATTCCTTTATTTTTCTCACTAGTAGATGATTCACACCTATATATATCCATGCTTAGTACAGATTTACTTCTTATAGTTATACTTGCCCCCTATTTAGCATGATGCTCATCAATAAAAAATATTCTCTCCACAAGATATTAATAAAAGGATCATGCATTTTCTGCACACTAAATCACCGAAGAGCATTGCTATTGACCAAATTTTGTCCCGTAACTGGAAGGTCACTTCGTGATGGGCGCTGGTCCAGCAGGTCGCAGTTAGCCTAAGAGATATGACTCTCACCTTCCATTGGCCAAGTACCTTCGATGTATATCAAACAGTTCCCCCGCATCTTACTGCTTGACTGAAGTCATAATGGGAGGTATATCGCAGGGAATTTTTTCATGTACGTCGAGTATTTAGAATTCGCTCTCACACGTACTGTTCCCATGAGGTATATCGTGCAGTTTTATGCCTCTATAGGCTACGTAGGCGTCTTGGGATAAAACCCGAGGCTTGAGTCCAAATTTCCTAATTTCTTAATTCTCTAATATCTTACCTCTACATATATATACATACATACTTTGTTCTTATTAAGCGCATTATCCCACACATCTTATCGTTCTGTTATAACGATTAATACGATGATAAATGGGAAAATCATATATTTTAATATTACTTTCGGGAAAATTCTTACGGATAGTTCACTCTATATATTCTATGATATGAGTCGACGATTCCTATCTCCTTTATATATACACGCGCATACATGTCACGGAGAAATAAATGAAAACAACAACACTAACCCATTAGAGACTGCAAGGATAGGATGGGTGCCTAATACCTTGCCATTCTGTAAATTAGCCTCCAGACCCTCCGGATTATTTGGATTTGTATGTATCAGTATGTCTTAGATACCGTCTCTCTGGGGACGTTCCATCTTCTTTTGTCTATTTTGAGTAAAATTGACTGGTTACTCCATCTCTATAAATTTTCACCCCACACGAATGACGGCCGAAGCGCTCTCGAGAGGGAATGCATGACCAAGATCTCCCCGAAGGAATTTTCGAGATCGGGATGGCCATAGTGGCAACTCCACTGGGGATTTTTTAAAATTTTTAGGGTTGGACTCTGTTTACATGGGTGTTTTGTTTTCTTCTGTGCCTACTTGTATATTCTTTTTTTCTCACTAGCACATACCTCACACCTGTATATATCCATGCTTAGTATAGATTTACTTCTCATAGTTATACTTACCCCTTATTTATCATGATGCTCATCAATAAAAAAAATATTCTCTCCATAAGATATTAATAACAGGATAATGCATTTTTCGCACACTACATCATCGAAGAGCATTGCTATTGACAAAATTTTCTCCTGTAACTGGAGGGTCACTTCGTGATGGGCGCTGGTCCGACTGGTCACAGTTAGCCTAAGCGATATGACTCTCACCTTCCATTGGTACCATGCGAGGTATTGGTGCCTCTCACGGGCCGTTTAGGAGTGTTACGGGGTTTCACCCTCTTATGGCATGTTTTAAGCCTAATTCTATATATTTTCAAGTTATCGATGCGCTCTTAAATCGAGGGTCCCTTGACCATGCAGTCAGTTCCTACGAGCTGCATTAGAATCGTGCGAGGTGTTGGTGCCTCTCACAGGGCCGTTTGTCGGGTGTTTTGGGGTTTTTGCCCTCTAATGCCATGTTTTAAAGCCGAAATATAGATATTTTCAAATCATATTCGTTCTCTTAAACCGGGGGTTCTGTGACCATGCGATCAGTTCCTATGAGCTATATTGATCATGCGCGAGCTTTTGGTGCCTCTCACGGGGGCGTTTCGGGGTTTTGCCCTCAAACCCCATGTTTTTAAGCCTAAATTTAGATATTTTCAAATTATCATCACGCTCTTAAATCGGTGGTATCATGACCACATGGTCAGTTCCTCTGAGCTACATTTGTCCCGTACGAGGTGTTGGTGCCTCTCACGGGGCCAATTGGGGGGATCAGGGTTTCGCCCTCTAACGCTATGTTTCTAACCTTAAGTCTAAATATTTTCAAATTATCGTCGTTCTCTAAAACTAGGTGTCCCATGACATCACGGTCAGTTCCTACGAGCTACATTGGTCCCATGCGAGGTGTTGGTGCTTCTCACGGGGACATTTTTGGGGGTCTTTCGGGGTTTCTCTCTCAAACACCATGCTTTTAAGCCTAAGTCTAGATATTTTCAAATTATCATCGTGCTCTGAAATTGGGGGTCCCATGATCACGCGGTCCATTCCCATTAGATACATTGGTCCTGTGCAAGGTGTTGGTGCCTCTTATGGGGCCGTTTTGGGGGTGTCTCGAGTTTCTCCCTCTAACACCGTGTTTTTAAGCCTAAGTCTAGATATTTTTAAATTATCGCTTAGCTCTCAAATCGGGGGTCCCGTGACCATGAGGTCAAGTCCTACGAGCTACATTGGTCCCATGCGAGGTATTCGTGCCTCTCACGGAGCCGTTTGAGGGGTGTTTTTGGATTTCTCCCTCTCACGGCATGTTTTTTAAGCTTAAGTCTAGATATTTTCAAATTATAGACGTTCTCTCCAACTCGGGGTCCCGTGACCACGCGGTGAGTTCCTATGAGCTACATTGGTCATGGGGCCGTTTGGGGGGTGTTTCGGTGTTTTTCCCGCTAACACCATGTTTTAAGCCGAAATCTAGATTTTTTCAAATTATAATCTTGCTTTCAAACCGGGGGTCCCATGACCAAGCGGTCAGTTCCTATGAGCTACATTCGTCTCGTGGGAGGTGTCGGTGCCTCTCACGTGGCCGCTCGGGGTGTGTTTCGGGCTATCGCACTTAAACGCCAAGTTTTTAAGCCTAAGTCTATAGATTTTCAAATTATCACCGTGTTCTCAAATTGGGGGTCCACTGACTACGCGGCTAGTTCCTACCATCTACATTAATCTTGTGCGAGGTGTTCGTGCCTCTCACGATGCCATTTTTGGGGTTTTCCCTCTAACAGCATGTTTTAAGCCTAAGTCTATATATTTTCAAATTATTGTCGTGATTTCAAATCGAAGGGTCATGTGACCACGCGGTTAGTTCATATGAGCTACATTGGTCCCATGTGATGTATTGGTGCCTCTCACGGAGCTGTTAGGGAGTGTTTCGGGGTTTCGCCCTCATACGCCATGTTTTTAACCCTAAGTCTCGATATTTTCAAATTTTCATCGTTCTCTAAAATCGGGGGTCCCGTGGCCATGCGTTTAATTCCTACAAGCTACATTCATCTCGTGTGAGGTGTTGGTACCTCTCACGGGGCAGTTTAGGGGGTGTTTCGGGGTTTCGCCATCAAACGCCATGTTTTTAAGCCTAAGTCTAGATATTTTCAAATTATCATCGTGCTCTCAAACTAGGGGTCCCGTGACCACGCGGTCAGTTCCTTGGAGCTACATTAGTCCCGTGCGAGGTTTTGGTGCCTCTCATGGGGTCGTTTGGGAGGTGTTCGAGGTTTCGCCCTCTAATGCCATGTTTTTAAGCCTAACTCTAGAATATTTTCAAATTATCGTTGTGCTATTAAACTAAGGGTCTCGTGATCATGGGGTCAGCTCCTACGAGGTACATTGGTCTCGTGTGACGTATTGGTGCCTCTCACGGGGAAGTTTGAGGGGTGCTTCGAGGTTTCGCTCTCTTACGACACATTTTTAAGCCTAAGTCTAGATAATTTCAAATTATCGATGTGCTCTCAAATCGGGGGTCCCCTGACCACTTGCTCAGTTCCTACGAGCTACATCGGTCCCATGCGAGGTGTTGATACCTCTCACGGGGCCGTTTGTGGGGTGTTTAGGGGTTTTTCCCTCTAATGCCATGTTTTTAAGCTAAAATCTAAATATTTTCAAATTATCATCGCACTTTCAAACTGGGGGTTCCGTGACCACGCGATCAGTTCCTACAAGCTAGATTGGTCCCTTGCGAGGTGTTGGGGTCTCTCATGGGGCATTTTGGCGGGTGTTTTGGGGTTTCGCCCTCTAACGCCATGTTTTTAAGCCTAAGTCTACATATTTTCAAATTATCAATGTGCTCTCAAATCGGGGGTCTCGTGACCACGCGATCAGTTCTGACGAGCTACATTTGTCCCGTGTGAGGTGTTGGTGCCTCTCATGGGGCCATTTGGGGGTGTTTCGGGTTTCGCCCTCTACGGCATGTTTAAGGCCTAAGTGTGTATATTTTCAAATTATCGTCGTGCTCTTAAACCGGGGGTCCCATGACCACGCGTTCGGGTCATACGAGCTAAATTGGTCTCGTGTGAGGTGTTCGTGCCTCTCGAGGGGGTTTCGCAATTTTTCCCTCTAACGCTATGTCTTTAACCCTAAGTCTATATATTTTCAAATTATCGTCGCACTCTCAAATTGGGGGTTCCGTGACTACGCGGTCAGTTCCTACAAGCTACATTGGTCCCTTGCAAGGTGTTGGGGTCTCTTATGGGGTAGTTTGGCGGGTGTTTTGGGGTTTCGCCCTCTAACGCCATGTTTTTAAGCCTAAGTCTATATATTTTCAAATTATCAATGTGCTCTCAAATCGAGGGTCTCGTGATCACGCGATCAGTTCTGACGAGCTACATTCTTCCCATGCGAGGTGTTGGTGCATCTCACGGGGCCGTTTCAGGGTTTCTCCCTCAAAAGGCATGTTTTAATCCTAAGTTAATATATTTTCAAATTATCATCATTCCCGTGTCAATGGAGTTTGTTCATATGATCTACATTGGTCCCGTGCGAGGTGTTGGTGCCTCTCACAGGACCATTTGGTTGGGGGGTCGGGGTTTCGCCCTCTTACACCATGTTTTTAACCTTTAGTCTACATATTTTCAAATTATCATCGTGCTCTCAAACCAGGGATCATGTGACCACATAGCTAGTTACGATGAGCTACATTGGTCACGTGTGAGATGTTGGTGCCTCTCACGGGGCCATTTGGGGGGTGTTTCGGGGTTTCGCTCTCAAGCACCATGTTTTTAATGCGAAGTCTAGATATTATCAAATTATCATCGTTCTCTCAAACTAGAGGTCACGTGACAACGTGATCAGTTCCTACGAGCTACATTGGTCCCATACGAGGTGTTGGTGCCTATCACGGGACCGTTTAGGGGGGGTGTTTTGGATTTTTTCCCTAAAACGCCATGTTTGAGAGGACCCTTTATGTGTGTGTTTCCAACCAAACTCAATTTTCTCCAAATATTTAATTTTTCAAATTTTATGAACCACACCAAGTTGTGAATGAATTTTAACTTAACCAAATTAAATCTTGATTAATCCTAAACATCCATTTAGTGATTAAAGCAAGTAAAATAAAGTAAAGAATACTCACAACGTCAGATGTAAGAGGAAACCAGTAAAGGGTAAAACCCTCGAGAGACCCAAGCCAGACAATCACTATGATATGGTTTTACAAACTACAAAGACAAAACTACTCAACGACTCGATCCCCACGGGTCTTTACGCGTATTTAAATCTACAACCATTCCTCCACAGTCCCCACGCAGAAATTCCATCTTCCATGATGCTCATCTACAACACATGCGTCCTTGTATGTCTCGGTGTCCATCGATATGGCTTGATAACATCTACGATGCTGAACATGAAGTCCTTCACATCTTCACCGTAGAACCCAACCATGTTCTTCAAAGTGTAGAACAAAAACCTTTTTGGTTCAAGCAAAGATCACAATAACATATGTGAATGATAACTCGAATCTTTGAAACTCTAAGGATGTTTTTAGATTTGGAAAACCTTAGAAAACATGTACAAAACTCGTACTACTCGTAAATTGTTTTTTCATAATGCACACTTATGAAATTCTGAAGGAAACATGCCTTAAAAAAATTTAAGTCGACGACTTCGCTCAAGACACATTGTCCTGTCGCTAGAACAAGATGGATATGTCGTTCGAACGACATGTTAATATCACACAGACGACTGACAATGTCATTTGAACGATGCGTTGAATTAGAGTTCATTTAAAATACTTCTATAATTCGTCCTTATCAGAATAAAATGAAGTATAAACCTTTTAAGACACTTTAAAAACATTTATTTTAATAAATTAACATCCTTATCTTAATAAAAAATATATTCCGAGTCCCATTAACATTACGCATTCATACTTGTGCGATCTCGGAATGCAATTTGACTGAAGACGAATAAAGTTTGTCCCAATAAATCTTCGTCATAATAAATTCCTTGAAGCTTTGCTGTAACGTCTTCAATAAACTTCATGTCTTAGACTGTGTTGGATCGCAATAAAAAAAAATCTATCTACGATATAAAAATAATGTTTTGTTCCAGGAATAAGTCAAAACTACAAATGGTCTCAATTGGAAATTTTGTCCTTACAAATCTCCCCCTTTGACTATTCTGGGACAAAACCAAAACAGTGAAATGCCTAAGCCGGGTCGTCAAGACGTATGACGCCTAAATCCCATCCCATAAACCCAAAACAAAAATTACAGGACACGGACTAGTATATGTTAGACCGAAAAACAGGAAACGTCTGAATGTGATGTAAAGTTGAAATCTCGAATCGCTGAAGCATACCTACAAACATGAAACAGACAAACAAATACCCAGTGAAGTGTGGACGTACAAATGATATAAATCATAATGAAACATGTGAGAAAAACATTATGCACATAACAACATACCAAGGTAGATGCCAATTAGTACATAGCAATAAAAAATCATGCTCAATAAATCTCCCCCTACATCACAAACATCTCTCTGCCTTTTATCTCGAATAGATAACCCGGTGAAAAGATAAATCTACCTAGCATGAGATATACCAATATGTAGTGTATTTAGGTAAACATCAAATAACCAGCTACTAATTATCAACATGTCAAATCCGTAGCTAGCAAATAGGTAATCACACAAAGAATCGTCAATCTTAAGCAGGTGTGACTAAACGGAAACCAATGCGATAAAAGATGCGATAAATATGAATCTTCATAGAAACAAACTATCCAGAGGTAACCATCAGTACCAAAAAACTACCAAATATGCAGCTGATACTGAAACAGAAGGAATATCAAAAATCCAGCGTCACTCGAACGTGAATCCTTTATCGCTCGAACAACAAAGTGATATCGCGAGAAGCAGCTTCGCGCGACACCAGGTTCTCGCTCGAACTAGAAAGTAAAAGTTTCACAGTTTACCCAGAAAATCATAAAGATTTGCCTAGAGAAAAAATTTTATGAAAAAACTAACTGGAAGGGGTCCAAAACTGCGAAACAGTACCAAAATAGTAGCATACTAAAAAACAAAAAAAAAAGAAACAAAGTGAGTTACATGCTAACATAGTACCGATGTGCTCAAACATGAACATGGAATTGAATGGGCATGAACTACAACAGATGAATCACAATTCCAACACATCGAAACGATCAAGAGGCTCTAATTGATAGTGATAAATCATCAAACTTTATCTTAACCATATGTGATAATTAAAGCGTGAGCTAAATGAACTACACAAACATCATGAAAACAAATTTGAAATTTTGACGATTATACAAACAATAGCATCATGATATGATTATTCAGCGTTAGGATTTGTGATGCGAACCCGTTTAAATTTTCTCCAACCAAACTCCCTCATATATATATACTTTTTTAATTTCTTTTGAGGTTTCTACCATTCTCAACTTAGAGAAAGTCCTATTGGCCCTATATTTGGCATATGGATTTTTTTATTGCCTTGATTTTTTTTTGGGCTCTTTTAAACGATAGCTTTCACGATGAGTCAATTTTACACTCTCGCAGCCCTTTCCCGTGAACACTCATCATATTTTCAATTTCAATCCTCACAGTCAACAGTTCTTACAAGCACACCTCCTCCTTAAGTCTACTTATGCATAGATGACAAGATTGTGACAAAAACATCTCACCAAACTCAAATATACAAGAGAAGTAAAACATCCATATAAACTCGTGCATGTGTGCAAAGATGACATATGTATAAAGTCGAATAAAAATGCAAATCAACTTCGAAACATCCCCATTTAAACAATTGTTATGATCATTTTAAGCATCAATAATTATGACCAAATGTTCCAGCCACATGGATAATGAAACGATGGGGGTCCAAGCACACCAATATGCCATATCAAACATGTAAACTCAAAAAATAAAAACAAAAAATATTTTTCGTTTTTCAAACATATTTTGACTCAAATAAAAGAAAAATCTTTTTGTATTTAAAAAAAATAGACTGAAAATATTTTTGTATTTTTTAGTAAGACTCAAACAAATTGAAAAATATAATACAAAATGACACACATGGCAACACAATCATCCTTTGAATTTAGCATGGGAAGAATCAAGATAAACCAAATGGGAATCTTGAAGTTTTAGTCCTAAAGCCACTAAATCCGATTTCCTAACCCAAGTAGGTATAAAACGACGCATGTGGGTTTTGGGAACCTGGGCAACTTTATTTCTAAACTTCCTAGGAGCCTTCCTAAATTCATAATAATAATGCCTAAGGTGGCCTTTCCTACCACAAAACGTGCAAGTGTAATGATTGTGGGAATGATTACCTATATGTGGACCTTTTCTCACACGTGAGGGGTTGACTTTGGGAATGGGAACAACAAGCTCATGGAAACCTATACCACCCCTATCACCCCTAATTTGGACGGTGCCTAACATCCTACCCAACTTCTTTGACCTAGCCTCTAAATCAAACTTAACTCTTGACGATTCTCTCACTCTCACTTCTCACAAATCCTAGACTCAAGTAGACGCCTAGACTCCTCAAACTCTAAAATATCCTTTTTCAAGGACTCCATCAAACCATGGAGATTAACTCTCTCACCCTCGACATATTATAATTTCTCCCTAAGGGACTTCTTCTATGCCCTAAGATCCTCAATCAATTTATCATTATTTTATATGGCGTGCTCTTTCAACCTAGCTTACAACTTTAAGTTTATCTTTTTCACTTTTATCGCTTTTTCATAAAGTTCATTAAAAGCAAGTTGCAACTCTTTCACATCTATCTCTTCTTCACTCGCTTCACCCTCACTAACTAGTGATTCACACACAATGACCTCATCATGGGAAGAGTTGGTTTGAAGAAGTTCGAAGCAGTTCCATCTACAGTACATCAGTGCTTAAAATTCCCAACAAATTTTGGAGTAGGAGTTGTGAAAGGTGATCAAAAAGTAGCTCGGGAATGCTATTATTCATCTGCCGAGCAAGAGGAGCTTGAAGAGTCAAGGAAAAAGACTACTACCTACCAGGTGGATGAAGGTACAGAAATTGAAACACTGGATCCTAGAGATGAATCCCAACTTGTAAAAGGACAGGTGGTGGAATCTACAGAAAATGTTAT
The DNA here is from genome assembly GCA_949130495.1 of Sambucus nigra. Taxonomy (NCBI): domain Eukaryota; kingdom Viridiplantae; phylum Streptophyta; class Magnoliopsida; order Dipsacales; family Adoxaceae; genus Sambucus; species Sambucus nigra. Next base: position 103,830,400 of record OX422224.1, read on the forward strand.
TCTGGACGATGAACACCCTGAACGAACAACTCAGATAGGTTCGCCGTTGGATGCTTCAATAAAATAGGAGTTGATAACTTTCTTAAGAAACAGAAAGAAAACTTTTGCATGGAGTCATGAAGATATGCCAGGAATAGATCCAAACTTCTTATGTCATGAGCTCAATGTGAATAAGGAGATCAAGCCTGTAAAGCAGAGAAGACGAGTATTTAGTCCCGAGAAGAATCAAGCTATACAAGAGGAGGTCGAGAAGCTCCAGAAAGCCCAATTCATTGAAGATGTGAAATATACAGACTGGTTAGCAAATGTGGTGATGGTAAAGAAGAAAAACAATAAATGGAGAATGTGTGTTGATTTCACCGATCTCAACAAGGCATGCCCAAAGGATCACTTTCCATTGCCCAGAATTGATCAACTAGTGGATGCTACCTCGGGACACGAGCCGTTCAGCTTCATGGATGCTTACTCTGGCTACAACCAGATCAAAATGAAACCTGAAGATAGGGAAAGTACTTCTTTTATTACCCCTAGGGGAACTTATTGTTATAATGTTATGCCTTTTGGTTTGAAAAATGCAGGAGCGACATACCAGCGGCTGATGAACAAGGTTTTTGCCAAACAAATCAGTTGCAATATGGAAGTCTATGTCGATGATATGCTGACAAAGAGCAAGAAAGATGTTGATCATCTAGTTGACTTAGGTCAGACCTTTGATCAACTGGATAAATACCAGATGAAGCTCAACCCGACGAAGTGCACATTTGGAGTACGAGAAGGAATGTTCCTCGGGTACATCGTCAACCAGCGAGGCATTGAGGCGAATCCAGAAAAGATCAAAGCTCTTTTAGGGTTGCGATCTCCAACGACGAAGAAAGAGGTGCAGAGTCTTACAGGACGAGTTGCAGCGCTCAACAGATTTGTATCCCGAGCAACTGATAGATGCCTCCCATTCTTCAAAACACTTCGAAAAACTTTTGAGTGGAATGATGAATGTGAAAAAGCCTTTCAAGACTTGAAGAAATATTTGGGAGCACCTCCACTGTTGTCCAGGCCAGTAATGGGAGAAAAGTTGTACTTGTACCTGGCAGTATCAGAGAATGCAGTCAGCTCGGCATTGATCAGAATGGATAATGGAGTCCAGAAGCCAATTTATTACACAAGTAAGGCTTTCCGAGGTGCAGAGATCAGGTACCCAAAGTTGGAAAAATTGGCATTGGCATTAATCGAGGCAAGTAGAAGAATGAGGCCATATTTCCAGGCCCATACCATCGTCGTGTATACCGACATGCCATTGAGACAAGCCCTTCATAAACTAAAAAAATCAGGGAGACTGATGTACTGGGCAATAGAGCTCGGTGAATATGATATTGTGTATGAACCCAGATCATCATTAAAAGGGCAAGTTGTAGCAGATTTTATAACAGAGTTTACTTATCCTGATACCCCCGAGGAACAAAAGTTGCTCGATGATCAACCTGTGGATGATACAGGATCAACAAACACAAGCTCAGACCAACTCCGGTTGGTAAAAGGGCTTGTGGATATTGAAGGATCATCAAATTCGAGCTCAGACCAACTCCGGTTGGTAAAAGGGAGAGAAGAGATGATCGACGAGGAGCGAGAAATATCAGGGGAGGATGAAAGGAAAAAACAAATATTTCACCGAGGAACTTTGTCAGATAAGAAATTTGAAGACGAGTTACCTATATGGAGATTATATGTAGATGGGTCATCTTGCACAACAGGCTGTGGAGCAGGGATTGTTTTGAAAACCCCAGACGAGATTGACATGGAATACGCCCTGCGATTCCAATTCAAAGCTTCCAATAATGAGGCGGAGTATGAGGCCATGATAGCAGGTCTTAATTTAGCAAAGATTATGGAAGCGCAACAAGTGATGGTATTCAATGATTCTCAATTAATTGTGAATCAGGTGATGGGGACATATGCAGTTAAAGGAGAATTAATGGTCAAGTATCATGCAAAGGTTATGGAGTTGTTGGCAGAATTTGATGTCATTCAGTTAATCAGAATACCAAGAATGGAGAATGTACGAGCAGACGCACTGGCCCGACTAGCATCAGCTACTCATACCGAGCTGCGAAGAACGATACCAATTGAAGTATTAGAAAGTCGGAGCATAGATGAAGACCTGACGATGAATATTATTACCCTTGATTTAGGACCATCTTGGATGGATCCCATCAGGGCATATATTGAGGAGGGATAATTACCGGAGGATAAGCTCGCTGCCAAGAAATTGAAGTTTAAAGCTGCTCGGTATGTACTAACTAATGGTGTTTTGTATAGACGAGTAATTATGGAAGGTTTGCAAAGATGTGTACATCCCTCCGAGGTGAAAGAATTGATTGAAGAGATCCATGAAGGGTCCTGTGGAGCCCATGTAGCAGGTCGGACACTTTTGCAAAGGGTAATGACACAGGGATACTACTGGCCAACGATGAGGGCTGATTGTATAGCCTATGCTAAGAGATGTGATAAATGCCAACATATTTCCTCCATCCGACGAACTCCACAAGCATTGTTGACACCCATAACTTCCTTTTGGCCATTTGCCATGTGGGGAATTGATTTGGTTGGACCACTGCCCACGACCCGAGGAAGATTCAAGTACCTCGTCGTCGCAGTGGATTATTTTACTAAGCGGGTAGAAGCTGAGCCTCTGATTGATATGACATACGAGAAGGTGTACCAATTCGTTTGGAAGAACATCATCTGCCGATATGGTCTCCCTCATGCCTTCATCACAGACCATGGAACACAATTTGATAACGAGGAGTTCGCCGCCTATTATCATCAGTCAAACATTTTGAATGTTCATTCAGCACTAGGCCATCCTCAAAGCAATGGACAGACTGAAGTGACGAATAGAACATTACTAAATGGTTTGAAAAAGAGCCTAAGTGATGCTAAAGCTAATTGGATTAATGAGCTACAGTCAGTATTGTGGGCTTACCGAACAACCCCCCGAGCAGCAACTGGAGAATCACCATATATACTGGCATTTGGAAGTGAGGCCGTGATACCTGCCGAGTTGGGTCTTCCAACACACAGAGTGTTGAATTTCAATTCCCTAGTCAGTGACTTAATGAGAAGATTAGATTTGGACATGCTCGAGGAGGTTAGAGAAGAAGCAGCCATTAGGAATGCTTCTTACCAACAACGAACAACTCTGTTCTATAACAAGAGGGTGAAGAAATGCAACTTAAAAGAAGGAGATTACGTGCTAAAGAAGGTCATTCAGAAGCACAATAAATTGGAAGCAAACTGGCATGGACCTTATCGAGTTACAGAAGTTGTTCGACCAGGAACTTACCGAATAGCGACTCTAGAAGGAGAGAAATTTAAGAATGTATGGAATGCTGAACACCTACGCAAGTATTATCAGTGATGTAAAATGTAAAGCAGTTCCATCAATATGAATAAAACGATGATATTTCGCAATCTTCTCTCCTTTTATTGAAAGGTTTTCGGGGCATACTAGTGTGTAACACTACGCTGCTCGGCAGTAAAAAGAACACGATAGTTCAAGCCCAGACCAACTCCGGTTGGTAAAAGGGCGAGAACACGATAGTTCAAGCTCAGACCAACTCTGGTTGGTAAAAGGGCGAGAATAAACCATACTCCTTTGGTTAGGGGGAGTACACTAGCTCAGACCAACTCCGGTTGGTAAAAGGGCGAGTGGACATGATAGTTAGAACTCGGACCAACTCCGGTTGGTAAAAGGGCGAGAACAAACCATACTCCTTTGGTTAGGAGGCTGACGCTGGCTCAGACCAATTTTGGTAAAAGGGCAAGTGGACATGATAGTTCGAACTCTGACCAACTCCGGTTGGTAAAAGGGCAAGAACAAACCATACTCCTTTGGTTAGGAGGCTGACGCTGGCTCAGACCAATTTTGGTAAAAGGGTAAGTGGACATGATAGTTCGAACTCAGACCAACTCCGGTTGGTAAAAGGGCAAGAACAACATTCCTAAAAAGGCCAACGTGTTTGGCTACGAAGCAAAATACTCCTAAAAATGCCAATCTCGGTTGGTTAGGAAACAAGATATGCTCTCAAATGCCAACTTATGTTGGTCGGGAGGTAAGATTATTACAGAAAATATAAAAGTTCCTCGAAGAACAAAATATTCCAAACTGAACCAAGTATGGTTGGTCGGGGATAAAAACCCACTAAATGTAGTTGGTCGACGAGGAGAAAATATTCCAAATTGTACCAAGTATGGCTGGTCGGGGATAAAAACCCACTAACTGTAGTTGGTCGACAAGCATAATTTAACAACCTTGGTTGGTTGGAAAAATTTTCAACATTATACTCATTACTTTATTATTAAGTGATCGAGCAACATTACTAATACTTGTAACTTTTTAAGTTGGTCGATGAACCACACAATATTGTTATGCAAGCACAAATATAAAGTGTTTGACAAGTACAAGACAATAGCAATACAGATTTGCAAACAAAAATGAAAGTCTTTCATAAAATTCAAAATAAATTACAAGTTACATTGATAATTACATGGATATGTATACTAACTGTTACATCAAAAATTCCTATTCTATTGTTTTTTTCCCCTTAGCTTTCGATACAGGTTCCTCGCCAGCAGGCGGATCATTTAAAGACTGAGGAGAATTGATGAAGTTGAAATCCTTCAGCATCCTGACGTTCATCACAGAAGGTCGATCTAGAAGATGCTCGGGACGAGATACCTCGATCTGAGAATGAAGATTGTAGTCACCGAGGTATTTTGCAATTAAGCTCCGAGGAATGGCACGAGCTGGGATCCATTCCATGTCCAAATTATACGGTGGCACAGGCAAGTCAAGTACCCCAGGATCATAATAGTTCCACAGATAGTGTCCTTGTTCGAGCTTCAGCACGCCCAAGGCATTCATCCAGCCTTGTTTGTAGCCCTCATTATTGGCATTCTGGATACGATCATCCAAATGGAATAGTGCTTCGTTGTATCCAGAACTCCCTGGGTTGTTTGTGAAATTGAAATGTTAACCTTTCAAGCTTCTCGTGAAGACTCTAGATGAAAAGTTCATTAGTCTCCAACACTGATTTCTTTGAAGAGAGTTATTTTTCCAGTTCTCTAATTTTCTTTGACATGTCAGACAAGGCTTGATTTTTTGCCATCAATTGGAATGCTTGGTTTTCCAACGCTGATTGAGTACGAGCTTCTTCAACAGTACGACGAAGAGCTCTTGGTCGTCCCCGAGCAGGTTGAGCACTTTGTTCCTCGTCAACATTCTGAGCAACTCTTCCTCGTCCACGAGAACCTCTTCCTCATCCCCGAATAGCATTAGAATACCCAGCTCTTCTCAAAGCCTCTAACTCTTCTCGCAATTTGGCATTCTCAACCTCTAAAAATGAAAATCCCTCGTCGGTCACTGGGATTACAGCTGTTGAAGAAGAGGCTGCAGACTTCAACTGTGCTAGCTCTTTCTGCAAATTATTATTCTCTTGCTCCAGCAGCTCGGCAATCTGTCTACATGCTTCAACTTCACCCTTTAGGGTTCTCTCCCGAACATCGTACCCAGCAAGGAGCTTCTCGTAGCCCTTCTCAGCAGAAATCTGCTGATACCTCTTCTCATACCCCTCATGCAACAGGGCAGTTGATTCCTTGTACTAATTCTGAAGCTCTTCTAAGGTACATTGAAGATCTTCAATCATTTCGTAATAAGCCACATTGTTGGCTACAGCACGATCAAGAAGACATTTCAAGTATTGATATGCTTCCACTACTTGGTCTGAATCATCTCAACCAAGAATATCTATAATCTGGGATTTGTCCAAGTCAGTGTGGCCAGCCTTAAAATATTCATTACACTTTCGAAGCAGAGTTGTGTCATGGGCAAACAGCAATTCCATTCTAGCTATAAACTAGTAAAAAAGAGAAGGCAAGAGTTAATAAAAAAGCAGACAGAACATCAACAACACAGAGAAACAAAAAAGGTTATTTTTATTACATCATAGAAAGGAGTACAGTGTTCAGAATACAGAGTACAAGTAACAAAATAAAATACCGAACAACTTCACACCTTTTCCTTGTCTCCCAAGACTTTCTCGGGAGGCTGGGATGAGGAGCTCGGTTACTCGGTGGAAACAATAATTTGGTCGGCTAGGGCTGGAACTTGTTCAGGAGGAGCAGGTAGAGATGAAAGCTCCTCGTCGGTAGGTTGAGTAAGGATTGGATCACCCACTACCATTGAAGATTCTTCAGAGGAAGCTTCGTCCTCTTCTTCATCTTTAATATTTGGGGGAGGACCAGGGAGATGCTGTTGAAACAATTCTGAGCCCTCATTAACCTTTAATTCTTGCAGGGCAGCCACCCAACCATCTCGGAAGTATTTCAGACTCCCATATTACACTTGGGTCATCATGGCTGCTACCCCCCTGTTCCACCCTTTGTCCCAACCAGTGCGAAAAGATTTTTTCACCGCCATCTTTCTTTTTATTTTCTCCGAGGAGAGCTTCTCGGATAGAAGATCCTCGGTGGCTTTCAACTTAGCTTCCACCTCCTCCTTCTGGCGATTCACTTCTCGCAGAAGGGACAATTCTTCTTCTGCCATCTTCATCTTATTTTCAAGCTCCCCAAAGCTCTTGAGCTTCTCGTCATACTTCTTTTTCTCTCCCTCCAAATCGTTCACCTTATTTTCCAAACCCTTGGAAACTTCAACGAGCTGTACCTTCTCTGCCTCAACTGCAGCCAACTTCTTCTCCCATTCAGCCTTATCCTCGTCATACTTTTGACGAGACTCCTTCAAAGATTTGGCCAAACCTAGCAAAGCATCCTCCACTCCGGACGAGGAGCTAGAAGCCTTGATCGCTTCATCCTTCTTCACAATGGTGTTAAAGCAACTCACCGGCTGAAAAAAGGAGATAATAATAAGTCAGCACAGAGATACATGTATTGAAGGAAAGAAAGAAAATTCAAAATAAGAGAAACTTACTGAAGCAATGTGACGAGTACCCAGGGCTGTAAGCATATCCCTAGACATATTCTCCTCAATTCCTTGGACTTCAGGAATGGTCCAAGTCTTCACCGAGCTCATAGTAGAGCTCGGAGGAATAATAGTTGGAACACCAGCTCCACTAACTTGGAGCTGGGGAATGTTTTCAGCCAAATTGACCGAGGAGGATTTCTTCAGTCTCCTCGGTGGCACTTCAACAGTTTCAACCAAAGAAGAGCTTTTGGTTGGGGAGGTGGTGACCACTTCCACAGGTGCATCCTTCTTGTTAGGAGCCACTGGGGGCTTCTCAGCAGCCTTCTGAGGAGCAACAGAAGGGGTAGCATCTACTTTCTTTGTCCCCTTTTGGACATCAGTTTTGTTTCTTTTTCCATCTCCAGCAGAGGTAGTCTCCTCAAAGATAGCAGGAACTCTTCTTTTACCCATTTTCTGACTCAAAGGAATATGAGAGTCTGGTGAAGAATCCTCAGGAGCTGGCGCTGGTTCACCAGTGCTGATTACAGGGCGAGCAGTGAAAGAGGTTGTATAACTCCTATACTGCAATAAATATGACGCAGACCTGATGTGCTCGTCTGCAACTTTCTGATGCAAACTCTAGATAAGTTTCAAATGCTTAATATTTACTTCTGATTCTTTTGGAGTCTTTCTTTTGTTGTCAACTGCAAACAAATACATATTTAAATGTCAATCACACATTTATTCAAACATAATGAAATCATAATTTCAAAAATAAAGTAAAATGAAAATAACCTATCCCATTGCCATATGGAGGGCATCTGGGACCTTGATATACTTCATCTCCAATCAAAGGGGCATGTTGCCAATTTTTTATAACTACCCCATGTTCAAAATAATCCCTATTAGCATCAGGGAGGTTGACTACTAAAGCCCTATTCGAAAATCTAGTTTTTAAATAAAAAATATTATCTAGAACAACCCATCTATAACAATACATAATCTCAGGAATTCCAATACGGGTTCCGTGGGTTTGATTTAACCTATACACCCCATTAACTATTCTTCATGTGTTGGGGGCTATTTTTGCAGGAACAACATCGAAATAATGATAGAACTCTAAGCACAAAGGGTTTGGTGGAAAAGAAAATCCACATTCAGCAATAAAGAGGTTGGGGAACCAATGTCCCTCAGCCAGACGAAAATAATTTAAAGGCTCAGAAAGATCCTCCAGAGTTACCCAAGATGGAATAGAAAAATCAGAGCGGAATTTCTCAAGAGATTCAATAACATAAACCATGGCGGATAAAAGAAATGAAGAAGAAGGAAGAAGATCTTACAGGAAAAAGGGAGATTTGTTGACAACGAACGAAGAAAAGGATGAACACACAAGAGAGAGAAAGACTATGGAAAACTCGAAAGCAGAAATTGGAAAAGGTAGAAGACGATGGGATTGCCTATGAAGCTTAAATACTTTGCCTTGAGAAACGGCGAAAGAAATGATTACAAAAAAGAAACTATTACGCTACCGGCGGCTAAAAGGATAAAAAGTGCGCGAAGATCGAAGCGCTTATAAAAATTCAAAAGGCGGTAAAAACCAGGAAGGTCATTTAATATTTCCATATACCGAGAAAGAATGTTCCATATTCCTCAAAGTTCGAAATATGAAACATTGGGGGCTTCTGTTGATACCAAAATTAGTATGCTGATATAGATGAATAATAAGAAGACACGTGTCGATCTACATGGCACAATAGCAACGAGGAAGTTTATTTCCCCGACCAACTCCAATGCTTCGAGGAACTCCAACACTCCGAGGAACTCCTGAACGACGAGCAACTAAGGCGGTCCGAGCTGCATCTCGGCCACAGCATTGATTGCCAGATAATCAACAGTTCAACTATTCATTGAATGCTTATCATACAGACGTATACTCTTAAAGGGCATTAATTGTTTACCCTTTCACATGTACATCCTAAGGGCTATAAATACATTGTATCACCCTCATTCAAGGGGACGGGATTTTCTTGATAGAATTACATATCGAGAACTCCAAAACACTTGGCAATAACAGAAACAGTGGACGTAGGCCATTCTTATAAGGCTGAACCACTTTAAAATTCTTTGTCTCATTTATATTTATCTGTGATTAAATAATTAGAAGCAATCTAATTTTTTACATCAACAATTCTAAACATCCATCTAGTGATTAAAGCAAGTAAAATAAAGTAAAGAATACTTACAACGCCGGGTGTACGAGGAAAACAAAGGGAAAAAACCTCGGATGGCCCAAGCCAATCACTATGATATGGTTTTACAAAGTACAAAAATAGACTTACTCAATGACTCGATCCCCATGGGTCTTGATGCGAATTCTGAATCTTCAACTACTCATCTATAGTGCTCACGCATAAATTTCATCTTCCACGATGCTCGTCGATAACACATGTGCCCACATATATCTTGGTATCCAATGATATGGCTTGATAACATCTATGATGTTGAACATGAAGACCTTCGCTTCTTCACAGTAAAACCCAACTATGTTCTTCAAAGTGTAGAACAAAAACCTTCTTGGTTCAAGAAAAGATCACAATAGCATATGTGAATGATAACTGGGAACTTTGAAACTCTAAGGACATTTTCAGCTTTGAGAAACCTTAGAAAACATGTGCAGAACTCGTATTGATCGTAAACTATTTTTGTCGAAGGCACACTTACAAAATTCTTCATGAAACACGCCATAAATAAAAAAATTAAGTCGGCGGCTTCGTTCATTGGCCTGTTTCTCAAACAAGATGGCTATGTCATTTGAACGACAAGTCAATCTCCCCCGAACGACTGACAGTATTGTCTGAGCGATTTGTTGAATTAGAGTTCATTTAAAACACTTATCTAATTAGTCCTTATCATAAAAAAATGAAGTATAAACCTTTTCAAACACTAAAAAATTTCTTTTAATAAAATAACATCATTATCTTAATAAAAATATATTCTGAGTCCCATTAACATTACGCATTCATACCCGTGCGATCTCGGAATGCAATTTTACTGAAGACGAATAAACTTGGCACCATTAAACCTTCGACATAATAAATTCCTTGAAGCTTTGTTGCAATGTCTTCATTAAACTTCATGTCATAGACTGTGTGGGCTCGTGACAATAAAAAATTTATCTACGACATAAAAACAATGTTTTGTTCCAGGAATAAGTCAAAACTACAAATGGACTCAATTGGAAATTTTGTCCTTACAATGTTTTTAAGCCTAAGTCTAGATATTTTAAAATTATCGTCGTGCTCTCAAACTGGGGTCCCGTTACCACACGTTCAGTTCCTACGACCTACATTGGTTCCATGCAAGGTGTTGGTGCCTCTCATGAGGCCATTTGGGTTTTTTTCGGGGTTTCGCCCTGTAACGCCATGTTTTAAAGCCTAAGTCTAGATATTTTCAAATTATTATTGTGTTCTCAAGATGGGGGTTCCGTGTCCACGCGATCAACTCCTACGAGCTACATTGGTCCCATGAAAGGTATTGGGGCCTCTCACGGGGCCGTTTGAGGGGTGTTTTGGGATTTCGCCCTCTAACGGCATGTTTTTAAGCCTAAGTGTAGATATTTTCAAATTATCGATGTGATCTCAAATCGGGGGTTCCATGACCACGCGATCAGTTCCTACGAGCTACATTCGTCTCGTATAAGGTGTTGGTGCCTCTTATGAGGCCGTTTGTGGAGTGTTTCGGGGTTTTACCCTCTAACTCCATGTTTTTCAGTGGAAATCTAGATATTTTCAAATTATTATTGTGATCTCAAATCGCAGGTCCATGACCACGCAGTCAGTTCCTATGTGCTACATTGTTACCGTACAAGGTGTTGGTAACTCTCACGGGGCCATTTGGGGGGGAGGTTTGGGTTTTCGACCTCTAACGTCGTGTTTTTAAGCCTAAGTCTATATATTTTCAAATTATTGTCATGCCTTCAAACCAAAGGTCTCGTGAAAATGCGGTCAGTTCCTACGAGCTACATTAGTCCCGTGTGAGGTGTTGGTACCTCTCACGGGGCCTTTGGGGGGATGTTTCGGGGTTTCGTCCTCTAACGCCATGTTTTTAACCCTAAGTCTAGATATTTTCAAATTATCGTCGTTCTCTCAAATGGGGGGTCCCATGACCATGAGGTCACTTCCTACAAGCTACATTGGTCACGTACAAGGTGTTGGTGCCCCTCATGGGGCCGTTTGGGAGGTGTTTCACCCTCAAACGACATATTTTTAAGGCTAAGTCTAGATATTTTAAAATTATTGTCATGCTGTCAAACTGGGGGTCCCGTGACCAGGCGGTCAGTTTCTACGAGCTATATTAGTCCCGGCGAGGTATTGGTGCCTCTCACAGAGCCGTTTCGGTGGTGTTTTGAGGTTTCACCCTCTAACACCATGTTCTTAAGCCTAAGTATAGATATTTTCAAATTATCATCGTGCTCTTAACAATAAGCCAACAACCGATAATTATCCAACAATAACAAGCCAACAACCAATAATTATCCCGTACTCCTTCTAACATACAATCCAACATCAAGCCAACAACCATTAATTATCCAACAGCAAAACCATACAAAACCAATAAGTGTCCCATATTCCTTCTATCATCTAAAAGATTTAAAAGATAATGCATATCAAATCGAGCTTCTTGTTAAAGTAACTAAACATTCGACTGAACATAACATATTATCGAAAGTTAACTTACATAAATCATATTGAACATTCGTAAAAGTAACTAAAATTTCATATATCAAAGTAAAGATCTAACACAATCTCAATATCATAATAGGATACAAATAAGATTGACAAGGATAAAATAATATTTTAAAACTCAATCTTCCTTTAAATCAACTAAAAGATCCCTCAAATTAGGGTTGTCATCAAAAGCTGACTGAAAATGTTTTGGAGCCTTTAATGCATCTACTTGATTATTCATAACCTTTGGTGAATGCAAAATAATAGATCAATTGCCATTGTTTATGCACTTTGAGTAGAATGTGTTCTTTACATTTTGAAAGGAACATATAAAAGGCTCGTGGACAATGCGATCTTTACTCTTCATCTACCATAATAAGTTTGGAGTTAAGATCAACTTTACAAGCATTCGTTGTATCATCCACCTTTACCCAGTCACAATAGAATACGATTTCTGTGAAATCTAAGTAATCAAGTTCTTGGATTTGTTGGATTATCCCATAATAGGTTAGCACCATATTCTTTAGATTTATATCGCTTTTGCTAGCGATATAGGTGGTCAAGGCAAAAATTCACATTTCACTCTTTTGCGTCAAAATTTTTTCCTCATATAGATATGAAATGAAATGAAAACCATTGGTGCATAATTTATTAAACTCTTTTGCACGAAAACAAGGACCTTATGCTAGGCGTACAAGTCTTGAAGAGACATCACCTCTTTTTAAAAGTTTTAGTTATTAATGAATTTTTATTAGGGCATGTTTTTACCACACATAAATAAATAACCACACACATAAGACGTGAAAATGACCTCTTTTGACACTCATTCCCTAAAATCAGGTGTTGTGCAATTTCTCCTTTGATTTTGGGCAATTTCGTTCTCATACTTCCCACTGGTAAATTGTAGAGTTTAGATCATAAAATATAAAATACATATAATCAAAGAAGAAGAATTCATGAGATACTCACTCTTTCCAGTCTTCGACTTCATCTTGCGATTCGAAGACATAATGAACTACTTTCTCGTATTGTAGATTTGTGAGTTCCACCTCTTTAGGGTTCCCAAACAGCAATTCGTCCATAAACTCATCAGGCTCCTCGATCACTCAATATCAACAAGGATAAACCTCCTCATCTCTTGTTCTGGCATATGTTCCCTGGCATATAATTATGATTCCATCGTTAAATATTCTTCAGCAATTGACCCTCCAATATACCATGTATTCTTTACATAATCTTTAAAGGTTTTCATTAAGCGCTCAAAAGGATACATCCAATCATACCTAATGGGACCACATAATAAAGCTTCATCGCATAAATGCACAAGCAGGTGGATGCTAATATCAAAGAACTACAGAGGAAAATATTTCTCTAATAAACAAACTGCCTCGGCTAAAGTTGATTTTGCAACTTTAATATGCCTTATGTTTACCACTTTTGCAGAAAGTATGGTAAAACACAAACTGATTTGCGTAATATTTCGACTGTGATCTTTGTGTTCATGAAAGGAATGCTGAAATATTCGATCGATTAATTGGATGATTACGTGTCAGTCGTGAGATTTGCACTGTTTCAAGTAATTTGATTGGTAGCTTATATTACCATACGTAAATTACCAGAATAACCGATTGGAGTCCTCAAGTTAAACAACGTGTCTAAGAGGATTTTCTTCTCACTAGTAGTAAACGTGAAAGAAGCCCCAAGGGTAAAAATTCTTCCTATTATATGATCATTTTTTAACCACATTTTCTTCTTTATTTTCATAGCATGTAGATCTTGACAGGCCCACTCTCCATCTTTGGAATGAGATCCGCCTAGACATGTTCCTATTAGATGTTATGTAACATTCTTCTCTGTGTGCATCACATCAACTACAAGCCTTACATGATGATTTTTTCAATACGAAAAATCAAAAAATATTGATCGCCTAGACCATGGCTTCGCTTTACTAGGGTCATTCGGATCCCCCCTACCTTTACGCTTCAGGTTTACAAACTGGGGGTATTTGAGTATGTACCTACTCCGCATAGTCGAAGTTGTCGCCTTCTTCTCCATTTGTTGACCAGAAAGTCGAGCAGGTGGCATTCTACGCTCGTGATCGATAGGCAAAAAGTTAGACTTGTCATTCCTAAAAGGGTGATTGGTTGGTAGAAACCTACGGTGACCCGTGTAACTCATCTTACTACTATGTTTTAGCTAATAGGATTCAGTTTCCTCCCCACATATGGGACATCCACAATAGCCATGAACATTACAACCATACAAGGTCCCCTAACCATTAAGGTCGTGGATCGCTCACATCACCATTGAATTAAGTGTGAAATCTTCACCCTTATGAGAGTCAAATGTCGACATGCCTTTATCCACAACTCTTTAAGTTCTTCGATTAAAGGTGATAAGAATATATCAATATCATCGTTGGGATCCTTTGACTCAGGTATTACCAAAGATAACAATGTGAACTCCTTTGTCATGCATAGTATCAGAAGGAGACTTAAAGGCGCCAAAAGAACTGGCCAATAACTCTGACTAGTACTTAAATTACCGAAAAATTAAGCCCAATGGTTGAGATTGCAAGATGAACGTTGTGTGGTTCCTTTGCAAATTCACGATGTTGTGCGTTTAAAATTTTCCAGATGGGTGAATCAATCGGATGACGCATCAAATTCCCACCCACCTCGGATCGAGTGTGCCTTTTCATGGCCTCTTCTATCCATGGTAGAGTAAAAAACCATTTTAACTGTGGCCCAAGTGGAAAATCATTTAAAACCTTTTGTGGGACTTGTGAGCACTTGTGGTTTTTTACCGCTTTGTCCTTTCCATTCTCATAAACCACATATCTAGGCTCACTACATACGGGACACTCATCCTTCTCTTCGTGATCATTGCGGTACAATATGAAATCATACTTGCATGCATGAATAGATTTATATTTCAAACCCCAACCCTTCAAGCACTTCTTCATGGTAGGATAATTTTCTGGTAACGTGTTCTCTTTGGGGAGAAAATCTTTAACCCACTTAAGAATTCCAGTTACGCTGTTCCCAGACAAACCAAATTGACTCTTCAAATGATACAAATCAATAATTACATATAATACCGAGTGATCTTCATCGCAATCTTTATGTAATGGTCTAGTCGCATCGGCTTTCAACCGTATGTGTTCCCGATCTCCTGGAAGTTCAACACCAAATTTCTCATTTAGTTGGTCATAATGTGCATTATCCGTATCCACATGTTGGTGGTTTTTATGGTTGTGGAGTCCATAAGCATCATCAATTAATTCTGTCAATGGACGATGTATTGGTGAATCGTGTACCACTTCCACTCATTAGGGTTCTGTTACATGGTCGGGTACCGATGATTCTTTCGGAACATAAGATATAATTTTTTTCACCATGGTATGTCCATATTTTATAGTCTTGATAGATTTTCCACTTTATTAAATGCAACTCAACGTCTTCCAATGACTTATATTTTTTGTTCATACAACGAGTGCACAAACACAAAATCTTGTCACTTTTAAGAGTTTTGGAAGCGTATTTAACAAATTCTTGAACGCCGTTTACATGATTATTTGTTATCCGGTTAGTCTCTCCCATCCACTCTTTATATTATGGGAAATCCATGTAATAATCTTCAAATCTCAGTCCTGTGATAATAGGTTAAAAAATATTATTACAACTAAGACAAAAACAATATTCTTACAACTGAAACAAAACAAATATTCTTATAACTCAAACAAAACCAATATTTTTGCAACTGAAACAAAAAAATGTTATTACAACTGAAACGAAAGAAAATATTATTAGAACTTGTCCAACAGATAAAATGGCCAAGAAATAAAAGAGTTTCCATAATTACTCAATTCCATCCCTTCCCCGCTATCAACGTGCACAGGTATATCTCCACAGTCATTATATATTTCATCGACCAGTGTTTGAGCCTCACCCCTCTCCAAAGCCCAACCGTGTACTGGAGTTTCGCCTACTATGGAGATGAATGTGAGTACCCAAACAACCCTTGTATATTGCTCAGGTATTTGATATAATACTTTTTACCATAATCACCGTGAGTTATTGATGATGATCCAAGTCCCGTGACAGGCGGAGGCACGGGGATGGGGAATGTTGAAGGAGTTGGCATTTAGAAGAGGAATATTGGATAAGGCAGTATTTGGGAGTGGAATGTTGGATTAGGAAGCATTTTGGAGGATAATGTTGGATGAGGCAGCATTTGGGAAGGGAAACTTTAAGGGGGATGATAGGGGGAGCCTTGAGGAGGAGGGTAAGGGTAACCTTGAGGAGGCGGAATTGGGACCCCATAATTTTGAAAAAGGGACACAAGTTTCCCAATTTGCTTCATTAACATTCCCATATTGGTTTTGATATCCTGGACATCCCCATCGGTCTTGAACTGTTGTTTTACATTGGACGAGACACGATCCTTGACCGAATAAAACTCATGTATAAGAGGTATGGTGTGTTAAAATTTTGTTTTTGACATATGTGAGCCAACACCTCTCGTCCTCCCCTTTTGTCATTTCCAAAGATCTGGGTCAGGGCATCATTTTTAAGGTCAAATTCATCATTAGGGTTCGAACCAGACTGACTGCTGATAACCTCCATTGATTCTAGCGTCTTAGCCAAGTGTGGCTGGAATTTATTATCTATGTCCCGTCGAGCATGAATGAATAAGTTGGGCCGATTTTATTTTTTACTCGTATCTGGACCATCCTTTGTCCTACTCCCCATTTATTTTTCAAATCTTCATATGATTTAGATCACAACATGTGGATATCAGTTTTTTCTACCCTATTTTATTTGTTTTCCTCCCTTTGAACCAACTTTTCCTCCTTTATCTCATACTCCAAAAACTTATTCCACTACTCCACCGGCATTTCAACATTGGGAGGCACTCTCTATTTCAAAGAAAAAATATCGGAGCTCACTGCCTCCTTCACGAAATGTTTCTTCTGAAGGATTCTCCTATATGTTCTTAAGAAGACAAGACTGTGTGATAATTGATTAAACTAGATTCGCAAGTTTCCAAGAACCCCTTATTTAATTAGAGCCCCTAAACATGCATCTAAAGTGCGTGTGTGTGTCAACCCATAAATAAATAAATCATGTGACACCAAGTTAAGGAAAAATCCCCCACAAGGGTAAAACCATTTGTATATCACTATAATTTGTAAGAAAACGGCTTACAATCGGATTACAATGAAATACAGTGACACACGAATACCCGCAGGCGTCGGTCGGTGTCGTCAGCAATGAATCCACACGCAGCGAACCCACATGAACCTCAGTCCAATCAACAAAGGAAGAACCGCAGCACTCCTCAATGACACGCAGCCATAAAACTTTGTAGAGACTCCCTCAGCAATGACACGCAGCCCTCGGTTGCAAAGATCTCTCCACAAAGGGTTGAACAAACACACGGTTGTTCTTGGGTTACCAAACTTGATTCACATAGATATGGAAGATGTGTGAATCTAAAAACCTAGAATCATAGGACTCAATAGGTGAAGACTTTAGGGTTGATATGCTCTAAAAATCGTTGAAAAGTCTTAAGAAAACCAACCTCCAAACGTGGTTTAAATAGGAAGCCAAAACCCTAAAAAATCTGCAACACGATCTGGCAGAGTTTATCCAGGGCGGACCGGTCCGGGCCTTAGGCAGATCGGTCTGATAGCGGACCAGTTCTTTTAATTTGAAGCTGATTCGGTTCGCATTCGGTTCGGGGCTCACTGTCTTCAAAGTGCACGGCGGATCGATCCGGGGCGGTCCGGTCCGGGTCTCAGCGGATCGGTTCTTTTTATATAAAGGCGGACCGATCCGGCTGACTGGATTTTTGAATTCTTCCTTTCTTTTGATCTTCGGATTCCGTTGATGATGAATGGACTTTGAATCTTTGCAACGGTGTTACGGCTAATGACATATACAAGTATGTTGGACAAAAATGTCCTTACAAATCTCCCCCTATGTCTATGCCGGAACAAACATAAAAAATCCGAACCCAAAAACTGAAAGTGGTACAAATGACTAAGGCTGCATCGTTTGTTCTTCGAATCTTCAGAAATCTCGCCGCTTTTCTCATCAGGGTGTGCAACATGGGATTATCAAAAGATTTACCTACACACATGAGACAAAGCAAATACCAAGTGACGTATCGAGTTTGAAATGAGATAAACATAAGCATATATATCAATTTTAGATGATATACTCAGAATTTCAAAACTCCCCCATAATCAGATAATTCATTCTCCCCCTTTTTATGATGTCCCCAAATAGACAAATGAGAGAAATAAATGAAGCAATCAAGTACTGGGGTGACACAAGGCATAAAATCACACCATGAATGAACATAAAACAACCAAGTCGGTGATAGCGTAAAAGAATGGGTGTGATCAAAATTCGATAGGAAAATCAAAGCATACAAACATGACATATGTGCACGATAAATATTGGATATTCCTAACGAATGAACTCAAATGCTTCCTTTGGTGTAAAAGATTGGAAATATAAGACAATGACTATATCAAATCTACAAATCAAAGCTCAAAGTGATTTCTACACCAATAACGTCCAAAATGATTTTCATGCTTTTTCAGGACTTTCAAGGAAGTGCAAACCCGTTTAAAAATTCTCCAACCAAACTCCCTCAGATATTATTTTGAATAGAGGCATTCTAAATTCTCAAACTTTGGAGAATTGATGGTGAAACCTAAGTGGCCCATATTTGGCATGTATAGCGTTTTATTGCCTTAAAATATTTTTTTTTTCGGCTCTTTTAACCTCTTAGGACCTCGGATATTAAAATTCCTCCATTTTTTAGGTCCATTTTAACGGTGGCTTTTGCGCAAAGGATAAGAATCAACTTTCGCAGCCCCTCCCCGCTATGAAAATATACACACAGTCTCACCAAAACAGTTTTTACATGCAATCCAATCTTGTCAAGTTTTATCGCATACTGTACATTGTATAGACAGAATTGAGATAGAAACACTCAAGCCAATATGTGATAGACAAGTGCAATAATCAAATATAGCCGTGCATGTGTGCATTAAAGGATATAGGAGTCAAACATGTAGGAAGATATCACTAATTACATCTCAAGGACTCCAATCAATGTTAAGCACATGGATGAAATGATGTAGCGTCTCAAATCTCTACCAAACAGTCACATGGATATATGAAATGAAGTTGTGACTTGGCTATCTTAAATGCACATCCAGAAAAGGTGCAAAACCAAAGAAAAAATCCTTTTGGATTTTTCAAAAATTTTATCAAAATAAAATCTTTTTGTATTTTTCAAAATTTTTCCAAAACAAAAATATATACAAAAATGATACATACTAGCAATAGGCAAACAATGACATCATGCAAATCACCCTATTCTAGTAAACAAGTCAAACCTCAATCATTAGGTGCGGAGGGGTTTTCCAAAGGTGGTGACAACTTATGAAAAACCTCCATCAGTTCTTGTGAAGTTTTGATTAAAAACTTAACTTGCTCTCCTAAATGTGCAAACTCTCTCATGTAGTCTCCGGGAGCATGTAAAGTATCATGTGTGGGTGCATGTGTGCCAGAAACACGTGTAGAAGCAAAACGTGACACATACCCCAACTTAAAGCAAAATTCCCTAAGGTGTCCTCTCCTTTTACAATGTGAGCAAACATAAATAGGCCTAGGAACACCTCTCTCAAAAACTCTAGGACGCACTTTCCTAAAAGGAATGGGACGCCTAGGTGGGTTAGGGTGAGACACATGTGAAACTGTCACTAAAGTGGGAACCGGCTCGGGTGATAATTGGGAAGAAGAAGCACCGTCATGACTTATTCCTAACTTCTCACCTTTACCCTTAGGAACCACCTTTTCAACCTTCTTAGGTGCGTTCTCAAACTTGACTTTGACCACCCTGGCACGTTCGAGATCACTCTCGAGTTGGGATACACGTGTTGTCAGACTAGACAACGTGTCGGCCAAATCACACTTCTCCTTTCTCAAAACCTCCTTCTCTTTCTCCAAATCTAAAACCCGACGACCTAAATCCCTATTATACCTTTTTGTTTTCAAGGTCTCGGTGTACAACTCTCTAAAAGCTTTTTGGAGCTCACTTTCATCTCCACTTTCACTCCCACTTTCTCCCTCACTTGAAGCGCTCAAACCATCACTATCACTTTCGTGTGCACTATTATGGGACAAGGTGGGTGTGCTCACACGACTAGAAAAAGCTCCAAACTTCTCACCACTAGTCTCATCACCCTCACCTTCACTACTATCACTAAGTGTGGCGGGCATAGCTACTTTCTTTCCTTTCTTTCTAAGCCACGTAGGACACTCAAACGACTTATGTCCCTTACCCCCACATTCAAAACAAGTGACGTTCTCAAAATCTTCTTCACACTCCTCATCGGATTTATTTTCTTTTTCCCTCTCACCACTTTCTTTGGCCTTTTGTTTCTTTTTATTTTTCTCAAAAAAATTCTTTTTATTGGAAGAATTATTTTTGTTCATGTTGAGAAATTTTTTAAAATTTTTCGCAAACAAGGCCATATCATTAAAATCAAAATCTCCCTCAGAATCGGACTCACAAACTGTTTCTTTCTTTTTCTTAAAATGAGTCTTTAAAGCAATGCCTTTATCCTTAGCCTTAATGGTTTTGGGAAACATGTCAATCTCATAGGTTTGAAGATCTCTTACAAGTTCTTCCAACTTAAGTGATTTCAAATTTCCCAAAGAGTTCAAAACAGTGACTTTAGGAATAAAGCGTTTTGGGAGAGATCTCAAAATCTTTTTAACGACACGCGTGTTATCAATCACTTCACCCAAATTAAAACATGTGTTAACAATGTCCGACAATCGTGCATCAAAATCATCAAAGCATTCGGACTCAAACATGGTGATAGTCTCAAATTGGGTGATCAAATTTTGTAATTTTGACTCTTTAACCGCGTTCGTACCCTCATGTGTCAATTTCAAAACATCCCAAGCCTCTTTAGACGTGGTGCACGTCATAATTCGGTGAAACTCATCAGGAGAGACAGCTCCAGAAATAGCACTCAGACCACGGGAATTAAAATTGGACAATTTATAATCATCTTCAGTGCAGGCTGACACGGTTTTTAAAGTGGTGATGTTATTAACAGTGACCGTGGGAGGAGTCCAACCATTTTCGCAAAGCAACCAAACACGCTCGTCAATAGATTTTAAAATCGATTTCATACGAGCTTTCCAGTAGGCATAATTAGACCCATCAAAAATAGGCATCTGATTATATAAGTGCTCCATAGGAAAAATTGTGATTTTTCACAAAACTGATTTAAAAAATCAATATCACACGATTTTGCGGAAAATAGGAATACGCAATAAATTAGCGCAACCCGCTCTGATACCAATTTGAGAAGACAAGACTGTGTGATAATTGATTAAACTAGATTCGCAAGTTTCCAAGAACCCCTTATTTAATTAGAGCCCCTAAACATGCATCTAAAGTGCGTGTGTGTGTCAACCCATAAACAAATAAATCATGTGACACCAAGTTAAGGAAAAATCCCCCACAAGGGCAAAACCATTTGTATATCACTATAATTTGTAAGAAAACGGCTTACAATCGGATTACAATGAAATACAGTGACACACGAATACCGGCAGGCGTCGGTCGGTGTCGTCAGCAATGAATCCACACGCAATGAACCCACATGAACCTCAGTCCAATCAACAAAGGAAGAATCGCAGCACTCCTCAATGACACCCAGCCATAAAACTTTGTAGAGACTCCCTCAGCAATGACACGCAGCCCTCGGTTGCAAAGATCTCTCCACAAAGGGTTGAACAAACACACGGTTGTTCTT
The DNA here is from genome assembly GCA_949130495.1 of Sambucus nigra. Taxonomy (NCBI): domain Eukaryota; kingdom Viridiplantae; phylum Streptophyta; class Magnoliopsida; order Dipsacales; family Adoxaceae; genus Sambucus; species Sambucus nigra. The sequence continues at coordinate 103,851,938 of OX422224.1, forward strand.
GGGTTACCAAACTTGATTCACATAGATATGGAAGATGTGTGAATCTAAAAACCTAGAATCATAGGACTCAATAGGTGAAGACTTTAGGGTTGATATGCTCTAAAAATCGTTGAAAAGTCTTAAGAAAACCAACGTCCAAACGTGGTTTAAATAGGAAGCCAAAACCCTAAAAAATCTGCAACACGATCTGGCAGAGTTTATCCAGGGCGGACCGGTCCGGGCCTTAGGCGGATCGGTCCGATAGCGGACCGATTCTTTTAATTTGAAGCTGATTCAGTTCGCATTCGGTTCGGGGCTCACTGGCTTCAAAGTGCATGGCGGATCGGTCCGGGGCGGTCCGGTCCGGGTCTCAGCGGATCGGTTCTTTTTATATAAAGGCGGACCGATCCGGCTGACTGGATTTCTGAATTCTTCCTTTCTTTTGATCTTCGGATTCCGTTGATGATGAATGGACTTTGAATCTTTGCAACGGTGTTACGGCTAATGACATATACAAGTATGTTGGACAAAAATGTCCTTACAGTCCTCAATGATTCAGCAACTCGAGATAAAAATTTATTCTTGGAACGATCGGGAAGTGAGAAATACTTGTAGAGTTGATTGTATATGTCATCTTTGACATCTTGATCAATAAGGTTCTGGTTGTCTGGTCCACTGACTCCCACGTTCATTTTTACCAGAGACAAACATTGGGCTTTAATGCTCAGCATGTCATTCCTATCACCCGTCAGGTTATTCCCGAGAAGGGATAACCTAATGGGCTTCTTTTGGATTGAGCGGGAGGCGTCGGGAGCATTGGATGGGGGCGGTGGAGAAACGGGAGTGCTGGATGAGGGTGCTGGAGCACTTGAAGTTGGACTTGGTGAGGAGGGAACCATTGGTTGAGTTGTGAATTGCTCATCCATTGGTGTTGGGAATTCAAGTTGTTCACAAGATAAGAACCTCATTATGATGTCACCTCATCACTTGGTACCCTTGGGTTTCCTCCTGACATTATCCATAAAAATTGAAAAACCAAAAGTGACTAAATAATTATAATGATATGAAATTATAACTAATTAATCAAGATTATAACTATATATATATATATATATATATATATATATATATGTGTGTGTATATATATATATATATGTGTATATATATATATATATATATGTGTATATATATATATGTATGTATATATATATATGTATGTATATATATATATGTATGTATATATATATATATATGTATATACAGGGGCGGCTGTAATGCGGATTTAACTTGCGGATGCATTTTTCCGTATTTTTTAAACATAGAAAAAAACTTTTTTCGACTTGATTTTTTCCTGTGGTATTTAGATATTTCAGGAGACCCCTATTAAAAATATTAGCTTAAAATAAATTGTTTTGCTATTCTTAAAATATCAGTAAAATATATGTCAATTTTTAAGGATCTTTAAAACTGACATATGATTGACCTATTTTTTAAAAATAGTAAAAAATTTCATTTTGGCTATTTTTTTTACAGGGGTCCCCTAAAATATTTAAATACCATAAAAAATCAAGTCCAAATTTGATTTTTTGCTATTTTTAAAAAATTCACAAAAAGTCGTCTGTAACTTAAATTTGCCAGTTGCGTCCACATTGGAGTCTGAATGTATATATATATATATATATACAACTTTTCAGATTAGTTTTTTAGAACCTATGAATTTTTGCATGTGACCAACTAGGAGGAAGGTTATCTGTGACTGGTGTGTAGATATCTATGACATGAACTCGGAATTCCATATTTTTTAACTTGTTGGCAAGATTCAATTTAACGTTCATATGGTGCGAGACATCACAGTCCAAGTCAATGCTCTCTGTACGCAGTTGTATCCTTAACGGGTCGATTTTTTTTCCACCTTCTCCAACAACGTGACCAAGGTCAGGGCTACATCGAGATTATGTGTGTGAAATATATTTTGTATAATGTCATCCCAGTTTTCTGGTAGGGAAAATAGAATACAATCGAACAGGTAATCTTGCTAGAGATTAAGTCCACGATTTACAAGGTAGTTAAATTGTTCGATCTTTTTACTTCCATACCTATAAATAGGAGTACCCTCTATATGGCTCTCACTAATAAAAGAGTTACATATGCAGTCCAATTCCAACCTCTCCCACTCTTGTGGCCAGTGATTATCACCGTGCCTCATTTTTCCTGAGCAAAGTATACGAGGGAGTGAATATGAGTCCTATAATTAAGGGCTCTAATTAATTAATAACTATTAATTCAAAGATATGAGGTATAAGGGTATAATAGTTTGATTAAGATTTTGGATCTCATCGATGTGAAATCCCAACAACAAATCGGGAAATGGGTGAAATGCGAAATTCAAAAGTATGTGTACTACGAGTCATTAAAGTTTTGGGACATTTACACTTTGGGGTCCACTAGTTCTTCATATTTACCTATTGGGGTACACTAGTTCTCGTATTTACTCATTGAGGACCACTAGTTCTTTTCTTTTAATATTTTTAATAATTAATCTTTTTATCCATTTACTTAAGATTCGTTTTAAATTCTCCCTCATATGTATACTAGAATTAATAAAATTTAGAAGTCAATAACTAAAACCCATAGATGGATAGCCCTTCAATACCATACCCCTACACCCCGAGTATAAATTGATGACACGCATATATCCCACAACACTATAAACGTGTTTTTTACGAATTAAAAATCCATTTAATTATTTTTTGTCAAAAAAATACAATGTCTAGGGTTTTGAACAATATTTTGTCAAAAAAAATAGCCCCCAATACAATGTCTAGGGTTTATTGATTTATGCATCCTCCTTTCTTGAAAAATAACTATATACACATATACACACATATATACTCAGAAACACACACACATATATACAAAACATTAGGGTTTAACACACATACGCACACATATCAACAAAATGTATACAAAACATTAGGGTTACCTTTGGGATTGGGAGAGAGAGTGTCGAGATTGAGAGAGAGAGTCGAGGGTTTGAAGTGGGAAGAAAAAAGAAAGGGAGGGGTTTTTTATTATGAGAAACCTGGTCATGGCCTAGGGTCGTGACCCAGCACCATGACCAATTAATTTTTCTTGTAAGCAACCATATGGTCATGGTCTACAGCCGTGACCCATGCATTGATATGGTAATAGTCTCAAGAAGTGACCCACTGGGTGTGCATTCTGGCATTGGTCACAAACTAAGGTCGTGACCCTACTATGACCAAATTTGGAGGGAACGTTGCCGCGACTTTGGCACCAAGATCTTCATTCCTTGGTAACGGACTAAATCCCTGACCACTATGGGTCACGTCTTTGGGCCGTGACCACTTCCAAAAGCATCCATGACTACACTGGGTCATGGTTATGGTCACACCATATTTGACATGATCACGGCTTTGTACCGTGACCCCTAAGGCGTGACCATTTGTTGGATTTGGTTTAGTGTACAACCTATACTATTTGTATGCATTGAACCCATAAGGTCTATGTGTATCAGATGTAAAACTAGAGAGGTAGATACCATATATGTGGGAATAACTCAAATCAAAATGAGGTAGTTTGCAAGCTAGATCATTCCTAGCAAGTTTGTCAAGATCCCTAGAATTCGCATGACCTAACTTCTTGTGCCATAGATCCACCATATCTTCCTCAGCATTATAGCAAAAAATATTTGGATGTATTGATTATATAATAATTGTAACACCCGATTTTGTAATATAATAAAGAATCAAAATTTTTGAAAAATTTGCATTAGGTTAAGTTTTCACGGTTATGAACTTGGTTTAAGATAAACTCAAAAATATAAAAATAATTATTGGTGTGAACCCAACACTTAAAAAATTAATTTGAATTTCGGATCAGTCCAAAATGATTCTGGATCGATCCGTATGACCTGACAACAGCAGATTAGTTTATATTTTAGGTTGTCGAGATTTTGTCAGGGTCTTAATTGTGATGAATACTCTCATTGTTGGACCACACTTATCTCATCCTTTGACCACACTAGGAATGGTGGATGACTCACCATGAGGGAATGGACATTTAAGATGGGTTATAAGGTATTTAAGAGGGTGCAAAGAGGTCAACCAACCTCATATCCTTCATTTATGAAAATAGGGATTTTGCACTAAGGCTAAATTCGACATTAGTATTCTCTCTATTTTGTTTGCCCATCTAGAAGCTTCATTATCCTCCTATATGCACACAAACTATAACACATTTACATATTTCATTTCTAAGTGTTTAAGAGTGTCGTAGAAGAGAGTTATTTTGTGTAATAGAGGGTTTTGGAAGAACACAAATTTCAGGAAGCTTGGAACTTCTTGGGAGCTTGTTCATCATCTTCTTCAAAGTTTAATTATATTCTTAAGAGGTAGGGGTTCTACACTTTATTTTCAAGTTTAAATGAAATAATATTACATAATGTTTATGCTAATTATTTCTTGAACAAATCATGTAAAACTAGTTAATTTCATGATAAATGATACATTGAACTTGTTGATGAAATGGTAGGATGCATATATGGGTTTTATGAGTATAAAACCTTACATTCACAACATAAACTTATGTAGTTGGGAAAATGGGTTAAATATGTTGAATGTATGTTAAATTAAACTTTGAAACATGAAAACATATATGCTGAAATTTCAAGAATGCTAATCACATAAATGGTACAAATATATCTGAAGAAAATCCATAAAGATGATGACATAAGGGATTAATGTGAAAGTAGTAAACTGTTTAGGGTAAAAACATGAAATAGTGTAATCTTAACACATATAAAGATAAGAAAACAAATTATAAAGGGTGACTTAAATAAGTTGAATTACAAATCTTGAAATGACAAAAGTAATATTTTAGTACAAAAGTGTCATTTTAGGTAAAAGTTGGACTTAAGAGCAAATTCACTAACTAAGATGACTCAAGTTAAAGATTTGGATTTAATGTGGTAAAAACTCATTTTTATAAATTAAAGATGAAAAGAAGCATTTTTTCAAAATGAAGAAAATACAAATTTACTAGTGTGCGTGAATAGTAAAAAGTACACAAAATATAAGAAATGGGTATTTGACTTAAAAAATTAAGTTTCACAAAATATTATAAATAAAGTTATTTTCAAAAGTTGAAATATCGAGTTTTAAAGTGAAATGAAAATGGACGTTTTATAGAGTGTGAAACTAGGAAATAAAGTGTATTGGGACTAGTTTCATCCTGGGTATTTGGGTTCATCGACCGTAAAAGGAAATAAAGGAAAACAACTTAAAGGGGGATAAGAAAGAAAGAAAGGAAAACACCTTAAAGGGGGATAAGAAAGAAAGAAAGGAAAATGGGTTTAAATGATGAAGCATGTAAAAGACACTTGGAGGTAACCAGGAAATTTAAGGAGGGTCTGGTGTCCTAGAGTACAACTTAATGCTTAGACCCAAGACCACTGGTCAGCAGCATATTGCGGCATGGTGGTAGTCAGTGAAAGGACGTATAACACTCATGGATTGATGCCCCAATTAATCGAGTGAAAAGATAATTTTGAGCATGACGCTCATTAATGTCAAGGAAAGTTGATGTGACAACTTGGAAACATGTGAAATAACATTAATCATTCAATTAACGGGATACTAGTAGTATTGAAAGGAAGATTACATGTGAGTGTGCTCATCGCTCGAGTTACATATTAACAATATCAACTGCATGGTTACGATACAACTTGAATGAGAATACTAAATCAAATAAATAATGATTTCATAATTGCTAAAATACCCTATATATATATATATATATATATATCACTTTGTACATAATACCCTGGTAGCATTTCTCCTACTAGGTGCACGCTCATGCCCCGCCTTTTGTCAAACCCCCTAGGTACTTCAGGTAGAGGCAAAAATAAGGATATCGGGAAAGGAAAGGAGATTTATTCACACTAGTAGTGCTCTGATTGCTATTTTATTATAATACGTAATCTCTTTCGGACTATGGTTTTGTTATTTCGAAATTTAATGCTAGGACTTTAAGTTTAGTTGTAGTAATATAGTGCAAATACATATTTTCCTTTAATGTCTATTTATTTAATGAAACTACAAAAATCTATTATCAAGTGTTCCTATGAATTTCATAAGCTCGACATAATTTCATTAATTAAATTAAATATATTTTACGACACAAATCAATAAGCAAGTGTTTATTTAAAAAGGGGATTTTCATAAATGAAATCAAAGTATAAAAAGGTTTTCCACATTGACACCCGAAAATGGGGCGTCACAACTTGGTATCAGAGCATAGGTTACATGAGTGTCGGAGAGTGCGATTACGTTTCACACGCATATTTGAGGTCATCAAGGTATCTCCTCGTAATAGGGTTCGATTGGCTACATTTCAGTTAGTAGGCTCAAAAGTGGTGGATGTCCCATCAAGCCAGTGTGAACGGGGTAGTCAGTTAGAAAGATTTTTGGGCGACATTTTTGGATCACTACTCTCCAGAGGCTTATCGAGACGGGAAAAAGGACCAGTTTTGTAACTTATTCCAGGGAAAGATGTCCTTGGGAGAATACGATATCAAATTGGAAACATTGTCATATTGCAACCGACATGTGGGTACACGTCCATTCAGAAGCTTATCGCCGATCAGGATGTTCATGGATTCCTATATACAGTTAATAAATCGATTAGACTAAAGTTGGAGTACCAGGATGAGAGGTTGATCAAAGAAAATAAGAGGGATCCCAGTAATGAATAAGATAGAAATAGAGGCAAGAAATATAGGGACGGTGGTTCCAAGGGGTTATTTTTCATGTTAAAGGAGACAACATGCAATGGTTCCTCTCAGAGTCAGGTTGAGGGGTCAACGCAGCCAGGCAAAAAATGTTTCATATATGGGGCACCTAACCATTAGAAGACGGAATGCCCTAGGGACACAATGGTATTTATCCCAACAACCAGGGTTCTATATTTCAACCATCACGAAAATCTATATTTACACCCCCACTCATCAACCTCAACATTATAGTGGGTATCAGAAAGGCAGGCCCAATGTTGACGACTTATGACCAAATCAGGGTTAGGGTGGATAGGAACAGTGGAACCAACAAGGCAACCAGAGTACCAAGTTCAGCCAAGGATGTGATTATACTCTTACTCAACCTACGGTTCAGCCAGATGCCATAGTAATGGAAGGTATGATTTTAATATTCCATATGTGGGTTCAATCTTAATATTCCATACGTGGGGTATGATTTTAATATTCCATACAGATTTAATAGTCAACAACTCATGGACCATGCTTGTAAGTACACTACCACCAAGGAGTAGAGGAATTATTTTGGGTAGATTTTAATCCTTGTGGCTCAGGATGATCCTGAAGATGTGGTCCTTGATCATCTGCTTCAACGGGAGTTCTCGAACATGTTTTCGGAGCAGTTTCCAAGGTTCCCATTTATTAGGCCTGAATATTCCATATTTATCACCTTAATTTCTTATTTTTACTGTCATGTACATTTCATTTAACCCAAATTTACCTCATATTTATGCTACTCACCCTTTTTGGCAAGTATTTCGTGTTTTGTGTATTTCTCTCATGTCTTACAGGTAAATTGTGTAATTGGATGGAAGAGAAAAGTCGAAATAGTGAAAGAAACGCGAAATAGGTAAGTCAATGGAAATTTAGTATTTTTCTCGCCAGAACCCAGAGGATGACCCAACTTAAAAGTTCAAGAGCTTTAAATCACAATAACACTCGAAGAAACGATACCCTAATTCGAGATACGGTTAGAAAGTTATGCATGTTTGAAGTTAAGAAGAAAATCTAGTGGTAGAAATGTAAATAAGAGCAAACCAGGCACATAAGGGAAAGCTAACCCGAGATCCTGACCAAATCGATTCGGTCAGGTAAACCGGTTCTCCCTCTGGGTTCACTGATGGGTTCGGTTCACTGCATGGATTCGGTCCAAGACCAGAATTTTCTATTTTCCCTAGATTTTAGCTAGAATAGTTTGTATTTATTTAAAATTCTTTAAATGATTTTTATCACTTGTATAAACCTATTATGAGTGTTTAAAAGCAATTATCATTCAATGTAAGGCAAGCTATCATCAATAACATATTAGGAAAACATTTACATGCTTTTGCACCATAATTTTAATAGAAGATCATAGTTTTTCCGAAAATTGTTTCAAGTCTTGATTATTGTTGCATGCTTTATGTTCTTCATCATTGCTAACTTTAATTTCCAGCATATTTCTTATTATTTCTTCATCAAGTTTACATGCAAATAAATAAATTCATGTGTAGATATTAATATCATGTCCGGCTAGATTCTTAGAGAGTTTGGGAACATGAACCCAACCTAGGTATTGGCCGTTAGATATAAAATTCAACGTAATTGTATTCGTAATTATAAGGGTTTCATAGTTTTATTGAGACTAATTTAGTAGGTCTCTTAACTTCATTTGTCGTAGGCAATCGGAGTGTTTGATAAAACTATATATGTATAATTAATCTTATCATTCGCGTTAATTTTGTTGTTGACTAAATATTGTGCGGAGTAACATTCTCACATATCTAGTGCTTCGATTCAATTAATATTTTTTTCTTTTAATTAATTATATAATCGCCAAGAATTTTATATTTAACGAAAAATACCTACGGTTCGGGGGATTGGATCTCGACTCCACTTTTTCCAAATAGTTTTCAAAACTAAAAATTCTAGTTTCTTTCTTTCTCTTAAATTAAATTGCACTTGCTAGTTTAAGTTTTCTAAGTTAATTTGACATTTTCCCAAAATCAAATCACCTTTTCCTTTCTTTCGAGAGTCAATACCTAGAATTTAGAAGCCTACCTTATTATCATCAAAACGTTTATCATCCTATTCTCTGAGGATTCGACCCAAACTTATCGGGTATTACTTGATCGACCGACTTGCACTTAAGCCGTAGGTACAAACGTAGCACACAAATTCTACATCGCATTAACCATCGAAGAGGGAGATAAACTTTGCTATTGAGGTAAACACAGGTGTCTCCCCAATTTCCGTTCCTCCACACTATTTAGATCCATCTGAGTTGAATGAACTGAAGATACAAATAGAGGATTTGGTATCCAAAGGTCTCATTAGGCCAAGTATGTCACCGTGGGGCCGACCAATTCGTTTTGCTAATAAGAAGGACAATATCCTCAGGATTTGTATTGACTATAGGCAGTTGGATCGTGTTACGAATAATAATAAGTATCCCATGCTGCCGATTAATGATCTCTTTTATCAGTTGTAAGGTACGGGTGTATTCTCATAGATTGATCTTTCGTCCGGCTATCATAAGTTGAGGGTCAAGACTGAGGATATTCATGAGACAACATTCAGGACACGATACGAGTATGACGAGTTCTTAATGATTCCATTGGGGTTAGTGAATGCACATGCAATGTTCATGGACCCGATGAATCAGATTTACCACCGGTACTTAGTTCGGTTTGTTGTAGTATTTATTGAAGATATCATAATATACTTGGCTTCAAGAGTCGATAATGAGGAGAACCTTCACATGACCTTGCAACTGCTTCATAAAAATCATTTATATGCCAAGTTCAGTAAATGTGAGTTATGGATGAAGAGGTAAGGTTTCTTATCCAGGTTGTCTCGGGACAAGGGATTTCGGTAGTCCTAATAAAGGTTGAATCAGTGGTGAATTGGCAACGGACAAAGATAATAACAAAACTGAGGAGTTTCTTGGGATTCCTCGGGTAATATAGGCATTTAATCCAGGGATTCTCGCAGATTACTTCACACCTTACTAGGTTGACACAGAAAGATGCACGCTTTGAGTGGATATATAATTGTGAGGTATCCTTCCAAGAGTTGAATAATACACTTACTTCAACAGCGGTACTTATCCTCCCAGAGCGAGGAAATGGTTATGTCGTGTATTGTGATGCATAAAGGGAAGTTTTAGGAGAGGTATTGATGTAAGGAAATAATTTAGTAGCTTAGAATCAAGGCAATTAAAGGTTCACTAGAAGAACTACCCAATGAATAACCTAGAGCTTAGCGAACATGTCCTTGCCCTTAAGATTTGGAGATATTACTTGTATGGAGAATGGTTCGAGGTCTACTCGAATCACAAGAGTATACATATTATTTTCACTCACAGAGATCTAAATCTCAGACAGAGCCGATGGATATAACTCATAGAAGATTACAATGTTGGTCTCCAGTACCACCCGAGTAAGGATAATGTTGTAGCCGATGCATTGAACATGAATATGAGAATATCTTTAGCAGAAATGAAATTTTACCATCATAAGATAATGCAATACCTTTAGGGATATGAATTAAGGGCTAAGCGGGGAAACATCACACCTACTTCTATGGGATGATGGCAAGGCCTATAATACAATAGAAGGTTCTTGATGCACATGCTTTCGACGATGATTTGGCAAACTTCCGGAACTGCATCTTATTAGGTGATCCAATTGAAGACTTATTGGTCGACAAGGATAATGGTGGGAGATTCCAAAGAAGGTTAGTAGTTCCTGGCATTGAGGAATTCAAGGAATAAGTCATGGAAGAAGCACACCAGTCTAGTTTCAGCATTCATCCAGGCATCAAAGAGATGAACAAGGATTTGTGCAGAGGTTATTGGTGGTCAGGAATGAAAAAGGATCAACAATAATGTAAATAAATGGACTCAAACTCTACATAGTGAAAATTAATTTACCCCAAACATTAAAGACCCTAAAAATAAAATTTTGTTTCTTATTGCATTTTAATTAGTTCATGTTCATAATTATATGTAGTAAAGTATATTAATGCAAATATTAACATATATATATATATATATATATATATATATATATATATATATATATATATATATATATATATATATATATATAAAATAAGTTAGGTTGGTTTTTGAAAATGTGTACATTTTTAACGGTCTAGATCGGTGCCACCTACCCACATATTTTTACACATTTTAATGGTTTGGATCACTTCACATTCCTTTTTACAAATCTACCCTCACTAATTTGGGTTTCCCCCTTTTTTTACCCACAAAGATTATACCTTAATTCAAAATTAAAGGTATTTTTGTAACACTACCTACCTCACACTCTTACACGCATACCCTCAAGCCCCGACCTAGCTCTCCCTATCTCCGCTTCGTCGACCTCAATCTCTCGATCTCACTCTCTCCGTTGTGTCGCCCTCCACTGCCCTAGCCACTCCCTCCGCTGCATCGCCCTCCATCCGTTGCCCTAGCCACTCCCTCCGCTGCCAGCCACTCCATCGCTGCATCAGGTAGTCTCTCTCTCTCTCACACACACACACACACACGCGCACACACACATTGCGAAATCAATGTTGTGCAAAATCAATGTTGTATAACAATGATGTGTGAGGTTTGATTTTGTGCTGTGAAATCATTGTTATTTATGCTGTGTGAGGTTTGATTTCGTTATTTATGCTGTGAAATCATTGTTATTTACATTTAGGTATTTACATTTTAGAGGTTTTGTGAAGGTTGGCAGATGTATTTTCGTTATTAACTTCAATGTTCCCATGTGAAACAATTTATGCAGCTTCATTGTTATTTACATTTAGGTACTTACATTTTAGAGATTTTGTGAAGCTTGGCTGATGTATTTTATCTGATTTGGGTCTTTACAGGTATTGTATCTGATTTGGGTATTTACGGGTCTTTACATTGTGGAGGTTTTGTGAAGCTTGGATTTACTTATTTTCATTGGGTATTAACATTAGATATTTACATCTGATTCACTTATTGTTATTGGTTACATTTCTAGGTTTACTTATTCACATTTGATTTAGGTATTTACTTATTTACAGGTATTTACATTATGGAGGTTTAGCCAAGCTTGGCTAAAGTATTTACTTATTAAGGTATTTACTTCATTTTTAGTTACTTTTTTGTAATAATAGGTTGCCTTTTGTGAAGCTTGCCTTTACCTATTTACATTCTTAGGTTTGGGTTTCGTGGGTTCTGCTTCTTTTGTTCAGAGAACCACAGTCTGGAAGTGTTCTGACATGTTGAAAGATGTAAGGATACATCTATTCATTTCCTAGATGTATAATCTTACATGTATATTTTGGTTATTGATACTAATTGTTTTTATCATCATAGGTTGAATTTACGCGACGTAGACACCTTGGTGTTATTATTCGAGATGAATCTGAAGTAAATGTTATTCGAATTCAGGCCCAAAATAAAAACATCGTGGCAAGTTCCGATGTAGGTATAGTAAAGAGAAAAGGCAAAGAAAAAGTTATTTCAGATGGGGTATGTTCGAAAAGGCCTTTTCACTTTTTATAAACTGTACTTCGGAAATGCAAAACATAATTTTAGTTTAAATACGTTTTCCTTTTCTTGGCACAGTCTGAAAGTGGAATCTCAAAGGCAGCATTTGCTCAGCGCAAACGACATGAACGAGAGCACATTGAACGTGTTCTATCTACACATTCTACTCTTGCTCAATCGTGTCAAACACCAACCCTTGTTGATCACGTTCGTAGTAATGTAACTCCACTTACGCTTGCTGACCAGTGGTATGCAATTCAGTCATAATTAGTTATGCAAGTAATTTCAATTTTAACATTGCTATACCATACTCATTTCAGTCATAATTTCAGTTCTACTCTTGCTCAATCATGTCAAACACCTACCCTTGTAGATCGTGTTATATCTCCGTATTCTACTATTACTCAAGCGTGTCAAACACCTCGGCTTACTGATCACGTTCGTAGTAATGTATGTTTCTTTACATCTCATCTTTCTAAATTTCTATCATTATAAATCACATCGTTCTAAAAACCTATCATTATAGGAGCAATCTGAAATTGGAATCTCAAAGGCTGCATTTGCGCAGTGCCGGAGACGTGAACGTGAGCATATTGAATGTGGAACCACGCCTTCTCACTGCCCTTCACCTTTCCCTGGCCTACCACCGTCTAGGAGAGATGCAAAAGTCAAAGAAAAAGTTGGTCCTATTGGGGTGTGTCTCTTTCGTTATTATGCAATATGTATTTACTTCTATTGTGTTTACTTATTTCATTTTTATGCAGTACGTATAGGAATAATTTGAAATTGAAATCTCAAAGGCTAAAGTTGCACAGTGCCTACGCCGTGAACGTGAACGTGAATGTGAAAGTGAAGTCCATTTAGAGGACGACCATTTACATTTGTATGAAGAAGATGAAGAAGCTCCTCAAATTAGTCGGTCCGTTCGACCCCTGCCTATGAATGACCCATAGTAATTGAAATGAGCCATATCTTCAATTACTTTGCATCATTTGAATCTGTTATAATCACTTTTATGCAATGTATCATTTTGCTATAGCACAGTAATTTCAGTTATAATCAGTTTTAATCAATAATTTCAGTTATAATCAGTTTTAATCAGTATGCATTTACATCATTATGCAATTATGCATTTCAAGTTTGCATTTACATTACTTATAACTCTTATATTCAGTATGCATTTCAAGTATGCATTTACATAAGTTAACTGTTATAATCAATATGCATTTTTTGATTACATCAATATGCAATTCACCAGTATGCATTTCAGTTATAATCAGTTATAGCTTTTTTCACTAATTTCAGCAGTATGCATTTTCATCAAGCCGAGGTGTACATTCACGTTCACATAGTAATTAAATTACATCGCATAGTAATTGAAAGCATCCATATCTTCAATGTTAAAATTGAAATCACGTTTATGCAAGTAATCATTTTTATAGCATAGTAATTTTAGTAATAATTTCAGTTATAATCATTATTAATCAATATTTTCTGTTTTAATCAGTTACAAAAGTAATTTCAGTGGTATGCAATTCAGTTATAATCAGTTATGCAAGTAATTTCAGTTTTAACATTGCTATACCATACTCATTTCAGTTATAATTTCATTTATAATAATTTATAATAAGAAATTTATGTTTTAATCAATTATGCAAGTAATTTCATCGGTATGCAATTCAGTTATAATCAGTTATAGCATAGTAATTTAAGTTATAATCTCACTTATAATCATTTTAATCAGTTATGCAAGTTATAATCTCACTTATAAATTTATTGTTATTGTACAGGGTACATGGTATTGGCCTGGGTAGACATTTTCTTGGAATGATGAATGTTGAGTGTCCTCATTGTTCGGCCTTACATTGGCTTGGGGAAAAGTTAAGCATTTCTTCAATTGCACACCCATTGTTTGGTAAATGTTGTTTGCAAGGTAAAATAAGGTTACCATCCTTGAATGAACCTCCGCCCGAGATCAAATATCTATACGATAGTAACAATGCATGAAGAAATTCCCAATGTTATTGGGTTAGCACTTCATTTACCGGAAATGCATCGGTTTTCATCTAATCCTAATGATTCTGTGGAGACAATTATATCTAGAGCATCTAATCAAAAGACCACTTTGACTGAATTCTTTGCCACATGTGCATCAAATTCATTTGCACGCACTTTCACATATCTCGAGTTTCCACAACAATTTGTTTAGAATAAAGAACCGAAGACGTGGACTGCAAGATCTCCAAGATCGCAGGGTTATGCAATTGGTCGAATGTATTTTGCTGCCCCAAATACAGGTGATCTTTTTTATTTGCGGCTCCTTCTAACAGTGGTAATGGTACCTCCATCGTATGAAGCGCTTAAGACTATCAATGGTATAACTTACGATTCATTCAAGTTAGCATGTATTGCTTTGGGGCTTTTAGAAGATGACGGTGAATGGGTCCTTAGCATGTATTGCTTTGGGGCTTTTAGAAGATGACGGTGAATGGGTCCAATGTTTGCAAGAGGTTGCAGTCTTTAAAATCGGGTATCAATTGAGAAGGTTATTCGTTGTTATCCTTACTCAATGTGCACCTCTACATCCTGATATATTGTGGAATCAATTTGCGATGTCTATATGCGATGATTTGGCTCATAAGATACGGACTTTGTACAACATTCAGACTCCTACTGAGATTCAAATTGAAGACTATGGTTTGTATCTAATCAACGAGTTATTGCAAGACTTAGGAAAAAGCTTATCTGATTTTCCTCCAATGCCTCTTTCAGTTGGTAATTGGTGTACAACTATAGGTAATAAGCTTATTTATGAGCATCATCAATTTCAAAGTGAAGCTGAACAGATACAACCTCAAACTAATGTTGATTATCTAAATAATGGACAACGGGCTTCATATGAATCCATAACCACTTCGGTTCTAGAAAATCAGGGAACTACATTCTTTTTGAATGGTGGTGCGGGTACCGAAAAAACATTTTTGTACAATACTATTGCTACAAAACTTCGCAGCCTCGGACATATTGTTATTACTGTTGCTTCTTCTGGAATTGCGTCATTGTTGTTGGTGGGGGGTCGAACTGCACATTCGACCTTTTGTATTCCTTTGGACATTCTTGAGGTATTTGTTTGAGGAAAACATTTTGCTTCTTCAGTAAGTTTTTTTAAATTATCCCCTTTTCATTTCAGAATATTAGGTAACTTTTTTTAGTTTGTTTATTTTCTCATTCATTGTTTCCTTTGTACAGGCTATATGGGAGGATTCATCATTTTTAGTACTGAGGGTAAGTTTCATCTATTTGTTTATATTTGGCATCAATTATTGATGTTTTTAGTGTTCTTTTAGATCATTTACCATATGCAGCTGCATATATAAGTTGTATATATATGCAATCTGCATCATATATATACAATCGGCATCATATATATGCAGTTAGTCTGTTTTGTTCTCTCGCTCTCTGTTTAGGTCCCAATTTTGGTTGGGTGTCATTGATCGTTAAAGGTTATTTATAGTTGCGTATAGATATCAATCCTACGATATCAATCAAGCCTACGATATCAAGCATTTGTATCTCCAAGCCCTCTTCAACAATGCCGTTTGTCAATTCCCAAAAGTCGAAGGCATACATATATATGCAGCGCCTATATATGCATGTGCATATAGTTGTGTTTGGAATGAAAAGGGGTTAAAGAAAACTTGCAAAAAAAGAAAGGAAAGCAACCCATAATACTCTACTTTATCCAGTTATACAGTTATTATAGTTTTCCGAGAAAGGTCTGAATTTGTGTAGTGTTCTCAAAAGCATAGGTTGTATCATAGGAACCCAAATACTAGAGACCCTATACTATATAAAGGAGAGTTTAGAAATAAGAATTTGCAGATTTTCATATGAGGGTAGACAAAGAATCCATTTGTATTTGAAGTTATCAACTTTTGAGTAAAGGTTATCGGACAACTCGGTCTACTGCAATTATATTTCATTTTTTTGCATTTGTTTTCTAAAGTTTGTTTTTTCTATTGCTATATTCTTATAAGGTGACCCTTTTAAATGGTATCAGATTGTGCTAGAAGCAGATGATGCTGAGAGTTGGATGTCCACTTGAGGTTAATTACTCATTTGGTGAGTTAAAATATAATTCATTGATTTCTTATTTAGTGACTTTTTAATTTTATGATGTGAATGACAGTACCATAGTTAAATACACACACGCACACATGCTCCCCCTTCCCGTCCCCTCCCCCTTCCCTACTCACACACGCACACACACAAACACGCACACACGTGCCCCCTGCCGGCCCCCTCACCCCTTTCCCACTCACACACGCACACACAAACACACACACTCGCACTACATATATGCATATGCATTAATGCACTGCATATATGCAGTAGATTGCATATATGCACTGCATATATGCAGATTGCATATATGCATAACTTCCCCGTCCCCTCCCCCCTTACCCACTCACACACGCACACATGCGCGCACACACACACACACGCACACATGCTCACCCTTCCCGTCCCCTCCCCCCTTCCCCACTCACACACAAACACGCACACACGCGCCCCCTGCCCGTCCCCTCCCTCCTTTCCCACTCACACACGCGCACACAAACACACGCACTGCATATATATGCAGTTGCATACATATGCAATCTGCTGCATATATATGCAACATATATATGCAGATTGCATATATATGCAGTGCAATAATCCTATGGGAAAAAAGTTCTTTGGTTTTAATGTTTTTAGGGGTGGGTGTGGGAGTTTAATATCCAGAACAATTTTTCTAAATCTAACGTGTTTTAATTTTTCGTTTTAGTTTTCCATATCTAACACATTTTTTCTCTTATGGGTTTTTGCCAGATTTTCAAGTTTCATGCTTTGAATCACCATCGTTGTGGAAGATCTCCATGACTTAACCACCTCGGAACCTCGGACAACCCCCACCACACGGTATACATCTTTTCCCTTTCGTTTTAATACTCAATTTATTTATGATTTATTAATGTGTTCGGAGTTATACATTATAAATCCAAATCGACTTAAAGTTGTACTTTTCATTCATCCAGGAATAGTTCAAAAGTAATTTTCTTTTGACGAAAACAAAATTATGTGGTTAGATGAGTAAATTACACGTCCCCACTCACACACGCCCACACACCCACACGCCCACATGCACACACACGCATGCACACACGCTACAATATGCATATATGCAAATTGCATATATGCATACATGCACACGCACACGTACATGAGCCCCCTACCCCGTCCCCTCCCCCTTCCCCACTCACGCACACACGCGCACACACACAAACACGCGCACACGCACACACACGCCCCCGCCCCCTCCCCCCTTCCCCACTCACGCGCACACATGCGCACATAAACACATACACACAAACACACGCACGCACACACGCTGCAATATGCAATATATGCACTGCATATATGCAAATTGCATATATGCATTGCATACACGTAGACGCGCACACACACGTGCCCCCTGCCCATCCCCTCCTCCCTTCCCCACTAACACACGCGCACACATGTTGCAATATGCATATATGCACACACACGCCCCCTGCCCCGTCCCCTCCCCCCTTCCCCACTCATACACGTCTCCTCCCCTTTCCGCATGTGAGGATGAGATTTATAGACTCCATGCCACATATGATCATTGTGTACCAGCTATGGTAGTTAGGTTAACGTACAATGTTTTTGTGAACTCGAAAGTTGAATTGCTAACGTACAATGTTTTTGGGAACAAACTATTTTTTTTCTTTTTGTTTCAGGTTTTAATTCAAGACCAATCAAACATGGACTTAATCTTCCATCGTCGCTGTAGCCCGCTGCCTAAATCTGCCTCAAACTTCCGCCGTTATAGCCCGCTGCCTAAATCTGTCGAATTTAAGATTTTTTTTTTAATTTGTTGGATCTGTTGTTACCCCTTAAATAGGGTGGATAGTACAATAAACAAAGGAGGCTATGCCCAATTTTTTTTAAAAATTGACACTGTTTTTTTGAGACACAATGTGAATTCTATGGATGAATATTGTATATTTTGTATTATATGTGAATTTATTTGATGAATCTACACTATTTGAATGTTATTGGACTATTTGACATTGTTTTAAAATTACACTTCAAATTTTTTGCGTTTTGCTATTATATACTTTGAAAAATTGTCGCCGTTTCGCGATTACGTACTTTGGAAAATTTCGTCGTGCCTTCAGGCACGGGCATACGCTAGTATATATATATATAATAAAGTTTTGAAAAATAAATAAAATATTTTGTATCGTGTTGCTTTTATTTGGGACATGTTCGTATCAGATAAATTAAAATAAAATTTCACGTCACGTTGATTTTATTTGGGTTGAGCAGTTTTAATTGGATCGTGTTTGTGTTTGGTAAAAAAAACTTTCATCCCGTGTTGCTTTTATTTTGGTCTTGTTCGTATTAGGTAAAATAAAATAAAATTCCATGTAGATTATATTGTGTTCATATTTGTATGTATTAAAGCAAGGTGGTTGGAAATATCCAACATCAATGATGCAAAAATTAATCGGTAAATACAAGGTGGTTGGAAATATCCAAAATAAGAAGGGAGTTAAAAAATATTCAGCCGAGTATAATTTATGGTCCCTTAAATATAATTTATGGTCGTCTGCCTCTCATTCAAAAACTCGTAAATTTTCGCCTTCGAAAATTATCTTCAATTTCTGTGGGGATATATTTATATTTCCATAATTTAATCTTGGTAGTTTTCTTTTCTTTCTTTTAATTTTTTTTCTATAACGCTTTTAAGAGGCACCTTTAAGAGATTTTTTCTCGTAATTGTTTATAAATAAATTGCTAGTTTTAAAAAATATTAAAGCATATTAATGTGAATATTAACATATATTAATGTAAATATTTATGTGTATATAATTTAATCTCTGGTGAACTATCTGTTTTGTCTTGAAGTAGCAAGGTTTGACATTTGAGAATTTAATATGTTGCCCACCCACCTGATCTTTTTACAAAATTTTAGACTTAAAAACATATGAAGAAGCTTCGATAAAAAAAACATATGGAGGAGCTATGTACAAAATAAAAATAAAAATCCCAATTGATGTCCTCTTTGAAAATGTCTTTGTGCAATCATCTCTAACATAACTGAAAGAACAAGAAGTTTCTCACCTATTTATTTTAAAAATGTAGTTTTTAGATTAAGCTATACATTTCTGAATTAGAAATAATTGGTTCCATTATCATTATACAATTTGAAGTATCTATTATTTATTTCATGTACCTAATTTTGAAAAGTCTTAATAGATATTACTAACTACATAGTTGCACACATACATTCACCTTATTTTGCATAAGAAGTTGTTTAGATAATTCTGATGTAATATTAAATTTATACTTTATATATACATTTTTGTAAATGTGGCTTTTCAGATCTAAGCATCCAACCTGAAATTGTAGGCAGCGACCACAAGCAAAAAAGTATTTGCGGTCTTTAACATCACTATTTCAGCAGTTTTCAACTGTTGGAATACAACATATAAGCAAAAGTAGATGCAATTATTTGGGTCCTACAAATAATCTCAAAGAAGCTATCATCTTGATCTTTACTAGGTTTGTTGGGAAGAATTTTATGGTTGCAAAATTAAGCTATAAATCTAGGAGTTTACTTTTATTATAATTGTAGAATGGCCGGTTAATAATCTTTGAAGTTTTAACCCTTTTAATAACATTATTACCATCCTACGCATATCCCTCTTAATTATTTTATCATTGACATGGTTATTTATATTTATATCTATATCTAATATTTATACTTAAAAACGGTGTCTCCATCCAAAGATGTGCGACGTGTCTAACAACTTAGCTCCAATTAAATCCCCTTTCTTGAGCAGCCTCCCATCTAAAGCTCTGAGTGTTAAATATCTCAGGACAATCCTTTCACTTTTTTTTATAATTGAAGAGAGAGAGTTGCAGTAAAATTTTGTCCCTCCAAATGTCCAGGTACCTAATGTTCACAAATCAAAATGTCAATAAATATACCGTCTCATTTATAACGCTTGAAATCCCTTCATTCTCTATTAAGTTCCATCTTTTCCTTTCTATGTTTCCACTTTTTGCTCTCTCTGTTTTTTATTTCGTTTTTGAGTTTGTATACAAGATGATGTTGTGACACCCCGCCCAATAAAATATCGGGTGATCAGTCCTATATCAAATTAAAATAGGAATCTCATTTGGTTCATTCTCAGCATCACTGTTAAAAAACATTTTAAAACTTACTAACCACCTAGTATTTATAAAGTCGGTGCCAAATTTTATCTTTTCATTAAACAACAATAATAATGCGAAAATATAAATTAAACCATTGACACCATCTGAGTCTAAATCAAACTGAATAAATAAATAGAAGTCTTGTCGAATAACCTATTGGCTACAAAACCCAAATCAAAAATAAGAAATCGATCGAATAATAATTTGAGTACACCATCTTATTGAAATAAATGGAATAACTTGAGCAACATGCCCAAAAGAAATACTAGACCAAAACTTACTCTAGGAATGAAATAACTGAAGCGACTAAGTCCGAATCCTGCTGCAGCTACGCATCCCTGGAACAGATAATCAAGCTTGGCGTCCCTGTGGCTGGACACCTAAAAGGTTTTGAAAATATTTTGCAAGTACGGGTCAGATCCCAAACTCCTTTAGAAACTATTTTGCAAGTGAATTAAAATGCAAAAATTAAAATGCATGAATGCTCTCCATATTTAAGCTAGTGTCGCACTCACGTAAGATACTACTCACCCCTCATCTAGAGTGCACACCTAACGCTTCTTGTCTAAGCCTCCCAGTTAGACTACCCCGTCTAACTAGTCTTCTTCTGAACTTCCCGACATCCTACTCTATCTCGAGTAAGTCGTAACATTTCTTCCTAAGTTATTCATCACGTAAACTTAATTAATCATTTCATTTAAAATCATATAACATTCACACTAGTTATATAATTAACACAATTTTCTCCATGTATTAAATTACCTGCATATAATTATTTATCCCATTATATACGTAGAATTATATTACAACATTCACACATATGCTAAAAATATATAAAATCCATCCTCCCGGGTAATACATCACCGGATGTATTCTCTAAAGCACTATCACCCCATATCTAATCAGTCCCACCTGGGTTTTCGAGACGATTGTGGCCCGCCAAAATCGGAACATAAAAACGTAATGGGGGGTGGTCATATTTCCCCCGAGTATGAAGACATCATCTCAATGACTCTCCTCTACCTTTAGACGTTATGACCTGGGGATATACTCTCCCTACTTCTCAAGCTAGGGGATTCACCCACATCGCGCAACCTCCCTTGATATCACTAGAGTGTATAAATTCCTATAAATATTAATCATCAACATTTATAAAGCACACAAATATATATATTCTACACAATCACCACACACACACACACACACACACACACACACACACACACACATATAAAATATATATAGATATATATATATATATATATATATATATATGAAATCGGCTAACCCGTGCACAATAATCGTAACACTAGCCTAAAATATACCCGAGCCCATACCCCGACTCTAACATAATTAATTTTTTCCCATTAATTAATTTTATTAACACGGTGACAGACTCCCAACATATCGTGACACATTACCTCGGTATATAGTTTAATCCTTAGAATTTATTACTCCAAATCCTATAATGTAGATTGTTGTCCCTTTTTCATCTACACAAAAATATACTAAAACCCCCTTCTAAAAAATCCCTAATTATAAAGAGTAAAATTCCTTACTGGATTAACTTTTCACCTAAACTGTTTCCTCCGACCCAAAATAGAAACCAACGAAACTGGCCTGGCCCATCAGCATCGCTCAAACGACCCATCATGTCATTCGAATGACAGGTGGCGTCGCTCAAACGAAGGCCATGGTCGCTCGAGCGACCTCTGTGTTTCTCTCTCTTCTCCTTCTTCTCCAAAGCGTCATCCTCCATTGTTACACTACCAAGTTCCTCCCTGCTTACCCACATTTCATCTCAGCAATCCAGTCACATATTAACCCTTAACAATACATTTCTAAACGTCCCCTACCTCCATTAATACCACTAATTTTGATTATTCCCCAATATCACACGATTTGGGTTCCATCCGATTTGACCAAATCTTCTAAACTATATTCCAAACTATAATCCAGAAATACCATCTGAAATTATCCCAATGATGTAAACCTCTTATAACATTCTTTTTTCTCATTGATCATTCACACATACCGATTTGTAACACTGATAATTATCTGCGATGGGTTAATACGATTACTCCCAACCCTGTTTCCCCAAAGTTTGATTTTAACTTTTCACTTAACAATCACGTTTATCAAACTATAAATTTAATTTGAATTATAATATATTTAAATCATACTACAACATCAATTGAGTTTTTAATCCATATAAACACCCCCAGTTCCTAAACACCCATTTTTCATGCGATAACCCACCCAAAACGAGTTTGACTAACACCCACTATGATATGAATCAATTATCACAGATTTACATTGAAACAAATTAACCACTTGCATGTATATGATTTGTAGAGGCTTAAATCCTTTGATGAAGATGATGATTCCACAGTCTCCTTGCTTTCTCCCTCTTCTTTTCTCTAGAGTTCTCCTATATAATTGTGTCTGTCAACACTTATCTAATTTGGGTTATATGATATTTCTCCCCTAGAGTTGTGTCCACATAAAACTCTTTAAATCAGCTTTTCTGATGCAAATCCCGTAATTAGTCTTGTAGGCCCAATTAAAATGTCCCGAACACCTCCGTGTGGGCCCGGTTTTGCCTAAAAATGCTCTGAGACCCATTTATTACCCCCGGGTACTCTTTTCTGACTATTTTGACCTATTTGGGGTCAACCGTATACTCATAATTGTCATCCGAAATACTTTATAACAATCTCCAATTTTGACCTCTAAATGCGACATGCGCAAACTCTAAAAATAAATCAAATTAATTAAACCTCAATTCACCAATTTAAATAAATTCTCCAATTTAAAAAAATTCTACAAACCATAAATTTAAATTTCTCCCAAATACAATAAATTTTATTTCTCCAAAAAATAATATAATTCTTTGTCCTCGAAATTATGGGTTGTTACATACTTCCCCCCTTACAAAGAAATTTTGTCCTCGAAATTAAGATAAGACTAGTACTCCAAGCTTTGAATACCTCTTTAATCACGTACCTCTAAGATCGTTGCACCTATCCCTCTAAATTCTAATCGCGAATTATATATAAAAAAGAATTATTAACCAAGGCACATATACACCCTATACCCGTGCTTAACCGCCAAAATGTTCCACGACTATACTAGACTTAAACCGTAATATAACTCCCAACTCACAGTTATAACTACATACATAAATAATAATCGAGGTACCCGCACTCATGTACTAATGACCAAACATCTCCCTACTTCCAACGTTGTGCTAAGTTTCATACGTGGGACGTCTCGCAATGCAAAATCCAAACAAGGAACCCCCCAATACACTACTACCTAGCATTGTCAGTCGTTGAGATCCATTAGGCCCCCAGTCCACAGTACGTACCCCAAATACCCATCTGTTGCCATAAACGTGTACCCTCCCACTCTTATAATACAAAAGACAACATACAATACCGAGTCCTTACTTTCTTTAGATTCCTTGCGCAAAATAAATCCCGAGTTGTATCTCTCTTCTCGTAAATAAACCTCACCGCCCTGAATCACATCAGTAACGTCCCTATTCCTTCGGGATAAAATTAACAACATAAGCATATTATCAATCTATCATGCAACACACTTTAACATATATATTCCTATATATATATATATAAGCTAGGCCATAGCTCAAGTGATACCTAGCAAAATAATATGTATTCTGGCACAGTGAACACCAAGTCTTACTATAACTATCCACTATAGTTCCAAACCATCGCAAAACAGTCATAACTTGAAAGTCATCTATCCTACTCCCATAATTCTCAAAATTATTAACCTCTCGTGTAATGCAAAAACACCCTCTTAGTGTACACCCCCACTCTCTCGTGGTGAACACCAAAGAACCCCGCTACTCCATAGTAAATATATATAAATAATATGGTTATCACGGCCAATGCACCCACTAAATTCGACTACCTCGCGAATCTTAGTGAAAATAATCTTGTGTTGTGAGGTCCCCGATGTCACTCAAAATATACACCATGCTCAAAGGATAACAGATAATTACCTCCATACTCTAGCTGTTTTTCCCAACGTTGGGTTCCGGGTTAAAATTCTCTCGTCCGAACTGACCCATGAACTGTTGTAGTTGTTGTACATCCAGAACCCCGTCCTGTAGTTGCCCCTACCTCGCTCAGGGAAATCTCTCTTCATGTGACCTGCCTCTCCACAAAAGAAACACTTCCTAGAAAATTCTCCTTGACATTGATCCTACCTCTTCTGGCCTTGCCAAAAATCCTGGTCGTCCGATCGATAGTTCCCAGACTTGAATCTCTTGGCAGAATTCCCTTGTCGGGATTCCTACCCCTTCTACCTGCCATTCTGTTACTGTGCTTCGCTAACAGTACCCCCGCCGACCTTGCCCTAATGGTTGGGTTTACTTCCTCTCTTTCTTCCATTCGCATGGAAGTGATAATCCTGGCAGTGTAATAATGTTGCATGGGTAACATCCGTATATGTCACCAATGCTGGGTTGCCGATCAAGTCCTGCCTAATCCTCCAGGCTAAACCATCTATAAATCTTGCATTCTTTCCCTCTTCGTTGCTCACTCGTCTGGAATAAAATTAGCTAAACAGGTGAACTCCTCCTCATACGCTGCTACAGAGCGATCCCCCCGGTTCAACTCACTGAACTTCTTCCGCATCTCCATCTCCACTGCTGGAGAAAATACTTGCGATCAAATCGCACCCAGAACTCAGTAGTTACCATCATATTTCTTTCATCGGTGGTGGTAACTAACTCCCACCATTGTAGCGCTGCCTCAACAAGTCTGAAAGTAGCTAACATCTGCTTTTGCGTCTCACTACACTCCACCATGCACATGTGGCACTGAATATTCTTCTTCCGCTGACATGCCTCTACTACATTACAGCTACCCTGAAACTCGGGTGGGTGACCCTTCTGAAATGATTATCTGACTCTCTGCCAAGTTGATGGCCCTGGCTGGGATTGGATATCCTGAAACATTACCTCGGTCCATAGTTTAATCCTTAGAATTTATTACTCCAAATCCTATAATGTAGATTATTGTCCCTTTTTCATCTACACAAAAATAAATTAAAACCCCCTTTTAAAAAGTCCCTAATTATAAAGAGTAAAATTCCTTACTGGATTGACTTTCCACCTAAACAGTTTCCTCCGACCCAAAATAAAAACCAACAAAACTGGCCTGGCCCACCAGCGTTGCTCAAACAACCCACCATGTCGTTCGAATGACAGGTGGCGTCACTCAAACGGAGGACATGGTCGCTCGAGCGACCTCTGTATTTCTCTCTCTCCTCCTTCTTCTCCAGAGCGTCGTCCTTCATTGTTACGCTACCAAGTTCCTCCCTGCTTACCCAGATTTCATCTCAGCAATCGAGTCACATATTAAACCTTAACAATACGCTTCTAAATGTCCCTTACATCCATTAATACCACTGATTTAGATTATTCCCCAATATCATACGATTTGGGTTCCATACTATTTGTCTAAATCTTCTAAACTATTTTCCAAACTATAATCCAGAAATACCATCTGCAATTATCCCAATGATATAAACCTCTTATAACATTCTTTAATTTCTCATTGATCATTCACACATACCGATTTGTAACACTGATAATTATCTGCGATGGGTTAATACGATTGCTCCCAACCCTATTTCCCCAAAGTTTGATTTCAACTTTCCACTTAACAATCATGTTTATCAGACTATAAATTTAATTTGAATTCTCACACATTTAAATCATACTACCACAACAATTGAGTTTCTAATCCACATAAACACCCCCAGTTCCTAAACACACGTTTTTCATGCGATAACCCACCCAAAACGAGTTTGACTTACACCCACTATGATATGAATCAATTATCACATATTTATATTGAAACAAATTAACCACTTGCATTATATTATTTGTAGAGGCTAAATACTTTGATGAAGATGATTATTCCACAATCTCCTTGCTTTCTCCCTCTTATTTTCTCTAGAGTTCTCTTATAGAATTGTGTCTATCATGACTTCTCTGATTTAGGTTATATGATATTTCTTCCCTAGAATTGTGTCCACATCAAACTCTTAAAATTAGCTTTTCTGATGTAAATCCCGTAATTAGTCTTGTAGGCCCAGTTAAAATGTCCCGAACAACACCGTGTGAGCCCGGTTATGCCTAAAAATGTCCTGAGACCCATTTACTACCCTCGAGTACTCTTTTCTGACTATTTCTACCTATTTGGGGTTAACCATATACTCAGAATTGTCATCCGAAATACTTTATAACATTCTCCAATTTTGACCTCTAAATGCGACACGCGCGAACTCTAAAAATAAACTAAATTAATTAAAACTAAATTCACCAATTTAAATAAATTCTGCAAACCATAAATTTAAATTTCTTCCAAATACAATAAATACAATTTCTCCCAAAAATAATATAATTCTTTGTCCTCAAAATTACGGGGTGTTACAGATGTATAAGTAAAACTCATGGATGATTAGTCTGGAAATTATTTGATTTATGTCTATAATATGCATTGTATTATTTCTAGGTTGCATTTGTTCTTAACGAGTTCATATTTACTATTTTAGTTTTATTTTTGTTATCTTACATACCCTCTAGAATTACATAATTGTTTGTGTCACAAATGGTGCATAGAAATTGTTTGAGGAAATGTCATATATAAGGAAACAACACTCACTGAAATATAAGTGGTTATCACATCAGATCAATTTTCCAGTAATCATTGATATCTTTTAGATGAGTAAATTGCAAAAATGGATCACTTTGACCATTTTAAGATCTTTAATAAGCCCAAATAAAGTGTATCTAACACTGAAGATAAAGATGATTTGAAGGAGAAAGTTGTTGCTGTTCATGAAGAATTGAAGATAATGAACAAACTTCTAGGAAAAAACACCTATGCAGCACATCATTTGCATGTTCTTAACAAAATTCTCCAGCTTTTGTCCATTCAGGTACACAACTTCTCAATTAGCTTTATGCACATGCCTTCTATATTCATATTGCCAATTATTGAATTCTAAGTGTATGTCCCAGTGTATTGATGAGAAACTGTGACTACATTGGTTCATAAGCTATTACATGCTTGGAATTATGCAAGATTCTACAAACACAATTTTTTTTCTATATTGCATTCAATCTTTATAATTAGATTGCACAAAAGAATAAAATTCCTTAGTTTTAAGAAGCAAACTTGATGCAGTGTTTTTGCAATTTAGAATTTGATGTACAATCTCTGTGTATTTATTAATGTATTAAAGGAAAAAGTGAGGTGTGAGGCTTCTTTTTTTAAGTGAGTATTACTCAAATTCTAGAATTGAATTCTCTTAAAATATTGTAAAAACTAAGTTATAAAATGCCCGCGCATCGCACGTGGCTAAAACCTAGTCTATAGTATATAACTAAAATTGTAGGCTGATTTAACATCAAATTGAAACGTGTCATTCATAATTATCTACTCTTCAACTTCTATAGTAATTAAGGCTGATTTAAGATCATATTGACACATGTCATTCATAATTATCTTAAAACAATATCTCTCTCTTTTCCCATAAAATCTTTACATTTTCCACGGTTCTTTGAAACAACATCATAGAGAACACGAAGAGTTTATATATATAGTTAGTTAGTTAGTTAGTTAGTTAGTTTATTTTGTAATGCTCATGTGTTTGTGCTAAAATAATTTTTTTCTCTTTTATATTAATTGTGGACTTGAATTAGGTCATTTTGTGATAATTTAATAGTAGACCCATCGCATAATTTTTTTCCTTTTATATGTTCATTATAGTTCTTTTGCTTTTTCTACTATTATTTTGCTAATCTATCATAACTTTACTAAATATTTAATCTTTTTTCTATTTGGTAATGCATGTACAAATATTTGTATTACTCACTTATTAACAATAATTATATGACAAATATGTGATGGCTTTTAGGAATTTGTTGTGAAAAAATTAAGAATTTTGATTGCACAAAAAGTTTATCAATTGCTAGCGCATATGAAAGATTAATTTCTAATTGTCAAATATTAGATCCGTATGTTTTTTAAGTTTTAAAGACTCGGTACTTGATACACTATTTATGACGTGTATGTTGAAAGATTATTACGAATTTTATTTTACGTTATTTCTGTACATTAGCTTATGTTTATAAATTTATCATGTTAGACTTTTTTCCCTTTTTGGGTGCATTTATTTTTATGAAGATGTGGAATTATTGAATTCTAATTTATATGAACTTGATAATGTGCCTTGATCTATGCATAACGTGAGTTGCAATTTTAACATGACATGACAAGAGCATAATTTATTGTACTACACTAAGTAACACAAACATCACTATAGGTGTATTATATTTT
Source organism: Sambucus nigra (assembly GCA_949130495.1). NCBI lineage: Eukaryota > Viridiplantae > Streptophyta > Magnoliopsida > Dipsacales > Adoxaceae > Sambucus > Sambucus nigra. Next base: position 103,880,940 of record OX422224.1, read on the forward strand.
ATCTTTTATCCTATTTGCAATTTTCGTGTAGATGATATCTACATTCTTAAACATGGAGAATATTTTCATGCAACTGACACCATTGGTGATGAAGGAAAAACAATAACTGAGTTGAGCATTGGTGAAAAAAATTTCATTCCATAATTATAATATCTAAATCGAAATCACAGGCATTATTTGATTTAAGACTAAAATATCTATTGTATAAAAAATAATGAAAGTTAGTGCAAAGCACTACGATAAGTTGGAATTCACTTAAAACATCATTTCACTATTTAGTCAATTTATTTTCATTATGGTCACACAAATTTATCAAATGAATTTATTATTTAAATTAAAAACATTTATCTTTAAGATAAGTGTTGAATTTCCTTAATAAAAAATGCATGCTCATTACAATAGTGTTTGGCTACATATATGTATCAATTGTGATGGTACAAAAGTACTACATGTGTCTGTGCATTGCGCGGGTTACATGCTAGTGTTCAAAAAAATCAATACCAAATACAATAAATGAAAGTAGATGAAATAACCAAATTCCTTAGTACACTTGCTTACTAGCTTTGTCCAGTATAAGAAAACGAAAAAAAAATTTGTTATCTTTTTTACTCACCCACTATATATATATATATATATATATATATATATATATACACACACACTAGCGGAATGCTCGTGCCTGAAGGCACGGCAAAAATTTCAAAAAAACTACGTCAACTAAGACTTGTAATCGTAGAATTTATTATAAAACACAAAAGTGTACACAATTTTTAAAATTTGGGCAAAATATCTTCTATTTATAGGACTATCCACATATTTAAGAAACCAAAACTACTCACCTATACAAAGTCCATCCCGGACATTATATAAACCAAATCATTGATTTATGACTATAATAGACTTCAGACATGATTACACAAAAAAAAAATATTATTGGCACATTTGTAATGGGGTGGGATGAGGCTCAAAGTTGAACCGGGTCCCAAACTATTGACACCTTCTCCTCATATTTATCATAATATAAAAATTAAACAACAAAAAATAAACTTGTTAGTTCCAATCCATAATAAATATACAAAAATTAAGTAAATGTCTAACCAATAGTCAAGGTTTAAACACAAATACATTAAATCGAGAAAGTGAACAAATATCATGTTCAAAATCAAGACCAATTCTATTTGTAATAAACCTTTTTCGTAGGTATGATTTAGGTCATGTACTAAAAATAGAACAGGGAGTACATATATACCCGAGTTTATGAACTAAGATTAACATGGGAGTAGATAAATTAAGAACGGGATAGTGAGGGAATAAACATCACCTACAAAATACCAACAAAAAAACAAATATACACAATATTAAAGCCAATAAGTGTAAAATCATAAGAATACACAACCGCAAGAATACCAAATACAGAGGAGCAATGTCAAACTTACAACATTTTGAGTGAATAATTACAAACTACAATATCTAAATTAACAAAAAAAAAGTGTAAAAATTCATGTAGTAGTCAAATAGAGCAACACAAATAAAATAAGCTATTTCCTTTTACCTTTTTTTTCACTCGGTTAACAACGGAAATTTCCATTAAAACTGCACAGTAACAATGCAAAAGAAAAATTCCTTTTCAGTTTTTTTATGAGCACGAAGTTCATAGAAATTCTCACAGGAAGACATGAGATTGTGACTGGAATTCTCTTATGAGACTGAATATCCATCATCTAACTAATAGTACTTTCATCAATAGAAAATTTTGAAGTGTAGTATTAAACTTCCAGCTTACATACAGAGCAGTTTCCTTGAAGCTCTTTATTACCCAAATAGCAGTTTCCCTGGGAGAAACCTTCCCAGGTCTAGAAGGCTTCAACAACACTGTGAGCTCATCGAAACTGTTCATGTTGCAATAGCTACACGCTGAACTCAAGCGCGAACCTATTACGCTGCCTTGAGTCTGAAGGTGTATGACTTAAGACACCAGTTGTATGGTTTTGATCCGAGCATTCTCTCACATTAGGTGTAGGTTATGCCACGTTCCTTTCTTCATAGTAATCTTTGTTCGCTTCAATGTCTACCCAGCTTTAATTTTTCCTTTTCCTTTAGCCGTCCGACTGACGGAGCACCGCTAAAGAAATTGATGGTTTAATAACTCAATAGATGAACTCTGGGGTTTTAATTTCCTAATATCTGTTATTCACAGCATCTTTATTTAAATATCTAAAACTAAGTAAATTCATAAACTAGTAACATAGTGCACAATATTGTAACAATAATCACTAATATACATATGGATACACTTTTCCTTGCTCTTTATATAGCCTGTAATGAAAAATATCGTAAGAATTAGTTACTAGGCAAAAAATGTGATCCAATAATTAAGAACAATTAATAAACTAACAAAGAATAATGCAGTCCAATAATCCACAACAAATAAAAATTCTAATATCAGTTCCTTACTCTTTGTAAACAACAAATACTTCAAAGTGAACGATGTGTTAGTTCAAATGTTAAATAAAAATTTCAAACGTTTAACAATGTATAAACGATGTTCTAATTTTAAGCATCTTCAGCTGATTAGCAGTGAAGTAATAGCCGTTGATTTGATCCATGAACCCCTATAACAATGTATAAGCGATGTTCTAATTCATGCTAAACACACTTGGCATATATAATAGACCACTGATGTTAAGATTGCATATATTTTAACAGTAAAAGCACACTAAATTTTTTACAACCTTATGTAAATGAAAAATAGTGCACTACGAAAATAAACTATTTATTTATACTAAAATGACCTTTTATGACAATCTTCGAAAAGTTTCACTGTCTTTTCGATTTGTAAAAATGAACCTGATGGACTACAACTGAGCTGATGTGTCACCTGAAAGTACACTTACTAACTTCAGTGAATGTCATTTAGGATACATTTAAGCTATAAGAATGTGTATCGCTCCAACTACAATAGTAACCAAAAGAAAGGATTCAATAAACAAAAATAAACATTTCAATAAACAAAAAATAAACATTATGTAGCAAACAGTCTGCATCCAATAAAGTATAAATCAAATAAGGAAAGGGATCACCAAAGAAAATTGGCAAGGATTGTAACGGTGAGTAGTGCTATGCACATAGTTGGCGTTAAAGATGGTCAAATGAAATTATTGAAATTGGACTAAAGCCTGAGAGTGAGCAATGTTCAAACAAGGAAATAATTTTAATTAAACCCAATTTTTATCCAGTTTTAATTAAACTCCTAAACATGCATTTAGGTGAGATCAAAATACCAATCATGCAAGGACATTCAATCACAAACAAGCAGATGAGGAAAATCCCCCAAAGGGGCAAAACCTTTATTTCACTATAATTTTTAACGACTTATAAGGATTACAATGAAATACAATGTTGAAAAATGAAGACCCTCAGGCACCGGTTCGTTGTCGTCAGCAAGAGCTCCCCTCGAGATACTCCAATGTCCACCATTGCAGAAAACCTTCTTCTCCACACAAGTTGTACACCACAGATGTGTACTTTGAGAAACTAGGGTTAAAATTGATTCACATGTGGGTTTGGAAGTGTTTGTGAATCTAAACAAGTATTGGTACTTGAAAAGGATGAAGACTTGATGAATTAGGTCAGGTAAAAGTTCCCTCCAAAGTCTTAATTAAAATTATCCCCGAAGATGGATTTTATAGGATCACAAAGAATGGAAACGCGCCAAATTTTCTGAGCACAACGGACCGGTCCGAAAAGGATCAATCGGATCGGTTCGGTAGACAGTCGGACCGGTTCGTTTTCATATATAACTGGATCAGTCTGATTGTTAAAAGTTGACATAATGATGTCATTTTCTTATGAGGCCTAATCGGTTCGATTATCGGACCGGTTCATTTTTATCCATGAACGGATCGGTCCGGATACTGAATTGAGCCAGCTTCTGTATATGAACCCTTATGAACTGGAACACGTTACCACGATCACACGATTGATGATAATGGACATGGCGCATGATGTTGATGATGATGAATATGTGAACCGTTGAATTCGGATTGAGGCTGTCGAATCATGATCATGTTGAGACGAGCCAACTGTAGCAGAATTAGACATATATTATTGAATCTAGGATAAAATAGAAATTGCCTAGATATTACCCTGAACATTTATATAACATGTCCTTAAAAATCTCCCCCTATGTCTATTCCGGTACATATATAAAAACAAAATTCTGAATTATGATCCTCCAACATAAAAAGCACATGCCATAAAATATTTCCAGTAAACCCAAAACTCAATGATGACTTCAACCATCTTCAAATCTTCAAGTTCCTTCGACCTCATCAGGGTGTGTAAAGAGATTCCTAAAATTTTGATACCTACACACATGAGGCAAGAAACACATACCCGTGACGGGAAACAGTTTGAAATATAATGAAATGTCTTAAAATAATATATGAATTAAGCACAAATAACATATCATCATAGTATCAAACCAAACAACTCCCCCATAATTCGTTCTCCCCCTTTTTATGATGTCCCCAAATAGATAGAAAATAAGAACACTAAAACATGCAAATGGAGAACATCACAAGGAAATTCACTTTCTTTTTTTACTGTTTCAAAATTTTTCTCACAAGGTATACAACAAAAATCACACAATGAACTTTCACTAAAATGACCAAATCATGAAAGCGGAATGTATGGGTGTGAACATATTTAACAGGCAAATAAACTCAATCACGTCATACATGCACAATGCAAAAGAGTACTCCTAACGAATGAACATAAAAATTATCCTTAGGTGTAAAACAATTGAATTTAGATGACATCGCCTTAATCGAATCGACACATCAAAGTAGAAATGATTTTCACGCCAATAACGTCCACAAATATTTAGTGTCGTTTCGAGAATTTTTCAAAGGACGTTCAAACCCGTTGATTACTTGCCAACCAAACTCCCTCATAAATAATATTCATTTTATTTTTCAAATGAGGTCTAAAATATCAACTTAGAGATAACCTATTGGCCCCTTTTTGGCATATATATCTTTTTATTGACGTTGGAATTGTTTTGGGGCTCTTTTCAAACGATGACTTTCACGACGTGATTATTATTCACTCGCAGCCCTTCCCGTGCACTCACCATATTTTAAAAAAAATCCTCATGGTCAATGGTTCTTAAATGCACTACTTTTATTACCCTCGTATTATTGCACTTGTTTCATTTTAAGGACAGGATTAAAATGAGAACATCCAACCAATATGTGATAAGACAAGAACAATAGGCAAACGAAACCGTGCATGTGTGCATTAAAGGAAATAATAAGTCAAACATGTAGGTAGTATCAGTTTTGATAACATCTCAATGACTCCAACTCAATGTAAAGCACGAATGATGACATGACATATTATCTAAAAACACTATCAAATCGTCACATGGATATGGAATGAATTTTGTGACTCGATCATCTTAATTGACTATTCACATACGATGCAAACAAAATACAAAAAATATTTTTGACTTTTTCAAAAATTTATCAAAATAAAATCTTTTTGTATTTTTCAAAATTTCAAAAGGAAAAAATAAATACAAATAATACAAAAAAATGATACAAAATATACAATCTAGCCACTGGAATCATATGATGTGATCATGAAAAAGCATCCTATGCTTGACATGGACTGATGATGCTGAAATCTAGCACCACCAGATAAGTGATGATGAGCTCAAACTATAGTAACCATGGTAGCCATAAAGATGCAAGTGTGTAAGTATAGAGAAGGAGATGAGTATAAGAGGAACAAGACAATTATGTATAGTGGTTCAGCCAATTAGGCCTACATCCACTGTGAGTGTGTGATCCACTAAGTATGGGCACTAATAGCCTTGGATATAAAACACATTAGCTCCCTCTCTCTCTCTCTCTACTGTGTGTACAAGCAGAGTTGTAGCTAGGGTTATAATTATTGATCGATCCCTTGTAGGGTTGTAGGTGACAAGTATATATAGGTCTTGGGGAGTGTAGTGTACCCCCCCCCCCCAAGTATGCATAGTGCATGTGAATGATGATCTAGTCAATCTCCTGTTGACACCTGTAGATGCTAAATGATGACATAATATTCCCTCACGTGAGGGGGTGATTTGTTATAACGGTCTTCCATGTGCCATGTGAGCCTCACGCGCACTGTTCCACGCGTCTCCCAAACCACGCGTTGTGATGAGATCACCCTCGGCCTATGATATAAGGCCGAGGGAAAAGTTCCCTCTGGCAGTGAGCCTGGCCTATTTCAGGCCTCGTACTGTCGTACCCTCGGAGGGTCGTCTAGGCCTGATGAGGGGTCGGCCCCTTGGAGGGTCGTCCGGTCCTGATGAGGGGTCAGCCCCTTGGAGGGTCGTTCGGATCTGATGAAGGGCCGGCCCCTTGGAGGGTCATTTGGGCCTGATGAGGGGTCGGCCGCTTAGAGGGTCATTCGGACCTGATGAAGGGTCAGCCCCTTGGAGGTTCGTTCGGACCTGATGAAGGGTCAGCCCCTTAAAGGGTCGTCCGGACCTGATGAAGGGTCGGCCCCTTGAAGGGTCGTCTGGGCCTGATGAAGGGTCGGCCCCTTAGAGGGTTGTCTGGGCCTGATGAAGGGTCGAACCCTTGAAGGGTCGTCTGGGCCTGATGAGGGGTCACCCCTTGGAGGGTCGTCCGGACCTGATGAAGGGTCGGCCCCTTGAAGGGTCGTCTGGGCCTGATGAAGGGTTGTCCCCTTAGAGGGTCGTCTGGGCCTGATAAGGCGCAGGGAGTCCTCGGCCTGGCAGAGGGTATATACGGGTATATCAATCACCCCCCAGCCCTTAGCCATAGATGATGCTGAGATGGATGAGGGATAATGTTGCCTTTGAGACAGAGTATGGTCTGTTTAATGAGTGACACTTGTCAAGCTGGTGTGACACTTGCTTAAATACTCGTTGTTCCAATTTTCAAGGCGTGGCGGCTGCACACCTGGCCTGGGGACTTGTGCCCTAATGATGTCCTCCTCGTGGGCTGTGTTCTACCTTGGTTAATGGGCCCACTCATTACCAAGGTATTTAAGCAATTTTTGAAACCTTTCCTTCTCTTCTTCTTCTTCGCGCCCAAGCTCTCTCTCTAGCCATTTCTGCAACTTCGTTATTTTCGAGCACTTGGTAATCTCGCTATTTCTTCTCAGGTATTCCCTCTTCCTAGTGCCCTTCTTTATCTTCATTTCTATTTTTCTTTCTTGTTTTGGGCTCGTAGGGCTATATTTCCCTTAGGTTGTTTCATAGTTTTTCCGGCGTCTTCTTCGGCGATGAGTTCTTGAGTGTTCCTGATTAGAACCCTTGATTTGTTTTTATTTCAATCCAAAAGTCTAGTCTGGTCAACTGCAAACTTGTTTGCAGTTAGGTTACCCAAATTCTTCCAAGTGTAGGGTCTCCCCCTTCATGCTTAGGAAGCTTTGTAGTTTAGTTGAAGAATTTCCTTCCCTGGGAGAGAAGTTATTTGTTGAGATCAGACGAGTAGAGGAAGAGGAGGAGAGGAGACGAGGGGCTGACCCTAATTGGGTACGACCCATTTTCCCCATTCCTCTTGCCACTATAAATCCATCTGAGCCATCTGAGTCTTGTGGGTCATCGGGTCATCTAGCCGAGAGTTATTCAGGAGAGATGGATGAGAGAGTATCATCACCAGCAGGTGCAGGTCCCTCTGGGAGGAGAGAAACATCTGACCTTAGCCCAGGCCGAGAGGCCGAGGGGGTGGTCCCTTCAGAGGCTGTCCCTGTGACAACTTTATCTCCACATGCCTTCCAGATGGCTTTTACCCAGAGGTCTCTGACAGGTGATGAGGCTGAGGGAGAGGGGACAGAGGATGAGGGTGAAGACTCAGGTGTTGATCAGGTTGACACCTCCCACACCTCGTCTTATACTTCCTCAGTCAAGGATCGTGACCTTGTTCTGTGGAGGCATGCATGTGGTGTTCCTCCAACCATATCTATGAGGGCTCCCTCTAAGTCTGAGAGGGTTTTTGAGGGTGAAGAGGGAGAGGTTGCAGTATACGAACAAATGTTCAAGGTAGGTGTCAGACTCCCTTTTCATCCTGCTGTCGTAGATATCCTGTCAGCCCTCGGCGTTGCCCCCTCTCAAATTCCTCCCAATTCTTGGAGGACGATCCTTGGTTATATCTCCTTATGGAAAAATGCTTTCACTGACGAGCCCTCAGCCGACGTATTCTTGGCCTGTTATAATATCACCTGCTCGCCCAAACAGCCTGGGTACTATCATCTGGAGGCAAGGAGGTCTGAGAAAAAACTTCTCCACGTGGCACAAACCTCCAACCACGATTGGAAGAAAAGATTCTTCTTTGTCTCTGGGGAGTTGGAGTTCTCCGCCGAGGCACAACCTGTAGCCGATGGTCCGAGGGTCCCCAGAAAATGGTCTAACCCTTCAATGAAGGCCAGGTCAGACCCCGGACTTAGTTTGGAAGAGAAAGACATAGTTGAATATCTGAGAGGACGAGGGAGAGGGGGTGAACTTGCAAAGTTTGAAGAGGTGATGACCCCTCAGTTCCTCAAGGAAGCTGGTCTGAGGGTCGGCCCCCTGACAGAACTATGTGAGTTATACTTAATATCAGTGTTTCATTCTTTACTTTTTCCAAGTGTTTCCTCTTTATCTCAGCACTTTTTTGACGTGTCGTCCTCTTTTCAGGTCGTCCTGCTGGTATATCAGACTCTCTCTGGGAAATTACTGCTCCCAGTTTACTGTCAGGCTTGGCCAAGAAGAAAGGCAAGGAGCCTCAGCAAGCTCTGAGGAAGACGAAGGCCGTCGGGCATACGGTTGTTGAGCCGACTACTGACAGCCACAAAAGGAAAGAGCCTGAGACTCTTGTCGGCCCTCAGCCGGACTCAAGGACGAGGACAAGGGTAGAGTCGTCTGAGGGGGCTGGTTCCTCTTCCAGCATGGGGGCCTTCTGGTCCCAGAATTTGGCGCTTCTGAAGGCCGAGCCATCTTCCCTCATTGCGAACCTAAGGGCAGCCAAGGCGTCCATGTTTTCTGTTCCCTCGGCTGCTGACTATGAATTTCTGTCAAAGATGCCTCCAGTAAAGGTCTATGACTATGGTATTCATGCTCTAGCTCAGGTACTTATTCCCCCTTCATTCCCTTAGTTGCATTCTTTCACTAACTGTTTTCTCGGCGTCTTGACAATTATTTGTTATTTCTGTGCAGTCTGTATGCGCCTTTACCTCGGCTACTAAATGGATGGCTGAGAATAAGGAGAAATTTTATGAGGTCGAGAGGGCCATCCAGCATGAGGCCGACCTGCAGACTGACCTAGAGACTACAAGGGCTGAGTTAGAGAGTGCCAGAACTGAACATGCAAAAATTCTGGACGAGCTGATGAGGTAGCACGATGAGGACCTGAAGGCCAAAGACTTGCTTATTAAGGAGAGGGATGAAGCCTTGACCAACCAAGGGACTCAGTTCAAGGCTGAGCTATTTGAGGCAGTGAGGAAGGCAGGGGCCGAAGCTGTGGAGGCCTATAAACTCTCAGATGAGTTCCAAGGCTTTGGTCTTGAGTACTTGGAGAGAGGGATAAGGACGGCCTGTCGGTGGGTCGTCCTCAAGTTCGGCGACGTCGTCTCTTCAGTTCGTCCCTCTCTGGAGGAAGTTCAACTGGACGACCCCTTGATTGCCGAGGCTCTAACCCATGTGGAATCTCAACATGCAGAAGGCACAGGCACGTCTGAGGATCGTCATGTCATGGTCATAGAAGAATCTCCAATAGATGTCGAGGCCTTGCCCTCTGACATTGCTTCATAGTATGGCTGTCTGTAGCCCATACCCTCTTCATGTAGCCAATATTTTTGTATCTTTTGTTGAACAAGTATTGACAACTCTGTAATATAATGCCTCTTCTTTTCTTCTATACTTGTCTCTTGTATTCATTATGATGTTTGTAGGTTATCAATATCACTAACCCCTCCCTCATCCTTTTTGAGGGTGAATGAGGGGTCGTCCCCCTGCATTGACCTTCATTATAGCCGAGGGTTATAATTACCAAATTAATGGTTTTAAACTCCTCCCTCGTCTTTCTTGAGGGCAATGGTGGGGTCGTCCCCACCATTGACCCTCATTATAGGCCGAGGGTTATAATTACCAAATTAATGGTTTTTAACAAAGTCTTCCCTCGTCTTTCTTGAGGACAATGGTGGGGTCGTCCCCTCCATTGACCCTTATTATAGGCCGAGGGTTATAATTACCAAATTAATGGTTTTTAACAGTCTTCCCTCGTCTTTCTTGAGGACAGTGGTGGGGTCGTCCCCTCCATTGACCCTCATTACAGGTCGAGGGTTATAATTAATAAATTAATGGTTTTTAACGAAGTCTTCCCTCGTCTTTCTTGAGGACAGTGGTGAGGTCGTCCCCTCCATTGACCCTCATTATAGGCCGAGGGTTATAATTACCAAATTAATGGTTTTTAACAAAGTCTTCCCTCGTCTTTCTTGAGGACAATGGTGGGGTCGTCCCCTCCATTGACCCTCATTATAGGCCGAGGGTTATAATTACCAAATTAATAGTTTTTAATAAAGTCTTCCCTCGTCTTTCTTGAGGACAATGGTGTGGTTGTCCCCTCCATTGACCCTCATTATAGGCCGAGGGTTATAATTACCAAATTAATGGTTTTTAACAAAGTCTTCCCTCATCTTTCTTGAGGACAGTGGTGGGGTCGTCCCCTCCATTGACTCTCATTATAGCCGAGGGTCGTTCTCTGAAGATGTTTCCATGCGTACTAGAACTGATAATCACAGGATGAGAGGAAACACATTTCTCATTAATTTTCCAAGTGTTCTGTCGGAGCAACACATTCATTACAGCTGTCATCCGATAGGACTTTACAAGAATTACTGATAGTATTTCTTCAAATGATCTGCATTCCAGGGGTTGGAGAAAGGTTCCCCTTCTTGGTTTTCTAGTCTATAGGTCCCTGGTACAACTTCGTCGATGACCCTATATGGGCCGTGCCAATTAGGATGGAGTTTATTGGGCTTCTGCCAAGTCTTTTTGAGGACCAAGCCCCCCACGGCAATTGGTCTCTGTTTCACCCTCTGATTGTAAAACCTTGCAGTCCTCTGCTGGTAGGCGGCTTGCCTTATCTCGGCGTCCTCCCTCCTTTCCTCAATCAGGTCTAAGTCAAGTCTCCTCTCTTCTATATTTCTTTGGGGGTCATGCATTTGGACCCTATGAGTAGGAAACCCAATCTCGGTGGGGATGACGGCTTCTGATCCATAAGCTAGCATGAACGGTGTTTCTCCGATGGAGGCCTTTGTCGTCGTCATGTAGGCCAACAGTACCGCATAACTCCTCAACCCATCTTCCCTTTGCCTCTTCAAGTCTCTTTTTGATCTCGTTTAGGATCGTCCTATTTGTAACTTCTGTTTGCCCATTGGCCTGAGGTCGACCTGGGGTAGAGAAGAATTGTTTGATACTCACCCTTTCACAGTAATTCTCTAGAGATGTATTCTTGAATTGAGTCCTGTTATCTGAGATGAGGGTGTTGGGGAGACCATATTTGCATATAATATTTTTCCAAATGAACTGGAAAGTCTTCTGCTCTGTAATCGTGACCATCGGTTCGGCCTCCACCCATTTTGAGAAATAGTCAATCGCTACGATGAGGAACCGATAGTTATTGACTGCCCTTGGTAAGGGTCCTACTAGGTCGATCCCCCACACTGCAAATGGCCATGGGGATGTAATGGAGGTAAGAGGCTGATGAGGTTGGTGAGGGATGGTGGCAAATCTTTGGCATTTATCACACTTTTTTACATATGCCGCGGCATCTTTCCCTAAGGTCGGCCACCAGTACCCTTGGGTGATCACCCTCTTCACTAAGGATCTACCCCCAACGTGGCTTGAGCACGATCCTTCATACACATCTTGCAAAATGGAAGGGACTTCTGAGGGATGCACACATCTAAGTAGGGGGAGAAAAAACCCCTTTTTGTACAAAGTGTCTCCGACGACAGTGAATTTTGCAACCCTATATCTCATTTTCTTCCTTTTTTGCCTTGCTTCTGGCATCTCTCCCTCTTTAATGTATCTGATCAGAGGGTCCATCCATGAAGCTTCCTGAGAAACATTCAGGCAATTGCTTAGTGTTCCCTTAGCATCTTCAATAGTTGGTCGAAGCAAAATTTCCACTGGGACCGTCCTCCTGATGTCTGTCCTGGTGGCCGAGGCCAACCTAGCAAGGGCGTCAGCTCGACCATTATCGAGCCTAGGTATCCTCTTTAACCTTACTTCTCTGAAGCTCTTCAGTAATGACCACACCTTCTCAAGGTTCCTAGCCATCCTCTCGTCCTTGGCCTCGTAGGCTCCTAGTATCTGATTCACTACTAGCCTCGAATCACTATGAACCAAAATCTGGCCGACACTAAGAGATTTGGCCAAGGATAGGCCCGCTATCAAGGCCTCATACTCGGCCTCGTTGTTGGAGGCCTTAAAGTTGAACCTCAGGGCGTACTCAATGTTTATGCCATCGGGTGCTGATACTATTAATCCAGCTCCACTCCCGCTTTCGCACGAGGACCCGTCGACGAAGAGACTCCACACGGTATGTTCTTCTGAGAAAATTCCCTCGGTGAGTGACCCCTGTCTAAAGAGATATCTTCTCTCTTCGTTTTCAGCCACTTTCCTTCTAGCGGTGCTTGTCTCAGCCTTATTTGTAGGTGTGTCGGTGAGCCCACCTTGCGGGGCATCTGTCTTCCTGAGGCTCTCACCCTCGACTTCATCATCTTCCCAAGTAAACTTGGCCATGAAATCTGACAATGCTTGCCCCTTAATGGTCGTCCTAAGCTGATACGCCATGTCAAACTCCCCTAGCTCTATAGCCCAGGCTATTAGCCTCCCTAATTTTTTAGGCTTGTGTAAAACCTGCCTAAGGGGAGAGTTAGTGAGGATGACCATTGTATGGGACTGGAAGTATGGCTTCATCTTTCTCGATACATGGATCAAAGCATAGGCCATCTTCTCCATCCTTGGATATCTTTGCTCTGCCCCCTGGAGTGCCTTGCTGTTAAAGTACACAGGCTTCTGTACCCCGTCTTCGTCTCTCACAATGGCTGCACTGATGGCTGACCCTAAGACGGCGAGGTACACATAGAGTCGCTCACCCTGCACTGGTCATGACAACAGCAAGGGAGACCCTAGGTATGATTTTAGCTCCCTGAAAGCCTCATCACATTCTTCACTCCATTCGAAGGCCTTCCTGAGGATCTTGAAGAATGGCAAACACTTGTCTGTGGCTCTAGATACGAACCTATTCAAAGCAGCCACTCGCCCCATGAGCCTCTGAACGTCTTTGATGGTCTTGGGGGTCTTCATTTCCAGGAGGGCCTTTATTTTCTCAGGGTTGGCCTCGATGCCTCTTTGGTTGACAATGAACCCCAAGAATTTCCCTGCTCCGACCCCGAAGACACACTTGGCTGGGTTGAGCTTCATCTGGTATTTGTCCATCGTATTAAAGGTCCTCTCCAGGTCGGCCACATGGTCCTCTGCCTTCATGCTCTTAGTCAGCATGTCATCTACATAGACCTCCATAGACTTCCCAATTTGGTCTTCGAACATTTTATTTACGAGGCGCTGGTACGTTTCCCCTGCATTCTTTAGGCCAAAGGGCATGACCCTATAACAGTATATCCCCTTGTCTGTGATGAAAGCTGTCTTCTCCGAGTATTCAGGGTTCATGAAGATCTGGTTGTACCCTGAATAGGCATCCATGAAGCTCATGAGCTCGTGGCCTGCGGTAGCATCTACCATCTAATCAATGCGAGGGAGGGGGAAGCTGTCTTTGGGACAATGCTTGTTGAGGTCTGTGAAGTCTACACACATCCTCCACTTTCCGTTGGTTTTGGGACAATGACAGCGTTGGATAGCCATTCAGGGTAGATGACCCCTCTGATAAACTCAGCATCTTCCAACTTCTTGACCTCATCCCTAATGACCTCATATTTTTCGCGAGAGTAAATTCTCCTCTTCTGTTTTACTAGCTTCGCACCCTCTACCACGTTGAGCTTGTGGCACATGATTTCAGGGTTGATCCCTGGCATATCTGTATGACTCCATGCAAAGACACTCTGTCTTCTTCTCAGCAGCTTGATGAGGTCTTCCCTGATATTTGGCTTCAGAGATTTGCCGACTTGGATGGTTTTTTCCAGGTCATCCTCATCGAGGATGATGGATTCTACCTCTTCCGCGGCCTCTCCTTTCTTTAGCTTCGTCTCATCCCTGGGGTCTAGGGTATCAATATTGTAAGTGGTTGTAGCCCTCTTGTGTGCCTCCCTTTCTTCAGCGGAGTTATAGTAACATTCTCGCGTTGTCGTCTGGTCTCCCTGAACTTCCCCCACCCCGTAAGGGGTAGGAAATTTAATCATCTGATGGACCGTAGACGGCACAGCTTCAAACCCCTTGAGGGCCACACGCCCTAATATGATGTTGTAGGCCGAAAACACATGTTCATCCATCACAAAGAAACTAACCTTCTTGGTAAGCCATCTCGGCCACTCGTCCCCCATCCTAACATCGGCCTCATACACTCCAAGGGGATGTACCTTTTCCCCACTGAACCCAATCAATGGATGATGGTATAGGGTGAGTCTAGCACTGCTAAGACCTAGGGCTTTGAAGCACGGCCAAAACATTAATCTGCAGAACTGACCCCGTCGACCAATATCCTCAGCACCTCACATCTGTGCACCCTAGTAGTGATGACGAGTGGGTCGTCATGTGGGGCCAAGAGGCCTTTAAAGTCCATTCTTGAGAACCCCACTATCAGGGTGTTCGTGTCGACCTTCTTCCTCTTCTCTGACTTCGCCTTCAGAGAGGTTGAGTGTACCATCTTCGTCACTGCCTTGGCCTCAGCCACATGGGCCTTCCTGTCAGCGACCTCTGACCCTCCTCCTTCTAGGCCCCCGGAGATCATTCCTACTCCGAGTGAGATCATATTAAGCCTCTTGACAGGGCCATTGTCGTCTCTCGGAGGGAGGTCAGGGTCGTCCTCATCATCAGAAGGATCGTCTCCTCTTTTTTGAGGGGCTTCACTACATGCATCGCCTCGCTTCTTTCTGGGGTCGTCCCCTCGGCCCCTCTTGAAGGCACCTCTGTCGACGTATTTTCTGAGCTTCCCTTCTTTCAGCATCTTCTCAATCTCATCTTTCAGAGCAAAACATTTTTCCGTCACATGGCCATGGTCTTGGTGAAATTCACACCACAGGTTTTTGTTCCTCTTGTTGGGGGCTGCCCTCAACTTCTCAGGCCACTTCAGGGTCCTGTCGCTCTTTATCTCATTGAGAATATGTTCGCAACTGATCGTTAGAGGGGTGTAACCTGCGAATTTGTTGTCCATAGGCCTCTTACTCCCCTCTTTGTTCTTCTTAGGGTACTTACCCCCACTGGTGGCTGCTTTCTCATCTTCGTACTTTGTGGCCATCGCCTCTTCGGCGTTCATCACCTTTTCTGCTGTTGCCAGCAATTCAGTCATCGTCCTCGGGGGGTCTTCAGTGAGCTTCCATAACAGCTTCCCCTTTTGGATTCCTCCAATCAGGGTTGTCATAGCTATGCTTTCCTCATAGTCTTCCACCTCTAACTTTTCTTTGTTGAACCTGGCTATGTACTCTCTTAGACTCTCATTCTTCCCCTGCTTAACATGGAGCAGGTGAGTGGTCTTCTTCTGTGGCCTCACCCCAAAGCAAAAGTTGTGGATGAACCGGTCTGCCAACTGCTTAAAGCTTTTAATGGAGTTTTTTGGAAGAGACATATACCAGACATATGCAGCCCCAGTCAGAGTACCAGAGAAGGCACGACACCTCATCTCATCTGAGATAGAGTATATGGCTGCCGCTGATTGATACATCTCAATATGGTGGACGGGGTTGGTACTCCCGTCATATCTTGGGGTGACCGTAGGTGGCTTAAACTTTGATGGCGTAGGAAAGTTGATTATCTTCACCACGAAGGGAGAGCCTATGGAGTATCCTCTCTGAAGAGGGTCTCGGCTCTTCAGTATATCACCGATCTTATCCTCTAGTCATTGGATTGAGTCATTCCAGGGCCTTGCAGGGTCGGCCTAGACGATGTTATCCCCTGCTGCCTCTTGGAGGTGGACAGAGGGTTCTGCTGCGGCAGGCCTGTGTCGGCTGTTTACTTCCCCCTGGCCGTCGTCCCGTACTTGTGGTCGGCCCCCTGAGGTCGACCATCTGCTGCCTCCCTTCTGGACCTCGCAGCGCTCTTTGATCGGGATAATCTTTCTCGCAAGTCATTTACTGGGCCTAGCCTTTCAAAGGCCGACCCTCTGCTCAGTCGATCAAAAGCAGAGCCTCTTGGGCGATCATCAGGATTTGGTCTCCCGCACTTCCCTCTACTCTCCTAGAGAGGTCGTACAGTATTATTGGAGACCTCATATGGTTCCCAGCATTCTATGGGAGCCTCCTCTCCCTCCAGATCGTCATACCTGTCCTCAGGGCAAGGATTTCCTTGCCTCCCCAGGCGTAGACGTCGGGGGTCAGCAACATCCCTACACCGCTGAGGGGGCGACAGGTCTTTGCGTGGTGCCTGGGGTGGTCCCCTGGCGTCATGCTGCCCTGGAGCCGCTGCCGGAGTAATCATCTCAGGTGAGACCCCTGGTGGTCTTAGTATGTTCTGACTCAGAGCTGTGAACTTCTCCTGCATGACCCGCTGGCTTACTGCCAGAGACTTCAAGGCTGCCGCCACATCAGCCATCTCAGACTGAGGTGGTGGCTGACTGGAACTAGGTCCTACTCCACTATCAGGTGGAGGGAGTGACGGTGGTGGCATCTCTGGTGCCATGTGTTTGAGCTATGAAAAGCTGAACTGGAAAAAGGACTGGTGAGCTTGAGAACCTTAATGGGTATCTTTTAATGGTGAAACATCTCCTCTCAAGGGGAGAGCTGGTTCACAACCAGAGTGCCCAGTGAGGTCAAGCTGTACAAAGGAAGAGATGTCTTCTCGTTCCCACAGACGGCGCCAAGCTGATGATGCTGAAATCTAGCACCACTAGATAAGTGATGATGAGTTCAAACTATAGAAACCATGGCAGCCATAGAGATGCAAGTGTGTAAGTATAGAGAATGAGATGAGTATAAGAGGAACAAGACAATGATGTATAGTGGTTCAGCCAATTAGGCCTACATCCACTGTGAGTGTGTGATCCACTAAGTATGGGCACTAATGGCCTTGGATACAAAACACATAAGCTCCCTCTCTCTCTCTACTGTGTGTACAAGCAGAGTTGTAGCTAGGGTTACAATTATTGATCGATCCCTTGTAGGGTTGTAGGTGACAAGTATATATAGGTCTTGGGGGTGTAGTGTACCCCCCCAAGTATGCATGGTGCATGTAAATGATGATCTAGCCAATCTCCTGTTGACACCTGTAGATGCCAAATGATGACATAATATTCCCTCACGTGAGGGGGTGATTTGTTATAACGGTCTTCCACGTGCCATGTGGGCCTCACGCGCACTGTTCCACGCGTCTCCCAAACCACGCGCTGTGATGAGATCACCCTCGGCCTATGATATAAGGTCGAGTGCAAAGTTCCCTCTGGCAGTGAGCCTGGCCTATTTCAGGCCTTGTACTGTCGTACCCTCGGAGGGTCCTCTGGGCCTGATGAGGGGTCGGCCCCTTGGAGGGTCGTTCGGGCCTGATGAGGGGTCGGCCCCTTGGAGGGTCATCAAGGGACGGCCCCTTGGAGGGTCGTCTGGGCCTGATGAGGGGTCGGCCCCTTAGAGGGTCGTCCGGACCTGATGAAGGGTCGGCCCCTTGGAGGGTCATCCGGACCTGATGAAGGGTCGGCCCCTTAGAGGGTCCTCTGGGCCTGATGAAGGGTCGGCCCCTTGAAGGGTCGTCTGGGCCTGATGAAGGGTCAGCCCCTTAGAGGGTCGTCTGGGCCTGATAAGGCGTAGGGAGTCCTCGGCCTGGCAGAGGGTATATACGGGTATATCATGGACCAACCCTCTCAGTCAACTGTGCAAATTCCTAAAGACTTCCTAAGACTCTCGAATCTAGGGGCATCTAAAGGCTTCGTCAGAATATCGACTACCTGAAGGTCGGTAGACACATAACTCAGGGATATAACCTTTTCCTCTACTAACTCTCAGATAAAGTGCTCACGTATCCTAATGTGTTTTGTGTGCAAGTGCTGGACAGGATTGTGGGATATGTGTATCGCGATTCTATTATTACAGGAAATGGTCATGGTGTCCTATGATATCCCATAATCCTCCAGCATCTTCTTCATCCACAGAAGTAACGTGCAATAACTCCCGGCGGCTATGTACTCAGTCTCCGCAGTGGACAAAGAGATGGAGTTTTGCTTCTTTCTCAACCAAGAGACAAGAACATATCCAAAATAGAAATACCCACCATAAGTGCTCCTACATCCATCTGTATCCCCAGCCCAATCGTCATCCGAATAGGCGGACAGTCGGTCATCGGTGCCAAAGGAATACCAAAGGCCATAAGAAATAGTCCCATTCATATATTTGATAATACGTTTAAGAGCAAGTAAGTGTTACTCTTTGGGGGACGCCTGATAACTCGCACATACTCTGACATTAAAGGCGATGTCGGAATGACTAGCATTCAAGTAGAGAAGACTCCCTATCATACTCCGATACAAGGTTTGCTCAATGTCCTTGCCTGAAGTGTCCTTACTAAGCTTTGTTGATGTACTCATAGGTGTACGTGCGTGCTTAGCGGAGTCTAAACCAAATTTCTTCAGGATGTCTTTAGCTTACTTGGATTGGGAGATGAACATCCCACCCTCTAGCTGATGAACCTGGAGACATAAGAAGAATGTAAGCTCTCCTACCATGCTCATTTCAAACTCACCTTTTATTTCCTTCTCAAAGCGGTGAGCATGATCTGAGCACGTGGATCCAAAGACTATGTCATCCACATAAACCTGGGCAACCAGAATAGCACTGATATCTCTCCTGACAAACAGCGTCTGATCAACTCGCCCTCTCTTAAATCCACGGACTAAGAGATAGGAAGTAATCCACTCGTACCAAGAACGGGATGCTTATTTCAAACCATATAGGGCCTTTTTCAGAAAATAGACATGTCCTGGATGCTTAGGGTCTTCAAACACTTTTGGTTGTTCCACATAAACTTCCTCTTGTAGAATGCCATTCATAAAAGCACTCTTGACATCTATCTGATATAATTTGAAACTCAGATGACATGCGATGGCGAGTAGCAGGCGGACGTACTCAAGCCTCACAATAGGAGCGAATGTCTCATCAAAGTCTACACCCTCAATCTATGTTTAGACTCGAGCGACCAACCTAGCCTTATTTCGGATAATAGTACCATTTCCATCCATTTTATTCTTGAAAATCCACTTGGTACCTATCACATTAGTCTTACTAGGTCAGGGGGCAAGTTCCCAGACATCATTCTTCTTAAACTGAAGCAACTCCTCCTGCATCGCAGAGATCCAATGTTCATCCTGGAGTGCTTTTTTATAGTTCTTGGGCTCGACTGTGGATGTGTACCAGACGTGGCAAAATATGTTATCAGGTTGAGCACGAGTCTTGACCCCAAGGGTGGGATCTCCTAAAATAGTAATAGGATCATGACTCTTTCGAACCCAAGCAGGAGTGTCCCCTAAGATAGGAGTAGGGTCCACCCTGTGTGTGTGGGGGAGAAAAGGATCATCACTAGAAGTGTTATCATCCTCACACATACGACTGGGGTCAATTAACGTCAGATGTTCGTCATCTTGCACGGTGATATTAATCGAATCCATTACCTTATAGCTGCTCAGGTTAAAAACCCGGTATGCTCTACTCTTCGATGAATATCCTAGTAATATTACCTCATCTCTTAGAGATTCAAACTTTCCTAATTTCTCTCTATCCCGTAGGATGTAGCATTTACTCCCAAAAACACGGAAATATGTCAGGTTGGGCTTCTTTTCAGTCCACAATTCATAGGGTGTCTGAAGTGTACGTGGACGCAAGTAAACCCTATTCATCATATGATAAGCGGTAGACACCGCCTCTGCCCAAAATCTCCTAGGCACCTTACGACCCAGAAGCATAGACCTAGCCATTTCTTGAATCATTATATTCTTTCTCACAACAATCCTATTTTGCCGAGGAGTCTTCACAGCAAAAAACTCATGTTTGATTTCTAGGCTATCACAGCAAAGGTCTACTTGTTCTTCAGTAAACTCGGTGCCGTTGTCACTACGCATTTTATTGATAGTGACACCATGTTGGCTCTGCAGGACACGACACTTGATCGTAATAAACTCAACAACACCGGATTTCTCCCTCAGAAAACCAACGATAGAATATCTGGAGAAATCATCAACCATCACAAGGATATACCTCTTACCACCCAAAATCTCAGTGCGAGTAGGACCCATAAGATCCATATGAATCAACTCAAGCACACGGGTAGTAGTAATGGAATTCAACTTCCCGTGGGGACTACGAACTTTCTTTTCTAGTTGACAAGGTCCACACACAGTAGAAGTTGGCTTTCCAAGTGACGGCAAGCCACATACTAGGTTCTTTTTAACGAGACGGTTTAAATCTCTAATGTTTACATGACCTCGACATTGATGCCATTGATCCATAGGAGTGATCGTGGCGCTGTTGTAGACAAATGAGGACTCGGGCAAAATCCCATAACACTTATCTTTAGTCCTCACCCCTTTTAATAATAGTTTACCGGCTTGATCATAAACATTACAAGCGTCCCGGTCAAACTGTACTGTAAAGTCAGCGTCGCACAGCTGGCTAATGCTGAGAAGGTTTGCTTTTAAACCTTTGACGTACAAAATATAATCTAGCTTAGGAAACCCAGGTAACTCTAATGTACCTCGTCCTATAATGATAGATTTGCTACCATCATACTATAGCTTAGGAGCACATGGAGGACTCTCTCTCGTCTCGCCTAACTCCTTTTCTAAAGCTATGATCCTAAGAGATAAACCTTAATTACGCTTTTTGGTTTTAAACGAATCAGCATATAAATCAGCATTGGCACGTCTAAGGTCACAGTCGCTCTCACTCCCAACATCCTCTCTCTCACTCTCCTCTTTATCGCTGTCGAGGCCTCCTTGAGCAGTGGCAACCTCATCGTCGTGAGGTGCATCAGAATCACTCTTGTGACTGGCCATGAATGCGGTGAAGTTGCACTCACTCGGGGATTCGTCTCCTGAATCCACCAAGTCGATCTCGTTATCGTCACTCAGGGTAGCATTACGGACAGTCTTCCCCTTTTCTTTGGCAAGTCTATTTATCCTAATGGCACACTCAAACGCTCTATGACCCTTACTGTCACACTCATAGCATATCTCTTCACTTATTTTGGGTGTGTCTTTCTTTTCTTTATCAAAACTCTTGCCATTTTTATTTTTCTCAAAATTTCTTTTATTTTGGAAATTACCATTTTTCTTTAAATTGAGAATTTTTTTGAAATTTTTAGCAAATAGGGCTAAGTCATCTAGATCAAAATCGAACACATAATCTGATGTGTCTTCTCTTATTTTATTAGACGACTCACTTCTCCTTCTTGCAGACCCCTCACTCTTTTTATCCCGGGCTTTAAGTGCTATCCCCTTATCTTTTGATTTTATTGTGTTAGGGAACATATATATTTCATAAGTCTGAAGATCTCCTATTAGTTATCCTAATTTCAGATTTTTTAAGTTTCCTAACGAATTTAGCAAAGTGACTTTAGGGATGAAACGCTTAGGTAAAGTTCTCAAAACCTTTTTAACTACTCTAACATCAGGAATATGTTCACCAAGATTAAAACTGGTGTTAACAATATCAGATAAGCGAGCATATTATTCAACAAAACACTCAGATTCAAGCATGGTGATAGTTTTAAATTTGGTAGTTAAATTTTGCAATTTTGATTCTTTCACCGCATTAGTTCCTTCATGGGTGAGTTATAAAACATCCCATGCTTCTTTAGATGTGGAGCACGTCTAATAGTGGTCCATATAAATTCATCTTCAGTCCATTGGGCCACAGATTTGAAGGTTGTCACATTATCAGTAGTGACGGTGGTAGGATTCCACCCATTCTCAACAAGAATCCAAACACGTTCATCAATAGCTTTAAGAGAGGACTTCATGCGGGCTTTCCAATAATTTTAATTTGACCGGTCAAAAATCAGAATTTTATTAAACGATTTTTCCATTTGAACAAACGCCTCTTCAAGAAATCAATTTTTTAAAGAATCGATATTCAGAAAAATTTTGCCGAAAATTACACGGTAAAGATGTGTAATTGGCTCTGGTACCAATTTGAGAGTGCACAATGTTCAAACAAGGAAATAATTTTTATTAAACCCAATTTTTATCCAGTTTTAATTAAACTCCTAAACATGCATCTAGGTGTGATAAAAATACTAATCATGCAAGGACATTCAATCACAAGCAAGCAGATGTGGAAAAATCCCCCAAAGGGGCAAAACCTTTATTTCACTATAATTTGTAACGACTTACACGGATTACAATGAAATACAATGTTGACAAATGAAGACCCTCAGGCACCGGTTCATTGTCGTCAGCAGGAGCTCCCCTCGAGATGCTCCAATGGCCAACAGTGCAGAAAACCTTCTTCTCCACACAAGTTGTACACCACAGATGTGTACTTTGAGAAACTAGGGTTTAAATTGATTCACATGTGGGTTTGGAAGTGTTTGTGAATCTAAATAAGTATTGGGACTTGAAAATGATTAAGACTTGATGAATTAGGTCAGATAAAAGTTCCCTCCAAAGTCTTAATAAAAAAACTATCCCCGAAGATGGATTTTATAGGATCACAAAGAACATAAATGCACCAAAATTTTCTGAGAACAATGGACCGGTCCGAAAAGGATCAATCGGATCGGTTTGATAGAGAGTCGGACCGGTTCATTTTCATATATAACTAGATCGATCCTATTGCCAAAACTTGACAGAATGTTTTCAGGCATCAGACCGATTCATTTTCTTATGAGGCCGGATCGGTTCGGTTATCGTGCCATTTCATTTTTATCCATGGACGAATCGGTCCGGATGCTGAATTGAGCCATCTTATGTATATGGAACCTTATAAACTGGAACACATTACCACAATCACATGATTGATGATAATGGACACGACGCATGATGTTGATGATGATGGATACGTGAACCGTCGAATTCGGATTGGGGTCGTCGAATTATGATCATGTTGAGACGAGTCAACTCTAGTGAAATAAGACATATATTCCAGAATCTAGGACAAAATAGAAATTGCCTAGATATTACCCTGGACATTTATAGAACATGTCCTTACAAAGCCTAATTAACTTTATAAGTTGTCAAAATAGTGCAATTAGATATTTGAATCTACCAATTGACTCGATTAAGGTCTAAAAATAGAATTGGAGGAGAATTATCGAGGTTACGAAATCTGAGAATCATTGCAATTCATGATTCATGCAATTATGTTTCTTAGGTCACTTCCAGGTATTTTTTAACCCAATTTTTAAAACACGATTGTAGCCCACTTCTAATATTTTTCTTTAATAGAAAGTCTAGTGGAACACGTCTCTAGTACTTCAAATTTGTGCAGAAATCATCAAAGAAGCATGAGCCCCTTAAAAAATGGTTACAAAAAGTTTTTAAACATACAGCTTTGTAGTGGAGTCCTTGATTGTCATCCGGAGGTTATTTATATGAGCATATGTACAGAAACTTGATTGCTTTGTATTAATTATTCCTCTCTTTCAGCATGTTAACCTGACAAATATGCTCATAATTATGCTAAATTCATCTCACAAAACAAAAACTCAGCATATCAACCATATCCTTAAGGAAAATTGGAACTAAAAACAATAAACATAACAAAAACTAAAAATACCGCTCGCATGCAAACTGAACATTGACCATCATCTCCTAGTAGTGGCATCCAATAAACATTACTGATACTAGTAGTAATTGGATTCAGTAAGCTTCTAAAACAAAAGATACAAACAAATCACAATCATATATAATTATTAATACCTCTTCATATACTCGAGAAATTGTACAACATTACTTATTTAAAAAAATGTGTGCCAACGTGGCAAAACGAATGTGGCCGCAAAACTTGCAGCGGCATGGAGAAGTCATATTTTTAGGTTTGCTATTAGTGAAGGAGATATTATTGATAAGTTTGACTAATTGCGTGTATATTGAATTAAAATACAACTAAACTGAGAATTAATATATATATATATATATATATATATATATATCAAACCATATACAACTAAACTGAGAATGTAATGATCATTTCACATTAATATACACAAATTTTCAAGGTGAAACATACCCACTATGACCAAAGAATCCAATATTTCAAATAAATACCTGAGATACAGAGTTAAAAACACTGACCTTAACTCCAAAATAGAGATCACTGATGCATAGGGTCATGTCTCTGATGTCGCCGGTGATTCCAGCTGTGTTTCAAGTGATCATAAATGATCATATGTCATTGATTCTAGTGTCACCGGTGTCACCGATTGACGTAGGTTCCCTTGTCAATGGCCGTGGTGATGGCACACTACGAAATTTTGTTTTCATGCTTTAGTTAAAATAAACCGTTAAGTAAGCATTGACTATCTAATATAAATTATATATGAAATTGGAAGAAACAAAAAAATGCAAGTTTGTACAAACCTCAACTCAAAACTAAATGCATTTCACTAGTTCAAAATGTGAATTTGGATTACTTAACTCTCCATTATATTCAAGGAACATGTGGAACAATCTGCTACGGCTGATGACAATTGGAAAATTGTGTTCTACCAATTACCATTAGTAAGATCTGCACAGTAAAAAAAATAGTTTACATCTCAAATAATACAAAAACAAAGATACAAATAGAAGTATTGATCGGGCGGTGAAAGTGTGCGCGTGTAAAGTGCACAATCGTCGTGTGTTTCGCCGCCGCGATACAAAAGAAAACCTAAGATACAACTACACTTGACAAGCAAGCACAGCGGTAAGTCGGGTATCGTAAATCCACAGGGAGTGATTGAATTTTAGATGTTAATTGTTTTAATTACTTCAAGAATAAGAGTGGTGTAAAAGAAATAAGAAAAGGTGATAGGGTGGTTATGGTGACAAAAGAAAAGAATATGTTACGCTAAATTAAAGTAAAGCGAGGATCGGGATCGCATTCCACCACACGAATCGAAACAACTACTAATCAAGATTCCGGCTCGAAAGTAATTTAATCGAGCATTTACAATTAAGCATAAACATCACACAAGAAGGAATTTAACCCAGAGTTGCGAGATAAAACATTTAACTGAAAATGGTCACACGCGGATTAAATTCGGATAATCGCAATAAACACTAACGTTGCATGACAAAGAAAGTTAAACGCATAATAATCCGACTTTAATACGCGAGGTTTCAATTAAATGCAATTTTACACGAAACCCTAACTTTCGAGGTCCAAACCCGAAAATGGCGGAAACGCAATCCCGAACCTATTTATCTACGGACAAATCATGGAAATAAACTAATTTAAACTAATTAAACTAATTAAGAAAGAAATAAAGCAAGAAAACCTAATTAGAAAGCAAGGAAATTATCTAGAAAGCATGGAAATAATGGAAAACAAACTATATTAAAGGAGAGGGAAGATGAATAGTTAATCTTACAAACCAATTAGATGTCAAACCAAGAGGGATTGAAGAAGAACCAAGCAAAACCCCAAAACCCTAACTAAAACTAACCTAAAAACGTTCACCCCTGTTTATTACATCAACATTGGCTTATATACCAAGTGGGAATTAATTTAGAAAAGAAAAGAGAAAAGAAATGCAAAATATCTGCTGAAAAATAGGGGGTCGATCGATCTACCATTTGGTCGATCGATCTACCATATAAGACGGGGCAAAAATGGGAAGGTTCGATCGATCTACCATTTGGTCGATCGATCGATCAAGCAGGGGCAGACTGCATTTTCCCCTATTTTGGCTTGCATTTCTCCTCCGCTAAAATCACCGTAACTTCTTCGTTATGAATCGGAATCGCGCACCGTTTGCGGCCACGCGAAGCTTGCGAGGAGGGATACAACTTCCATGAAGATGTTGGGCCAGGTGCCCAATCTGTAAAATGACTAAAATGCCCTTGAACATGCGATTGTGTACGGGAATCGAGCGGAACACGTCTGAACTTCATACTAAGCATCCAAATACCTACAAAAGCTCAATTAACCCCTGCAAAACATGTTAACATCGAAATCCGAGGTTGTCTGGTTAACGAGCATAAATATAGGGATTAAGATACCCGAGGGGGCTAATAACGCGTAGGTTAACGGGTGAAATACGCAATATTTGCGTCGTATCACACCCCCTAACTTACACATTGCTAGTCCCTAGCAATGAAATAGGATGCCACAAGAAGAACAAGCAAACCAAAAGCAGGAGAAAGAACAAAAGTATGGGATAAAAAAGATAAAAAGATAATGCCACTTTCGCGGGCGGTTCGATTGCATTTAGCGTATGCAATAAGCCGTTAAACCCCTAGGTTACCCTATTGGACGAGTGTCGTCTCGTGAGGGTTTTTAGGGATGAAACCCACAAACATCATATGGTTTCCTCAAAATATGCCCAACCCAACATGCGACAAACTCAACAACAACGAAAAAGATTTCAAACATGTTATTAGCATATTGAACGAATTCAAACAAAAGTCCAAATCATTAACATTATAGAATGCACCTCATAGAATTGAAACTTTAAAAGTGGGAGGGGGAAGAGCAAATGCAAAATATGATTTGGTAAAAACTTAAATAAACCGGATAAACATAAAGGCATGCATATATTCAATCTTCACGGGCATTACGCTCAACAAATGAAATCACTCGGAATGGGAGGTAATACACGGGACATGCGGGCATAAAGAGTAAATGTAAATGGAAACTAGGCCGCACACATGTCACAAATGAAGAACGCTATATATAAAATGAAAAACTGTAATCTCAATGAAAGGATACCGCACACTAAAAGAGGCGAAATGCATTTTCACAGATTATCAAAACTATTATGACTTTTAAATTAAATGCTCCCTAAGATCACATAGGACTTGTAATAGGGTTGTGATGTAGGTTAGGATAGGGTACGAAATGAAGGAATGTATATACGGATTCAAAGTGTTCGGGATGAAAACTCGGGATAATGGAAAGAATGCGGGCAATACCAAAAATTGGAAAACAAGTTCCAAAACGGCATTAGATATATCATCGGGGAGAGTAATCAAAGCTTATTGAACTATATACAACATTTACAACTTTCTCTTTCTTTTTCTTTTCTTCTTTTTCTCATTTTTTTCTTTTGTTTTCTTTTGCTTTTTGCTTTCTCTTTTTCTTCACTTTTTCACTACACTTTTCTTTACTTATCAAACTCTCATATGCCTAAATTGCAACCGCAATACAACAACAACATTCAATCCCAAGTAACATTCCAAAAAAAGGTATGTAAGGTGTATGTATGGCTTAAAACTCCAATTTGGAGTTGGTCATGGAATGGGGTTATGAAACGAAAGGCTAATATTTAGGCTCAAAGGAGTTGACTAGGGAAACATATAAGGGTGAGGTCAAGGTCAATATGGGTGATATAACAAAGAGGGCCTATGATCATTTCCAAAAGATACGCAATTCTCGAGTCAAAACAATAAACGAAAATCATGATCAAGTAACACATTTCAAGTATGAACTCAATTAATGAACGATCAAATGAAAGAATATTGAGATTACCAACGAATTCAACGTTTTCAAAGAGAAAAGAATAGTGTATACACTCACAAACGACGAAAGGTACAAAGCTTACTCGGTGTAAATATATACAATGCAACAAAAGATTACCGAGTTATAAAAATCTTAAACCAAATCAATATAACAAGGAAAGTGCATATGCTCAGGGGATAAAGTTTAATTCATGAAGTTATTCACAATATCAATGATTTGAGGACTAAAGTCCAATAACTTCTAAAATCGAGAACATGCATCATTGAGTTGTCTATTGGATCGGGCAATTATTAAAATTTATCACTGGAAACAAGGCAAAATGCCCAACAAAGGAGAAAAAAGAAAGAAAATATTTTTGAAAATTTTTAAATTTTTCACAAAAAGGCATACTTAGTAACTAAATGTGATCAAATCCATGGACTACACATGAAATGGATAGAATATCCTACACCCCCTAACTTAAATGTTGCATTGTCCTCAATGCGCATTAAGAACACAACACAAAGAGAGGAAAGGAATGATATTACCCAAAATTGGAGCGATCTCCATAAGCGCAAGTCCAAAGGAATCTACAAAACAAGTTAGTACCGAGCATACCAAAAACAAATAACAAAAAGTTAACTAATTACACTAGACTAAATTAAAAGGAAAGAAAAATAGGAAAGAAAGAAAATTAAAAAGCTAACTATTTACAACCTACTATTTAGGCTTCACACTAACTATACACTAGAAGTCTAAATAGTTGAGGGTCCACCCAAAAAGGGATTTGACTTTGAAAGATAAATGGTGGACCCTCCAAATCGAACATGCCTCCCGGAAAATAAGAATTCCGTTTGAACAACGGAAGGCATGTGGGTGGTGAAAAAAGTGAACCATCGCCAATTTGAAATTTTGGGCAGACGATGGGGGATTTGGATAATAAGGGGGAAAGGTACACTTGAGGTCCAAGAAAAATTGACTCATCTCCCAAAAAATTTTCAAATGGAATGGGAGATGGTGCACACATCGGGATAACATCCATCGAAAACAAGTCCGGCAAGGAGTCCTCATCGGCAAAAAGTGTAGAAGTTTTAAAAGTTTCTACCGACTCATAGGAATCAACCGGTAATTCTAATGGTTCAATGATGGAAAACGTATATGGTAATGAAATAAATTCAATCTCCGTCAACATATCGTCGGAAGGAGATTGAATTTCGGGGGAGAGAGATTCACATTCGATGAGAAATTCTTTGAAAAATTGAGGTGAAACACAAGGTTCCACCTCCTCGTTGTTTTGTGAAAAAGAATTCATCTCATCGCAAAGTGCTCCAAGTCTCATTCCAGCATCATTTAGGCTTTCCAAACCTTGGGAGTAAAGAAGCAAAGTTTCTTCCAAAGTAGGCTTCCTCGGCTCAAGACCCTCGGACTCCTCATTTGGTTGAAACTCATCTTCGAAAGTAATGAAATAAGAATCGTCATTGGATTCGAATAATGAATCCAACTCAAGCTCCCAATAACGATTTTCATTCCGATAAATGTTTTCAAGTCTTTCATTTTCAAGAAAATCTTGAAAAAGAAAAACTTGAAAACTATCCCCAAAGTATGAATCATTAGAATAACCGTAATAACTATAATAGTAGGACATGATTACCTCGTTGTTTGTAGATGGAGAATCCGAGCAAGAAAGTGAGCAACCACGAATCAAAGTTTCTTAGCGCTCAAATATGCTATCCTGCAAAAAAGGTTAAAACAAAGAATACAAATACAAAAGAAAAAATACTACAAAATAATAAAACAATTACAATCTAAAACACATTCCCTGGCAACGGCGCCATTTTGATCGGGCGGTGAAAGTGTGCGCGTGTAAAGTGCACAATCGTCATGTGTTTCGCCGCCGCGATACAAAAGAAAACCTAAGATACAACTACACTTGACAAGCAAGCACAGCGGTAAGTTGGGAATCGTAAATCCACAGGGAGTGATTGAATTTTAGATGTTAATTGTTTTAATTACTTCAAGAATAAAAGTGGTGTAAAAGAAATAAGAAAAGGTGATAGGGTGGTTATGGTGACAAAATAAAAGAATAAGTTACGCTAAATTAAAGTAAAGCGAGGATCGGGATCGCATTCCACCACACGAATCGAAACAACTACTAATCAAGATTCCGGCTCTAAAGTAATTTAATCGAGCATTTACAATTAAGCATAAACATCACACAAGAAGGAATTTAACCCAAAGTTGCGAGATAAAACATTTAACTAAAAATGGTCACACGTGGATTAAATTCGGATAATCGCAATAAACACTAACGTTGCATGACAAAGAAAGTTAAACGCATAATAATCCGACTTTAATACGCGAGGTTTCAATTAAATGCAATTTTACACGAAACCCTAACTTTCGAGGTCCAAACCCGAAAATGGCGAAAACGCAATCCCGAACCTATTTATCTACGGAAAAATCATGGAAATAAACTAATTTAAACTAATTAAACTAATTAAGAAAGAAATAAAGCAAGAAAACCTAATTAGAAAGCAAGGAAATTATCTAGAAAGCATGGAAATAATGGAAAACAAACTATATTAAAGGAGAGGGAAGATGAATAGTCAATCTTACAAACCAATTGGATGTCAAACCAAGAGGGATTGAAGAAGAACCAAGCAAAACCCCAAAACCCTAACTAAAACTAACCTAAAAACGTTCACCCCTGTTTATTACATCAACATTGGCTTATATACCAAGTGGGAATTAATTTAGAAAAGAAAAGAGAAAAGAAATGCAAAATATCTGCTGAAAAACAGGGGGTCGATCGATCTACCATTTGGTCGATCGATCGATCAAGCAGGCGCAGACTGCATTTTCCCCTGTTTTGGCTTGCATTTCTCCTCCGCTAAAATCGCCGTAACTTCTTCATTATGAATCGGAATCGCGCACCGTTTGCGGCCACGCGAAGCTTGCGAGGAGGGTTACAACTTCCATGAATATGTTGGGCCAGGTGCCCAATCTGTAAAATGACTAAAATGCCCTTGAACGTGCGATTGTGTACGGGAATCGAGAGGAACACGTCTGAACTTCATACTAAGCATCCAAATACCTACAAAAGCTCAATTAACCCCTGCAAAACATGTTAACATCGAAATCCGAGGTTGTCTGGTTAACGAGCATAAATATAGGGATTAAGATACCCGAGGGGGCTAATAACGCGTATGTTAACGGGTGAAATACGCAATATTTGCGTCGTATCAAGTATTCAAAAATAAGGATAGACAAATTCTTCACCACGCCATCACCCATATCTCGGTGAAACCACATCTGACTTAGATCAAGAGTAAAATAGAGCAACTATCAAACCAATAAGAATGCCTCAGATATCTTAGATAAGCAGACCTCGAATATATAAAATAAAATGAGAAGGATAATTACAACCCTACAATTATAAAAAAAAAACAAATATGAGTGATTTAAGGCACCACAAACTATCTAAAGTATATGCAGAGTAAAAACTCACAAAGCCACCTTGCAATATGTATTCGAATGTATATGTATACAACAAATAGATCTATAAAAGACAACAATTAAGGATGGACTTAATTATAAAATCTCAAATTCAGTCAAATAAAATACCCAAAATTTAAGCATGTCTTGATTCATAGTTGAGTTGTGCAATAAAAATGCCAACAGACTCAATTCACAGAGAGAGGGAGGCCAAATTTGGATATTAAAACAAAAGCAGATCATTAAATACACTAATGTTTCTATTACACCAATGTTATTAATCGACCCAATCAAGTCATAATAAAAATTAAATGTTAGAAGTACCTTGCAACTGAGTAAACAGAATTGGAAGGAGTCTATATATATCGAATTATATCACACTAAGTTTCAAAAAAGCAAAAAAACACCAAACATAAAAATTGCATAAAAGAACATATAAATGAAATCACCCAACACTATAAGGTTGAATCTAAATAGGGCTAGAACACAAAATTAGTTGACAACCATTAGAACAACTATATCAACAACATAGTTGACAAATCTGCAAAATTAGTTGACCCAAATATAACCATTGAACATTTCAAAAAAGCAAAAAATGATCAAGCATAAAAAAATGAATAAAAGAACATATAAATGAAATAACCAAACACCATAAGGTTGAACCTAAACATGATTAGAAGTTGATAACCAAGATAACAACTATATCGATAACATAGTTACAGATCTACAAAATTAGTTGATAACCATAAGAACAACTATATCAACAACATAGTTTACATATTTGCAAAATTAGTTGACCCGGATATAACCATTGAACCTAAAAAGGGTTAGAACAAAATTAGTTGGCAGATCTGCAAAAAGAAACCAAAATTAGTTAACAAATTTTAAATATATCAACAACATATGAAACAAAGAGAGAAAAAAAACCACCACGAAGCTCCTTCTCACCACGAAACACCAGGAAGAAAATGAAGATCAACTGGGGGAGAGAGAATCAAGGGGTGTGTGGGGTTGCGTTGTGTGGAGGGAGGCGTCCGATTGTACCATCACCTAGAGAGAAGGTAGAAGATGTGAAAGGTAGAAAATGAAAGTTTACTAGGGTTTGGGAGGATAATACAGTGTGGACAGTTTACAAAAATACCCTTAATCCTCAACCATTGGATTCCATTTTTTGAGAATCAATCCTAGTCTCTAATTAAGTTATCAACTTATGGAATAGTGTCAAAATTATACTCCTTATATATATGTGTGTGTGTGTGTGTGTGATGCCTGATGAAGCATCTAGCAATAAATATGAAGCCTACCTAGGGCCGACATTCGGTCAGTTTGGTCAGTAACAAGCATGTACCAATACCAAAATGATTTTTAAACCGATTTTACCAATCGGTACAATTATACCTAAACCAAAACCAAACTGTGCGGTTTATTAGTAAAATTGGTAAAACCAATTAATACCTAAACTTTTGAAATAATAAAATAGCATTAAATTTCTGTAAAAAATAACTAAAAACCAAAATCTTGACATCATTTTATATTTAGTCAAATTATTTTGACCAAAATATTCATGTCCACCAAATATTTGAACTAAGGTCAGTCCACTTTTAACAGCACAACCAACTGATTTTAAGTTTCGCACTCAGGGCTTATTTATAAGGAGCAATAGCAATTTTCTTTTTACTACTCCATCCTACTAAATTACTTCCTACATAATAACATGCACCTGATATGCTTTTACTGTCATTAGAACAGCCAGCCCAAACATGGGAATCCAGTTAAGAGATTTAGATCAGGGGGATTCTGACCAGGAGATGGTGGATTAAATCAGGGCCAGTAGCATGTTCCTCGGGGCCAAGGGAATAACGGGGGTGGCCATTAAGGTCGGAGCCACCAGGGCTAGAGATCAGGGCAGCCCCAAGATAATCAGCAGGGCAAGATACAGGGCGATTTTATAAGCGGGTGTTTTATATATGTAGAGCAGGGCCACATGTGTCGAGCTTGTCCACTACGAGTTAGAGGACATGATCAGAGTGCCCAACAGGGGAAAAATTATTGTAGTTCTTAGGGAAATTTGGTCGTGAGTATTATATTCATGAACTAATTGAATAGCCAGTACCATTAGCCATTGAAGGTATGCTTTCTATCCATAGGAAAATGGGCGAAAAACGGGTGTGTCAGAGTATATTGTTAGCACTAGACTCACGCGTGATACGAGTTTAGTGGATGTAGCATCAGTATTACTATTATGAGTATGTATTTACAATTGGGTAATGGGGGTCTCTTTAGTTCCATCTACAAGGGAGAGGGTGTAAACATTAGAAGGATATGTTTTATTGGATCTAATCATTTTAGAGATGTATGAGTATAATGTTATCCTGGGTCTGGATTGGTTTGCGACGGTTTGAGTGATGGTGAACTATTACAGTAAGGTTATTGTGTTTGCTATTCTAGGGCATGATATGTTGCTTTTGCAATGTCTCAGTCAGAAAGAGGGTAGAGTTTCCATTTATATTATATTGGAAAGTAGACTTCGGAGAGTATATTTGTCTCGTTATATTCGATCCCTGTGCGTAGGTACTTTACTGATGAGATTCAGGGGATATCAAGGTTACCACTTAGCCGATAGAGTGAGTTCGTTATTGACTTAGTGATGGGGGCTTAGTGAAAGTGCGAGCGTTGTATTGTATGAATCCTTTAGATATGTGGGAGTTGGGAATCTGATTTAGTTATTTTGCGTATAGGATTTTTGAGTGTCCTGGTAATGTGCATTGGGACTATAGATATCGATAACCGATAAAGCTAAGGAGTAGTGTATCGAGGGGGTTCCTTATTTGGATTTCGCTTGCGAGATGTTCCACGCATGTACCTTAGTAAGCATCAGGAGTTAGGAGATGTTTTGGGGCTCTAGGACATTGATTTAGTACGTTAGTTATTACACATGTATAGATAACACTTCGAGCATAAAGCTATTATACAATTTGGGCCTCCCTTCGGTTTCCTTTCAGCGTGCGAGCGGGGCTTTCACCCTCTATCGGGGCATTCGATTGTCTTCAAATGTGGGGGATAATATGTACAGATAGAGTCGCCAGTCTATTTTTCACAAAATAGGTAAAAGAACTGTCACCGCCTCGAGAGAACAACATCAAGGAAAATATTAATGCTTGCGAAACCAAATAATTCAAAGGTTTAGGGACTTAGTTACGGAATGGGAAGGTGTTAGGCACCCATCCTTCCCTTTGAATCTCTCATGGGAATGTGTTAATCTTCATCTATTAGACTCCATGAAGTGTGTGCTCATGTGCATAATATAAGTGAAGAATGGAATCATTCAACTCGCGTCATATAAAAGGACACAGTGAATTCATCCTTAGGAGTGTTCTCGAAAATAATATTTTAAAATATAATATGAGTGTTTGTCAGATCACAAGTAACAATGGAAAAACAAATGTATATATCGAACGAAACACAAGCACGTAAGAATAGGAGATTCATAAAGAGTACATATATATGATAGGGGAAAACATATAAACATGCATGAAGGAGGACTCGAATCGCGGCATTAGCCCAAGGTGCCTACATAGCCCAAAGGACATCAAATTCCACGTAGTTCGAAGATAGAACAGGGTGGGTTTAATGGATAAATCCGGATGGGGGATTTCTCTTAGGTATGTGTGTAGTGAAAACGTGTTTTAAGAGTGAGAGTGTGAGATGAGAATCCCTCTTTTGGAATTTATAGATAAACCCTATTTTTCTTTTTTTTGCTTTTTTTTTTATCAAAATAGAGTATCCACAAAAACTACTAATAAAGTTTTGAGTTTAATGTGTGTGATGTGATGAAACAAAATGCTAAAGTAGAAATAAAGAAAATAATAGTGAAATAGAAGAATTAGAGAAAAGGATGGAGAATTTGACCTTTTTATGAGTCCTTGATGTTGATCTTAGATGTAGATATGTTGATCTTGTAATGGTATGAAAGTGTTATGGAGAGGTGGGGGCGGGAATTTACCAAGTGAGGTAAGAAAGTGATGGAAGGGAATGTGCGAAAATGGGTTTTTTAGGAAAAGGAACAACTCTAAATTCGAGATAATGTTCTCTGGCTTGCAGAGAGGGGTGTTCAGGGGTACCTTTCAAAGTGAGGTCATGACCTCTATTTATAGGTCCAAGGGGAATACCGATTGGTAAGGGTATAGACCTACCTATCGGCACAGTACTTCAGGCACACTGCCGATAGGCAGGGTCCCTGGGGTGCTATTTGGTAATCCGTAACAATTTTTTTGGAAAAATGGGCGTAAAATGCAAATCGTAAGTAAGAATCATGTACGGGGGAGACTGTTGGAAAGGGTATTCAGTGCCCTTCGAGACTTCATTTAGATCTCTTCGGTTTGAAGAGCCGAACAAGATCAAATGGTCAACTTTAGGTCAATTATGTGGACCTATAGGATGAGGGTGACTGGTTTAGATGGTTGAAGAGGTGTTAAGGTTATTTCAAAAGGGGATAGGGAATCCAATTTAGTGAGTTGAGGTCAATTCTGAGGACCTATGGAGACAAAGATGATCTATTTAGTGGGTCAAAATCAATTCAGAGGACCTAAGGAGACGATGGTGAACGATTCTATGGGTCGAGATCAACTCTGAGGACCTAAAGTTGTGTTGGGGATGACCAATTTTTTGGGCCGAGGTACATTCTGAGGACCTAAGGTTGTAACAACCAATTTTGAGGGTTGAGGTCAATTCTGAGGACCTTGAGTTGGGGCGACTAATTTTGTGGGTGGAGGTCAATTCTGAGGACCTACAGTTGAGGCAACACATTATGCGGATCGAGATCAATTATGAGGACCTAAAGTTGGGATGAACGATTTTGTTGGTCGAGGTCAATTATGAGCCTTAGATATTTATTATGTCTCGGATAAGATGCGAATACTATCATTGGACCAGGTCAAGTCTAGTAAAATGACTTTCCAAGAGGGAAGATCTCGACTTTTCAGCAGTTGGTCGACCTCTTTGTCAATAATTTTTATTTTGGTACAAATCCAAGGAAGAAAGTGGCCCACCTGCTAAGCAACGGTCAAAGGGCGGATGAAACGGTAATGGAGTTCATCACACGATATAATAGGATAATCTTTAAGTGATTGATTACGATGAAAAAATTATCAACACCATAATTATGAGCGGTCTATTGCCTGGAAAATTATATTCGGCGCTAGTTAAATAGTGGCTGAGTACAATGGTCGAGCTCCTTGTTAAGGCAGGAAAATTATGAACATTGAAGAGGCTGTGGTATTAACGGAATCCAGTTATGCCAAAGTTGAGGTTGATAAGAGATCTATTAAGATTGAAAAGCCTCGGGAAAAGAAAGCTGAGAAGTTGATGAGATTCAATTAATACACCCCGCTCACCGTAGGCGTACACCACATCCTCAAAAAGATCCAGGGAAGTACCAAACTAAAATGCCCGAGTAAATAGAAGGTCGCACCAAAACGGAGAGATAAGGATAAGTACTAGGAGTTACACAATGATCACATACACATTATTGATAATTGCTTATCCTTAAAAAAAAGATAGAATCTTTGATCAGACGTGGAAAATCGACAAAATATGTGGACAAAGGTGGTCGTCTAAATATGAGAGACGATGATAAACCTAGGCCACGATCTAAATCCCCTTGTAAAAAGGCGGATAAGAAGAAACATGGCCAAGACGAGGAACGAGATCCAATTTTTCCCAAAAAGCCCAAAGAGCTAATAAATAACGTCACCATGATTTCTTTTGGTTGTCACTTTATAGATGGAGGTGATGGAGGTAGTAAAGATGGGCCTCCCGAGAGGAAAACCTACCTCAACGAGGCAAAGGCCTGTGTTCACATCAAAGAGATCAATTTGGCCCCTACCAAAAAGACTCGTCCTCGTAAGATAAATAAAGATCATATCATTATTGGGTTTTCAAAAGATGATTTGTCATAAATTCTCTATCCCCATGACGACCCTCTATTGGTCACTATGATGGTGCACGAGAGAAGAGTATCAAGAATTATGGTCGACAGTGTAAGCTCTACAAATGTACTATTCCACAGTTGATTCAAGAAGTTAAGGTTGAAAAAACAAATAATAAAGGCGTAGCATAGACCGCTTATCTATTTTTTAGGGGAGAAGGTGTACCCCTTGAGAACAATTGAACTAGAGGTTATCTTCGGCACATATCCTACCTACCGAATAGAAATGATACATTTTTTTTCCTTGATGAGAACATCCACTCAGCCTAAACCATCATCTTTGGTAGGGTCACACTGAAGAATGAGTATCATCTAGTACCCTGAGCTGGAGAAGTTAGTGTTGGATTTTATTGAAGCTTATAGAAGAATAAAACCCTACTTTCAATCTTATAGAATCATGATATATACAGACCTTACTCTATGACGAGCCATTCATAAGAATGAGAAATCTGGTAGACTGGTGGCTTGGGTTAAGGAACTAGGAGAGTATGACATCACATATGAGCCCAAAATGGAAATTAAGGGTCAGGCCATAACAGACTTTATAGTAGAATTCATTTACGAGGAGAAAAGAGTTAAGGAGACTTCTAAGGAAGAGAGATCGGAGATAAAAAAAAACATCCGAGATGACTTCTACAGAAGATAGCTCATCAATAAAAGTATCCGAGAAAACTTCTCTGAAAGATAGCTCAACAGTCAAAGTAGTCAATTTTACGGAAATAGTCCAGTATTGAATCATACGAGCAGAAGTCTACAAAAAAATCATTTGATCATATCAGAGATAGACCAGAGACATCGGCTCGACAAGATGTAAGAACTCATGAGACGCAATAGATGAAAAATTTATTCAAAAATGGATGTTTAGTCGAAGGCAATTTCGAAGAAGGGCCTCTTATGTGGCAGTTGTTTGTAAACGGTTCATCATGTACCGGCGATAGTGGAGCAGGTTTGATCATTAGTACGCCTGATGACATAGATGACAAGCATATCCTCGGACTCAAATTCTAGGCCTCCAATAACAAGGAAGCATATGAAGCACTCATAACTGGATTGGGATTGTCCTCATCACTGGGAGCTGAGAAATTATCCTTACATAGTGATTCTCAAGTGGTCGTAAATTAAATCCTCGAAGATTACGAGGCCAGAGAATAATCAATGGTGAATACCTAGCCAAATTAAAAACATTATTAGCCAGGTTATCAGCTGTACATATGGTGAGAATACCAAGGGTTAAAAATGCCCGAGCAGACGCGCTTGCTCGTCTAGCATTAACAACAAGAGTTGAACTCAAGAGAATAGTCCTAGTGGAAATCTTATCGCAACGCATTCTCAACCTGCCAAGCTATCCCCTCTAAATCGTTAGAGTGTGGGGTCATGCTCTTTTATCTCATTGGCCCCGGGACAAACACCGTTGTCTAAGTCTCATTCTTCACTGGCCAACATGCACCCGATGTCCGATGTCACCCTCCATAGCCCCACCTACTGGAGGACTTATAAAAATATCAGATAATTTGATTTATATAATAATTGGGATTCAATAAAAAAATTATTATGGTGTATATACAGAGGAGATTAAAGATCTCATACCTTTGTGGTTCCTTCTGGCTTGAACCGTTGAGATTTAATCTCTTTCGTGTTACATCGATCCGTGATAAAATCAAACGTTGTGACAGCCATAAATCAAAATGATTTTTTAGAAAATCTTAATAGTGTCAAAAGTATATCTTTCCCGAGTTTTTAAATCTTTCGGCCTCTGGAACACCCAGAAAAAATTTGAGCCCCATCAGATAAACGGTTCTCAAGTTATGGCTCCTACAAGTAAATACCATGATATGTCACAAATTTGCTTGGGCAGATGAAACTGTATGTTCTTAAATTAATTCCATCCCCAACCCTTCAAATGCATGAATCCCAAAGTATTATATGAGTGTTTATATGTATTATAAAACTTTCTTGAATATTTAATCAACCTTCTTGATTCGATTCCAGATCTAATATGTGTTCTCAGATCTGCTTCGTGAATCACTATTTTGAAAGATGCATGAAGAAGGTAACTCAAATGATATCCTAATGACTTGAAATTTATCATGCCTCTTTCTATATGTATCAGAAACATGTGGTTTCAATTACGTAAATTTTGGACTCTCAAAATTACGAAAATCGATTTTACAAGATGAGAGCTTTCAAAGAGACCTCGAGATTTTCCATGTTATTTCTTTAAGCCAATGCATGCCATTGGTGTGTGGGTACCAAGGAGCACGACCGTACCACTCCTTTTTACGTATTTGTTTATCTATAATTATCCCACACTTATTAGAAGACAAGGGGTAGCTTATGTAGGATAACATAGGGACCCCGGGGAGAAATAGGAGACTAACTTCCTACAAAATTAGGAACCCTAATTAAACGCAATAATTAATTTCATAATTATATAAATTATTATTCATTCCACTAAAGAATAATAATTGCACTCTAGTATACTATCCCAAAATTATATTTTCGAGCTCGTCCTTATTAAAAGCATGATAATCCCCCCACATTAAGATTACAGATAATCGTCAATTAAATTAAATTATGACAATTATATTTAATCGACTTCTTATAAATTCCTTGAGATCGTCTTCTTAACTTATTTAATATGTCGGATAATTAAATCCAATGGTCGGGTTTGACATAATCAAAACGTATAAGCTACATCAAGAGGGTATCATCAATCTCTATACCGAGATGTGGATTCCATTCATAATTAACTTTCACCATTCACTAATCATCATTACCCAATCTACCAAGCTTATTAATCCACAAATGAATCTCACCCAATAGGTCAAATTAATGAACAATTGATGCACGTGTCGATCAATTATTCACGGATTAAGATCTTAAGCACTCATAATAACCATGAGATGTGCATTATCTTATTTAGTCATTATAAAGACAATTATCTCGAATTGGTCTCGTTCAATACACACAAAGTCTACTAGCACAATAAGTCGAAACTATATTGTTTCCTATAATCAAGATACATCTACTAAAATATTGTTCTACAATCATATCGACAATGTGTCCATCTCCATCTAAGATTGTGAGCCATACTTATATTCTACAAGAACCGATGAGATCTTTCGTGTTTAAGACTAACTCTACACAAAAAATCATATACTATGTAGAATAAAAGACACCTATGCATATATATATATATATAAATAATATGGTGCAAACATGACTTGTGAATATTCTCATTAAATAGACATACTAAAATTCACTAGTGAACCATGAATTTTAGTATACAACGCTAACAATCTCCCACTTATACTCAAAGACATGGAACCATGCATCTAGAAACCACACCTCACACCTAAAGTAAGAGGCTTACCGATTGTATACCAATTCAATCACAACCACTAGAAACACATTTATATATAATTTATTATACAAGGCGTACTTTACACTTTCTCGAATCTTAAATCTGATTGAATACATGGGTTAGTAACCTACAAGTTTCTTACCTCTTTATTTGGAAACAAAATATATATTCATTAATCATTTTTGAGTACTTGAATATATATTCTGCCAAAACCAATGTTCTATTCTAGAGTTATACAAATTCTAAATCTGAAATAGCAGAAGTCTTTCTTGGAATACTGCATAACAAAGTCTCGAAAGAAAGATATAAATATGATAACTTAGATAAGTCAAACTACATTCTTTCTAGTGATAAAATGATAATCGGATCCCAAAAAGTGTAACAAGATTTTCTAACGTTTTCATATTGAACTACTTAGAATAGCACATTCTAAGTGTACGACATATCCCTACATCACATGCGACGATAAATATATCCATACATCTAGTATCTAGAAACACAACCACGTTTCTATCACTCCTTTTGTACACACTGGACACATCTGTGACACCCCGTCTAATTAAATACCGGGTAGCTACTCCTTTATTAAATTAATACAAAATGCCAAGTTGGCTCAGTTAATAGCATCACTGTCGAAAAACGTTTTAACAATTACTAGCCACCTAATATTTAAAAAGATGAGTTGCCAATTTTAAATTAAATCCGATTAACATACAACAAGTAGATAATGCAATGCTAATATAACCACCACCACATGGTCACAATAGAGTAACCATCAAGTAATAAGGAGTCCGGAGGAAAACTCCTCACAACAATCCAAATAACGAATTAAATAACTACCAAGACTGCATCATTAAATAAATTACAACCCAAAGTCTGAAATAACTGAAATGTAAAATGTCTCTAAAGGAAATGGGGCGACATGCCCAACAAAATAAGAAAGTCTGCTCATGGAATCAATATCGAGAATGGAGGCGTCTACTGTCAAGGTCCTGTAACTTCCACAGCAGCTACAGCACGTTACCTGAATAGAACTCCTGTGCATGGTGTCCTTGTGGCTGGGCACCTAAAAGGTTTTACAAAAAAATAGATTTGAAAGAAAATGGGTGAGAGCCCGAATGTGAAAATAGTTTAAAAATTTGCAAGTGTTTAATATCATTAAACAGTGAATATAAAGTACATGATAGTGTGTGCACTCACATGAGTTCCTCACCTCTCAACTAATTGTGCACTCATGTCGTACTCGTACCCATTCTAGTTATTCCCATATTTAACTAGTCCGAAATTAATTCTAACATTACTATATGATTACCGCTAAATCCGACATCTTCATCTAAATAGAGAGCATTACATTAAATCTCGGTTTCCCATTATTAGTGACATTACTTATTAGGGATCATCCATTTTATCTATGCAAAACGTTGTTATAACTACTCACAATTATACACGACAATTCATTTCAATTAGCAGTATATTAATCTCATAATAAATATACAATACTAGCACCCCGAGACTAAGTTGCGGTGCAC
Organism: Sambucus nigra; assembly: GCA_949130495.1. Taxonomy (NCBI): domain Eukaryota; kingdom Viridiplantae; phylum Streptophyta; class Magnoliopsida; order Dipsacales; family Adoxaceae; genus Sambucus; species Sambucus nigra. Next base: position 103,923,106 of record OX422224.1, read on the forward strand.
ACATACTCTGCTATCCAATCCCGGTACATCACGTACATAAGGACCACGTATTCCGAATCTCTCAGGAATCGTTCAATAAACAACAATCACAAACAATGGAGGCGAACATAGTTCACATCACATGGGTCACGCACATACCTACGCTCCCACGATCAGCAGACTTATTAACTTCTCAATAAGTCCTTCTCTGACCTATGTCCTTGAGGTACCAATCTATATCCCCCCGTAGGCACACAAATATTAGATGGCCCTAAATGAACGACAACCTCCCAGGATAGCAAGTACGGTAGGTATGTTATACACAAATAACTACATATACTAAGCATTCACACATCTTATATATTACAATATTCGATTAGTGGTATACTTCTCGTTCTTATGCCAACATTTAGTGTTATACAGCTCACAAATACCCGGTTTATGTGTATATAAATTATCAATACTTCTCACGTCGTAATTAGTTACTCGCTTCCCAATCCACAATTTACCCTCCGGTATACTACACAATTCTAAGTTTTACTCGTCAATGTACCCCAAATCTCCCAACTATACCCACTAGTTAATAAGGGGAGCTTATCTCACCATTTAGTTAAGTCTACGGGATGCTAGAAATAAAATCCGGCCAAAAAGGCCATTCTGTCAACTCGTTAGAAACCTCGTTCGAACGAGGTCGTTCGAACGAGTTTTCGTTCGAACGAAAGTCTTCGAATGAACTACCAACTCGTTAGAAGTCATACTGTCATCTCGTTAGAAGTTCGTTTGAACGAGGTCATTCGAACGACCTGGGAAGGTCTTCTAACGAGATGGCAGTTTCGACCCAGAAATCCTTAAGTCCGTTTTTCTTCAATTTTCTCTTCTCTAATTCCACCCAAAAATTATACAATTGATATACTAACGTTTTTAATCCATTCCTAATCACCCTAGATCATTCCTTAACATATTTTAAGGGTCAAATCTTACAAATCATCATGGATTTAACCTAACCCCCAATTATTTCCCAAACCCTATGAACATGAATCCCTAATTTCATTTTTGCCCAATTTCTCATCATAAATCCGTTTTTAAATCTTCCCATATAACTATTCAGGTATGAAATCAATCCATTATCATACTACATGCAAGTCCTAACCCAAATTCACAGTTTCTCCAACATATTTCATGGGTTTTCTTCAAAAAAATTAAATATCAAATAATTCCTACACTAAGCATGGAAGACATATTCAATGCATTAAAAATACTAAATCACTTGCCTTAGATTGTTCTTCCGAATTTGATGTTGAAGGTTGAAGGTTGTCCTCTTCCCTCTCTACAGATTTCTCCCAAGGTTGAAGGTTGAATATGGTGGTTATGGGTTTTCTCTTTTGGGAACCTCTCTCAACTCTTCCTATAACTCCCGTAGCCCTCTAACTTGTTAAATGCTGGTAATGGGCTTAGTGGGTTACTAATAATGTATAATTAACTCTTAAAATTCGTAGGCTTTAATTCCCAAAATTTCAAAATTACCGAAATACCCTTTTAAGTTATCAGTATGGCCCAAAAATGCCCCGGGACCCAAACTCCCGGCTAGTATTTTCTGACTATAACGACCCTTCCGGACACGTTGGCGCACTCAAAATGACCATTCGGTTAATAAAAATAAAATCCACTTTTTAATTCAAATAATTATATTCCTGACGCGATTGACACGCGCATCCCAACTAAATTTTTAAATTGTCGTATTTCTATCTCGTGACAATTTAAATACTCAATACTCATGAAGTTCTCAATTTCAATAACATAAACAAATACCAACTCACATCTCGCTAGTATTTATATCCGGATTAATTCCCAATTAATTCTCATTTAATTTAATTAATACCTTAAATAAATATCAATAAAATTATGGGGTATTACATACTCCCCCCCCTAATAACAGAATTTCATCCCGAAGTTCGGAACTAAAAAGTACCTGGTAAAAACAGCTCTGGATAACGCTCGCGCATCTCATCCTCGCGCTCCCATGTGGACTCCTCGGCATTATGATGCCGCCACTGCACACGTACCAACGGAACTATCTTTGACCGCAGTTTCCGCTCACTTCGGTCTAAAATAGCAATCGGTCCCTCCTCATAGGAACTATCGGGCTGGAGATCGATGTCCTCCAAAGCAATGTGAGTATGGGCCAAATCATCCCTAAGATATTTCCTTAGCGAGTAAATATGGAACACGTCATGAATCCTATGCAAGTGCTCCGGTAACCCAAGTCTATATGCAACTGGCCCAATCCGCTCGATGATAGGAAATGGCCCCACATATCGTGGTGCCAGTTTCCCCTTCTTCCCAAAACGTATGATCCCCTTCATCGGAGATACTCTACGTAACACCTGGTCCCCCACTTTGAATTCTCTGAAGAACCACTTCGCATCAGCATAGCTCTTCTGTCGGTCCTGAGCTACCCGAATTCGACTCCGTATCATCTCTATCCTTGCCGAAGTATCCTGAATCACTTCCGGCCCAAGGAGTTTGTTGTCCCCCACTTCTAACCAATATGCTGGGGAACGACAAGGTCTACCATACAACGCCTCAAATGGAGCCATACCAATGGTGAACTGATATGAGTTATTATAATCAAACTCCACCAGTGGAAGGTACTGCTCCCATCCACCCCCAAAATCTATGATGCACATACGCAACATGTCCTCCAACATCTGATTTATTCACTCGGTCTGCCCATCGGTCTGCGGGTGATAAACCGTACTCAATCGCAATTCAGTGCCCAAGGCCTCCTGGAAACTCTCCCAAAATCGTGAAACAAATATCTTGTCCCGGTCAGACACGATATTTAAAGGCACGCCGTGAAGTCTCACTATCTTCGAAATGAAAATCTGGGCGTACTGTCCCGTAGTGTAGTCTGTCCTTACGGGTAGAAAATGAGCAACCTTGGTCAACCGGTCCACAATTACCCATATGGAGTCGTGACCCCTCTGCGACGTAGGTAACCCCATGATAAAATCCATGGATATGCTCTCCCACATCCACGTTGGAACCTCTAATGGCTGTAGAAGTCCCGCCGGTCTCTGATGGTCCACCTTTACTAGCTGACAAGTGGCACATTTGGAAACAAACACGGTAATATCTCTCTTCATCCCGCTCCACCAATACTGACGTCTCATGTCTTGGTACATTTTATCCCCACCAGGGTGTACCGCGAACCGTGAGCCGTGTGACTCTGTCATCACTTCGTGTCACAAGTTTTCCCCTTCCGGAACGACCAGTCTCCCATTGAAGTGTAATCCCCCATCTGAGCTAACGGTATAGGACTCGACTCCCTCTACTAGTAATCGAACTATCTGCTCCTGACAGAATGAGTCATTTTCCTGGGCCTTTACCACTCTCGTAAGAATCTAAGGTGTAATAGTCATCACAGACATCAACGATCGGGCCACTGCATCCTGGTGTCCCAACTCCTTCCACTTAGCTTTCCACACCTCGGCCACTTCATCTACTGGCCTACGGCTCAACGCGTCTACTACCATGTTAGCCTTCCCCGGGTGATATTGGATATCAAACTGATAATCCTTCACAAACTCAAGCCACTGTCGTTGACACATGTTCAACTCCTTCTGCGTAAAGAGGTACTGCAAAGACTTGTGGTCCGTGAACAACCGAAATTTTTCCCCCAGGAGGTAATGTCTCCAAATCCGTAGGGCAAATACAACTGCCGCTAACTCCAAGTCATGGGTGGGGTAATTCTTCTCGTGAGGCTTAAGCTTACGGGAAGCATAAGCTATGGCCTGACTCTCCTGCTTCAATACACCTCCAAGTCCTTGTAAGGATGCATCGGTGTAGACTAGATACTCAACTCCCGATCTCGGCAATGCTAACACCGGTGCTGAGGTTAACTTGTCCTTCAACTCATCGAATGCCAACTGACAGGCATCGCTCCAGATGAATGGCACATCCTTACGAGTCAGATGTGTCATAGGACCCGCTATCTTTAAGAAACCCCAAATAAATCTCCTGTAGTATCCTGCTAGGCCCAAGAAACTATGGATCTCTGTCGGTGTCGTGGGCTGTCCCCACTCCCTTACTGCTGATACCTTCCCCGGATCAACAGATATTCCCCGGTCTGAAATGATATGCCCCAAAAACTGAACCTCCTTCAGCCAAAACCCACAGTTTTCATATTTTGCATAAAGCTCGTTTTCATGCATAATTAACTCTTAAAATTCGTAGGCTTTAATTCCCAAAATTTCAAAATTACCGAAATACCCTTTTAAGTTACCGGTATGGCCCAAAAATGCCCCGGGACCCAAACTAAACCCCCGGCTAGTGTTTTCTGACTATAACGACCCTTCCGGACACGTTGGCGCGCTCAAAATGACCATTCGGTTAATAAAAACAAAATCCACTTTTTAATTCAAATAATTATATTCCTGACGCGATTGACACGCGCGTCCCAACTAAATTTTCAAATTGTCGTATTTCTATCTCGTGACGATTTAAATACTCAATACTCATGAATTTCTCAATTTCAATAAAATAAAAAAATACCAACTCACATCTCGCTAGTATTTATATTCGGATTAATTCCCAATTAATTCTCATTTAATTTAATTAATCCCTTAAATAAATATCAATAAAATTACGGGGTATTACAACATCCAACCATTTATCAAAATCATGTATTTGATTACCTCTTTTACTAGATTCACTTGCAACTGATGGGTTTAACCCCATCTTGCTGAATCTATATGGTACCAAATATCATAACTTTTTCAATAATGTTATGCATCATTGTGAAGAAATACATTATTATAGTTACAGGGTTTGTTGTTTTCTTCTCCAGGGGTCACGATGGTTGGCAATCCTAAGAATAAGAAACACTCTCACTATGACAAAGTTACCCCTTTACGTGTGTACATACCGTGATGCATTTATATGGTTTTCACCATTATGAGAATTGAATATCCTCCCACTGTGATAAGGTAGTATAATGTCATACTCATTTCTTTGTGATGTTTTCACATATACTGGTGGTATGAAATAAGTTCGCATAAGCCTATTAGACCTTCATTTATTTCGAAAAATGCTTTGGGGAATGTGGTCTAGAATATAGATTTAAACACTTTTCCTTGTTCCAACTTATCGAGTTTTCTCCTAACACAAGTGTTGCACTACCTATTATGAAAAGTACCAGAAATAAGTTTGAAAGAAATCCATTATCTTTAATGGCAGTAAAGAAAACTAACTTGTAAAACAATCTTGACATATGTGTATCTATATCTTATGAACAATTCTTCATGAATCTTATCACATGTGAAAGAAACCTAATTCTTCTCTCTTTGACACACCACTACTCAAAGTAACTTGTGGAATTATCTTCATGGATATAATCTGAGCTACTCATATGTAATTGTTAAATTCCCGAGTAGGTAGTTATAGAATTACATCAATCATAATAAACCATTTCTAATATTTTCTGTAGCTATAATACCTCCTGGTTATTTTCCATCTAAACCATATTCATTAACTAGAAGTGCATCCACTTTCGATGAATATAAGAACCCATATGCTATCAGTTTAGAATCCATTTAGGTAAAATGACATGGGTATTTGGTGATATAGATATATTATGGTTTACAAAGAATAATCTTATCTTTTTAGTGATAAATCATGAATATTATTAAAAAACTATAGCGTACTAAATATGAGATTTATTTTGTAATGATTATTCGCTTTAGTACCAAATATGGATATATTGTTTGTTATCATTAACAACATATATGTTATGAAAATAAAACAAATAGCCTTCCATAAAAAGAGTAGAATCCAAACCAAAGTTCCTTCTATTCTTACATATGTATAAGCAATCAATTAAAATTCATCTCTAATTATCAAAACTGAGACTCACGTCTCCCATTGCAATTGCAAATTCCTAGTAGTAGATAAATTCACGTATCACTAGTTGACTGGTTTCTGGAACCAATGATTAATGGCTCGTGTGTCTACAATCCATGGTATCGTAGAAAAAACTATTAAACATTATTCAACTTTTTGAAAATAAAATGTATCTACATTGTTCTTTTAAACAACATAAGCTTATTAACTCCTACTAGTGTTCTGGTTGCTCTTAGTGAATTCACTTGCGATTATGCAATTCACTAACTGTCTTTGAAACCTATCCACTGCCTCAATTCTAACTTAATAGTTTATGATTCAAATTTAGCTTCTCTTCACCTTTCGGCTAAAAAGTGAAGTTATTTCAGTAACTTGAATACTTATATGATATCCTGATAAAACCTTTTGTTGTGGAGGATATCGACGTGGGTTTCCTCATCAATTTCACCTCCTTATATTTATAGTTCCTTTAAATGATAAATCACCGTGAAAACATAATCTTATATCTAGGGTTGTATCAGTCATACTAATGTTCCTGTAAAGTCATTCATGGAAATCTGCCTAACTATATGACCCTGATTATCAAACATTAGATGTGAGATAATCATCATATCGTAGGCAATGGACACATTTTAATACTGATGTCACAATATATATGACTTAATTAACAAGTCATATTGTGTAATCTCACTAATCTTATCGACTTATATTCCAAATTTCCTTACAGTAATCTTATAATGTGACTATTCAAGACAACACTGAGAAAATACACATATGCATTTATCTACCGTCAACACTATGTCCAATTTAAATTCAGTCCTTTTAATTAATACCAAAAGGTATATAAAATTGAGTATGAAACAAGTGGATATTGGAGTTACCATTTAAAACTAGAGAATCACATAATAAAGAACATATTATGACAAGCAGTTAACTTTGAATTCAATTTAAAGTTGGTTCCATCTACCATTTTAAAATAATTCGTTAGCATCTCAATTGTCGTTTGAATATCATTCCTCTTTGGAGAACCTACTATCCATAATCACATTAGGCAGGCCAATTCCTTTAATTTTACCATCTAGGCAAAGACTATGCCAAATAAAATTATAATAGCTGACACTGTGGTACCACAAAATAATAGCATTCCTCTTTGGAGAACCTACTATAATTTTGTGTCTAAATGTATACCACCAACTAATTTTAGACGATCCCATATCACATAGACTCCTCCTTTTGAGGGAAGCTCATATAAATATGAGCCCAAAATTACCTGTAAGGAAATTTGCACTGGTTACCACAATAATTAGTATTCCTCTTTGGAGGCTATTGGTGGATTTATTTATGACCAAATCCCTCTCCCACTTAGTAATTTAAAACTTTTTTGAGGGTTGTCAAAAAGATAAGTTTAATTTTAATATTTTAAAAATACAGGGTAGCTCACGCATGTCAAAATTTCTAGTTGTCCAAATTTTCGACTGTCCAAATTTCTACGCATCCAAAACACGTGTAATAAATATAAATTTTAAATTCCTTTATATTTACAAAATAAATTCGGGAATTCAATTTATATTTTCTAATTACACATATTAAAAACCCATAATTTAAAAAAAAAAATTAAAATATAACCATGAAGATATTCGATTTAAATTATCCAGTTAAAATAATAACCACGTAAGGAACCATACCAAGTAGGAAATCTAGGTTGAGTCGAAGTTTACCCATACTGTGCCACCACTACCAAAATACTCCGAGAGGTTTCTCGTGCCAAAATAGCACATAATGCACCACCGTGCCCTGTCACCAGGGTGCCTAGTATGCCTATGAAGTGTGTCGTGACACCTCTGTGTGATATCGTAATCACTAACTGACACTCCCATGGTCTGTTACGACACAATAAGAGTCCACCAAAACTGTCCAAATTGTTGTCTGACAAATTCGATTTGTCCATAAAATTATCTTCGGTGTTCGGCTCATTAATCGATGTAGATTCCGACAAACCAAAAAAATTACATGTTATAATTACAACCAGATCTAGTGATCTAAAGTAAAAATTAATTATTGTAACTCAATCGGAGACAAAAAAAAATAACTACGCATAAACGAGCGTAGGATCCAATCACATAAAATTAATAAAGATGAATCGGACCATAATGGAGGGACGAAAATTATGAATCTCTGGAAAAAAAAAGTTAGATTGTAGATCTATCATTCATTCAAGATTAAAACTAACTCGATTAAACCAATTTTGATGGACATCATGGATTACTTAATTATCATGTAAATCAAAATCCTACTCCGATACCAATTGCTGGAGGACATAAAAATACCGGATCATTTGATTTGTATGATAATTGGATTTCAATAAAAATATGATTATGGTGGATATATAGAAGAAATTCAAGATCTCATAACTTTTCGGTTCCTTCTAGCTTGAACCGTAGATATTTGACCTCATTTATGTTATAGAGGTTCATGACGTAAATCTAACGATGTGACAGCCACGAAACCAAAAAGATTTTTTTTTAGATATTTTTCTGATCTATAATGATCCCACACTTATTAGAAGACAAGGGGTTGCTTATATAGGCTAACACGGGGACCTCCCGGAGATATAAGAGACTAGTTCCTATAAAATTAGGAATCCTAATTAAACTCTATAATTAATTCCATAATTCTATAAATTATTATTCATTCCACTAAATAATAATAATTACACTCTAGTCTACTATCTCAAAATTATAATTTCGAGTTCCTTGTTATTAAATGCTTAATGATCTCCCCATGTTAAGATTACAGATGCCCATCGATTAAATTAAATTACTGACAATTATATTTAATCGACCTCTTATAAATTCCTTGAGACTATCTGCTTAACTTATTTGATATGTCGGATAATAAAAATCCATCGGACGGGTCAGACATAATCAAAATTTCTAAGCTACATCAATAGGGAATCATCAATATCTATACCGAGACGTGCAATCCATTCATAATTAACTTTCACCATACACGAATCACCATTACCCAATCTACCAAGCTTATTAATCCAGAAATGAATCTCACCCAATATGCCAAAGTGATGAACAATTTATGCACGTGTCCATCAATTATGTCTGGATTAAGATCTTAAGCACTCATAATAACCATGAGATGTGCATTATCATATATAGTTAGTATAAAGATAATTATCTCAAATTCGTCCTGTTCAATACACACAAAGTGTACTAGCACAATAAGTCAAAACTTTATCATTTTATGTAATCAAGATAGACCTACTAAAATATTGTGCTACAATCCTATTGATGGTGTGTCCATATCCATCTTAGATTGTGAACCATACTTATATTCTAAGATAACCAATGATTTGATCTTTCGGGTGTAAGTCAAACTCTACACACCAAATCATCTACTATGTAGAAAAAATATACTTATGCATAAATATATAAATAATATGATGTAAACATTACTTGTGATTATTCTTATTAAATAGACATAATAAAATTCACTAGTGAATCACGACTTTTAGTATACAACTCCAACATCACCCTCAAGTTGATGCAGGTCAAGGTTATGAATCTCTGCATCATCAACCATAATAGGCTCCAAAGGATCCATAATGCAAGGAAAATATATAAAAACCCGAAAAGAAACTCACAATTGAGTGCATAATTCACAAACAGAGAAAGAGAAAGAGAAATGAGATAGAAGAATAAGCAATTAGAATAAGTAAGGAAACCACCAAAGGCAGTCTGCCTTTATACATTTAGGCCTTAGAAACTTTTAATCGAACGGTTAAACATTCCTGATCATTTGACCAAACAGTTAACCATATAGGTTCCTTTGATCGAACGGTTAATGGGGATGGTTGACCAAACGATTAACCATCGGCCCACTTCCCAAAACTCCCATCCCCCAATCTTTTTACACCCATGTTAAAAATAGTCAAACCTATTTTGATCATTTTAGTTTCAATGAAGCATGTCCGCACACGCACCCTCTTAGTCGATCGCCTCTGTGAACACCCCGATTTACAATCGAGGTCTGGGTCATTTATCCTATTCAGTAAAAAACCTCAACCCAAACCCGCGAAAAATCCCATTGGTAAAAGTGAGAAACTACCCTAAAACAAGGGGGTCAAAACGAGAGAAATAAAACTTAGAGGGATAAAAGTGCAAAAACCTAAAACCTACCAAAAAGGAGAAAAACCTTTGCATGGGGTCCTTTAACCGAATGGTTAAAGGTCCTCATCCAACCTTTAAACGAACGATTAAAGCATTTAACCGAATGGTTAAATTATATTAGGTAATGATTGCATAATCTATGAAATCTTTACCCCATCTATACACATGTTTATCACACCCTCCCATCCACCATACATGTGGAAAGTCCTTTAACTGAATGGTTAAAGTCCCCTTTGACCGAGTAATCAAAGAATATCAATTGACCCCTATAAAAGGAGGTCCCCAGAAACATTGAAAAGAACCCCAAAGCCCAATATTTATTCAGTTTTCTAACTTTCTTCACCCTCAAGCATCTTTGAATCTCGAGTTTTATCAGAAAAAAGTGAAGTTCGCACTTCTAAAAAGTAACTTCCTCTGAGAAAGTCCCGAGTGAAGTTTGTACTTTTAAAAAGTCACTTCCTCCAAGAAATGTCCTGAGTAAGAGTCTTCTTCGCAAAAATAGAGGCAAACCTCTGCGCATAACCCACGAAAACTAGCACTTCTAAACGAAGCTCTACCTGACTTAACGATGCCATTTCATAGGGGACACTCACTCGGGAAAAAATCGGCTCATGCTACAAGGGTAAAGAAACTCTACAGAAATTTTGGTCAAGTAACCAAAAAAATATATATTGTGATAAACTGTCCATATATGTTTATCTCATTTAGATCGACACTCGTTTAGGGGACCGGGTATGCACTTTACAACGTTTAGATTTTAAAGCCTGGTTTTTAACCCAGCACCTCTGTTATTAAATTAAAATGACATACGCATATGTTAAATAAATTTTAATTAAATGCCATAACCAAAAATAAGATGAACACGTAGTTTTCAAAACCATTCTCAAGAAAGTGTCAGTGATCTGAGTCATTTTGAATATTTGCTAAAACCAAAGTCTAAAATCGGATAACTCCTACCGCTTCTCTGAGTGAATAAACCTTCTTGCTATGACGGCATCCCCAAATATGTGTTGTCCTGCTAGTACTTATTAAGCATCGATCTTTGATTAACGTATTTTTAAAATATAAATATATCATTCCAACACAACAGAAGGGCTACATAAGGACTAGGATCCAAAAATATCGTTATGATGTATATTGTGTAGCCGGTATCCCATTGCGTACACTCGTAAATATGTCATGTTAGTTGGAAATACGTTGTCTTTAATTCCAAGTCCTCTTAGATACATAGGCGTTATATCAAACCATACTCGTGTCCAAATACGGATGGACACGAGTTTTATAATACGTCTTTAATTCCAAGTCCTCTTAGTTACGTTAGAAATATGTCCTTATAATACGTCTCTTGACATATTATCTGTTAGGCATGCCTCGATATCTAGTCCAAATACGGAGCAACGAGTTTGAGGCATACGACACCTCTGGGATTTTAGACATGTCGACAAGTGATATCTATTTGGGTAGCTTCTAGTCCACTCCAACACTAAATATACACCCCCTCCTTCTACACCTACAAACTAGCCCGAAGAATAATACCTTTCGGTTAGTGATCGCCCGACTATCATAAGGTGATACGCCAATGTCAAATATCTCCAGGTCGACTCCCATTTGGAACCCCCACCTAATCTACCCTGTGTCTTACAAATACCTTCTCCGCCTCCCCAATCCAAGTCCTACACTTTAACACCCATCATGTTTGAACACGTGTACAACCGAACTACATAGTCTTTTATCCCAATTCCTCTTGGGTACGTAGGTACAATAACGAGTCTTTCTCGTGAGCACAAGCCTTGTCAACATATCTCTCGATATGTTGTCACAACAAAGATGCATCCATCTCTCATATTACCTTTCTATCCCTCATCGCTACGAACGAGATATCATACTATCTCAAAGTCACGACTTTTCACGCATACACACATATACTCTTGACGGCCTTTCATCACATAAGACGAGCTCTCTCACACACTTGTATAACCTCAACGGTCACCCGTTATCCAAGCCTAAATTTCTTACATACTTAATAATGGCCACACATTATCCGAATACACATTCGCACATAAGCACTCTTGTTTACCCATACCAATTTAAGTGGTGTTCCTCTACCTCTCACTTATGCCATTTTATACCCAAGCATATATCAATGTTTTAAGGCATTCTCAAACTAAGGTCTCTAAACATGTTCTGAAATAAAATAAAAAGTAATCACATAAAGTTAAGAGTGATAATACGTATATAATTAAGGAATCATAAATAACAAGTGGGGTTCCTAATACTTTCCCCACTCGTAACACGGTTCTCGAACCCCACAGAAAGAATCTCATGATCAATCGCAGACCTAAAGTCATTTTAGGATTAGCCCGAAAGGTTGAGTCTTATTGGGGATCCTATTTCCTTTCTTTATTGACTAGTTGATTATATCTTCTGCGAGTTTATACTTCCTTTTAGGGAACTTAAGAGGAGTAGGTCTACTAGTTATTCTAGTCTGGGCATTCTTACCTTCGTTGGCATTTCCCTTGAGGATTATCTGGTTTGGTTCTAGGAGAAGGTGAGATATGCAGTAGTCATGTGGGAGGTTGGTATCTATTATCTTTTCGAATTGACTCTTCCAGAATCTGTGGAAGTTCATTGGATTACCATGCTACATGATAGGTAGCCCCTCTATGATACGGAGCCCATCAGTGGTTCATTAGAGATGAGTACTTAAATGGAAGATGTGGATGGTTCAAAATCCTTTGATAGTGTAGGCATCAATTCTCCTTGAGTATCTTTACATAATATTTTTATTTTCTGATGATGATAAATGTGTACGTTGTAATGAAAATATTTTACCTTTTAATAAAAAAAAAGAGTCCCCCGCGGACTCAAAACCTTTCTTTGTCATCCTAATGACTCTATAACCGGTTCTTGGGAATATAAAAGACGAGATAAAATAAAAATATCTCACTCCCTCGGAGGGGTGTGGTTTGGTTGACTAAACCCATATGGGTTGCCTACGTACCTCCATTATGTGACAGGATTAGTTTAGTGATGATCTTTATGCATTTCATTGATTTATAGAGGATCTAGTCGTACGTAGTTTCTTCACGCATAGTATTTCTTAAGCCGATCTAAATTAATCATCTTGGCCAACTCTATTCTATAAATATCGATTAGGAGGGTCTCTCTTCCTGAAAGGATATATACCATATATGCTCTCGTCTAATTGGGACGGAACTTGCCTCGAGGGTCCTATATAGGATTAATGACTTATTTTATAACCAAGTCCCCTTATTTGACTCCTCCATTCTTGAATTTTTTATTGATTTCCCTATCGATCTGCTTGTGATACCCCTGCATGTGAAAACGTGTCAGTAATCATCACTCGTTTTACAATGTAAGTTCCTCGTATCTACTTTTTATCAAATCTTCCTCGGATATTTTATTTTTCTACAATACCCTAAAGGGGGATTTCCATTTTGATCGATAATATGGCTTCCATCCCATATACGAGTGAGAATGGTGTGGACCCAGTAGGTGTTATGACGCTGGTCTGGTATCCCCATAGTGTGTGCGAAATACGATCAGCCAAGTCTCGACATACCTTGATCATTTTGCTCAATATTGCCTTAATGTTCTTATTTGCTAATTTCGCAACGGTGTTGGTCTGGGGGTGGTATGAAGATGATTTTTGTCTCTGTATTCCATATTCCTCGATGATATTTGTGACTTCCACTTCGAAATGCATCCTATTATCATATATTAGTTCAAATGGTACCTCAAATATGCAGGTAATGTTCTTTCGTACGAATTGGGCCACCTTTTTACCATGAAGTCTAGGGTAGCTACAGCATCAACGAAGCTATTATGAGCCCTTGGAAGATAGAAGAATTGTACATCGTCGAATAGGGAAGTAATTTCTTCTAGGTATTCGTGATAGGGCAAAATCCTTTCTTCCCTGATTTTCTAATGTCCCAAGATTTGGCAATGATGAGGATGATATTATTGGTGAAATCATAGTTAAGTTTGATGGTCGTAGGCTGGTGTTTCCCATCTGGTAAAATCAGTAATATCCCAATGTCAAACCATTTCTTCTTTGTGGCTCCGTCGAAGTATAGCTGCCATCTATACTCTTCTTGACTTTAGGTTACCAGAATATCTTCATCTGGGAATTGAGCAACGATCTCTTCTTGCTCATCCAAATGGGATTCATCCAAGTAATTTGCAATGGATTTACCTTTAATTACCTTCTGATGCACGTACTTGATGTCAAACTCTATAAGAAGAAAAAGCCATTTTGGCATCCTACTTGTTAATGTCGATTTTTTGAGTAGGTATTTTGAGGTATTCATTCATGAGATTATCTTAATTTTGGAGGCAGCCATGTAATGCCCTAGCTTTGCCCATACCAAAAATAGGAAATATTTCTCTAGGGCCATATACTATTCTTCACAAGTGTTGAGCTTTCGACTTGCATAATATATGCATTGTTCTTTACAGGATTCTTTGACATATTGAGCCAACATGGCTCCTAATGTGGCATCAATAATCATGAGATATGGGGGAAGAGGTAGCCCAAGGTAAGGTAGGGCCAATACATGTAGGTTAGTCAGATATTGTTTGATTATATCTAAGGTTTCATGTCAAGTAGAGTTCCATATGTTAGTGAAGTCTTTATGAAGCATCTTGAAGATTGGTTCACATATAAAGGTCATCTGAGAGATAAACCTATTGATATATTGTAGATTTCCCAGAATGCCCATGACTTCCTTCTTAGTGCATGGCGATGGAATTTCCAAGATGTCCTTGACTTTGTTCGGGTCCACTTTGATCCATTTTTTACTGTTAAGGAATCCCGGTAACTTCCCTCTAATGAGTCCGAAGACGCACTTTTTAGGTGCATTTGATACATCCTCGGCCTTTCGAAAAACTTCCTTAGTGTCGAAACATTTCCTTACCATGTATTGGACTTGACGATCATGTCATCCACGTATACTTCAACATATTTATGGACCATGTCACTTGTAAAGGTGGTAGCCCCTCGTTTGTAAGTGGCACCGACGTTCTTGAGTACGAACAACATTACTGCATAATAAAAATCTCCCCAATGGGTAGTGAAAGTCTTTTTCTATTGGTCATTTGGGTGCATTTTAATCTGATTGTAATCGTCTAAGCCATCAACGAAGGATTCTAGGGCATGGTAATTTTACGTTCTACATCATATACACCATCAACGTAATTTATTGGTCAAAACATCCTTCGAATTACATATTTTAATTTAACATGTGATTCGTCTCAATAACCCCATTAACAAGGTACAAGTTTCTAATCATGTAATATTTCAAGCCTTAAAACCAATTTCAGAACTTAATAAAAATAGATTTATGATTAGATTCTCACTTTTCCTAATTAACTTCCTAATTATTTTAGGAAAACATGAGTATTTAACGTTTAGGCAATCATTTAAATTGAATAATACTTAAGAAGAACAATAGTGATATTCTTGCCTGGAAATAATTATTTTGAAAAATATGAATATTCACTTGCGTTCATCTCGCAAAAATAAGCCAGTTTCATTCTTGGGTGTTTTTGAGAAAAAGTGATTTAAGCCTCCAAAAACTGAGTTGAAGTTTTATTTTAGTGGAGGTTTAGGCTTGGAAAAGGGGAGAGGAGAAACTTGTAGGCTATTTATTTTGTTTGGAAGCCAATAAGTTGAAAAAGTTATAAAGTATGTGCCTTTAAAAAAGTCCAGAACTAAGAAAACAAATCCAACTAAAACACTCTAAAATTGTCCAACCGACCTCATTGTCCCGGGCCGAATTGATCCAGTCCTTAGGGCAAATCGATTCACCCCCTGTAGAGAAGCGAGTTCGGTCAAACACAAATAAAAAATTAAAAACATTCCCGAATTTCACCGAACTATCTTAAATCAAATATCTTTAATTTATTTGAATTCCAGCATGATATTTAACTTAATTAATTTTCCCCAATTACTAAATTAATTTTTGGAGCCCAAAATTATGGGGTATTACGGAACAACCATCTTTGGCTAGCGAAAAAGGACCTAGGGTTAGAAAACTTATGAGTAGATATGGCTTAGATGATGAGAGGGTTGTTTATGCATTGTTGGTTTATAGTGATGAGTCATTTACATATCGTGAGGCCATGAGTGACACTCATTGTAATAAGTGGAAGGTTTCCATGGGTGAGGAGATTAATTCTCTTCACAAGAACCAAACTTGGGATCTTGTGAAGTTGCCTAAGGGGAATAAGTCTATCGGGTGCATGATAAGAAAAATGGGGCTTCATATTTCGACATTCGTTATAAGGCAAGATTAGTAGCCAGGGTTTTTGCACAAAGGGAAGGTGTACATTATAATGACGTGTTCTCTCTGATGGTGAAACACACTTTTATCCGGAAGATATCGTCTCTGGTGGCACAAATCTTTAACAACACAACGTCAAAATGGCATTTTTACACGGGGTTTAGATAAGGAGATTTATATGTCTCAACCGGATGAATTCAAAGTTGTTGGAAAAGAAGATCATTTATGTCTTTGTATAGGTTAATGCAATCGGCTCGACAATATAAGCGATTTGACATATTTATTGTGGGCCATAAATTCACACGGGTTGATTTTAACCATTGTGTCTATTTTAAGAGGCTCAAAGAATGTACTTTTATTTATTTACTCTTATATGTTGATGACATTCTCATTGCTTGTTCGAGCATGTGAACATTGACAAGATGAAATCTTAATTGAGCCAAGACTTTGAGATGAAAGATTTGGGTAAAACCAAGACTATTAGCATGGAGATTAGTAACGAGAGGAAGAATGAATAGTTGAGCCTTACATAAAGGTAATACCTAGGGAAGTTTGTGGAACAGTTTGGAATGTAGGATTAAAAGCCTGTAAATACTCCCTTGGCTCCATACGTCAGACTTTTGGCTACGATGGCTATGAACACTGAGGGCGAGGTGACTATATGGCTCAAGTTTCATATACGAGTGTGGTGGGTAGCTTGATGTATGTCATGGTTTGTACTCGTCCAGATATAGCTCAAGCAGTAAGCGTTATGAGTAGGTATATGGATAATTTGGGCAAAGAGCATTGGAATGTGGTGAAGTGGATTTTACGGTATCTACGGGGATCACTTGATGTGGGACTTATGTGCCATCGAGTAGAGAAGTCAGTTATATGTGGGTATGTTGATTCGGATTATACAGGTGATTTGGACAAGCGTTGATCAACTACAGGGTATGTTTTTACATTATTTAATGGTCTGGTGAGTCGGAGGTCCATGTTGTAGGCAGCAATTGCTTTGTCTACTATGGAGGCAGAGTATATGGAGGCAACGGATGCTGTTAAAGAGGACCTATGGCTTCAGGGTCTTGATGGTGATTACACAAGATTGTGCGGAGGTGCATTGTGATAGCCAAAAGTTCTATCCAGTTGGACAAGAACTAAATTCATCATGGGAGGACCAAGCATATTGATGTAAGGTTTCATTTCATACGGGAGGTTATCGGTAGGGGTGTTGTTATTTTGAAGAAAAATGGCACCACGAATAATTTGGCTGACATATTGACTAAGATGGTATCGGGTGGTTAAGCTTGAGCATTATTCAAACTTGATCAATGTTTTACATTGTTGAGACCCTTCGGGGTCGTTTGATGGTGGTGTTCCTAAAAAAATGAGTTGATGTATGGAGTTGCAGGATTCGTTCACCAAGGTGGAGATTTATGGATTTTTTTGGCTCAGACATGATGACCATTTTTTTGCTCAAATGTGTGACTAACGAAGCCCTAGCTTCGCTGCAGTGAAGGAAGGCGTGACCAGCGAAGGGCTACGCTACATCAAAGGACTTCCTCGTAGGTCGCGGATGGGACCAACGTTTCGAGAGGTTTTTATGTGGGAACCTGATACTAGAAAAGTCCCAAGTTCGCTATAGCGAATAAGCATCAAATTAAGAATGAAAATCAGTTTTAGTGAGGCTTATTTGGGGCATTTCTGCCCTGTTTTCTCCCTTATATAAATAGAGCATTTTAGGGTGTTACACTTAATATAATAGCGACTTTTATCATCTCATTTATTGCTTGTATAAATATTCAAATTATTAGTGAGCTTGAGATTGTTGTAACCCTTGTTGATTGAATCAAAGAAAAGAAGTCATCATATGTGGACGTAGCCATATTGGTGAACTACGTACATTTTATCTTTTTCTTGTTAGTGTTTGTTTTCTCTTTACTTTCTCATTACTTTGCATTTATATTGTGTTCTCTTGTTATCTTTTAGGTTACTCCCATCTTGGATATTGGGTGTGCATGAATCACGCCATCGAGTGAGTATTTGCACAACAAATCGGAGAGCTTTGAAGAATTTAATAATGAAGAAGCCTAGAAAGATTGCAATGGAAGAAGAATTCAGGTTATTGAGAAGAACAATACTTGGGAGTTGGTGGAGAGGCCTAAAAAAAATAGGTCATTAGTGTGAAATGGATTTACAAAACAAAGCTCAATCCCAATGTATTAATCCAACAGAACAAAGCAAGACTTGTAGCAATGGGGTATTCTCAATAACTCAGAAATGATTTTCAGGAGACATTTGCACCAGTTGCAAGGCTTGACACAATTAGAGCCATGGCCACCCCAAAAGGTTAGTTTTTGTATCAACTTAATGTAAAATCATCACTATTGAATGGTTTGTTAAAAGAAGTTGTGTATGTTGAACAACCTCAAGGATTTGTTATGAAATGTAAAGAAGATAAGGTATATAAGTTGAAAAGGGACTTATATGGCTTGAAGCAATCTCCCCGAGCATAGTATAGTGAGATTGATGCATACTTCAATGAAAGAGGCTTCCAAATAAGTAGAAATGAGACCAAGTTTGTACATCAAAATAAGAGGAATGTAAGGTATTCTTATTGTCTCTATTTTCATTGACGACTTGATGTTCACCGGTAGTGATGCAAAAATGATTGAAGATTTTAAAAAAGATATGATGAAAAAATATGAAATTATTTATTTGGGTCTTCTAAATTACTTATTGGGTATTAAAATTTATCGACAAGAATATGGTTTTTTCATTTTCCAAAAGAAGTATGCTAGAACTCTTCTTAAAAAATTCAAAATGATGAATTGCAAATTGGTGGATGCACCTTTAGTTGTGAGTGAAAAAATGTTGAAAGAAGATGGAAGCAAAGAAGTCAATGAATCTATTTATATAAGTTTGGTAGGAATTTTGTTGTACCTGACGGCTACGAGGCTGGATGTCATGCATGCTACTAGTTTGTTATCTCGGTACATACACAAGGCGAGTCAAACTCATTTTGGGGCTGCGAAAAGAGTGTTGAAGTACATCCAAGGAACTCCTGATTTTGGCACCATGTATAAGAAGAATGTTGAAAAAAAGTTACTTGGGTTTTGTGATAATGAATGGGCCAGTTCTATTGATGACATGATAACTCTTCCAGGTTTGTGGTTTCTCTTGGCACTGAAGCAGTTTCATGGGCATAAAAGAAGCAACAAATCGTAGAACAATCATCCACTTAAGCCGAATATGTGTCGGCATCATTGGCAACTTCATAAGCGATGTGGCTAAGAATAATATTAAAGGATGTTGGTGAAAAACAAGGTGAGGCTACTCCAATTCTTTATCACAAGAAGTCCACGATTGCCATGACGAAGAATCTCGTCTACCATGGCAGCACCAATCACATTGCAATCAAGCATCATTAAATTTAAGAGATTGTGGAGGGTAAAGAGATTCATCTCAAGTATATCAAGATCGAAGATTAAGTTGCGAATATCTTCACCAAAGCTCTATTCAATGACAAGTTTCAATTTTTTAGAGAAACGTTCAACAAAGCCACTAAGGGGGAGCGTTAAAATTAATGTTTTATAATTCCTTGTATGATTTCTCTTAACTGTATTTTTCTTTCTTCTTGTTATGTTGGAGCTTAATTTCTCTTAACTGTATTTTTCCTTCTTCTTGATTTCTTCTATTATTGCAATATGATTCTTATCTAAACCCAACAATAACTCCCTCACAAGCACTAAGACTTGGGTTTCCTTTAGAGGCCCCATCACAAATAAGCTTACACGCCTCAAATTTGGTTTACCCAGTTGATCATTAAAACATTAGGAACATGGATGGGGTATTATTAAGGTAAAGATCTTTGAGTAACTGAGATTCAAGATTGCTTAGAAATTGAGGTTGTTATACTTGATTGTACAAATTTCTGACTTTAACTGATATCTCACCAATACATTGATTAACAGAGAAAGGGACCCCCTCAAATTTAATATTGTTCATAACTTTTTAATGGTTCCAGAAAATATAAATATATATGAATTATAATGAATAGGAGTCTAATGCAGTCAGCTTTGGTATTCATCAACCACTATTCATTGAATTTAAGATTAAGATGATTGGCTTTACTTTGAATCCCCCACAAATTTTGTAGAAATAATCTGAAACCTTAACAACAATATAGATACCCAAGAAAAAGTGTTGGATGTTTTTTATGTAGCCATCCTCACAACATTGACATTTGGAGATATGCATTTGTTATGAGAGTAATTCTAGAGGGACACATGATTTAAACACATTTTGATGGACACATTGACGTGTTGTGTCTGCATTAGTGTTTGGGGTCCATAATTCTCATTAAAAACATCAATCAATGTAGACACAACACGTCAACGTGTCAACTAAAAGGATTCTAGACCATGTGATGTCATGGATGTGACTATCCTCTTGTAATTCCACCCATGACATCACATGGGTTCTATTATTTTTCCCTTTATCCAGTACAATATTCGTCATCTCCTATATATAGTGTAGACCCCCATTTGGGAGAACAATCAATATAACCCTCGTCCCAAATTTAGAGTCCTCTATTCTATTTTGGGATGTCCCAAATTGAAAGTCCACTTTCTCTTTCTGGACATAATTAATGAAATCAAATTCCACGACAGTGAACATGGGTTTATCTTGGCCATTGATTGAAGGTATTCTTAATCTATAGAAAAAATGAATATGGACTCCGAATTTGGGGGAGAGAGAGTATATTAGATATTTTAGAGTTTCTCTCGTGTTGAGTAATTTTTTTGTGTACCATTGACATCAATGTCATAATAATTATTAGATTATAAGTTTTCATTTTTCATTAATGCAACTGAGGTGTTTGAGTTGCTTTGTTGCACCGTGAAAGTAATTGTTCATCAAGGAAAAGTGAAATAGTAGTCCACCCATAAAACTTTTAAGCATATGAACTTCACCATGTTGCTATTTCTAACCACATTTACAATTAGTAAACCACCAAAATAATATTAGGACAAAAAAAAAATCTCACATAACTAAATGTAATTTGAATCATTTGTATCATGCTTATAATGAAACCTTCGCGAACACAGAATCGCTGATCAGGCAAAAGATTTGATACAAAAATATCTCAACAGGTACCTGTTAATTGCAAAATCCCAGGGCAACCAAAAAACGATAAAAATAAACCGAAGTACTATTTTTCAATATAAATTATATGAAACAATATGAATGAGATACATACAACACTCCCCCATTTTTCATGTTGATGGACTCAAAATCATCGTCTATATATTCATGAGTCGAATATGAAAACAGGGTATCTTCATTGACTGAGTTAGTTAACCTATGTTCAGCAGCACTGATAATGAAGGAATCCATGACTTTTTGGAGCTGCAATAAGTATTGTATTTTTTCAAAATTGACCAAATTTCCATTAAATAGTTATGATAATTTGGAATTGCTAGAAAGTGAAGAGACGCTATATATATATATAAACATTTTAATGAAGAATGTGAAAATGTGATTGTAAAATAACAAATCCGTTAAAGCTGTATTGTAAATTCACTGACATATGGATCATTTGTGTCCATAGTTATTTGAAGAGAATGCTATAATCAAGAACAATACCGTTCATTTGATTTTCAATTGGAATGATTTTTATATGAAGAGATGAAGAAACTTTGGGGGTTTTATTCAGCTGATGGCGATAAACAGTAATGTGATTTCGTAAATTTTGTATATTTCATATATTTAATATATTCCTTATATTTATATATTTTGTACATTTAATATATTCGGTATACTCATATATTACGTATGATTAATATATTTCATATATTTCGTATAGTTTTTTAAAAATAATTCATTTATTTCGTATATATAATATCTATTATATATATATATACTGAATATGTATTATTTACAGAATACACACACACACACACACATATATATATTATATATATACTGAATATCTATTATTTACATAATATATACATATATATGGAATATATATTTACATATAATATTTACATATATACAAAATATTATATGTAAATATATATTCCATATATATGTAAATATTATATGTAAAATATTATATGTAAATATATATTCTATATATATATGTATATATTCTATAAATAATATATGTTTAGTATATTCAGTATATAATATAATATATATTCATATATTTCGTAAATAATATCTTATATTTTCATAGATTTTGTACATTTAATAGATTTTGTACATTTAATAATATAAATTATTATTATTATTATTATTATTATTATTATTATTATTATTATTATTATTATTATTATTATTATTATTATTATACATACTATATATTTTTTATTATATATTATACATTATATTTTCATAGAATTTGTACATTTAATAATATAAAAATTATTATTATTATTATTATACATACTAAATATATATTATTATATATTATATACATTTAATAATATAAAAATTATTATGAATATATATACAAAATATATGAATATATACTATATTATTTGCGAAATATATATATCTCGTAAATCATTATATATATTCATATATTTTGTATACTTTTCCAAAAATTATATTATATTCCACAAATAATATATATATTATATTACTAAATCATTATATATATTCATATATTTCGTATACTTTTCCAAAAATTATATTATATTCCACAAATAATATATATTATATTACTTATGGAATATATATATTTCGCAAATAATATAATATATATATATATATATTCCGTAAACAAATTTTCCACATTTATATCTATTTTCTAACTTTTGCGCTTGATAGAAAATGTGGAAAACTGATGATTTTCCAACTTGTATCAAATACACACAAGTTGGAAAATATTCATTTGCCTTGGAATTGTTTGCCCTGAAATCAAATGTCCTGGAATCATTTGCATTTTTCCAGTTTTCTATCAAACGGGCCCTAAGTATAATAAAGAGAGCGAAACTAGCACAACTAACTGTACATGATCAAAATATAAACAACAATCAATTTATATATATGCGTAAACTTCAAAATCTATCAGTGGCAAACCTATGATTCTAACAAATGATAAATTGACTTTGTGAAACAGGAAAGAAAAAACGTAGGATGAAGAAAGAAAAAGAGAAAGGATTATAATGGACTTGAGTTTTGGAGTTTTCCTAATCAAAAAATTAATTATGGAGCAGAATTGAAGCAAATGACTGTGAAGATTCTTATAAAGGATTCTTGTGGAACTCTATAACTAAAAGAAAATATGGGTTTGGGAAGTGAGGAGTGAGATCCCAAGATTCTTATAGATGTCCTGGAGGTTTATTTCAAAAGTGATTCGTTCCTTTCTAAGTCACATTTCTTTTAAGGTTGCAAACAGGGCTCTAATGTGGTTGTGAGAAGATTATTGTTTCAAAACTTCTTTCCTCGGTTACATAGTATGTTCTTGCAGGAAGAAGACTTCATTGTTTCATTTTCTTCATGAAACTAATCCATGGTGACCATTTGGAACCTATCTTTCCAAAGAAACATAAATGATGGAGAGGTAAATTACTTGATTGATCCTTCTGATACAGTAGAAGAGATCGGTTTGTATACGAACAAGAAAAATTATAAAATATGGGTTTTAGATATGTTTGACTTCTGAGTCCTCCCCAGTTTCCTATCTTATAGTAGGACATGGGCTCCAAAAGTTCCATCTATTTTCTTACGGTTCATAATACTTGCGACTTATGGAAAAACTGGAGACCAAAGAAGCATATTTCCTCTTAAACTTTCTTGTGGGCAAAGGGTTTTTGAGGAGGTTGTCACACCCCGCAAAATTCGACAGACGGGGTGGCCAGCCACCACCGCTGAACTATGCCGGGCGTGAACTAAATAAATACCATTCTTAGCATGAGATAGATATGAGACATAAATAATCAGTCCATAAGATAAATAATTGAAGCAATCTCAAATGATCATAAACACTAAGCGACAAAAGATCCATCACATGCTAACTCTGAATAAATGCAATCTTCAAAAAAAATGATTAAATAAAATCTGAATAATAAAGATCTGAATAATCCAACATAAATCCTCTAAACAACTTTAGAACCGAATGGCCCAATAAAACTCCAATGAGGTCTCGTAATTAAATACAACTGAAAAAGAAAGTCTAACTAAACTATGCCATAAAATAAATAACTTCAGTTGCACCTCCAAATGATAACTCCGATAAACTTATGAAGATTTTCCAATTCTAATCCTGAAAAAGATTAGTCAACGTATGGGTCAGAGCCAAAGCCTCGAGCAAGAATACACACTACTTCCCTCAAATAGGATCCTTGAATCCAAACAGTAGCATTATACGCAATAAATATCACAATAGAATATTTTAAATTAAATGGGATGATTAAACGCGATAAATATAAATCACTAACTACCCGCAAAAATCTCCATTTATAAAGGCACACCAATATGATTTTAAATTTCCAAGTACCACGATGTTAATTTAATTAAATTAACCAACTTTATTGTTCTCACTTTTTATTAAAGTGTCACACTTCCCCTTGTCAATCGTCCTCTGACCCGTTTAAACTGTCGGCCCCGACACATGACAAGGTTCCACACACGACACGACATAAATCGTCCTCTGACCCGTTTAAACTGACGGCCCTGACACATTATGTCGCCACAAATTTTAATACCCGTTTTTATCTTAGGCATTAATTCTCAATTTATAATCACCCCTCCCTTTTAATCGATGTGAGATCCTCAAAATATCTCTTAGTCCCATAACTAAGGGTCCCCAAGTTATTATTACGTCCTACCCTATGTATAGGAAGAATTTCTATCCTAAACTTCGACCTAGTCTCATGCCTAGGCTAGCATAATGATGAAAAAGTACCAAAAATCAGCCCACCCCTAAGATGATAAAAACGCGATAATCTACCTGTAACCCCCCGTATTTTTAAAGATTTAAATAATTATGTGATTGATAATTATTGTTGGATTAACTAAATTAAAATATGAGAATTAATTATTAATCCGGATTAAAATTGAATATTTACTAGCGTGACGAGAAGTTAGTAATTAGAAATATTACTGTGAGAATAAGTAATATGGAATGACGATTTTATATAACTTTCCATGAGAGAGAAATACGACAGTTTGGTATATTAAGTCGGGACACGCGTGTGAGTCGTGTCAGGACTAATTAAGTGGAATAAAAAGATAAATTATTTTAAGTAACTCGTATGATCATTTTGAGTGCGCCGTTGAGTCCGGAGGGGTCAAGATAGTCAGAAAACTCTACCCGGGTATTCTATTTGGACTCCGGGATATTTTTAGGCCAAGCCGGCACCTAGTAGGGGTAGTTTTATAATTTGGATTTTTAGAGGAATTAAATGGACGAAAATTGGAGAAATATTATATCATCTAATTGGGGACAATTAGGGTTAGGTGACACCAAAATCAAGAGAGAGCCACAGTGGGTGAGGGAGAACAAATTCCAAAGGAGGAGAGGCAATTTACACCACCTTGCACAACCACCACCACCATCATGTAGATCGGAACGTGAGGAGCGCATCCATACTAACAACACCAACGGATTAGACCTTCGAAATCGAGGCAAGTGTTTATTACTTGATTTTCTTTAGCAATAACCATGTTCATGTTAGTCTAGGGATGAAACATCAACATATTGTTCATAATATTGATAAAAATTGGAGATTAGATATACATGATTTTAATTTGAGATTAAATTAGGTTGAACCCTTCGTGTATGTAGATTTGAAATCACGTTTTGATGACTTTATGTGATGAATGAATCTGGGAATTATATGTTCTTGAATGAAAATCGGAAGAACTAGGGTTTGTGTAATTAAATTGGGGATTTCATATTTCATTAACGATTTGTAATGATTTAATGATTCTAGGTTGTTAGAATTCATTTACAAATGTTAGGATTCGATTTGGGACTGATTGATTGGAGTTTGGGATGATATTTTAGAGGTTTTAGGGTTGAAAAATGGTGAAAAATGAGGTTGTCTAAGGTTGAAGATGAAACAGCCCAGGTCACGAGATGTCGCTCGAAGTCGTTCGAGCGAGATTGGTTGTCGCGCGAAGTCATTCGAGCGACACGTGAAAGTCGTTCGAGCGAGATCCATTCTGGTTCGAGCGAGATTTCAAAATTTTAGAGAATTTCCTATTTTTCCCCTATTTGTGTAAACAGACAATTTGAGTGAGAAAAATTAGTGTTCGATGAACCCAAGATAGTACATAATTATTGGGAGTTGTTTAGGTGTAATGATTCAAATATTTGGAATGGTGAATTTACCTTGAAGATTGCAAGAGAGAGATAATCGTAATTGTAAATGTGTCGAGAGTATTAAGTGATAAATACTTATGATATTAGTTCTAACGATATGGAACTTATAAGAATAAAAATTAGTGGTTACTTTTGGGACTTCTTATGATTATGTATTAAGGATTTTCGAGTGACATGTTATCCTTATATATATTACGAGAGAGGGAATATCGTGATTTAAAAATACGTCGATAGTATTTAGTGATGGTAATACTACGTATGGAATATAATATTTGGTTGTGTGTATACCGTTTGATTTGATGGGTTGTGTGTATACCTGTATTTGATATTATGTGTATGACATACCTAGCTGCTTGCTATCGCGGGGGGTTGTGTAGAAACAGTCTGTAAGAGAGTAGTCTAATTTTGGGGAAATACTCGATTTTAGCACGTGTTTGACTTGAGCAACTTCGGTTGCGCCTACGTATCCGTTATGCTCGGAATCAAAGTCAGCGTAGTTCGTGGGTTCGTACTATTCGCCGGAAAACTCATTGTGGTGGTTTTTCGGAGAGATGGGAGGTGTTGCCACTCTTCTCAAAGAACTCATCTCAAAACTCTCTCTAAAACCTCATAAGATAAGAAAATCACCCTCCTCTTCTAAGAAGATCTCCCTCAAATGTATGGGGGTAGGGCTTATTTATAGCAAAACCAACCCAAGTGGGTCACCACATGTCGATTAGCTCGTGGTGACACATGTCCTATTTTAAGTGGCATGTGTCCCATAACATATGTCAAAACTCTCAATACTAGAATATTGTCTAGTTAATATGTAAACAACACACAAATACGCGTGATATGTCCGACGCGCATAATAATACCTCAGTCGCATAAATACATGGACTTTTGTCAATATTAATCATCTCTAATCTCATTTAATAATTTAATGAGAGGCTTATCATTAATCCCCTCCTACATTTGCCCCCTCGTACATATAGTTGATATATTGATACATGTCTGAAATATATCAACTGTATGTACGAAATAATTTTAGTCAGTTTTCATATTTTCGATCGACCTGTGGATCGTGGGTAATAATATCATATCTCATTTCATCTTGATGATGTACTTTTACCTCATATATCACATTTTATGATATAATGCAATCTCATATTTCATATCTCAGTTATATGATATACATCAATTTTATATCTCATATCTTAAATCCCATTTTGCAGTTTTGATCTCATAGGTTATTCCGAAGGACCTCATTTATCATTATTTTCATATGAATGATATACACCGAGTGTTGCCCCCATTCCTATTTAAATGATCATGCATCCACATTTTTATTGCGATTGTTTGTAACTCTGCTTTGGTAAAGAGTAATATCATGAACACATAATAACTACCTTAGCATTCTCTTTCGTCATTCTCAACCAAGCTTGGTGAAAGTATTTATTATGGTTTACATAATAACTACTTAGTCGTTCTCAAGTTTGGTGAAAGTATTATTATGGTTTACATAATAACTACTTCATTGTTCTCGATTAATCTTTTAGTGTATGCACATGTTTTTGATTTATTTCATTCTCGATGAGGTTTCTTGTGCGTGTACATAATATTGACTTGCTCAAATTACCACTTTTTAATGTATTTCGCAAACTCACACCTACGAAGTGACTTAATGGTGAGAACACACTTGTCAAGGTTTCTCGTAAACTCCACCGTTAGGGGTGACTTAACAATGAAAACACACTTGTTAAGGTTTTTCACAAATTCCACCGTTAGAGGTGACTTAACAATGAAAACACACTTGTTAAGGTTTTTTCGCAAACTCCACCGTTAGAGGTGACTTAATAATGAAAACACACTTGTTAAGTTTTTTCGCAAACTCCACCGTTAGTGGTGACTTAATAATGAAAACACACTTGTTAAGGTTTTCCGCAAACTCCACCGTTAGAGGTGACTTAACAATGAAAACACACTTGTTAAGGTTTTTCGCAAACTCCACCGTTAGAGGTTACTTAACAATGAAAACACTTGTTAAGATTTTTCACTAACTCCACCTATAACGGTGACTTAACAACGAAAACGCTTGTCAAGTTTTTTTGTAAAACTTCACCAATAACGGCACACCCATGACGGTGACTTAACAACGAAAACACTTGTTAAGATTTTTCGCAAACTCCACCGTTAGAGGTGACTTAACAATGAAAACACACTTGTTAAGGTTTTTCGCAAACTCCACCGTTAGAGGTAAAACACACTTGTTAAGGTTTTTCGCAAAATCCATCGTTAGAGGTGACTTAACAATGAAAACACACTTGTTAAGATTTTTCGCAAACTCCACCATTAGAGGTGACTTAACAATGAAAACACACTTGTTAAGGTTTTTCGCAAACTCCACCATTAGAGGTGACTTAACAATGAAAACACACTTGTTAAGGTTTTTCGCAAACTCCACCGTTAGAGGTGACTTAACAATGAAAACACACTTGTTAAGATTTTTTATATAATCTCCACCTTATAACGGTGACTTAACAACGAAAACGCTTGTTAAGATTTTTATATAATCTCCACCTTATAACGGTGACTTAACAACGAAAACGTTTGTTAAGATTTTTATATATAGTCTCCACCTTATAAGGGTGACTTAACAACGAAAACGCTTGTTAAGATTTTTATATATAGTCTCCACCTTATAACGGTGACTTAACAACGAAAACGCTTGTTTAAGATTTTTATATATAGTCTCCACCTTATAACGGTGACTTAACAACGAAAACGCTTGTTAAGATTTTTATATATAGTCTCCACCTTATAACGGTGACTTAACAACGAAAACGCTTGTTAAGATTTTTATATATAGTCTCCACCTTATAACGATGACTTAACAACGAAAAACGCTTGTTAAGATTTTTATATATAGTCTCCACCTTATAACGGTGACTTAACAACGAAAACGCTTGTTAAGATTTTTATATATAGTCTCCACCTTATAACGGTGACTTAACAACGAAAACGCTTGTTAAGATTTTTATATAATCTCCACCTTATAACGGTGACTTAACAACGAAAACGTTTGTTAAGATTTTTATATATAGTCTCCACCTTATAACGGTGACTTAACAACGAAAACGCTTGTTAAGATTTTTATATATAGTCTCCACCTTATAACGGTGACTTAACAATGAAAACGCTTGTTAAGATTTTTATATATAGTCTCCACCTTATAACGGTGACTTAACAACGAAAACGCTTGTTAAGATTTTTTTTTGTAAACTCATTCTTCTGTATCTCTTTTCAGGACAGGATCCCGTACCTGACAAACTGAGCGTGGTCCTTCGTCTGTTTGCTTCCATGACCAACTTCTTCGGACGAGTTAAGTCATAACGATCGTGGTTCAGCTAGCAACAATTTTGATACACCTTTATAGAAGACTTATCTCAATGCTCACAAAGTTCTTGTAATATGATGTCATATATGAAGGAGGACTATGACTTTGTCGATTTCTGAGTGACAACTAATTAACCCGTTTGAACTTTTCACGAAAGAAACTGAAGAAGCTTTTGTAATGACCTGCTTGGATGTTACTATACTCTGAAGGTTCATCAATCCAACCTTGTCGCGGAGGATGTCGAAGAAGCTTTGCACTACAAGCTATGTTACATCATAATATCCATTTGCCCCCTTTATTTTATTTTATCTCAAGATAAAATAAAATAAAATAAATTACATATATCATTTACAATTCCCACCTGAAAAAGAATGAAATCAACCTAATTATTACATTTCATGGGGTGTATCTCAAACTGTCATGTCTTTGAACAATGACTTGATATTTGTGTCGCTCAATATCAGCTCATTCAGAAGCCTCTGCAAAATAATATCTTTCTGACACCATAATATAATATTACAAATAGTTAGTAAAACTCAGGAAATATCGAAGTACAATTCTCATCATGCCCCCTTTATTTTATTTTATTTGATGTAATAAAATAAAAGTTAAATAAAGTCCGGGGGAATTTGTGTAATGAATCATAACCACCCATACTCGTAGGTGTATCATGCACAAGTTAATGTCGTTTAAGCACACGTCCTATCGAACTCAAGAGTGTAAAATGTTAAGGTGAATTCTGAATTGTGAAACATACTCAAGCTGTTTCGTAATATTTTAGTCACGTTTCAACATGATCTCTAGCTATAAATAACATTTACAAAATGTTTTATGAAAACTCGGTATTTAAATGAAGATTCAATATGGTCCCTCAAACTCATTTTTATCTCTATTTTATAGCATAACATATAGATATATCATGCCAAAGATCAAACTAGAAAACCACAAAAGTTGTATCTCAGGTGCCGTGGTTCAACGCATATACAAGCGCCAGAAGGATAAACCATGTTCATATTTATCTAAAATCATTGAATAACGAAAGAAAACGTCTTATAAACATAATATCCGCATGACATAATTTATGTTTCTCAATAAACATGCACAAATATGATTCGAGGAAGCCCAAGAAACAATATATACAATTCCCCCAATAAGCGCGATAAACACATCCATTTTCAATTGTGGGATCCGCGCATTTTATTTTGATATTATTCTAGCATTTATTTTATTCAAATCACATGCCACAACCGTATTTATAATTGATAATGAATAATACCCTCATGAGAAAAAAAAATGACATGCCTCGTCAATTTGAGGGTTTTCGAATAATCTAATTCAATAGTAGTTTATTTATAATCCAATCGACACTTGGTGTGTAATACCGTGGAACTCAAACTATGAGTAAATAAACTTCTCAATATATATATACATAATATATATGTATAATTACCAGAATAAATATAAAATAACCTCATTTATTCAATAATATCATAATTATATTTTAGCCATTTAAATATTCCATAAATAGCCTAATAATACTCATTTCTTAACAATACGCACACACCCAAATTCGTTTCAACTGGTGTTACATCCGAGGGAACACGTAATCCCACTCAAGTGATATACGAGTGTCAGATGGGTGAGGGTCTCTTTTAAAACCCTGCCCGAACACCTCTTTATGAAATGAAAATCATAAATAGAGCAAAAAGGCGAGGGATCTCATTCCTTGAAGTTGGCTACCTATTTTGCACCCCAAGATCTGTAGTGTATTTTTTTCAAGCTTTAACGAATTTCAAAACCACCATGGTTCGTTCACACTACCAACTACTTCCATGGTGACTCATATTCTCCTTTTTTTTTTCAATCTCAGGTTGCTCTCCTTATTTAAGTTTCAATCTTACATTATGTAAAATGTCGAACGAATTTTGACTTTCAGATACATCGATGACGAATTCCAGCCGGACCAAGGTTTATTGGAGTGATGTCTCAATTAAATCGCTTTTTGTAAATGAATGTTCGATTTCGGATCTCCGGAGTGGTAAGTTAATTTAGGTAGCAGTAATGGTCTCCCTTCGGTTCGAGTTTCATCGGGTAGAGGTTCCACGAAGCAAGCTCCATAGGTTTTGAGAAATCTCAGATGAATCTGTTGAAATTTTATGCCAGATCTACACATACAAAAACGAGGTTCATCGGAGCAAAGCTCCATCGGATCCTGACCGAGGTTTGTCGGATTTTTGAGTTCCCACGGAGTTTATTCATATTTCAAGCTCCCACGAGTTCATCATCATAATCATTTTTTTTTATGGTGGTTTGTCAAGGTTCGTGGGATTTCAAATCCGACGGTGGTTCTTCGTATCTCCAGATCCCAAGGTGGTTCTTCAGTTTTGAGCTTTCCCGGGGGTTCGTCACATTTCAAAATCACACGGTGTTTTCTATGGAGGTTCGCCAGAATTCAAGCTCCCACGATTTATGAAGGTTCATCGGAGAAAAAAAAAGTTTTATCACTTCTACCGAGGTGAGGTTTCTCGGAATAAGGGAAGTCTGATTTCTCAAGAAGATGGGTGATTAAAAAAAATCGTATTTCTTGAGCTGGTATATGTTCTGACCCCAATATGTATATATAAACAGCAGAAGAAACAAAAGATTTATTTTTATCATCTCAATACTACTATTGCTGAAGACACAAGCTACGGGATATCAGGGACCTAGGCTTTCAGCCCTTGTACTAATGTCATAAAGGTTATCTATTTTTTTTTCTGATCGATTGAAGACAGCTATTCACACACGTGATTTTATCTGTAAATGTACTGCACATTTCTAATCAGTCAATGACAGCCACACACAGGTCCTACTGATGTGGCCTCATCTTTTAGTGTACTGTACGAGCATACAGGTCCAACTTACGCGATATTATTTTCAACGATCATCATTTTTTTCACGTGGCTCACTTACTTTTGTCAGTACCTTCTTCTTTCGACAACCTTTTTTTTTTACTAGAGTACAGTCTGCCAATTAATTTAATCGAGGTCCATCAGTGCCTTTTTCAAGAAATGTCTCTTCATGACAATCACCCTTTTTTTTTTTAGTCATCTCACTGTGGAGTTCAGACCAAATGGTCATCGTTTTTTTTTCATAGAGATAATTTGAGGTTCACATCAGCGTAAAAAATTACATCATACTAACACTTATACTTGGATGATAACTCTTTTTCCTTTTAGTCTCTTAGGTACAAAAATATACTCGAGTTTATGAATAAACTCTATGCAAACACAGTTTATCCGACCTCTTACCAAGACATAAATATTTTAAAGCATACTTTCAAAGTAGAAATCTCAGTTAATAACCGAATATTATACGAGAGCTCATAAAATAGAAAGATTGAATTTCTTATCTGATAACAAGCTCGTCATTTCCGTTATGATAGTTGGGGCAGAAGTTGCTTCAGCAACTCCCCTTTTTTTCATCACCGACCACTTTTCAATCGCGAATGAGGCGTTACACGATAAAAAAAAATCATGAATACCTCCCCAGCAGAGTCGCCAAATGTAAGAGAGTAGTCTAATTTTGGGGAAATACTCGATTTTAGCACGTGGTTGACTTGAGCAACTTCGGTTGCGCCTACGTATCCGTTATGCTCGGAATCAAAGTCAGCGTAGTTCGTGGGTTCGTACTATTCGCCGAAAAACTCATTGTGGTGGTTTTTCGGAGAGATGGGAGGTGTTGCCACTCTTCTCAAAGAACTCATCTCAAAACTCTCTCTAAAACCTCATAAGATAAGAAAATCACCCTCCTCTTCTAAGAAGATCTCCCTCAAATGTATGGGGGTAGGGCTTATTTATAGCAAAACCAACCCAAGTGGGTCGCCACATGTCGATTAGCTCGTGGTGACACATGTCTTATTTTAAGTGGCATGTGTCCCATAACATATGTCAAAACTCTCAATACTAGAATATTGTCTAGTTAATATGTAAATAACACACAAATACGCGTGATATGTCCGACGCGCATAATAATACCTCAGTCGCATAAATACATGGACTTTTGTCAATATTAATCATCTCTAATATCATTTAATAATTTAATGAGAGGCTTATCATTAAGCCCCTCCTACACAGTCTTATCCTGAGTGACCTTCGGGGGGATATTTGACTTGTATCTCAGAACATAGGACTGTGAAGACTTATTTGTGGGTTGATAAGTCGCTGACTATGGGAGTGTAGGTATGTGCGTGACCCATAGGTATGTGAACTATGTTCGCCGCCAATATGTGTGATTTGTTTATATGGTTCGTGGGAGATTTTCGAACCGATAGTCCTTGTTTGAGTACGAGATGTACCGGGACATGATAGCAGAGTATGCAATGCACTACAGGTGTATCCTTGGGGTGTTGTGTTAGTATATATATATATATATATATATAAAATAGTGGTGGATATATATGTATATATATAATAGTGGTGGATATATATGTATACTTGAGTTATACTTACAATGTGATAATTGTAGGCTATTAAGATTGTGTTAATACCTATATATATAATTGTGAGGGATAAATATATATGTATGCTTGTGGTATATCTACAATGGAATAATTGCAGACTATTAAGGTAGTGAAACCTTCTATAATGTAAATAGTGAATACTTGACTTTATTGTGATAACACTTATTTCAATGATAAATGTTGAGATTAAATACGGAATACTACTACGAGGGGTAAATAGAAGGATAAGCCTTTTCCTAGTTAAAAGTGTGTCAGATGGCTAGGATGAATTAGATGTGCATTAGGAGTGCACACTAGTTGAGAGGTGAGAATCTCATGTGAGAGTTCGAACTAACATGCATATAATACTTGCTTTAATGCAATTTTAAATACTTGCTAATAAATCTTTTTAAAACATCGGGCTCTGACCCGTCTCTTGCATCTCTTCTCTCTTTTGCTATATATATATATATATGTATGTATTAGTATAGGTGCCCAGCCACAGGGACACCAGTTCTAGATACTTGGATGGTTTGTCGAGCTGCAACTGTTGTGTAAGTTGCGGGTCATTGAGATTAGACGCTTCTCTCATTTCATTCAGTTCCTAGTTCAGATATTTCAGTTCGGGCATGTGTCGACCATTCTCATTAGCGGGGTTGTACTCAGTTTCCTTGTAGTTATTTTCAGTTGGATTGATTATTTATTATGGTTTGGTTTGTGACTTTAAACTGGAAGGTTTTATCCAATCTTAATTATTCAGTATTTATTTCAGTCAGTATTCATCTCTTGTGTATGGTTTGTAATCATATGTTCAGAAATTAAATGAATTAATTGGTTTCAAGTAATTGGAGAATGTTTTGACACTAGATTAATTAAATGTTAGGTAATTAATTGAATTTAAGTTTTCGACAATGATGCTAAGAATGAAACAACCGAACATTCTGTTATAAATTTTATAAAGAACTGATCTCCCGATATTTAATTGGGCGGGGTGTCACACTACCCTCAAGTCCCATACCTCGAAGGCGTAAATAATTAAAAGGCCTACCCAATAGTCTCATACCTAAAAGGCATCCTAAAGTATAGGGAGAGAAAAATTACCCAACAACCCGTCGTCACAAAGGCAATATAATAATACCAAAAGTCACACAAACAAGCATAATTAATCAACGTATAAAACTACGCTTGATAGTCCAATTCAATTAAACCTTAATTTAATTATCACCTCGTCAAAAAAAACATCCAATTAATCTCATTTAATTATTTAATTTAAATATACTGCTATTTCATCATTTAAAACATCAAAATTATAATTTCATTGTTTAAACACAAATTACATGAGTTATACGCCCCCAAACCCATTTATTTTAAAACTAGGGTTTTTCTACATGCAACCTACACCAATAAAACCCAAAATCACTCACGAATCCTACGTACCCAAAGGGTTATGAATATTATTCAGATTAAAAGATTTTATAAAAACAGCCTCATAGTTAGTGTCCACTTTTTCTAATTAAATTACTAATTATTTTTAAGAAAACATGTAATTAAGTGTTTAGGCGACACTTTAAACGCATAATACTAAAGGAAAAGAATAGAGTATTCATGCCTGTGAAGATTGTGTTGAAAATCTTATTAGAAATCTGTATTCCTCTCGAAAAATTAGCAAAGAAGTGTTCTTGAATCAATCTTGATTAAACCCCAATTAAGCCTCCCAAAACTTGTGACCAAAAAACTTGATTATGAAGAAGGTTGATGATTAAGAGTGAGAGAAAAAATATTTGGAAGTGTTCTCTGGTGAAAAACTTGAGAAAAAGTGATTATGAGAAGTCCCCCTACGGATTAACAAGGTTATATAGTGATTAGGTGTCCTAATCCTAAACAAACTCTCATTAAAAATAACTTGCAGCGCACGATTTTCGGGACCATCGATCGATCTATGAAAATCATCAATCGATCGATCTATGAAAATCATCGATCAATCGATCATGCCTAAAATCTGACAGTTTCCCTTAAAAATGCCATAAGGCAAAATATTAAACAATTCATATAAAATCCGTTTTAATTCCGCTTTTAATTCCGCTTGAAGTTTTATTCTTCTAAAATCAATACCAACATATTTAGCCAATAAAAATTATTAAATTCAAAAATTTATTTTTCTCGAATATTTCAATTAATTAAATTAATTAATAAAAACACGGGGTGTTACATACTTCCCCACTAGCAAAGAATTTCGTCCTCGAAATTAGACGAAGCATACTCATCAACGTATAAATCTCGCAAAAGGAAATAAGGCTCACATATGCGTACACCGTAAAATAACACAATTAGGTACCCATACACCTAATTCTACACGTATCAACCCCACGAGCAACAAAATAATATATATTGCCTATATACATACGCATAACTATGAAAATAACGGCGTACCACACGCTCCCAAAAATCTCCACTCGATCCTATACCCGAAAGTCATCAAAATGCTAACATCCTCAAATTAAATCTTAACATCAAAAATCGATACATAAGATACCTAACATCTGCACTAAAATCTCTAAAAAAAAATTATCGTCTCCAAAATCCATTTTAAGGATCCTCACATTAAGCTTTCTAATTCTAAACTCAATACCCACGACGTCCTTAGCACAAAACTTCACATCTCCAAGAAACATCTAACACGTTTGCTAGACCCTCTACCTTAAGGAGTACAAATCAATCAAAGGGAATCAAAGATCGACAATACGGAAGCTAAACGGACTCATAACCTACGAGACGTAAGACCATGCTTGGATATGATGGTGATAACTAGGTGAAATTTTTTCAGAAAAAGAGGACAAAGAAGGTTATGAAAAATGCCTTTGTCGCAAGCTTTTGGTTAATATGGTTAGAGTACAATAACAGAATTTTAGAACAAAAAGCATTGGAGAAGGAGTTATTGTAAGCAAGAATGTAAAATTACTGTCTCTTTAGTGGTAAATCCTTCAAAATGTTTTAGCCATATTTATATATCTGAGATTTCCAGAAACATGTAATCTTCAATCAGTGCCGAATTTATGATTTTGATATGACCTGCTAGAGGAAAATGTTGAGAATAACGAGTACAAAACTCTAATATTCGCAAGAAATGATTATAAGGAAGTACTCAATAAACCACTCTTTCAAAACACTTAAAGAAGACTAACTCACAAACTACTACACTCAAACTAAGACACAAATGCTAATTCCCTTATTATTTTACTTCTTCTTGGATGATTATACAAGCATAGGACATGGGGTATTTATAGCATGACAAATACATTTTAGGCCACACATTAAACAAGCAAGGAAAAATTACAACCACACTTTTCTACCTAACACACTAATTTATCACTAGTGAAATATATGTAAGCAATGACATAACACACACTAATTTACAACTAATGCAATACATGTAAGCAATGACATCATATGGATTGTGATGTTGAAACTTAATACTCCCCCTCAACATCTACTCTCATTCCTTTCACCATGCTGAACTGACGACGAAAGTTTTCGAACTGGCTTGCACTCAACCCTTTCATGAATAAGTCCGTAATTTGATCATCTGTCTTGCTTCGTCTCATCTCAATCTCTTCTTGCAGAACCTTCTCTCTGATAAAATGATAATGTACTTCCACATGTTTAGTTCTTGCATAAAAGACTGAATTTTTCGCCAAACAAACTGTCGACTGGTTGTCACAGTATAACGGAACTGCATAATCTACTGGTTGATGTGAATCGTTCATCAACTGTATTAACCACGTACTCTCTTGAGCTGTCATTGCTTATGCTCGATACTCTGCTTCCGTAGTCGATAAAGATACCGTCGGTTGTCTCTTACTACACCAAGAAATTGCTCCAGGCCCAAGCTTGAACACGTACCCGGTAGTTGATCGGCGAGTGTCGTGATCTCCTGCATAGTCAGCATCATAATAGCCAACTAACTTGCAATCTTCACCTTTCTTGTACAAAATACCATTGTTAGTTGTACTTTTCACATATCTCAATATTCGTCGAACTGCTTCCAAATGAGACTTCTTTGGATTTTGCATGTACCGACTCATCACACCAACTGCATAAGAAATGTTAGGTCGGGTCAAGGTTAGGTAGATCAGACTACCTACTAATTGTCGATACATTATGGCATCTTTTAAATCTTTTCCTTTATGCGCACACAACTTGCCATTTGGTTCCATCGGTGTCGAGATTGGCTTGCATTCGAGCATCCCGAACTTCTTCAATAAATCTTTGGAATAATTTTGCTGACAAAGAAATATTCCTTCTTGTGTACGATCAACCTCTAGACTAAGAAAGTGCTTGAGTTGTCCAAGTTCCTTCATCTAGAAACGAACTGATAAATTCTCCTTTGTTCGAAGAATTTTTGCCTCATCATCACCAGTTATGATCAAATCATCCACGTATACGAGTACGATAGCTAACTTTCCTCCATTAGCTTTGACAAA
The DNA here is from genome assembly GCA_949130495.1 of Sambucus nigra. Classification (NCBI taxonomy): domain Eukaryota; kingdom Viridiplantae; phylum Streptophyta; class Magnoliopsida; order Dipsacales; family Adoxaceae; genus Sambucus; species Sambucus nigra. The sequence goes on from OX422224.1 coordinate 103,962,133, forward strand.
CAAACTGAATAACCACTTTGAGTTAGAAATTTAGCAATCTTACCATACCATGCCCTTGGTGCCTGTTTCAATCCATAGAGTGCCTTTCGTGACTTACACACATGCTCAGGATGATCTTGATTATGAAAACCCATTGGTTGAATCATGTAGATCTCCCAATCTAACTCCCCATGAAGAAATGCATTCTTCACATCCATTTGCCACAAATTCCAGTCTTTGTTGGCTGTAAGTGCAAGTAGGACTCATACAGTTGTAAGCTTTGCCACTGGACTAAATGTTTCATCATAGTCTAGTCCATATTGTTGAGAGAACCCCTGAGCCACTAGTTGAGCTTTGTATCTCTCAATTGATCCATCTGGACGATGCTTTATCTTGTAAACCCATTTACATGATATGGCTTTCACATCTCTTGGCTTCGGCATGAGATCCTAAGTTTGATTTTTCTCTAGTGCAGTGATTTCTTCTTCCATAGCTTTAATCCACTCAGAATTCTAGGATGCTTCTTCAAACGTATCAGGTTCTCTTACACTTTCTTCATCTTCTATGGATGCATTTTGCGTATTTGGGATTTGGCTTTCTGATTCTTGTTGACCTCCTGAGTTGTGATTGTGGAGTTGATACTTCCATTTCACTAGGTCCACCTTCTTCATCTGGTTGGTAATATACACCAGTTTGCCAAGGATTCTGAGTTACTTCTTGCTCGATATTATCATCATCATATGAATCTTTTGCTTCGTGTGAGCTTGATAGGATTTGAGGAGTCTGCTCTCCCATTTTCTGTTCCATCTTCTCTTCAAATTCCTTAGAGTTTAATAACACCTCCTTTTCTGAGGACCACCAAGAAGATTCTTCATCAAACACCACATCTCGTGACTTGTAACACCTTCCAATCATAGGATCGCAACATTTCCACCCTTTCCTCTAGCTGTCGTATCCCACAAAGATACATATGATTGCTTTCTTATCAAACTTGCTACGTAGATGGTTAGGAACAAATATATAGCAGACACAGCCGAATACTCGAAAGAAACTAACCGTAGATTTTATGTCCCATAATTTCTCAAAGGGTGAAACAAACTCTAACCTTGGTTGAGGAAGTTTGTTAATCACATGAGCTGCAATTCTCATAGATTCAACCCAAAATCTTCCTGGTACATTCTTAGCATGTAGCATACTCCGATAAACTTCTGCAAGATGTCGATTCTTTCTCTCTGCTACTCCATTCTGTTAGGGGGTGTTGTCATAAGTAAATTGATGACGTATTCTATAGTCTTGTAGATACTGTAAAAACTCATTTGAGGTATATTCTCCTCCATTATCTATGCGTAGACAAATAATCTTCTTCCCCACTTCTCCTTCAATCATCTCTCTGAACTCTTTAGACTTTGATAACGTGTCAGATTTTTCTTTCATAAAGAAAACCCACACATACATGGAGAAGTCATCAATAAACGTTACCATATACCGCATCCCACTAACTGATGGTTGTTTGACTGGTCCGAACATATCAGAGTGAATTAGCTCTAATGGTTCCTTTGCTCTAAACTTTGATTCCTCGTATGGTAATTGATGTGCTTTACCATACTAGCATCCCGCACAGACCGTGTCTGTCCTCACATCAAATTGTGGAAGTCCCTTGAGCATCGACTTCTTCATCATCACACTTAGCTTAGAATAGCTAACATGGCCCAATCGCATGTGCCATAAATCTGCTGTCTCATTTTTTTTATCTTTTCTACATATGCAGACTCTGCTGACATCACGTAGACTGACTCCAATCGTCGTCCCTCCATTGTTGGCATTCCTGAGATCTTGAGGTCTTGATATACCTTCACATCTCGTGGACCAAACAAGACAAAGGGGCCTGATGATGTTAACTGTGCCACTAAAAGCATATTTTTCCGCATACCCGGAACATGGTAGACATTTTGAAGCGGCACCTGGTTAGAATATATTGAGGTGCTACTATCGTCTTACCGATATGAGCTATTGGTAGCCTTGAGTTGTTGGCTGTTACCACAACTCTATTTCCCTTGTATTTTGACAGGCTCTGTAACTTCTATTTATCACCCGTCATATGATTTGAGCAGCCTGAGTCGACGATCCAATCATTCTCATAGTCGATCCGCTCAGCTGTCGAGACTGTGAGAGCTAACTCCTCCTCTTCCACAGCAAAAGATGCTTCATCATCCCAATCATCTTCGCTTCTATCCTTTGAATTGCAAGTAGCAGCATTGCACTCAGCGGGCCTTTTGTTGGACTAACAATCTTTTGCCATATGTCCCTTCTTGCCGCAGTTGTAACATTTGCCCTCAAATCTTTTACCGTAGTCACGATTCTTTGAAGCTCCCCCTGGACTAGAACCTCCCTCTCCTTGATGACTTTTTGCCTTGTCATCATCCTTTTTATATCCGCCTCCGACGTGTTGCTTGAAGTAGCCTTTACTTTTGTTGGTGTAGAGAGCTTCCTCCTCACCCTTCAGCGAGACTCCTCCCATTTGCTTAGCCATAGCTTCTTGACTAGAAAGCAAATTTTTAAACTCAACAAGTGATGGTTGAGTCAGCCATCATTGTACGGCAGCAACAAAACTTCGGTATTCCAACCTCAAACCATGGATAATTATTCTTTTTATCTTGGTTTCACCAATAGCACCAGTTGGATCTAAATTTGAAATTTCGTGGCATATTTTCTTCACCTTGTGAAAGTACTTGGTGATAGTATAGCAGCTCGTTCTCAAGAAGTTGTAGTCTTGTGTCGTTCTTCTTTGAAAAAAGTGTAGTGAAAGTGTCCCATGCTTCTTTCGGTGTTTTGGCATCCCGGATGTGGTCCAACATTTCTTCTTCAATTGTGGTCTGTAAGGCAAACATCGCTTTGCCCGCTTTAATCTTCCATTTTTGCAAAGTGTCATTAGCGTCATCAACCTCCGGTTATATAACTTCGCTACTGCCAACGACCTCCTAAAGGTCTTGTCCTTGCATATAAGACGTCATACATGTCGCCCACGTGTTGTAATTTTGGTTATTGAGCTTCTTGATTCCTTCAACTACTTGAAGATCACCCATCGTGTCGGTAAAAAAAAAAATTATAATACCAAACAAGCCTGATTTCAATATACAAACTTGCAGAATACGAATTTCTCACGACTCAAGAAAACTCACTCCAAAAATACTGGTACACGACTGTCCCACTCTGATACCAATTGTTGAGAATAACGAGTGCAAAACTCTAATATTCGCAAGAAATGATTATAAGGAAGTACTCACTAAACCACTCTTTCAAAACACTTAAAGAAGACTAACTCACAAACTACTACACTCAAACTAAGACACAAATGTTAATTGCCTTATTGTTTTACTTCTTCTTCGATGGTTATACCAGCATAGGACATGGGGTATTTATAGTATGGCAAATACATTTTAGGCTACACATTAAACAAGCAAGGAAAAATTACAACCACACTTTTCTCCCTAACACACTAATTTATCACTAGTGAAATATATGTAAGCAATGGCATAACACACACTAATTTACCACTAATACAATACATGTAAGCAATGACATCGTATGAATTGTGATATTGAAACTTAATAGAAAAGATCGGATAATCACTTTCAAACCATCACTTCTCACTTGGTTCCTATCCCTTCTATAAGCATTATAAGAATCAGTATCCAAATGTATGCTTGTGATAGTCTCAAAGTGAAGAGTACAGTCAACTTTACTAACCAAAGAGATTCTATAAAATGGAGAGACAGACAATCTGGAAATTAAGGACCATACGGCCCATTGTTTTTTTTTCTTTTACCTTCTGCACCTATATCAGTACAAAATCTGGAAATTTTCCATTATCAATACATATTGCCCATTTTTTTTTAACCTTCTGCACCTATATTCCAACTCATCACCTCTAACCATATCTTCTGAGTTTCCAGCATCTGCAAGACATGGTTCGAACCCTCAAAGTGATTACACAGCTCATAATTTTCACTATTACCAATTCCTCTAACTGTGCATTGACTATTGGTCATGATTTCTTAGTTTCAAACCAACCAACAAAGGCACAAGTATCGAGAAATTTTAAGCCTCCAGTCTTTGCCAAGGAAACCATTTCATTCCTCCTCCACTTCCACCCCCATCCAATAACTTTGGATAGAAAATTTCCATAAACATCACAAAAGGTATGGAGACGACAAGGGGAGGGGTCTCCTTGTTTAAGGACCGTATCAGGCTTAAGCCCAGGGAGGGGGGGTACCATTCCAGATGGTCGTGGAAAAATCCCTGACGCAACTCATAATCTGGTTAATTTAATTCTCATTCACATCGAAATTGTTGAGGAATTCCAATTTGACTTTATTGTACTCCATCTCGAGGTAAATTTAAAGATAAGGCCTCCCATTTTGCCCTTTACGGTTATGAATGATTTCTTGAGCTATGACAGCATTATTAGTTGTTTGTCTCCCCGTAGAGAAGCTAGACTAATATAGCATAATGATACCACTAAGGGCCTCAGTCGGTTCATCATAACCTTCGAAAGAATTTTGTGAGACACATTAGTAAGGGTGATGGGTCTACATTGGGTGATAGTCTCACAACATTCCAATTTTGGAATCAAAGTTATATGACTTTAGTTATGGGAGGGACAAAACCGAAGATGAAATAATGTTTTTCGATCTAGCAATGCAGGCATTAGCCTTAACAGTTACTCAAAACTGTTGATGAAAGAGAGTTTGAACCCCATCTGGACCAGGAGCTGTGGGAGGCATCTAATCATGGTGAATAAAGGAATTATGCCAATCATTATCATCCTTTTAGAAGAGACTATCCAAGAAAGAGTCTCCTCATAATTCTCCTCAAGTGGCCCGACCGAGAAATGTCTTAAAGTTAAATCAAATTTAGCAAAGAAATACCCCATTTTCCTAAGTGGAACATGGGCTTCCAAGAAAACCACCACATCCAAGGCATAGTTCATATATCTCATTCATATTGGATCGAAAGTTGAACAATTCCATACAAGAAGAATCATGTAAAACAGAAGTCCAAAGGCAATGAATCCTCATCCTAAGGAAGTCTTTCGTGCAACAGCATTAGGTCCCACTCCATTGAGTTTGTTGACAAAATATGTCCTCTTCTAGCAAGCATTCGGTTAAATCAACATCTTCACTTGGCATACACTCTGTTGTGTCCTGACTAGACTGGCATCCTCTTCTTTGTTGTCCACAAATAAGGATTGCTTATTGTAATTTTCTCGCCTTCATCAGGAGTTTAAGCGTTTAGACATGCAGGTTATGTTGCGTTTTCAGCATAGGGTGGGAGTAAGGATTTGGATATTAGACCATTTACAGGTCTCCAAATTTTGATTGGTTCTATAGATGGCTGAACATAACCGTTACTCTAGCATCCTATGTCATGGTAGAAATTTTTGTCTATGCTCACCTTCTGGATGTGTAGATCCTTTATGCTTTATACTTTTTATTTTTGGTTGAAAAGTGGAATTTCTAACTGCACCAACTGTTTCGGTTGTTTCTCTGTATTCTGGCTAGCAGCCATCCTTTTACCTTAATCCATACCTTCAGTACCATGAGTCTTATTAGAGACATGATACCTATTTCCCAGATGGTCCGAATTTATTCTGTTCTCTTCCTTTATAGTTCACTGTCTCCATTATTAATATTTTCTCCACTCAGACTAGGACTAGAACTTTCAATCCTACCTCAAGGAAATGACCGTTGAGATTCGCAAAAAATGTGATAGTTACTATTTCCAACTGATTCCTTAGTAGACTCCAATGGTTTCACCGCCCCGACACCTCTTTCTCAATAAATTTCCAGTGTTTGTTTGGATAATATTTCACCCAACCAAGTGTGTTAGCCTACATATGTTGTCAACCCATAATAACTTGAATTGTTTGCGATGACATTACAGTTTTTTTCTTTCTTTTGATTTCCATAATTACCTGTATAACTATGCATTCTCTGAATACTAAAATTTGGTATAATGTATTGTAAAGAAAAAACAATAAAAAGGTACATGTATGCATTTTAGTGCAATGGAAGTAAATGTTCAAGGGAAAATGTTGAAAATATATGTTGTTCAATATATATTTGGCACAACTCATGAGCATTAAATTATGTTGAAGATCGTGTCACTTATATCATGAATCAAACTAATAAGGAATATGAAATAATCTTTCATATATACATCGGGTTTAGTGAATCTAATAAAATTGAGATGTCGGATCGAATCAAGACAGTATATAACAGAACAATCGGGACATAAACCAAGTAATTCTATTACTATCGATATCAAAAATTCGAGGCGTTTTTCTATACACTGACTTCTTTTTTGACATGTTGAAAACTAAAACCTAATTGATAAAAAGTAAAAAAAAAAAAAGAGCAAAAATTTACACTTCTTAATTGTTGCACTGTACAATATTCGAATTACTGAGATTGTAAACTAGTTCTCTACTTTTTGTTTACATCAGCGCAAGATTGCGAAACTCCTCAAATAAATTCATTGTTTCTTCATCAAATTCTCCAGTAAACTGCACCAAGTAGAAAACATATATATTAGTACTTATAAAATCTATGCACATGGTTGGGAATCCATGCTTAAAGAACCTTAAAATAAAGATAATTCTAAGAACATGTTTTAAGAACAATAGAGGAGAGATTTGTAATTATTTTAGGAACCTGATAAATTCGAAAAACTAATCTGTTTCCTTGAAATAACATCATGGAAGAGTCTTTTTCTGATGTCCCTTTGGATTGAAGTTCCAAGGCTACCCTCTCCATGTATGTCTTTGCCAATGTAACCAAGCCCGACATTATCTGCAATTAATGTTTTTAATAAATCGCCTACTATGCAATGCTGTTTTGAAACATTTCACGTGACAAGAATAAAAAGATGCTTTTTTTGTTATTAAAGGGAAATATATATTTATTTATATATATATATATATATATATATATATATATATATATATATATATATATATATATATGCTTTTTTGAAAAGTTGTTCGGAAGAGGCACCTTTTGTATACAAAAGTTTAATATATATTTGAATTTTGCAGGGGAACACCCCTCCCTGCCAAGTGTTTATATCTCATATTGGCCATGAAAAATAAACACCATGAACACAATTTAATTAATAGAAGATTGAGCTTATTAGGGAATTGAGACTATCACAACACATATATGGATTAAAACAGCTGACAAATTAAATCCAAATAATTTGACAATTGTGTCAGGGACTTGAAATATATGGATTTTTTTAACTATGTCTATGTTATAATTTTTTATTGAAAGACGTGAAAATTCACAAAAACACGAACCAAACCTGGCATAAAATTCCATCGTCACGCAGCCAGGCCGTGGGTATTTGAAAGTCCTCGCAATGGCGCATGATTCTCTTGTCTGAGTAAAGATATACACACTACGCTCCATTCTGACCGTGGAAAACAGTTGTTTAAATAATCCATCTATTACTACTACTACTACACACACACAAACACACACATATATATATGCATAATATATAATTCAATTCTCTTAAAAAATGAAGAAATTGAAGGTTCTTACCTCTCAGACAAGGCCAATATTTCCTTCAGTGCAGTGGCACATGGCAATTGATAATCATTTTTGTAATTACAAACTTCGGACTCCAAATTCTTGAGATATTCATACCATAACGCTGCCACACGCAATGCATCGACTTTCTTTTCAGGCCAATCGGAGTGCTCTAGGACTGCCCTTTCATCCACCTTCCAAGACAAAAGAAAATCCACTCAGATTGTACAAAAATCCATAAATAGAAGTTTTGTAATTGATGATAATTATCAACTTACAAGTAAACAGACTGCATCATCCAACCACTTCACAAATGCCACCACATCTTCAATATTATCATAAACTTCACGATTGACCTCTCTTATCAAGGTGTTCACCAATTCTTCTTGAGTCCCACCATCTTCCTGCATCAATAAAAATTGGCTCACAAAATAATATACATTATTGCGTATGGTAGATTTTGATTGATTAGTACCAAACTTTTGGAATTTGAAGGATTTACATCGAATGAGTTATTCCCATTGTTGGTTCCGCTCACAAGATCGTGCATGGGCTGTGACGTTGTAGAAGGAAAAAACAATGAGAAATCCAATATATAAAAATGAAAACAAGTTCAAATCATATTATATCAGTTATGTTACAGTTTATCTATTTTAACTGTTGAGTAAATTATTGTCAGGAGAAAAATATAGAAATTAAATTCCATATTCATTTTCACATAAAAATAGCATTAAAATTCAATCTATAATCCATAATTCACAAAAGATACACCCTGATTAATTTTTTGATTTTCAAAGGGGAATCATCTTATCATAAAAATTGTTCTGTCATGACCGTGATGCGCAATTATGGTAAAATGTTGACAGTTGAAGTGGAAAATAGTAGGTCCTAGGTTAAAGTTTGTCTTAAGCATATAAAAAAACAATACAAATTAAAAAATAAATCAAACCTGTTCAAGATTTAGGGTGAAAACTATACTCCCAACGATGAAGGTGATATTTGACATGTTCGAAATGCTATTCCAGTCAATAACTAATTCTCCCATTTGAGTTGGTATGCTCTCATAACATAATTTCTCATGTGTTACCTGCAGAAATTGGAAGTTAATTAAACATATTATTTGAATCCCAAAGTTGGATACACTTAAGTATAGTGGAAAAATAAAAACTATGTGACAGAACCCATGATACTAATTAGAATGCAGTAAGAAAAATACAGGTTTGAAAGGGTGAAAAAATGAAAAATGGTTATTAAATCTGGGAAATCATTTGAGAGTAAACCAATTGTTAAAAAGGTATGACCTCTTACAATTGGACCAGCAACCAAGGATGTTCCAGCATCGGTTATAGCAGAACAACTCCCCTTAGAAAAACCTACGAGAAAAAAAAGTAACCAAAATCATAAACATTTGAATTCACTCTCAGTTGTCAAATATTCATCATTACCTAACGAATCAAACTTGTATTATTGAAATTCAATATTTCGTTAAGGAGTTTACTTAATTCAAATAATTTTATTTTGTTTTTTTATTATGTATGCAACTCAATTTTCTCAACTGGATCAGACCTCAGAAAAAATTTATCAATATGTTAGATAAGACACATTTTCATACATATTTTTCATCAGAAGAAAAAAAATGAGATGATTAGTACTTGGGCTTCAACATAAAACAATAAAATCATTAAAACCATACCTGGTGAATAGTTTTTGTTGAGAAAATTTCCAATATGAAGCTAACAAGGAAAAGTTCGAAGTAAAAAAAAATGTCAGTATATGTTTCACATAATTCAGTTAACTGAAACTAGAAGAATGTCATCAAAAGCTTTACAAATATACACCTGCCAGTAACCCTTCTTTGGTACAGAAATATAAGTATTTTCACAGCATATCCCGGAGGTGGAGCAGCAAGTAAGTGATGCGCAAGCGAGCATTAAAGTCTAAAAAGACAGAATAAAATGTTTATCAATATAAATTGTTATATGGAACTCTAAATGACACAAAAAGGCAGATTGAAAGGATAATAGACTCATGAGAGGTCCACTTGCACCTATACTCTCAGTTTGAAGATACTAAAAAATGAAAGCAAGTACAAATTATATATGTAAAGGTTTGGTTTACCTGCTATTAAAAATGTTGACCTGCTCATATCGATGATTATTTGTATTGAACTATTAGCTCTACTTCGGATAAATTGTTTCTAGCTCGTAAAAACTTAGAAATTAAATTGCCAACTCATTTTCACATAAAAATATCTTTGCAATTCAATCTGTGATTCATAATCCAGCTGAAAATAGTCTATCCCAAACAAGGCCTAAACTCATCGTCTTATCATCAAATATTGTTTCGTTATGACTATTTGTACTACCTGACTTGATTTTGCCGATGCAATTAAGGGAAAATGATGACACTTGATGCATCAAATAGGTAAGTCCTAGGATATATTTTGCCTCTATAAATGTGATTTTTATAAAATATAATAAAACGTGATGATAAATCAAACCTGTTCCAGGGTAAGGGTGAAAGCTATACTCCCAATGGTGATGGTAATGTTTGGCATGTTCGAAACGCTATTGCAGTTGATTATCAATTCTCCCATTGGACTTGGTAAGCTCTCAAAAATCTGTTAAAAGTAAGAATCTCACACTCATTACAACATTCAATTGCCATTTTCAGGCATTTACATTAAGGATATAATAAATGATAAATCACCTGATTAGCATAATTTAGCACCATATCCATAATGTCCTTTTGTTTCAGCTGGTTTTGGACCCAAACAATGGCCTTTTCATAGGTAGTGCGCATAATACGATCCCCATCCTTCACCCTTTCAATTATTGTTTTAATATCAGAACTGCAAGGATTATCACTGCAGGTTAGGTATGCTGAAATTCTTAGTAGAAATATCTATAATTATAGAAAATTAGAGACATTTAATTAATAAATAATAATAATTGAGCGATTTTTACTTTTTTTACTTCACAAAAACGTCCCTTGGAGGCAACCAGAAATGATTTTTACTACATTCGCTTTGAGAGCTACGTATATCATTGGAGTAATGGATAATAGACTGAATGATGCAGTCTTATGGTTGAAGGAACAATGGAATATAAGGAAACTCCCTACGAGAATAGTCAAATGGACGGTGGGATTTCGCGCTAATGTTGAATGTTAATAGCTCTAGTTTAGATCTCCCTTATTTTTGTTACCAAATCCTCTTTACTAAAAGTCAGATATATACTAGATAGCCCAATTGCTTCGTAAGCCTCCAAAATGGATGCGTGGACAGTTTCAGTTAATAGACTGAATTTCATGCGTGTTTGTATGAACTGGATTTGGCTAAACTAATGCCAAGGCATGTGTGAATAGGTTGTGGAAAATATGGTTTCTAGAAACATGTGAATTATGAAAAAAAAAACTACTAAATTTTTAAAAAGTTGCATAGTTCTACGACCGGCTCTATAACAGAGCAATGAAAAGGATGATTTTCAACATAAATCACACTGGAACTTCAACAGAAAATCAACCATGTGCAATCAATGACATAGAACCAACAGTGATCACAAGTGAAGAAGGACAATACAAACAATGGAATGTTGTTGAAGGCTTACTGACGAAATTCCAAAATTCTTATGTTGGTTAATGACTGTTTCTCTACTACTAGATTCTCAGTGTTACCCCATCATCTTTGTGCTTGTCATGGAAGTTTTCAATCAGATACTACTAACAAAAACCTACTTGGGATCTTTGGAGGCCCACCCTTATGTAAATATATTATCTTGACTAACTTGCATTTTTCATATTACCTAATGGTTATTACTTAGCCTGCATAAGCTAATTTCTATGTCATTTAGAGGCTCCTAAGTAAATTCAAGGTTATCACAGGACTGGGAGCAAAAATGTGCAAGAGCATATTGAAGGTTGTAGAATAAATAAGTCTGTTTAAGATCAGGTAGGCTTTTTATTGTGAAATGAGTTATATTCGAAAATTCAAGTGTATTGGAGAAGGTGGGTTAGAACAGAACGGTGGCTTTGGTGTCATGAACCTAAAATGGTAAAACATAGCTGCTAAGTTTTACCATCTCCCGCGATTGGCTAACACAGAGAACAATAAAAATTTCTTACGACGCAATTGGATATGGGAAAATAGAATCAAGAATAAGGCCGTTTGGTCTATGGAGGTCCCTCGAGATGTCTCGTGGATATAGAAGGCTATCTTGAATAGAAGACTCAAAAGATGATGTTAAGCTGAGAGGGGAGAAATGTGTTGCTGTCCCAAGGAAAAAAAATTCTCCTTGGAGAGATCTGAGGAATAATTTAATCAGCATGAAGAATCTGATTATAAGGGGTTCGATATGCAAGAACATTATAGAAGACATTAAAGAGTGGAGTAGATCAGAATTAGCTAACAAAAAATGGATCCAATAAAGGTGGAATTGTTCAAATAGTTCAGAAATACATTTCAATGGTGAACAGAACAAAGCAAAAAGTGAATTTGGATAGCATTAGTTTCTTAAAAAAAAATCTGGTAGTTTAAGAATTTTACATTTGAAAGAGTTTTCAGAAAAGATGAAAAAAATAATGGATAAATACAAGAAAGCTAAAGAGACTCTTTAAAAACAAGAAAAATAGACATATGTGTTTAGATACATAACCTTTAATGATGAGACTAACAAACCTTGTTAGAATCCTTAACATTTCATTGGTGGTTCGTTTTGATCCAATGTTTGACATATATAACATTAATAGTATCCAAACGAGACTGCATAATGTGAATACCTCATAGAGTGAGACCAATTGAAGAAACATAAACCAGTCTCTGAACATACTATGTCATCTGTTACCTGCCAAAAATACAACTTATTTGAATGTCTTAACTTGAAGGTTGAAGTGGGATAAACTTAAATATGGTAGAAAAACAAAAATTAAAAAGTGAAAAAACCATACCACATCTCCATATTTAGTCACAATTAATTCTTCCACATTGCCATGTTTGATTTCAGTCACAACATTCTGACATTGACAGAATAATTAGAACACAATATCATAATTCTAAAAGTATACAATTCACATGATTACCCTATGTTTTGAATGCAGGAAAAATTGAGATGTAGTTTTTACACCGGGCATATTGTTATGAGAATAAACTTATTGTAAAAGTAAACAACTCAGCTAAGATTTCTAGTGTCTTACTCCAAATATATTCACATGATTACTCTATGTTTTATTATAAAAACGGAATTAATCATTTTATCGGAATCACTCCCAATGAAAAAACTATCATCCTTCTTAGTATCCCGTCTATTCACAACTCGTACAAAATAAATTATAGAAACAAAATGAAACGAATTATATACCTCAAAGTCCTCTTTTTCAGGTCTGGCCAATTTAGCAATCTTAATTTCAACATTTGAAGAAGTAATATCTCCATATTGAGATACAAATTCTTTGCATTCCATGCTTACTATTTCTTCTGCTCCATTGCCATGGTTGATTTCAGTCACAACAGTCTGACATTGACAGAATAATTAGTAGACATTATCATAATTCTTAATTTTCATGAAGAAAAAAAGAAAATTGGTTTTTAAATCAAGAAATTTTTAGGATTATTTGTATTTTGCCGTCCATAAGTTACTAATAACATGAAGTTAGGCCCATTTTAAACTTTTTGTGAAACATTATTATGAGAATAAACCAAATAGTAAAGTGCACAAATCTGCCAAGATTTCTAGTTTCTTAATCTAAGCGTATATTCACATAAATACATCATGCTTTTTAATACAAACAGAATTAATCATTTTGGTCAGAATCAAACACTCTCAATAAACAAACTCTCTTTCTTAGTATCACAACTATTAACAACTAGCACGAGACAAATTTCACCCAACACGTTTTATATAAAAATACATAAAATATTTCTGAAAGGTAATTCTAATGACTGAAATTATATGACAAAATGAAAAGAATATGATACCTCAAAGTCCTCTTTATCCCCAATGCCATGGTTGATTTGAGTGTTTGACACAACTTCCATGTATTCCATTCTCACTAATCCTACTGTCAATGCCGTGGTTGATTTCAGTCCCGGTACTCTGACATTGACAAAATAATTAAAACACAATACCACATTTATAGTTTTAAAATGAGAAAAAATGAAAATGGTTTTCAAATCCGGGAAATTTTTCTGAGAATAAACCAATAGTGTGCACAAATCTGCCCTGTTTCTATTTTTTTCGTGAAAAATAACATGGTTCTGTATTCTCCAATTTTTGGTGCAATTGATTGTACGATTTTCTTTGGGAAAAATTCAGGTTTGCCTTAAGCTTAATTTTACTTGGTAGCTCCATGTTTTATTATAAAAACGAAATCAAACATTCTCAATAAACAAACTCTCATTCTTGGTGACGCAACTATTAACATCTCATACAAAACAATATCAGCGAACTTGTATAATCCATCTCATTTTATACTAAATGCATAAAATATATCCAAGATGTATATCTTTTTAACTGCAAAATTGAACTCAGTTCTAATGACCAAAGACTTGTGTACATGAGTCCTTCTATGCCGACACAGATTTGCGACACAGTGACGTGTCGCACTGGTATTGGCTATTTCCGCTGGCGCGGACCCACATTCATAAGGCAATAACCAATACCGGTGCGACACATCACTATGTCGCACCACTCTGTGTCGGCCTAGTATTATTGTGCTTTTTTCCTTATTTATGGCATGCATACATAGTAATTTAGATAATTAGAAAGCAAGTTTGTGTCGAATATACTTGGATAGCCTTCGTATTTATTTAATGAATTTAGGGGTGCTCTTTACCTCCATCAGACTATCTAAATTATATGAGTTAATAAATTTTGAGTTACGATTACCATGTGTATTAAATGGGTTGTTCTCATTCCATGCACTACCCGGCCTAGTATTATTGTGTGTACAAAATGAAGTGAATATGATACATCAAACATCTGTTGTAAATATCACCCAACTGATATATCTTTTCTACAAAATACATAAGGCGCACACACACATATATAATGTATATATTTTCAGCTAAAAAATCTAAACTCAATTCTAATGAACAAAATGAGATGAATATAATACCTCAAAGTCCTCTTTTTCAGAATTGTCCAACTCAACAATCTCAATCTCAGCAATGTTTGAAGTTGAAATTTGACTCTCCATTTTTGGCTCAAACTTTTGAGAGATGAAGGAGTCCAACTTTTGAGAAAAGCTTGCATTTTCAGCCTCAAGAAAATCAACCCTTCTCACAAGACTATCAATTTGTTCATTTTTCAACTCTAATTCCCTCTCCAAACATAGAAAATCAGAAAGCTTTGGCTTTGTTTCATGTTCCAATATCTCATTTGAACACATCTCATAAGTTTTTTGGGTGCTGGTTTTCTTGTGTTTTCTAGTAGAAAAACAATGCAGCATTTTGATAAGGCCTTTAAACTTAGCCATGGTGTGAGTATTCTCTCTGAAGAAAATATGAGCTTGGTTTGGGTGTTTAAATAGATTGCAGGCTATGAGTATCTTTTATTTTAGGCATGCATATATGTTACGTAAAAACACAAGGGTAGTTTTGGATTTTCGATAACTCTTAGCATTTGAATTCCGAATATATTCTGCTTTTTTCCTTATTTATGGCATGCATACATAGTAATTTAGATAATTAGAAAGCAAGTTTGTAAAGATATTATTATTATTACTACTAATAATAATATTATTAGAGTGCCGTTTTAGTTTCCAAATTTGGGTTATGGGTTTTGGGTCAACTCTTAGCATTGAATTTCTAATTTTTAGCTTTTCTCCTTAATTGTAAGGTGAACAAATTGTTTTATTTTTTTAGGGTCACGGGTTAAATAACATGGACCTAGACATTCTAATACATATTCATTATTATTGGAGGGTATATTTGTAAAAAAATTATTATTTAGAGCGAAGACAGCTAATTTCTGGTTTTTTAAGCGATTTTGATATATAGGCAATTGAATGAAAAAGATATTCTGATTTCGTATAATGAAAAAGATCTTTCCCATTATATTCTATTTTTGTATCCTTTAATATATACATATATCAAAATTTTAAATGTTACGATTCTCAAAGATACAATCCTATGTTTATTCTATATCTGGCTTAAAGTTTCACATAAACTGTATGCACATTTTTATTTATTTATTATATATATATAACGAGAGTATTATAATTTTGTAACAAATTGAAAAAAATAAGATTTGAGGTTGTCTTAAATTTTGTATTTCGTAGTGAATGTAGCGCTGGAGGTTTCTTTCCTTTTGATGCATATAATATAACACTAATATAATATGTATTAATACATGGCTGGTTTTGGTTAGTGGTCCACTCCTCTTTAAATTCCTAATATTGTTACTTTGATGTGTTGCATTAGAAAATTCTAATGCAACACATCAAAGTAAGAATAAAATCAAGAAGACTTTTGAAAACTATCACATCTAATGCATTTTTATTACTCAGAGACTTATCCAATTTTTCAAAATTATCCTGACCTAGCTTTCAACATAACTTTTGAGAATTTTATAAGTATATAAAAATAATTTTCAAATTTGATTAAAATAGTAATATATTTTTAATACAATACAAATAATTAAATTTGGGACATAAGTTCCTTTAATATATAATTTAGGTGATAATTTGGGACATAAGTTCGTTTAATATATATAATAATGCTCTTGTGCGGACTACTCCGCATTATAAGAATGCGGACCGGATATGTGTCACCTAACGGTGCCCCTGGAAATGATCACCTAAATTATAGGCACACTCTCTCCCTTTTCTGAGTTCACCGCCAGGTGACACAAGTCTGGTCCGCATTCTTAAAATGCGGACTACTCCGCACAAGAGCAGAACTGTATATATATATATATATATATATAGAGAGAGAGAGAGAGAGACTCTCATACATACCAAGTATACATACTTGCTGGTGCAAATCGATTTTTTAAAAATATTAAAAAAATAATTTTGAGGATTTAGTCACATGCCTAAAGTTTTTTTAGGCTCCCCTCCCACGTATTTTTTAAATTGTATTTAGTTATATAACTACTCAAAACCTCCTTCAACCGTTTTGTAATTGCCTCTTTTTCTCTTCGTAGAGAATAACACGTGTCATGCAGTTGTTACAATAGGACCAACGACTAAAAATAAATAAAAATATGGGAGTGGATACAAATAAATTTTTTAAAGTGGGACTAAATACCAGTGATCCCTTAAAAAATTCCTTTTGAATTGAGTTTTTTTGTGTGACATTTAAACATTTCAAGGTATTCATATAAAAAAATAAGTTCAAAATAACTTTGTTTGATATTTTAAAAAAATCGGTCAAACTTTTATACCTTTTAAAGTGCTTTAAAAGCTACGAAAGTTTGACCATTTTTTAAAATAGCAAAAAAAAAAATAGGTCCCTTAAAGAATCCACAATGGGTATGCAAAAATGCCAATGAAATTTGTAGGTTTATGTGACACCCCGCCTAATTAAATACCGGGCGATCACTCCTTTATTAAATTAAATCAAGGTGAACAGTTTGGTTCATTCTTAGCATCACTGTCGTAAAAAGAAACTTTCCAATTAAACACCCTAAATAATTAAGCTAAGTGTCAAAACCAATTTTTAACATTAACTTCCAAATTTTATTTAAAGAAAAGATTTATATAAATTATTAACAAAGCTCAATGAATAAGATTCACACCACAATAAACTGGAACGAAAGAATCCAATATATAAAACATTCATCAACGAATGTCAACATGCGAGAAAATAAAGTAATACATCCGTCCTGAACAAAATCCCGTAATAACGAACTAGGAAATAACTGAAATAACAATGTCCCAACATAAAGAAATAATGGAAAGGGCTACACATGCCCATCTGAATGAAAATGCTAGGAGTGGATCTGAATGAACGAAGTCGTCTAATCAAAAGACCTGCAACTCCCACCTAGGCTGCAGCGCATTCCTTCCAAAAGATCCTAAGCAAGACGCCCCTGTGGCTGGGCACCTGAAATACATACATATATATATATATATATATATATATATATATATATATATACATATATATATATATATATATATATATATATATATATATATATACAAGGGGGAGAGGGAGAGATAAAACGGGTCAGAGCCCGAGAGTGTGTATGATTTAAAATTAGTTTAGCAAGTATTTAAATTGATACAGGCCAATGCAATAACATATTAGTTCGACACTCTCTTGAGAAATTCTCACCTCTCTTCTAGTGTGCACGCCTATCGTACTAACCTTCACCAAATGGTTTAACTTAACGTATTATCATACTAACCTTCCCAATAATTTAGTTTATCTTAACTTACTCATAAGTTTTAAAAACCGAACAATGTCAACGTGTGAAAAGGGTACTTTCAAAGTGTAGCACAACTCTCGTTTTAGCTTCATTAATTTATAAAGTTTCCCAGTGTCATATTATACTCTCATAAAACAAGTATTTCCAATCTGATTCATCAAACATGACTTACTTACCAAATCACAGTAGGTAGTTCCAAGTTTCCGAACTTCATATATATTAAATACTCGTGTAATATATATATTCTAATGGCACCCCACATAAAAATTATGGTGCGGGCATACTCTGCTATCCAATCCCCGTATCAATCGTACAAAGGGAAATACAAGTTCGGAATCACTCTCGAACTGTATCAATACAAACACAAACAATATTGAGGCGAAGTATAGTTTCCAAGTCCAAGAGGTCAGCACATACCCTCGCGTCTCTTAGGACCGTGACTACCGATTCGATAGCCTGTACCTAGGATTCCTATCTTCTAGGATACGAATCAATATCCCCCGTAAGGCAACACAGGATAAGACCGTCCCAGCGCGGTAACCTCCGGGATAGCAAGTAGCGCGGGTACGTTTTTCACATGTATATAATATATGCACACACAATCATATAAATATACTACTTTCATCATATTAATATAGGTCACTCTCGTTACCCATAATTACAACATTTATCCTTAATTTACATTATTAGTATTACGCATAAGGTTTCGTCTCTAACCTTAACTCGAAGGGTTTTCTCACTAGTTATGGAACACTCATGGTTTCTATCCATCCAAGTAACAAATTCAGTAGGTAGACATCTATTCAATATCGTAGGTATTCGTCATAATCCCTCACTTGAAATACGTAGTTCGTCATTCCTTAATTAATTATCCCTAAAACACAATAATCATTTCATAATAAAGTTCTCAACACTTAATCATATGTCCTACTGGTCTCTCCTATATCCCAAAACATTTTATTTAATAAGCCCAAGGATTATTCCACGATAAATTAATTCAACTAATTAAACATGGGGAAATAAGAGGCTGCCAGGAAGGGTCGATCGATCGACGGCTGGGGCTCGATCGATCAAACCTTCGATCGATCGACGCTCTAGGGTCGATCGATCGATCAAGCAGGTCTGCGAAAATTCTGCAGAATTGCAGTTGCGGGTTTCACCAAAATTCTTCATTCAAATTCATATTTTCCAACCCTAATCGTCCCAAAACTTATACCACAAACATAATAACATATTACCAGATGTTTCTAACGTTAAGCATGCGTATAACCATCATTAAACATGATTAAACAACCTAAAATCTCATCTAATCATCAAGAACCCTAAGTTTTCTTAACTTCTATTCTAATCAGTTTTTCTCCAGAATTTCCTTCTACATAATCATCAAAATTCGTGGGTTAATCATCTACATCATATAAGACTTCCAGAATATGGTTTTAATCTTTTCTACATGCAAATTCCTATCAAAAAGTGGGGTTTTCTTCCATAGATTATACTCCTAATCATTCCTAACTAATATGAATATTGCACCAACGAAAATACGCAAGTTAAACACTTGCCTGGGATTTCATAGGTCTGGTTTCCTGCTGGTATTGGTGTGGTTGCGTTCTCCTCCTCGCGATCTACGCGTTGGTGGTGACGGTGGTGCAAACGGTGGTGTTTTGGCCTTGAATCTCCTTGAAAGGTCTCTCCTCTCTTCTCTAATGGCCGTTCTAGGATTTTGTAGGTTCTAACCCTAAAAGGCTAACTTAACCAGCTGATAAAGGCTGCTAAAATTCGTGGTTTTACTTACCCTATTTTGTAAAATGACCAAAATGCCCTCCCGGGTCACTAATTAGGTCTAAAAACACCCCGAGACTCAAACTAAACCCCCGGGTACACTTTTCTGACTATCTCGACCCTTCCGGATGCGTTGGCGCACTCAAAATGACCATACGAACAACTTATAAAATATTCACTTTTATATATTAATAATTAATCCCGACGCGACACGGGCGCGTCCCGACTAAAATTCCCAAAACTGCCATATCATTCACTCGTGACATTTACTATAATCAATATCATATATTACTATGCTCATAAGTAATATTCAACAATTTCATATAATTACTAACTCACGTCACGTCAATAATATAACATAATTAATTTCCGGATTTTTATTAAATAATACACTCTCATTAAATTTAATAAATTCCCCAAATTAATATAGCATAAAAATACGGGGTATTACATACTTCCCCCCTAATAACGGAATTTCATCCCGAAATTCGGAGAATAAGGCATTCCTGATAAGAACAAATCTGGATATCTCTCGCGTATATCTGCCTCGCGCTCCCAAGTGGATTCCTCCACATTATGATGTTCCCACTGGACCCCCACAAGTGGAACTATCTTCGACCTCAATCTCCTCTCACTATAGTCTAGGATAGCCACAGGTCTCTCCTCGTAAGAACTATCAGGCTGTAAATCAATCTCATCTATCGCGATGTGAGTATGGGCCATATCATCTCGAAGGTATCGTCTCAACGACGAGATGTGAAATACATCATGAATGCGATGTAAATGTTCTGGCAATCCCAATCTGTATGCAACTGGCCCGATCCTCTCAATGATAGGGAATGGTCCCACGTACCTCGGAGCCAACTTTCCCTTCTTCCCGAACCTCATCACTCCTTTCATAGGAGACACATGCAGTAACACTTGGTCTCCCACGTTAAACTCCCTGAAGAACCGTTTCGCATCGGCGTAGCTCTTCTGTCTGTCTTGGGCTACTCGAATGCGACTCCTGATCATCTCAATCCTCGCAGAGGTCTCCTGAATTACCTCTGGTCCTAACAACTTGTTATCCCCCACTTCAAACCAATAAGTTGGGGAACGATAAGGCCTGCCATACAAAGCCTCAAATGGAGCCATGCCAATCGTGAACTGATAGGAGTTATTATAAGCAAACTCGACCAGTGGAAGATGTGGCTCCCAACCTCCTCCAAAATCAAGAACACACATGCGTAGCATATCCTCTAACATCTGATTAGTACGCTCTGTTTGTCCATCTGTCTGTGGGTGATAAGCTGAACTCAACCTCAACTCAATACCCATAGCCTCCTGAAAGCTTTCCCAAAAACGCGACATGAAAATCTTATCTCTATCGGACACAATATTTAGGGGCACCCCGTGTAATCTGACAATCTCAGCGATGAACAACTGAGCATACTGACCCGCGGTATAGTCTGTACGCACCGGCAGAAAATGAGCCACCTTGGTCAAATGGTCTACAATCACCCAAATTGAATCGTGGCCCCTCTGTGATGTAGGCAACCCTGTAATGAAGTCCATGGAAATGCTCTCCCACTTCCACGTGGGTACTTCCAATGGCTGAAGCAATCCTGATGGTTTCTGGTGGTCCACTTTAACCAGCTGACAGGTAGAACACTTGGACACAAACTCGGCAATGTCCTTCTTCATCCCACTCCACCAGTATTGTCGCCTCATATCCTGGTACATCTTATCGCCTCCCGGATGTACTACAAATGGGGACCCATGAGAATGAGTCATTACTTCATGACGTAACTCTGCCCCTTCTGGAACCACCAATCTCCCATTAAACCGCAAACCTCCATCAGAACTAACAGAATAGGACTCAGCACCCTCGGCTAGGAGTCTCACAATCTGCCCCTGGAAAAACGGGTCTGTGGTCTGTGTCTGTATCACCCTCGTAACAATCTCGGGTGTGACAGACATAACGGATATGAAAGAATGGGCTACTGCGTCCTGGTGACCCAACTCCTTCCACTTAACTCTCCAAACGTTTGCAACATCCTCTACCGGTCTACGGCTCAACGCATCAGCAACTACATTGGCGTTCCCTGGATGATACTGTATATCGAACTGATAGTCTTTCACAAACTCTAACCACCTGGGCTGACGCATATTCAGCTCTCGCTGAGTGAACAGGTACTGCAGTGATTTATGGTCTGTGAACAAACGGAATTTCTCTCCCAATAGATAGTGTCTCCATATCCGCAATGCAAATACGACCGCTGCTAACTCCAGGTCGTGGGTGGGGTAATTCTTCTCATGTGGCTTAAGTTTGCGGGAAGAAAAAGCTATATCCTTCTCCTCCTGCTGGAGTACTCCTCCAAGTCCCCGTAAAGACGCATCGGTGTAAACCAGGTACTCCACACCCGGTTTTGGTACGGCAAGGACTGGTGCTGAAGTAAGCTTGTATTTCAGCTCGTCGAAAGCTAATTGGCAAGCATCATCCCAAACATACGGTACCCCTTTGCGAGTCAGATTCATCAATAGACCCGCTATCTTGGAGGATCCCCGAATGAATCTCCTGTAGTATCCGGCTAACCCCAAGAAACTACGCACCTCTGTCGGTGTCGTGGGCTGTCCCCACTCCCTTACTGCTGACACTTTACTCGGGTCAACTGCTATCCCCTGCTCAGAAACAACATGTCCCAAGAACTGTACTTCTCGCAACCAAAATCCACACTTCTCATACTTAGCATACAGCTGATGCTCTCGTAGAGTCTGAAGAACCTGCCTCAAGTGCTCGGCATGCTCCTCCTCGGAATGGGAATATATCAAGATGTCATCTATGAAAACAATGACAAACTGATCCAAGAACTCTCTGAATACTCGTAAGACCCATATCTCGTTAAGAATGCAGTCTTAGAAACATCCTTCTCCCTAATACGTAGCTGATGGTATCCCGACCTCAGATCTATCTTCGAAAAGAAAGTTGCTCCCCTCAGTTGGTCGAACAGATCATCGATTCGAGGCAACGGGTACTTATTCCGTATCGTGACCTTGTTCAACTCCCGGTAGTCCACACACAATCTCAGTGAACCATCCCTCTTCTTCACAAACAAAACTGGAGCGCCCCAAGGTGAGGTACTTCTGCGAATGAAGCCCTGACCTAACAGCTGCTCTATCTGATCTCGTAGCTCTCGCATCTCTGCCGGAGCCATACGGTACGGTGCGCGTGCTATAGGTCTCGTATCTGGCAATAGATCTATAACAAAGTCTATCTCTCGACTGGGGGATAGGCCTGGTATCTCCTGAAACACGTCGGAATACTCCCTAACAACTGGGATCGAATCCAAAGGAATCACAACCTCCTTAGAGGTATCCTCCTCTATGTAATACAAGTGAGCGGTCGAGCCTCCCTCTGGGCGAGGCATCGCCACTACAAACATCTCTTGCCCCGGAATGGCAAAAATAATGCTCCCACCGAAGCAATCAATCATGGCGCTGTAATCTGCGAGCCAATCCATACCAATAATAACATCGTGCTCATGCATGTCCAAGACTAACATGTCCGCAGGTAATACCAGACTACCGATTTCTATCCCCACTCCCCGACATATAAAGAAAATAAGTGACCCACTCCCCAATGGTGAGTCTACACACGTCACTGTGCTCTCTGCTGTGGCTAACAATCCTAAGGCCTTCGCAAAATGCGTAGCTATAAAACAATGCGTTGCCCCCGTATCAAACAAAACCCGACCCATAGTACCATGGATAGGAAACATACCGTTATAGACACGTCCATATTATGACTGCCATTGCTGCACTGGAGCTGTTGGCATGGCTGGTAGGGCTGGCACTTGGACTGAAGTTGGTAGGGCAGCTGGATAAAGTGGCCTCCGTGGCTCATTACGGGCTCCCTGCTGCTGTGGGGCCCTATCGCCCTTTGGGCAATCCTGACGTCTGTGGCCATGTTTACCGCACCCAAAACATCTGCCTCTGAAGTTTATCCCCCTCTGACCCTACGGCTGGCGGTGTTGGCCTTGTTGTCCTTGCCGACTTGGGATTTTATTTCTCTTTGGACAATTTTGACAACTGTGGTCCTTCCTGCCACACTGAAAACGCTTCTCTCGAAACTGTTTCACTTCATCACTTCGTTGACTAGTCTCACCTTTTCCCCGGTCTTGCTGACCTTGAGGGGAAATTCGCGGAAAGACCCTGTCAGGGTGAGGGCAATCCCTCCACTTGTGGTCTGGCTGTACACATTTATAGCAGAGTTTCGAAATTCTTCGCTGGTCGGATTGTAGTTTATCCCCAGTCTGATTCGGACAAAATTGACGTTTGTGACCTTCCATTCCACAACCGAAACACCTCCTTGTGATTTCATTATGCATCTGGCTTCGTTGGCCCTGACACTTTTGGCTCTTAACAAAAATTTTGTTACTTGCGGAACTAACTCGGTCTTGAGTAGTTTGTTGTTGCAATTTCGGTGCCTTCGCACGACTGTCATCTTTAGTCACATGCCTTTGGTTAACCTCTCTAGGTCTTTTGCCTCCTGTAAGTTGTATGTTGCGTTCTTGATATTGCAAGACCGCAGTGGTAACTGCTTGCGCCACGATACCTGCTAACTCGGCAGTTGATATTCTCTCTGGGGATACTTGAGGTGTGAGTCGATCTAGCTCTTTGCCTCCCCTGACCGTGTTAGCTAGTTCTCCTCGACGATCCATATGAAAATTTAAGTAAATTTAGATGAGTTCATCATTCAAATAAACAAATCGCAGAAGCACGAATTCCCAAAGTATAGAGATGAACACAACATTCCTAGTATTAGGCCTCTATATCAAAGAAAGCAACGCTGAAAGCATAATAAGCCGCACAGATCCTAAAGGACACTAGAACCTGATGCTCTGATACCACCTGTGACACCCCGCCTAATTAAATACCGGGCGATCACTCCTTTATTAAATTAAATCAAGGTGAACAGTTTGGTTCATTCTTAGCATCACTGTCGTAAAAAGAAACTTTCCAATTAAACACCCTAAATAATTAAGCTAAGTGTCAAAACCAATTTTTAACATTAACTTCCAAATTTTATTTAAAGAAAAGATTTATATAAATTATTAACAAAGCTCAATGAATAAGATTCACACCACAATAAACTGGAACGAAAGAATCCAATATATAAAACATTCATCAACGAATGTCAACATGCGAGAAAATAAAGTAATACATCCGTCCTGAACAAAATCCCGTAATAACGAACTAGGAAATAACTGAAATAACAATGTCCCAACATAAAGAAATAATGGAAAGGGCTACACATGCCCATCTGAATGAAAATGCTAGGAGTGGATCTGAATGAACGAAGTCGTCTAATCAAAAGACCTGCAACTCCCACCTAGGCTGCAGCGCGTTCCTTCCAAAAGATCCTAAGCAAGACGCCCCTGTGGCTGGGCACCTGAAATACATACATATATATATATATATATATATATATATATATATATATATATATATATACAAGGGGGAGAGGGAGAGATAAAACGGGTCAGAGCCCGAGAGTGTGTATGATTTAAAATTAGTTTAGCAAGTATTTAAATTGATACAGGCCAATGCAATAACATATTAGTTCGACACTCTCTTGAGAAATTCTCACCTCTCTTCTAGTGTGCACGCCTATCGTACTAACCTTCCCCAAATGGTTTAACTTAACGTATTATCATACTAACCTTCCCAATAATTTAGTTTATCTTAACTTACTCAAAAGTTTTAAAAACCGAACAATGTCAACGTGTGAAAAGGGTACTTTCAAAGTGTAGCACAACTCTCGTTTTAGCTTCATTAATTTATAAAGTTTCCCAGTGTCATATTATACTCTCATAAAACAAGTATTTCCAATCTGATTCATCAAACATGACTTACTTACCAAATCGCAGTAGGTAGTTCCAAGTTTCCGAACTTCATATATATTAAATACTCGTGTAATATATATATTCTAATGGCACCCCACATAAAAATTATGGTGCGGGCATACTTTGCTATCCAATCCCCGTATCAATCGTACAAAGGGAAATACAAGTTCGGAATCACTCTCGAACTGTATCAATACAAACACAAACAATATTGAGGCGAAGTATAGTTTCCAAGTCCAAGAGGTCAGCACATACCCTCGCGTCTCTTAGGATCGTGACTACCGATTCGATAGCCTGTACCTAGGATTCCTATCTTCTAGGGTACGAATCAATATCCCCCGTAAGGCAACACAGGATAAGACCGTCCCAGCGCGGTAACCTTCGGGATAGCAAGTAGCGCGGTTACGTTTTTCACATGTATATAATATATGCACACACAATCATATAAATATACTACTTTCATCATATTAATATAGGTCACTTTCGTTACCCATAATTACAACATTTATCCTTAATTTACATTATTAGTATTACGCATAAGGTTTCGTCTCTAACCTTAACTCGAAGGGTTTTCTCACTAGTTATGGAACACTCATGGGTTCTATCCATCCAAGTAACAAATTCAGTAGGTAGACATCTATTCAATATCGTAGGTATTCGTCATAATCCCTCACTTGAAATACGTAGTTCGTCATTCCTTAATTAATTATCCCTAAAACACAATAATCATTTCATAATAAAGTTCTCAACACTTAATCATATGTCCTACTGGTCTCTCCTATATCCCAAAACATTTTATTTAATAAGCCCAAGGATTATTCCACGATAAATTAATTCAACTAATTAAACATGGGGAAATAAGAGGCTGCCAGGAAGGGTCGATCGATCAACGGCTGGGGCTCGATCGATCGATCAAGCAGGTCTGCGAAAATTCTGCAGAATTGCAGTTGCGTGTTTCACCAAAATTCTTCATTCAAATTCATATTTTCCAACCCTAATCGTCCCAAAACTTATACCACAAACATAATAACATATTACCAGATGTTTCTAACGTTAAGCATGCGTATAACCATCATTAAACATGATTAAACAACCTAAAATCTCATCTAATCATCAAGAACCCTAAGTTTTCTTAACTTCTATTCTAATCAGTTTTTCTCCAGAATTTCCTTCTACATAATCATCAAAATTCGAGGGTTAATCATCTACATCATATAAGACTTCCAGAATATGGTTTTAATCTTTTCTACATGCAAATTCCTATCAAAAAGTGGGGTTTTCTTCCATAGATTATACTCCTAATCATTCCTAACTAATATGAATATTGCACCAATGAAAATATGCAAGTTAAACACTTGCCTGGGATTTCAGAGGTCTGGTTTCCTGCTGGTATTGGTGTGGTTGCGTTCTCCTCCTCGCGATCTACGCGTTGGTGGTGACGGTGGTGCAAACGGTAGTGTTTTGGCCTTGAATCTCCTTGAAAGGTCTCTCCTCTCTTCTCTAATGGCCGTTCTAGGATTTTGTAGGTTCTAACCCTAAAAGGCTAACTTAACCAGCTGATAAAGGCTGCTAAAATTCGTGGGTTTACTTACCCTATTTTGTAAAATGACCAAAATGCCCTCCCGGGTCACTAATTAGGCCTAAAAACACCCCGAGACTCAAACTAAACCCCTGGGTACACTTTTCTGACTATCTCGACCCTTCCGGACGCGTTGGCGCACTCAAAACGACCATACAAACAACTTATAAAATATTCACTTTTATATATTAATAATTAATCCCGACGCGACACGGGCGCGTCCCGACTAAAATTCCCAAAACTGCCATATCATTCACTCGTGACATTTACTATAATCAATATCATATATTACTATGCTCATAAGTAATATTCAACAATTTCATATAATTGCTAACTCACGTCACGTCAATAATTATAACATAATTAATTTCCGGATTTTTATTAAATAATACACTCTCATTAAATTTAATAAATTCCCCAAATTAATATAGCATAAAAATACGGGGTATTACAGTTTACAAAACTGATCGTTTGCAATGGTGGGTAGCTTTAAGTAAATTTTGTACCTCGATTTGTAGCCGTTCTTCAAAGTTACAAAATGCAAGCAGAATTTGCAAACACTTCCTACAAACTTCTTTTCCTCGTAAGAATTCCTATGAACTTCAGAAGTTCGTAGGAAGTGTTTTTACCATAGTAATTTTTAACGGTCGTTTTCTATATATATAGCATATATTCATGCTCAATTTCCTCCAAATATCAATCTCACCCAATTTCCTCCCCTTTTGATTATTTTGCACCAATCCAGTATTTGCGTACAATTTAATATTTGTTCTATAATGTCTTCATCATAACCAATTAATACGAGTACACGCCAACCTAATATCATTCTCGTAGAAGACGAAATTTTATGTGCGATTTATGCAAAATATACGAGTCGCAGTATCGAAGGCAACTCGATATCACACGGAACATTACGGGATATGAGTATGAATGGATACAACAGCACGTTTGAAATTACTATTAAACGTACGAGAACCATGCTTTTAACACATTACAATCATATTTCGCAACATGTAATGTTATATGTTGCGAAGCTGTCTCACCAACTCAATAATCAAGGACGAACGAGTACAACGCGGTTGAACAGGCCCGCGGCGTACGACGTCAAAACCAGTAAATAATTCTTGTTCCATCGATGTTGTCGAAATTTGACTTGCAAAACACAGCGGCCAACAACGATAACCCTATACCCATAGACACTGAGGACAGTCCGGGTGTACGAGATTACTATCCATCCCCCAGGCAGGAAGGGGGAGAAACAACATGCACGTCAATGTTCACATTCTGACGGCTTGGATTGTAACACCGCGGTACTCAAACATTGCGAAGAATTCAATAAAATGTTTAAAAGCTAGCAGGAGTGGAAGCATATTCATCCCATGAAATTCAACTCTCAAATGGATGCATTCATTGAGATGAAGCGAGTTAATCAACTCACAAAAAAATAAGATGAGCTCGTGCATCTAGGGCGAGAGCAATCATACATCGTGGAGTTGGATATGAGCCATATGAATGTCGTACAATAGCAGTTTCATCTCAAAAGGTTCAACGACCTCTCTGCGGTGATTGTTGCGACCAAAGCTGCGATTTTTTTGCTGCAGTCCAACTCTACCGAGTTGTTAAACCCTGACTCTAGTCCATCTGGTTCAATCAATGATGAGGAGGATGTTTTACAGTTGTATTGTAATATCGTTTCATTTTTTCGTTATTTTGTTTGAATTTTATGTTTCAATAAATGTAATGTCAATGTTCATTTCTTACACGAAAGCAATTGTTGTTTACTAAGCTACGTTTTAAAACCAAGGAGGGATTCAAACTTTATATTAAATATAAGAAAGTATTTATTATCACAGCGATACTTGTACAAAAACAAAATAAATAAGGAACTAAGAAAGCTCAACCCACCATTTCATCATCGTGGTTGTTCCAAATGTGCTCCACCAAATCATCTTGTAATAATTGATGTTTAGTTACGTCTATTTTGTTAGCATCCTGCATGAGGTAGTGTAACACCTCGTAATTTTTTAGCCGTAAAAATCTTAAATAAATTAAAAATAAAAAAAAATAATTTTTGGAATTTATTTAATTTTGTTATGTAAAAGTGTTGATTTGTATATATAAAAATAAGGTTTTATGTGGAATTTAAATCGAGAATAAAATTTGGAAATTATAACTTTTTGTATAAAAATCGGGGAAGGATCCGACCTAAGGAGGATAAAAAATTAAAAAATTAAAAAAAGGTCCAATCGAGCTGAATTTTTACAGCAGCTCCGTCTTTTCGTCAGCTACAACATACTGAAATTTCAGCCAATTCCGACAGTACGATCGTCCGTAATAAATTTTCAAGTGTTTATATTTGGTTAGGACTCAAACTCTTTTTGGTATATAAACATAAAGTGACGGGTTTAGGACTTTTAAAACACATTTTAGCCTTCTCAAAAATCCGTAGCCTCTATTATTTTCATC
The DNA here is from genome assembly GCA_949130495.1 of Sambucus nigra. Lineage (NCBI taxonomy): Eukaryota > Viridiplantae > Streptophyta > Magnoliopsida > Dipsacales > Adoxaceae > Sambucus > Sambucus nigra. Next base: position 103,991,783 of record OX422224.1, read on the forward strand.
TCCCTCCATCTACAAACCCTAGTCCCAATTTCATTCAATATTCAACCCATGATTTGAAGGCTTATTTGGTGTTTTCTCGAGTTTGGGCTAAAATGACTTTTGATTATTTTCGTAAGAGGAAAGCAATGGTGTGATCAGAATTTTGAGGCAAAATATTATGAGTTTATTGTGATGATTATAATGTACGGGGTTTACGTAATACGCTCCTTGAATCTCTCGAGAGTAGTCGTGTTGTCCCTCGTTTATTTGTACTCATATTCTTGATATCATGACGTTTATTAGAATCTAAAATATTGATTCGATTTGAGATTTTGTATTTGTGGATGGACATGGTGTCATGAAATTTCTGTATGGCACGGAGAACGGTCACCCACCAATAGTCCAAAAGTCCAATAGCCAGGATAAGGCATTACGAAGGTGAAGTGAGGTGAGGTGAGGTGAGGTGACTTATTGATGTGTTATTGAAAAATCAAGCTGGTATAATGCTCCGATATCGCATTGAACTTGAATTCAGATTCATATTGTTTCATATATTCACCGTTATTGTTTTGAGCATCTATTCTTGTCATATGGTGTACTTCCCCATCTTTTTTTTAGTGGCATGTGATGATGAATTTGGAATGTTATAGGTGAAGAAGATATTCGGGTGACACATGAGATACAACTAGTTTTGGCAAGATAAGTGTATATTTTTTAAGCTTTCTAATATTTTTAGTATAGCGAAAATTGTGTAATTATTTGGAGATGAACAATTGTAAATTTTGTATTATTGAGAGACACTAGAATTTGGGGTAATAAATTTATTTTGTATTATTTTGTGACTCGCTTTAGTTCATTGGTGGAATTTAGATGCTCTGCTTATGTTATTGAGGATTTTAGTTTAAATTTTTTGCATAGTTGCGACTCAGATTTTTTCTGCTTGTTATAGGTAGTCGTAGAAATTATTTTGGCCCCTCATTATTTCAGGTGTTTCATCGCTTTGTCCGTATTCATTTTTTCAGGGGCAGTCTCTACGTTCATCCTCAATAATTATATTGTGCATTATAATGCAATATCTCATTATGGTTAATAGCGATCCCTATTCCATAATTTACAAGATTCATGGACGAAAGCGAATTGTGCTTGTAATACACCAAAAGCACATTCAACATCTTTTCTACATCCTTCTTGGTACTTGAAAAATAATTTTTATTTTTTTGACATCCCATATTGCTTCCTAAATGTTTTAATGATTGAAGTGTATGGAGGGTAAATGCCATCAGCAAGGTAGTACCCCATATCATATGAATTTCCATTAATAGTGTAATTAACGGGAGTTATAGTCCCATTGCGCAATTCCTGAAAGACGTTTGGCCAGTACAAGACATTTAAATCATTGCAAGAGCCAAGCACCCCAAAGAAAGATTTCCAAATCTAGAGGTCGTACGAAGCAACTACTTCGAGGATTATAGTAGGTGATTATTTACGTCCGCTATATTAAGCGTCCTGGGCCATGGGGTAGTTTTTCCAATGCCAATGCATGCAGTTTATACTGCCTAGCATTTCTAAAAAACCTCGGTTCGCATTTTGTTCAAGTAACTTGGTGATGTCGCCTGCTGTTGGATTTTTGCCAAACTGGGGATCAAAAACGGCCACAATTGCCTCAGTAAATCTTATAACAGTTTCAAATAAAATGGCTTCACTCATTCTGTATTGCTCAGACCATACGTCATGAGAACCTCCGTTAGCTAGGAGTTGAATAGCCCCCAACACTTTTTGATGAGAGGTTAAACCTTGATGACCGCACGCATCCATCTTCTAAATAAAGTCGTTATCATAATGACAAATAGAATCAAGGATGCGATTGAAAATGCTATACCGCATCCTAAATCTCCGTCAGAAGCAATACTCGTTATATACCTTATCTTCATCAAAGTAATATTCCCATAATGTAGCATGTCCCATTTGTCTCCTTCGATTCACTCGACGTTTGGTTTTGAGTTCTTTCCCATCTCGAATTATATTTTTTCAGCAATTCAGTGTGTAATCTCCATATGAATTATCATCTCCTCATCTGAATCATCTCATGATGTGCCATCGTTAAATTGAGTATATTGTAGCATAAGATTTCGCTCCTCGTCGCTAGAACTGGAGTAGTTCATCATTTAATTTTGTCACAATAATTATAAATCGATTTAAAATATGGTGTTCAATACATAACAAATTCCAGACTATTTATAAATTTGAAACACGATGGCGAATAGTGTGTTAATTCAGTGAGATTGAAGTTTGTTCCAAAACTCTGTAGATGTTCCATCTACTGTGATTTTTTACTTTTCTTAAGAAATGTTTAAAAAATGTTCCAGAAAGTGTGTCAATACCTAATTTCAAAAGTGTACCAATTCATAAGTAATGTGCCTGAAGGTGTGCCAATTCAGGGTAAGGATTTTTTACTTCTCTTAAGAATTATGCTAGAACTCTGTTGAATTGTGATCTTTTACTTTGCTTAAAAAATGTGCAAGAATAGTCTCATTGTTATTTGAGTGCCTATAAAATTGGCAACTGATCAATACATATTGGTACCAAGTCTCCTTGTTATTTTAGTACCTAGTCTCCTTGTTATTTTAGTGCTCACACAATGAATTACCCAACGTGATCAACTGCCAAGGATTATTATTTCCTCACTAAAATAATAGAGAGATGCTATAGAAAGGTCCTCGGATTGGTTACCCCTGGAGGAATACATACTATTTGTGGGCATTGGAGGAATAGCCTAGGCTTTTCTTCCCATTTTCTTCATGTTCACGAATTTGAATATCGGTGGATCGTATTAAAATCTAAATTAGACATATACCAGTTAGCAGTTACGACTGGCATATGTGATTGGAATGCATCAGCCTTCACACTCATTATGTGTAATGACGAGGTGTGGGAAAGGTTGTGTAAGCAAGTCCCAGGGTGTAGAGATATACTTGGATAGCCTTCGTATTTATTTAATGAATCTAGGGGTGCTCTTTACCTCCGTTAGACTATCTAAATTATATAAGTTAATAAATTTTGAGTTACGATTACCATGTGTGTTAAATGGGTTGTCCTCATTCCATGCACTACACCAAAAATAACAATTTGGCACACCCTGATATTAAAAATCTGGCACAGTTTTAAACTATGCCAAATTCTGACACGGTTTAATGACAATCTGGCACACTTTAAAACAGTGCCAAAATTTGCCATTGTTTTTAAGTGTGCCAAAATTGAGTACACTTGACTAAAATATAAAATACCCTAAAAACTTTACACTTGCTCACTTTTGACTCTCCCGCTTACTCATCCCTCTCATTTTCTAACCTTCCCGCTCGAATCTTTCTCTCTCACATTTTGGTCATAGCTGCTCTACCGTTCGTCTTTCATTCTCTGGTCGTCTCTCCTTCTCCACTGCCAAGAACATGTACTGCTCTGCCTCTCGTCTCTTTCTCTCTCTATGTATTTATCTGTATAAACTATTTGGAATTAAATATTGAGAAATTAATATTTGTGGTACTAACTTGTTGGATGAGAATATATTATGATAACCAATTATTTAGGTTTTTCCATCATTCAAGAGGAAGACGATTAATGATGACATTTTTCTATGGCAACTCTAGGTTTTGAAGATTATCTTTATCCAGTCAAGGTGTACTTGCCTAGATACGGAGAGGTAATTTTTTTTTAATATTTTGGTGCATTTTATATATTATTATTGTTTAGGATTACTTGTAAAAAAGTAGATTATTGGTTAAATAATCTAAGATGGGTAATGGCACAAGTTTTAATTGATATTTTTTGTTTTCGTTATGTACTCCACTGAATGGGTTGTGGCGGATGGAGGTAACTGAATACTACTCTATGGATTGTCTAATTGTTAAATGTTGCGATGATATTGTTGTAAAATTTTAATATTATAACTAATGCACCTAACATTTTGACATGGTGACACGAAGGGATCAGGAAAGAGCGGAGAAGGTGCTGATAAAAAGTATAGACTACAACCCAATTCACAGGTGGAATTTTACATTTTTTCCCTCCATATGTTGCCTCTTTTAATTATTGAAACTTAATATCGGCATTATGTTGTTTCTTTTGAATGAAATTCATATGCCACAATCTTTGATAGCTTTCTCCTAAAATTCTCATTCGCAAGGTCTGAATTATGGGAGCTCTAAGGTACTATTTATGGTTTTGTGTGTGCTGGAGTTATATTATGTACTCATACTTGCTAACAATTCTATTGATGAAATTTATTGTTCTTTTCTATCAATAGTTTGGTTTTTAGTAAACCTTTACCCTAAGAACAAAGGCACACTATCAATTATATAATAGCTTTGCAATTTGGGTTTCTTTAATTTGTGTGTGGAATTTTAGAAGATTAACTTTTATTTGTTAGAAGTGGATCATAACACTTTAGATTCACATTATTTTTGTCGGGACCTCACAAAAAATCAACATTGGAGGAATATTTTATTGTTGGATGGTAGATGTAGATGGACCAGTAGAGCGAGTAAATTGGGGCTCAATGATGCTTCAGTTTTATTGAGGTACATAGGTACTTGATTTGTTGCAATGCTGCATGAGCTATGCCTCCATGAAGTGTAAGAAAAGCTTTTAGTCTATACTTAAGTTTAATGATGTTTATTATGCGTGGTCCTCTGTTAGGGCTTAACATTGTCATCAATTGCCCAAGTTGAAGCACCCTTTGTCCATAATTAGAATGTAATTGTATCTTATTTAAGGAATTGTGACGATAATGCCTTTGCGTCATTTAATATTCTTTTCAATCACCGCATCTTTGTACATGCTTCATAGGTATCATTTGCATAATACAGTCAACGATCAGGTTATGCTTCATAGGAAATCATTTGCATAATTTCCTAGACGCATGTATCTGTGTAGGACCAGCCAACACAAACTGTGTCTGATACTCAAATGTCTGGTTAATCAGTGTTGGGGCCCGTGGGATGCACGATGTTGATGATTCCACTGCACCAACTCCAACCAAATCTACGTTCACGTATCATGCCATCGATGGTAGTAAGGGCCCCTGTGCAACTGCCTTCTAGTAGGGGGTTGACTAGTATACATATTCGTCCTGTCACTTGGTGGATGCCCCGGTCGCCCGAGTACCAAAAACCCTTAAATAAGGGATCCTAAAAACCCATACGCAAACTCGATAAATAATGAGCATATTGTGTCGGTACATTAACGTCTCGCACTGCTGCCAAATGATGGATTCGGGTGACCGCATCTCAAGCTTATGTTGGATACCTGAGTTATTAAACTGTTAAGCGCCCTTTGCCCGGCTTCTGTTCAACTTTGACCAGCAAAATATCCGGGACCATAAATCTAAGTATGGATTAATAAGAATTGGGCATGACGTCGCCATGTACTCATGATGTAAGTACTGTACAAATATGTAAATACATTAAATTGATTAGAATACGTTAACTATTATTTTAAGGAAACATAAAATTCATAAATATTTAAATAAGAATTATAAAAATTGTACCTCAATTAATTGCCACATTCATTCGACACTCGTCAATGAACGTCGATTAACTTGGTACATTGATTGGATAATATGGTCATAAATAGCTAAACCCCAATCGTAGGCCCAATCATCGTAATGTCCTCCAAATAATGAAAATACCCTAGGTTGTAGGTGGAATTGATATTTAAAAAGAATAAACTGTCAATAACGTAGAACCAAAATGCATGAACGATTACTGGCCACATGTAATCGGGTAGATGTGGTTTCTTCACAAAAATTTCAATGTATTTTTTAGGGTCAAAAACGGTAATTCCCGCACCTATAAGTATTTGTATATGAATTTGTGGAAAAAAATCATGTAGTGTATTTGCAAAATTTGTGTATTTATCATTCGGCAAGTTTTGAATGGGTACCCATTGCCCAATTAGGATGTATGTACATGAATTAGAACTACTTGTCATATATACAAATAACATGATAATTATTGTAACACGTTCAATTAATTTAAATTTATTATAAATAATATTAAATAAGGGATTTAATAAGAAATAATAATTACTCGAAAGCATCGTGAAGTCGAATGGAGTGAACGCAATTTCAACATATGGTAGTTAGAAAGTATGCATCGTGTCCCACCAACGTTCGATCATCACCGTCACAATGCATTGATCGGAATTCAAAATTACCTTAAAAAATAAGTTCAACATATAACCGACACCGTGGATAATTTCTTTTATCAACGGTTTATTTTCTCCGGTCATTTTATATAATTTCATTGGGCCTGCCCAATTACCATGAAATTCAAACTTATTTTCGTTAATAATCGGCATCTCCCCGTCGGATAAGTGTGCTTCTCGGTCAAAAATACGGGTGTAATGCTTGTATACGAGATCGAAAGGTTCACTCGGTGCAGCTTGTGTAGGAATTGTCGTTGAGGTGGAACCGCGTTTTTTGGATTTTTTGATATTCAAGTATTTTTTCCATTTTCTTCCATCTGTGGTGTAAATAATATGATTTAGAGGAATAAAGGACTTACAGGATAAAAGTACTGATTTTTTGGTATATAATGGGACTTATTTGAAGGATTATGGGACTGGTTTTTAGGATTAAGGAAGTGTTTTATAGCTATAGAGAGGTTAAGCTTGGATGAAGAAGGTTGAAGATGGAGGTTTGAGGATAAGGGAGGATGGAGACTATCGTTATTTATCACAAAGCCAAGGTTACCGTTTATTGCCGTTGTGACTTTCTACGAACTTTAAAAGTTCGTAGGAAGTCCCCATCGGTGCTTGGCTTCCTCCAGGAGAAAGGTTAATGGTCCAAATGGGTTTGCAAACTTAACTTTCGTATACACACTCCATTGCAGATGCTCTTAAAATGTTTGAACGTCACATAAAAAAATTCAATTGGAAATTTTTTTTTTTTACTATTTTAAAGGAAATATATGTATACGTCTGTCTATATATATATATATATATATGCAAATATTCATGGAAGATAGAATAATTATAGTGTATATTTGAACAAAATATATATGTATATGAGGATAAAAAATAATCTAAAGAATGATATTGCACCCATCATCTAATATCCCATATTTATAATAAGAACATTTGAGCATTTTTTAGCTCAAGATTCCCAAAAATCTGCGGCTGCGGCTTTTGTTTAGTTAAAGGTTGTGGCATGTATGAAATGATGCGGCATTCCTTGCTATCTTCCATAATTCTTCTTTATATTGTTAGTTCTTTAGAAAATGTTCTCCGAGATGAACTGAACAGGGAAAGAGATCTACGAATCATAAAGTCAAACATTGAGCAAATAATAAATTAAACTTCTAATCAGAAATGATGACTATTCCAACAATAAACACTGGCCAAGTTGTTATCCGCGGGCTGTGGCCTTTTACTCAGTAGGCTAGGCAGGCCTCGGACACTCAGAGCAACATGAAGGCCCAAGTACCAATATTCTAAAAAGTAATCATAAACCCCTATAAGTGGACTAAAAAGTTACTTGGGGTACTAATTTAAGGTATAATAAGACCTCATGTGCGAGATATGACAAGTTTTTGGTACCAAATTCCAAATACATAGGCCATACTATGGCATAAAATACCCAAAAGGGTAGAAACACTGAATATACGCATATCCCTAGTCACCAGTCCTTATGAGGTCATGTCTTGTCAAGTTTTACAGGGAGATTTAGACATGGAAACATCTTTGGGGTAAATGTGTGTGTCCAAAAACAATAACATAGGCTTGGAGAACAGATCTGGAAATATGAAAATACCTTTAGAGGGTTTATATGAAAATATGGGTCTAACCACAAAAGTTTCACCTGGGCCGGTAAATTGAGCGTCCGAGGCCCAAAGCCCGCCCGTTCGGCCCGCTATTTTCGGGTCGAGCTTTATTTGAATTTTAGCCGGGTCGACCCTGAGCCAAAATTTCAAGCCCAAATGAATTTCGGGCCGAACTTGAGTCGAACTTTGTCAAGCTCGAATTGAGCCGAAGCCCGAACTTCATATTTATAAATAAAAAAATAAATAATTTATATAATATAACATATTTATGTTAATATTGTTTAATTAGGTTTCGTTCTTCTATTTCATTTACTATTTTTTTTTTAAAAAATCATTTGTCATAATACATTAGATTACATGTGATTTTTAATTTTGTGATTTTATTGTTAATCTCATTATGGGTATTTGATTTAACAATTGCTTAAGTCGCAATAGGAATTTGTTAGTGATCAAATTTTGCTAAATGTATGAAATTTAATAGGTATTTGTAGGTTTTCAGTCTTATTTCTCTTGTTTTAATTTAATACATTTCATAATTATATATTTTATTTCATGAAATACCAATTAGATTTTAATGTGAAATTTTGTCCATGATGGAAATACAAGAAAAAATAATTAATTCAAAATTTTTTAACAAAAAAAATTGAAATCGGGCCCGAAACCCGTAATATTTATGAGCCGAGTTCAGGCCTAGGTGGGAAAAAATAATTTGGGTCGAGCTTGGGCTTGAGCATGGGTAAGTGAGTTCGGGCCGAGCCTGAGTAACCCCAAGCTCGGCTCACCCAGCCCGATTTATAGCCCTAGTTTCACCCATGGGATGTAGATTCCAAAATCCCCATGGATGAAATAAGGCATGACGGACCCGATTTATGAGGAACCTAGTAGAACATCTCATTCCCATAAACGGCGCCAAATTATTTAAGTCGAAAAATGGATTCATAAGAAGAACTCGTTCCATCAAAGCTATACTCAATAGTCAAAGTATTGAAAATAGAATAAAATAGAGATAAAGAGTAATAACACGAGATTTAGAGTGGTTCGGCTATAAACATGAGCTAACGTCCACTTTGGTGCCTTATTCTCATTATTCGTATGTAGTTATACAAGATTGGTGACCTTAGAGGCATACAAGTGAAATAGGAAATGTTAAATACATGAACAAACAAGTATGGCGCTTAAGGGGATGCAACCTTGTAGTGCAGACTAAGGAGGGGTCACGAACCTATGTGGCTCTGGTGATCGGAGCAGGCTACCTAATTGTGCCCTTAGATATAGAGAGAAGGTGGAGTAAATTAGACAGAGCTTCAATGCTCCCAAAGTCTTCCTAAATTCGAAGGTGAGACCTTCTACTTATAGAAGGAGGTAAGTTTGTCACGTGTTTGGTACATGTGACACACCTACCCACTTCGCAACGTTCCTTTTGGGCACATCATCACATCCCTTGGCATGCCCCTCGGGGGGGCATTATTCTAAAAACACCTGACGATCGGCCATAATCAATGCCTCGATGTGCATTATACGGTAAAAGGGAGGAAACAGTACCCAAACGGGGACTTCCCATAATTGCTAGCGAGTCACCCTCTCCCCCAAATAAAAAATCTCCATAGGGATCCTTCAGAAGCAATCTCTGTCTCGACAATGTTCAGGCTGCAACACCCACCCCCGACATATGGTGGGTCAGTTACCAAGGCACTTGAATGAAGAAAAATCCAAGAAAAAATGAGTCCTAAGAAGCGAACATATGCTAGGAATTAAAATACAAAGAAAAATGGAAATAAAAGATACTAAACTAATTATAGTCTCAACGGTCATTTTGTTTAGAAGCTACTTGGATGCCTCCAATGTCATAAATGCTCCCACACTCAAATTCCATCGCGTATATAGTCTAAAAAGGGGAAATTTCCCATCCGTCGAAGTCAATATCCATGGCGTCTCAAAATACATGGCAATAAATGCAAAAAAAACACATATGCGCAGCTTGAAAATAAGATACAACATAAGTAAAATAAGAAGATAATATCTAACTAAAACAAATAAAACGAACGAAACTATATAACGCATCCCTCCCATAAATACACAAAACCTGTAAAAATGTTAGTAGCATATCTCGGCATATCCATATTATTAAACCATGTACATCTTATATTGTGCTTGTTGGTGTTTGACTTCTCTGTACTTTATCATTACTTTTCGTTTAGATTGTGTTATCATGTTATATCTTGGTTTGTTCCCATCTTGGATCTTGGACGTTCATAAATCATTCCATCGAGTGAATATTTGCATAACAAATTGATATCAAAGCTTTGGATTATAGGGTCCTTTAATTGTATGCATCCAATATGTTTGATAAAATTTTAAAATGGGATTTTGGTCTTGGCCCGATTAGTTCTTATTGAAGACTCATTTTAAATATTAGAGAATGGATACATCTAAGGTTGCAAAGGTGTTAACAGTAAAGTTTGACTTGAAGAACGATTGTAAATCCATTAATTATAGCAGATGGAAATGTCAAATGAGAGGTGTTAATCCAAAATGGTTTCATTAAGGCGTTAAAAGTAATTTTGACCAAACCAAAGGATACGTTGGAGGATATTGGTTGGAATAAGACTTATAAGCATGTATAACAATCTAGTTAGATCTCGCGCTAAATGTGGTATATTACATGATGAATGAGGAATTGACGGATTCAATATGGAATAAATTCAAGATAAATATATGATGAAGAGCATAGATGACCGTCTCTATCTCAAGAAGAAATCATTCTAATTTAATTATACTAATGGTATGTCGATGTACGGACATATGGATGAGTGTAATAAAATTCTTTTCGATTTATTAAGCTTGGATGTTGATATTAGTGATGAAGATACAGTTTTGTTAATTCTAAATTCACTTCTGAATTCGTATGAGCATTTGAGAGAGACATTGCTATATGGGAAGGAGGAAGTTAATTATAATGATGTCTCTTCTTCATTATTGGGGAGTGACGGAGTTTAAAAGTGTTTCTAATGCGTTCTTCAATCGAATCATGTGTAAGACGATCGCTCAAGTATAAACCGGTAAAATCGGGTATTGAACACAGGAAATAGGATGGATGCTTGTGACGATGAATAGGGAAGATGATTAACCACGAAGTGACTCTAGAATAAGAAGGAAAGGATTATTGATTTGAGATCAGTAAACAACTAAAACAAGTAAATTTAAATTATTGACTTAACTACGCATGCAATAATAATGAATTGCTTTTAAACTTTATGAGAAAATGGGATTAGAGTACACCCCCCGAACCGGTGGTAATTACATAGAATCTAAAAGCTTCAAAATATAATTCTTCATTCCAAGATACATCAAGTACTCTTTAAGCATTTGACATATGAGGACTTTACTCCGCACAATACCAAATCAAAAATTGTATTTAATGAGATTGAGAAATTATCACGAAGCCAGTTGCACCCTTAAACATTTCGATTACCTAGGGCAAACGGAATAAAAAGACCTACAACATTTATCTCGATAAAGTTCAAACCTTGTAATGATAGATTACTTTTTATTCACTTTTAAATCAACATGTGTTACCTAGATTGGGTTCATGTACCCCAACCCGCTAAAAATTTAGCCTAGAATGACTACGTAAGAAATACACGAAATTTTAACATTTCATGGAAGGAAATTCATGATTAAATTAATACTAAACATGCATGAGATATTTAGATATCTAGAAAAAGGAAGAAACATGCAGGAAAAAGAGACATGCAAAACAATATAGAGGAACAAACTTGATATTGAAATCTTGAAACTTTAATCTTCAATTATGCATGAGCAATCTAAGAAATTTAAAACTAGGGGTCCTCTCCCCTATTACCCTCTAATTTTATATAAAAAATCTAACTAAAAACTAAGTTTAATCCTAGCTATCTTGTTACATTCATGTTTTTGCAAGAGTCCTTTTCTTATCCAACTCTTAGAACCAATAGAAAAGAAATAAATTTCCGCGCATCAGACCCCCCGAACCGGTTCGTAGGTATATCCGAATCGATTTTCCCCCAATCGGTTCGAGGGGGTTCGAATTTTCCAACTGGCTTTTGGCTCTTTTTTCTTGTTTTAGGACTTAGATTTTTCTCATTTTTTCTTCTCAATCTTCAAAATGGCATAACTCTTTCATCGAAGCTTGGTTTGGGGTGCCGTTTTTTCCAGTGTTCTTCTAACTTCAAGCTCTTCAACTTTTCAGTTGTCCCCACCTCCGGACTAAGGCTAAAAATTATGAAAATTCCCGTCAATTCTCTTTTTCTTGATTTTCTTCCCTGTTTCGAAATCTCTTTCGCACTATTTGGCATGAAATACCTGAAAACACATAAGAGATACCCAAAACACGAAACACTTGCCAAGTAGAGTTAGTAGCATAAATATGAGATAAAACCAAGTCAATTACAATGCACGGGACCATAAAAAGATCGAAATTAAGGGGATAAAAATGAAATATTTATGCCTAATCAAATCCCCATAAGATGAAATTTCTTAAGGAGAATAAATATCATCATCGGATTACGGTCATTGGAAAACAGGAAAGATCGCCTCTTATCCACACCAATTAATCTCTTCATTTTATATTTTCGTGTTTTATCTCTCCACGCGGCAATTAATTTCACAATTCGGGCTCGATTAGGACTTTATCGGGTTGTAAGGTGTATTGGGTAAAATTAGGAATGGTTGGGACATTCGAAATTGGAAAAATGTTCTTAAGATGTCCGTTAGTGCTTTTTTGGGCTTTTGCTCATTTACTTTTTCTTTTTCTATTTTTTTTCTATTTTTCATATTTTTCTTTTCTTGTTATTTTTGTTGAGCATTATTCTATTTTTCTTGCCCTTTTTTATGCATTTTTCAAACGTATTTTCTGAATTTTTCAATTTTCACAATTTCGGGCCAATTGGTTTATTTGGGTTACAAACGAAATTGGGAAAAATTTATTAGGCTCAAATTGAATTGTAAAGGGATGATTTTTCGCAACTTTTTATGGCTAATATTTTTGGGTAACAAACGAGGGTCTACTTCATTGTCTGAATTACTAATTATTTTACCATATGGTTCTCGAGAATTAATTTAGTTTAGAGATATTTTCAACGCATGTTCAAGATGACATCTCACTCGTTTCCCATAACCGATCAAAACAAATGAATTGAGATCCTCAACGACTTATTTTAAACACTGAATTGAACTTTGAGTTACTTATTAACTCGGATTGATTTAAAAAATCACAAAAATCGATAGGCTCGAAATCTAATCGGGTTAATTAATCTCCACATTTATTCGTTAAGTCATTAATTTTCACTCAATTTCCATCATTGGTCAACTTCGGCTTTGTTCATTTGATTCTTTTTCAATATGAGACTTTAATCAAAATTTTTGTGACATTTATGAAAAATTTAAATCCCAGTTTTTGTTTATGTTGAAGAAAAATATTTTTGGCTTTTTTGAATTTTTCTATTTTCTAATTTTGTGGGGGGGGCATTTAAAAAAAATTTAAAAGACACATTTATCAACCCCCCCCCCCCCCAACATAGAATTTTGCATTGTCCTCAATCAAAAGGACTAAAAGTTTAAGAATAAAAAATAATAAGAAGTGCGACATATAAACAAGCAAATTTCACAAATACAGGTTTTTCATTACATGACAAACCAAGACTTACATTACCAACTAAGAAAGGGAAAAACAACTACAAATGTGGTTCACATTATATTCAGCACAAGAAAACATAAAAGAACCATTTAAAAGAAAGCGGTGGACGGGAGGTACCGGGCGCACTTGGGTCGTAGGGATCATAGAAATAGGTTGGAAGTACGACATTGTCCCCGACTTGCAAGCGATAGAGATCAACGTGGAGGTGTGCCATCATGCTCGTGTCGCGTTGGTATGCTCGACGATCCTCGCAATATTCATTCATAAACCCCTCGAAGCGCGACTCGAGGGAAGCAATGCACCTCGTGAGACCCTCTCCCTCCGGCTCATAATTCGAATCGTCATCCTCATCATACTCAACTTTGTCGGGACCCTCCTCTACATCCGGCATTTGAGCATCGTGACCCATAGCCTCCTCTTATTCCTCTTCCACAATAACGTGACGCCCGGGGTGAGCCACTCGCATTTGGCGCTCACTGCGAGTGGTGGAGGAAGCTCCAACAGGGCGGGGAAATTTTGTGTGCAATTCAGGATCCGAAACCCCAGTATCGTACATAATTTCAGAGATGAGGCGGGCATTAGGGAGGGCCACTTTGCCTCAATCATCATAGGCGGCATGGAGGATGTCCTCATGTAAGAGTTTGGCGAGATTTATGGTGCTATGCAGGTCAAGGAAATTGTAGAGGAAAATTCCATGACATTAACGATTGACTGAGTGATTGGTAGTTTGATGGATGGCCCCGCACGTGATGAGGTGCGCATATCGCACCGTCTCCGAAAGTTTACCCATCGAAAATCTTGGAGTCATCGTCCCCCCCGCGCAATATGCGTTATGCATTCAACTTTGGTGTGGGGGCACCATTATTTGGGTAGACGAACGGAATGGGGAGAGTGACACTGTTATTGTACATCTTGCGCTCGATGATGGCAGATGAAAATGGCACGCGAATGTTGTCAACAAAATCTTTGTGGAGCAGGGATGATTTCTGAACGAGTGTGGCGTAAAAGTGGCCAATATCCTCTTCAAAAATGCGATCGTATATAGGTGCAAGGAACGAGCACCACCCTCGGCGTTGAAGAGGGTTGTGAATTTCGGGGGAAACTCTTCCCAAAGAACCGTTCTCTCAATATGGATTGTGCGGGCTGGTAAGAAATTTGCCTCAAACCAATTCCGTTCTTGCACCGACCAAAAATTATGTTTGACACCTTCGTGGAGGATTTCCATCGAGTCATATTTGCGGGGTCGTTGATTTACTTGTCGGTGGAGAGGAATGGTGGCAATGAGAGAGGGAGAGGGAAAATATGGGAGGTATGAGTAGGAGTGAAGAAGAAAAGGTGTGAAGAAATGAGGGGGGAGGTGTTGAATTTATAGGTGTGGGGGGGAAATTTATCTGGGAACTGGAAAGGGGTGGTGGAGGGAATTAAGGGAGGGAATGAATTTGGGTGAAAAATGGATATGGGAAAGGTTAGGAGGGAAGGAATTTTTTAGGGGGGAAGAATGGAAGGAATGGTGAAAATTGAAGAATGGAGGAATGTATTTGGAAAGAGGGAACGAATTGACTACCAGGCACCCCGAACCGATTCTGGTGTACCTGCAAACTGGTTTGGCCTGCGGTTCATTTTTCTGTACTGTACTAAAACTCTAATTCAATCTTTCCTCAAATTCTAAGTGTTGAAAAACTCCATCTCACCTCTCGAAGCTACCTTGAACCTTTTTACGCACTCGGGTACCCCGGGACACCTCAATCTCTCCCTCGTAACGCGTGTACGCTCTCTCGTGTGTGAAAATGCAATTTATTGCTTAACCCTTTCTCGACTCATGACCCCTACGAACCTCTAGACTTACTAAAAAAATAACTCAACACACTACTATACAATCCTAATCACCCCATACGTGCGACGACCTCTCATTTCAAGCTCAATCAACCCCGTAAACGGGAGTCGACAACCAAATCATGTCGACTTCTTTATATACACCTCTAAGTATGGCTTTAGGCGTTGTCCATTAACTTTGAATGTATCCCCCCTTTTGGATCTTCTAACTCCACGGATCTATGGGGGAACACCTCTCTCACAACGATTGGGCCCGACCACCGCGAACGTAATTTTCCAGGAAACAAGTGTAGATGAGAGTTGTAGAGAAGCACTTTTTGACCCGAATGAAACTCTTTGTGTTGGATAATTATATCATGTGTGAGTTTCATCCTTTCTTTGGATAATTTTGCATTCTCATACGCACCATTGCGCATCTCTTCCAACTCATTTAATTGAAGCTTGCGTGCTTCATCGGCTTTGTCCAAATTATAGTTCAACCTCTTGATTTCCCAATAGGCTTTGTGTTTTAGCTCCACGGGGATATGGAAAGGCTTGCCATACACAAAGCGAAGCGAGGACATCCTGAGGGGATTATTATATGCGACTTTATATGCCCATAGCAAATTGTTCAACCACAGGGACCAATCTTTCCGGTTAGGATCGATAGTCTTTTCGAGAATGTTCTTGATTTCACGATTGGCTAATTCGGCTTGCCCACTCATTTGGGGGTGATAGGTCATCCCAACCTTGTGGATGACCCCATACTTTCTCATAAGTTTTGCAAGTGGCAGGTTGTAAAAGTGTTTGCCATTGTTACTAATGATTGCTTTCGAAACTCCGGAGCGAGAAAGTATGTGTTCTTGTAAGAACTTAATCGCCACCTTATTGTCATTAGTCTTCGTAGCTATGGCCTCAACCCATTTCGACAAATAGTCTACCGTGACTAGGATGTATGAGAAACCAAAGGAAGGGGGAAAAGGGTGAGAGTGCGCCAGCAATCAATGTCAAACTTATTTAATTAAATTCCAATTTCAGTCCCAACAAGTCTTAACTCTTACAAACAAACGTGATTGACTAATGAAATCATCTAAGCATGCAAGACAATCACAAATGAGGAAAAATCCCCCGCGGGGGAAAAAACCATCTTATTTCCACTATAATTTGTAAATATCGATTTACATGGATTATAATGAAAATACAAGTGATATATGAAATACCCTCAGACGTCGGTTCGATGTCGTCGGTAGGAGGTCCCACAAGAACTCCGGGTAGTCAGCAATGGAAAAGCGTCTTCTTCTCCACAAGTGTACTCCAAATGAGTAGAACAATCTTCTTTGAGGTTTAGAGGATTCACATAAAGGATGGAGAATTATTTGTGAATCAAAACGGTATATTAAAAATGAAGTCTGAAAACTGCTACTGTTATGCAGAAAACGAGGCTATGTGGACTTAGGAAAACGTGTAGAATGCACACTGTTTAAATAAGCAATTTGAGGCGGTGGTCGTTCGAACAACATATGATGTCATTTGAACGAAAACAGATCTTGTTCAAACGACATACGATGTCCTTTGAACGACATCAGTGGCGTGTCTAATTTCGCCTCTACTTTTTTTGAAAAGATATTACGTGATAAACATTTTTTAGACTTCAAAATTTATTTAAATATATTCCTAATTATTTATGCAAATAATAAAAACTCCAATTAAAATTATTTTACCATAAATACGTGGAGTAGTGGGAACGACTGAAGAGCACGATGCACGTACGAAGATGATGGATGCATTGATTCGGATCAAGGCCGTAGAGGATGATCATAGAGACGTGCCAAATGTAGCGGTATTAGACATAATAAATTGCGATCTAGGACACTTATAAAATTTCTAGATTCTACCCGGGACATTTATAAATCATGTCCTTACAAATATCTCCCCATGTCTATGCCGGTACATAAGTAAAAAATCCGAATTATGCCTTCCCAAAATGACATATAATTTAATATCCCCATTAAACCCAAAAACTGGAAATACTAAATGCGTGTCTTCACAAAAATTTGATCATCTTCAAATCTTCAACTCAAATTTTCTTTATCATCATCAGAGTGTGAAAAATTTATCCTTCAGTGAGATACCTACACACATGAGACAAGAAACAAATACTCGTGATGCGCAATAGTTTGAAATATAATGATAAGCAAAAATAAATATCAATTATGTGCAAGCAAATCATTATGAAATGAAACAAAAAATTCTCCCCCATAATTCGTTCTACCCCTTTTTATGATGTCCCCAAATAGACAAATATGAAGAACATAAACAATGCAAATGGATAAGGTCACGAGGTAATAAACTTTCTCTTTTTGGATTTTTTTAAAATTTTCCAAAAAAAATCACACCATGAAAGAACATCAAAACAACCAAGTCAGTGATAGCGAAAATGTAGGGATGTGAGCAGATTCGACAGGAAAATCAATACATACAACCATAACATATGTGCATGATGAATGTTGGATATTCCTAACGAATGAACTCAATATCTTCCTTAGGTGTAAAAATTGTGGAATTAATAAAAATTGACTCAATCAAATCAGCAAATCAAAGCTCAAAGTGATTTTCACACCAATAACGTCCAAAACGATTGAAATGATTTTTCATGACTTTCAAGGATGTGCAAACCGATTTTTCATTTTTTTCCATCAAACTCCCTCATAAATAATTATACATTATATTTTTCTTTTGAGGTGGTGAAAACTAAAGCCTATAGGGCCATCTGATTTGGCATATTTTTCTTTTTATTGCCATTTAACTTTTTCGAGCTCTTTTTCAAACGGTGGCTTTCTCGACGAGTTGATTTTGAACTCTCTTAGCCCTTTCCCGTGATTCACTCATTATATTTTGTTGCAATTAATTCCTCACGATAAACGATTTTTACATGCAGTACTATCTTGTCAAGTTTATCGCATTTTGGTCATTGTTTAGATAGAATTGAGATTGAAACACTCAATCCAATATGTGATAGACAAGTACAATACTCAAATAATACCGTGCATGTGTGCAATAAAGGAGATAAGGAGACAAACATGTAGAAGATATCACTAATCATCAAAAAGTGCGCGTGCGTTCAAATAAGTTAATTATTTAATTAAATCTCAGTTTTTAAATTAAATCTTAAAACATGCATCTAGGTGTGATTGAAGATGATAAAATCAGGCAAGAGCATTCAAACACACATGTGTGAGGAAAAATCCCCCAAAGGGGCAAAACATTTTTATTTTTCACTATAATTTTGTAATATACGGTTACACGGATTACAATGAAAAATAAGTGTGACACAGAAATACCCACAGGCGTTGGTTTTGATGTCGAAGGCTGGAATTTCCCTCAGGAACTCTAGGTGAGCAGCAATGAAGAAGATAATGGCTTCTACACAAATTCTTCGGCTAGAACTTTCCCTTTCCAAGAGGGCAGCAATAAAGAAGGAGGACGGCTTCTCCACAAGTATGAACAAAACCAAAGTAGTGTTCTTCGGTTTCAAAAAAGATTCACAAAGGTATTGGAATGATGTGTGAATCAAAACATGAGTTTTGGGACTCAAAAATATGAAGACTTGAGCTAATAGAACTCTCAAAATCGTCTCTCCAAGTCTTGAAAAATAACTCCCCCGAAGTTGGCTTTTATAAGGAAACCAAAAGGAATTTTAAGTCATTGGGACTCTTGCAGCGTCAGGTACCCCGAACCGGTTCGGCATGTACCTCGAATCGGTTCGCCCCCGAACTGGTTTGCCCTTCGGTTCCCGAAACTTCGTTGGTTTGGGGGCTAAAACACACAGCATTCTTCATAAGGATTTTCTCATAATTTTCTCCATTTTCAAAAGGCCATAAGTTCTTCACCGTAGCTCGGATTGAGGTGTTGTTTCTTCCAGTATCTTCGTGGCATCGAGCTCTTTAACTTTCCAGATGACCGAACCTCCAGGCGGTGGCTATAAAATTACTAAAATTCCCTTAAACTTTGTTATCTTGCCTTTTTTCATTATTTTGACTTCTCTTGCGTACCACTTGCATAAAGTCCTAAAATTATGGAACGTGAAGTCGTTGAGGCAGATGTGGGACACTTGAATGCTTGATTCCCAAAATTCGAATAGAGGCCATCGTGTAAGATCATGAAGTGACGTGCCTTTTGTAGCGGCGTACAACATACACAAATGTAAGATATCGGACATGAGAAAAATGTCCTTACAAATCACATCTCAAAGACTCCAAATAATGTAAAGCACATGGATGAAATGATGTAGCATCTCAAATCACTATCAAACAGTCACGTGGAATATGGAATGAAGTTGTGACTATGGCTATCTTAAATGTTCATCCATAAACGATGTAAACAAAATACAAAACACTTTTTGTGTTTTTCAAAAAAATTTATAAAAAGAAAATCTTTTTGACCTTTTTTAAAAAATTTCAAAAAAAAATCGTTTTGGATTTTTTAATTTTTTTTTAAAAGATAAAAATCAAATAATAATGATACAAATGATACAATCTCAAGATAGGAAGAAGATGATATGAACATGAAAAATGCATCCTACTCTAGACATGGTGACCACCCCTCAGTCAACTGTGCAAATTCCTAAAGACTCCCTAAGACTCTCGAATCTAAGGGCATCTAAAGACTTTGTGAAGATAACGGCTAATTGGAGGTCAGTAGATACAAAACTCAAGGATACGACCTTTTCCTCTATAAGCTCGCAGATAAAGTGCTCGCGTATCCTAATGTGTTTTGTTCACGAATACTGGACTGGATTACAAGATATGTGTATCGTGCTCGTGTTATCACAGGAAATAGTCACAGTGTCCTGTGATATCCATAATCCTCCAATATCTACTTCATCCACAGAATATACGTGCAACAACTCCCGGTGGCTATGTACTCAGCCTCCGCAGTGGACAAAGAGATTGAGTTTTGCTTCTTGCTCAACCAAGAGACAAGAGCAGAACTAAAGAATAAATACCCACCAGAAGTTCTCCTACATCCATTTGCATCCCCGACCCAATTGGCATCCGAATAGGCGGAGAAAGGGTCACTGGTATCAAAGGAATATCAAATGCCAAGTGAGAGAGTCCCACTCATTTATTTGATAATACTTTTAAGAGTGAGTAAGTGTGACTCTTTTGGGGACGCCTGATATCGCATACAGACTCCAACACTAAAGGCTATATCGGGATGACTAGCAATCAAGTAGAGAAGACTACCTATCATAATCCGATAAGAGGTTTGCTCTACGTTCCTTGCTAATCTTAGTTGAGGTACCCATCGCTGTTCGTGCATGCTTAGCGAATTCTAGACCAAATTTCTTTACAAGGTCTCTAGCATACTTGGATTGGGAGATGAGCATCCCATCCTTTAGCTGATGAACCTGGAGACCAAGGAAAAAAGTAAGGTCACCACCTATGCTCACCTCAAACTCACTCTTCATCTCGTCCTCAAAGTGCTGAGCATATTGGGAGCAAGTGGATCCAAAGGCTATGTCGTCCACATAGACCTGGGCAAATAAAATTGCACCATTATCTCTCCTGACGAACAACGTCATATCAATTCCCCCTCTCTTAGAGCCACGAGCTAAGAGATAGGAAGTAAGCCTCTCGTACCAAGCACGGGGTGCTTGCACCATACAAGGCTTTTTGTCAGATAGTAGACGTAATCAGGGTGCTTAGGGTCTTCAAACCCTTTTGATTGTTCCACATAAACCTCCTCCTGTAGAATGCCATTCAGAAAGGCACTCTTGACATCCATCTTATATAACTTGCAGCGCAGATGACATTCGATGGCGAGTACTAAGTAGACAGACCCAAGCCTCGCAATGGGAGTGAATGTCTCGTTAAAATCTACACCCTCAATTTGTGTGTAGCCTTAAGCGACCAACCTAGCCTTATTTCGGATAATAGTACCGGTCCAATCCACCTTATTCTTGAAGATCCACTTGGTACCTATCATATTTATCTCACTAGGTCGGGAGACCAGTTCCCAGACATCATTCTTTCTAAACTGAAGCAACTCATCCTGCATAGCACATATCCAGTGTTCATCTTTGAGTGCTTTCTTATAGTTCTTGGGCTCGACTGTGGACGTGTAGCATAGCTGGATAACAATGTTCTATAGCTGAGCACGAGGCTTGACCCCAAGGGTGGGATCTCCTAGAATAGTAGAAGGATCATGAATCTTGCAAACCCAAGCAGAGTGTCCCCTAAGTCAGGAATGGGTTCCACTATGGGTGTGGAAGGCACAATGGTATCATCAGTAGAAAGTGTGTCACCCTCATCCAAAAGGTTAGAATCAACAAACACTGGCAGTATGTCATCTTGCACGGTGACATTTATTGACTCCATGACCTTAGAGCTATTCGGGTTATACACCTGACAAGCTCTATTGGATGATGAATAACCTAAAAATATTACCTCCTTGCTCTGGGAGTCAAACTTTCCTAATTGCTCTCTATCCTGTTGGATGTAGCATTTGCTGCCAAAGACACGAAAATATGAAAGGTTGGGCTTCTTTCCAGTCCACAATTCGTAGGGTGTCATATGTGTGTATGGACAAAGATATACCTAATTCACCGTATGGAATGCGGTAGACACTACCTCTGCCCAAAATCTTCTTGCAACTTTACGACCCAAAAGCATAGATTTAGCCATATCCTAAATCGCTTGATTCTTCCTCTCAACAATCCCATTTTGCTGAGGAGTCCTAACGGCCAAAAATTCATGTTTGATTTCGAGGCTATCACAGAAAAGATCTACTTTTGCTTCTTTAAACTCATTGCCATTTTCACTACGTATTCTATTGAAAAGTGACACCGTGTTGATTTTACAGGACACAACACTTGGTCGTAAGAAAGTCCACAGGATCGAATTTCTCTCGTAGAAAACCTATAATCGAGTAGCGTGAGAAATCATCTACCATCACGAGAATGTACCTCTTACCACCTAAACTCTCAGTATGAGTAGGACCCACAAGATCAATATGTATCAACTGAAGGATGCATGAGGTGGTAATGGAATTCAACTTCCGATGGGGGCTACAAATTTGCTTTCCCAACTGGTAGGGTCCATAAACTGCGAAAGTTGGCTTTCCAAGTGATGGTAAACGACGTACTAGGTCCTTTTTAACTAACTTCTCCAAATCTCAAAAATTCACATGACCTAGACGTTGATGCCACAGGTCCATAGTAGTGATCGTGGTGCTGTTTCAGACAAATAAGGACTTAGGCATGCGCCTATAGCAATTATCTCCAATCCTCCCCCTTGCAATAGAAGTTTATCGGCTTGATCATAAACGTGGCATTAATTCCAGTCAAACTTTACTTTAAAGTCAGTGTCGCACAGTTGGCTAATGATGAATAAATTTACTTTCAATCCCTTGAAGTACAACACATTCTCTAGCTTAGGAAATCCTAGTAACTTCAATGTACCTCGTCCTACTATTATAGACTTGCTCCTGTCTCCAAAAGTGACTTTACCTTCCTTTCTATCCTCTAAGGAGGTAAACAGAGAAACGTCACCAGTTGTATGCCTGGAATACCCACTATCGAACTACCACTGCAGAGAATTATGTGCTTTAATAGCAACATGAACAACAAGGGCTTTTGCGTTGATTTTAGGCACACAAGATGTGGTAACCTTTGGTTTGCCCTTGTCATTATTAACTCTAGTCAGGATTTTAGAAGTGTCCTCTGATGGCATAGAAATATGTTGGAACTCTTCCAATATACTCTGAGATGTGGCGACTAGAAAGTCAACTCGCTCTCTAAGACTCTCAAAATTAGTACTGGCATGTGACGGGGCAAAAGTACGTCGTGTTCCACCCAAACTATAGTAATACTCATGAAGATGGCCTTTTCTTTTGCAGTAAGTACAAAAATATGTAGACTAAGGTCGACTTTGGTTTGTTTTTCTTAGTCGAACTCTCTTCCGATTTTTAGGTGGGTGGCCATATGAATTTGTAATAAACTCGGGAATCGGTTCCAATGTCGTATGGGATGTGGAAGCACCATCAAAACCTATTCCCTACGTCTCACCTAAATCCAAAGAAGGGTCGAGGAGCATCTTTACCATCTTACCAGATCGGTCCTCAATTCTTACCTTGACTTCCCGGGCTCTCTCAAGGTCATGAGTGAGTTGGGCTACAAGGGCTTCCAGTTTATTTTGAGTGTCCAGTGAGGAATGGATCTCACTCGTCAGATCATCCACTTGCTTAGTCAAGTCCCATTTTTCTTTCTCAAAGACACTTTCTCTCTCTCAACACAGATGGTCTCTCTCTCTCAACGCAGTGGACATGGAGGTCTCTCTCTCTCATTTCTCCTAAATCCTTCTCTAGATCCGTTATCCTAAGAGCTAACGCTTTGTTAAGCTTTTTGGTCATAAAAGTATGAGCATATAAATCAGCGTATGCACGTCGGAGATCACTCTCGCTCTCACTTGCTTCTTCCTCCCCCTCGCTCACACTGTTGTCACTGTCGAGGTGTCCTTGTGAACTTGCATCCTCGTCATCGTGACGAGCACTGTCAGTACTCACATGACTAGCAATGAATGCGGTGAAGTTACATTCATACGGTGACTCATCTCCAGAGTCCATCGACTCGACCTCGTTATCATCACTAAGGGTGGTGTTTAACACAGCTTTGGATTGTTCTAGACGTTTCAACCTAGTTGCACACTCAAACCCCTTATGACCTCTACCGCCGCACTCAAAGCATCTCTCACTTTCTTTATTAGGGGTGTCCTTTTTATATTTCTCAAATTTCTTTTCAGATTTATTCATTCTCAAAATTCTTTTTTATCTTTAAAATTCCCATTTTTCTTTAATTTGAGAAATTTTTTAAAATTTTTAGCAAACAGGACCAAATTATCTAAATCAAAATCAGACATCTCTTCCTCTCTTTTCTTTGACGACTCACCTCTTTTTGACCCCTCACTCTTTCTGTCCTGGGCTTTCAGTGCTACTCCTTTGTCTTTTGATTTTATCATGTTTGGGAACATGTCGATTTCATAAGCCTGTAGGTCTCCAACTAACTCTTCTAATTTCAGCCCACTCAAATTACCTAATGAATTTAACACAGTGACTTTGGGTATAAATCTCATAGGAAATGATCTCAAAATTTTCTTAACTACTCTAGCATCAGGAATGTGTTCACCTAAGTTGAAACTAGTGTTTAAGATATTAGATAAGCGTGCATAAAATTAATCGAAACACTCATTTTCATGCATGGAGATAGTTTCAAACTGTGTAGTTAAGTTTTGAAATTTAGATTCTTTCACTGCATTTGTAACATCAAGGGTAAGTTGCAGATCATCTCGTGCCTCTTTAGACGTGGTACACGTCATGATGCGTCTGAACTCGTCGGGTGTGACGGCTCCAGAAATGGCACTAAGCCCACTAAGTTTTATGTGCTCCATTTAAATTCATCCTCAGTCCATGCAGTCACATATTTTAAAGTAGTTACATTATCTACAGTGATAGTTGGAGGTGTCCACCCACTTTCACACACAACCCAGACACGTTCGTCTATGGCCTTTAAGTGATATTTCATACGAGCTTTCCAATATGCGTAATTTGACCCGTCAAAAATTAGGACTCTATTATATAAATTTTCCATTGAAATTGCACTTTTTAATGTAGAATCGCTACAGCGGAAATATTGCGACTTCTTAAATAAAATCCAATTTTAATTATTCCCAAATTTTAGTTAAACCCTAAAATATGTATCTAGATGATTTATCAAATAAAATAAAGCATGCAGGATAAAACAAAGAATTTCAGGAAAAATCCCCCAAAGAGGCAAAACCTTTTTTATTTTCAATATAATTTGTAAAGAACGGCTTACACGGATTATACTGAAAATATGAGTGACATATGAAATACCCTCAGGTGTCGGTTCCGATGTCGTCGACTGGAATCTCCCACAAGAACTCCAGATGGGCAGCAATGGAAAAGAGACAACTTCTCAACAAGTTACTCCAAATGAGTAAAAACAATCCTCTAGAAGGTTTAAAGATTCACATATATATATGGGAGTGTTTATGTGAATAAAGAAGGCATGAAACCTTAAAACATGAAGTCTTTTTTCTGGGCAGTAAAACGCAGAATTCATGTGCGAAAAAGACTTGGAAAACGTGTAGAAAGTACCCATATATTTATACGAAAATCGAGGCGATGGCGGCGCTCGAATGAGATCGCGCGACATCCTCATGTCGCTTGAACGACAGAGAGATGTCGTTCGAACGAGTTCGCTCGACATCCTCATGTCGCTCGAACGGTAGAGTGATGTTGTTTGAACGATCTTGTCGACCAAGGCAAGTCCGCTTATACACTTAGAAAATTTTCTGCTTTTTGATAAAAACAAATCAGACTTCGAAAAATATTTTCTAAAAAATTCCCAAATATCTATGCAAATATAAACAACCCCAATAAATCATTTTACCAATAATGCGAAGGGGAGTAGTGGGAACGGTTGAGCAGCATGTCACATGAAGCATGATGCACGTGTAAAGATGATGGATGCATGGATTCGGATCAAGACCGTCGGGGATGATCATGTTGATGTGTCGAATGTAACGGTATCAGACATACATACTATGATCTAGGACAAATAGAAAATTCCTAGGTTCTACCCCGGATATTTATAAAATTATGTCCTTACAAATCACCCCCTATGTCTATGATGGTACATACATAAAAAATCCGAATTATGCTATCTCCATAAAACAAATGACATATAAGATAATATCCCCATTAAACCTTCAAACTGAGAATACTGAATGACATGTCGTTAATCAGACTTCAACATCTTCAAATCTTCATCTTTTCAGAAAACTCTCAAAGATTTTCTCATCAGGGTATGCAATCCAATGATTATCAACTTCGTACCTACACACATGAGATAAAGCAGATACCCGTGACACGCAATAGTTTGAAATACAATGATATACAAAAATCAAAGATCAATTAAGCTTAAGAAAATCATTGATAAATCAACAAAAATTCTCCCCCATAATTCATTCTCCCCCTTTTTATGATGTCCCCAAATAGACAGATATGAGAAGCACAAATATGAAAAATGTCACAAGGTAATAAACTTGCTATTTTTGAATTTTTCAAAATTTTCCACACAAAATATACAACAAATAATCACACCACGAGCAAACACAAAAACAACCAAGTCGATGATAGCGAAAATGTAGGGGTGTGATCAAATTCGATAGGAAAATCAATGCATACAAACATGACATATGTGCACGATGAATATCGGATACTCCTAACGAATGAACTCAACATCTTCCTTACATGTAAAAAGATGGAAATATCAGACATTGACTCAATCAAATCAGCAAATCAAAGCTCAAAGTGATTTCCACACCAATAACGTCTAAAACGATTTAATGCTTTTTTAGGACTTTCAAGGAAGTGCAAGCCCGTTTAAATTCTCCAACCAAACTCCCTCAGATTTATATTTTCAATAGAGGTGATCAAAATTCTCAAACTTTGAAGAATTGATAGTGAAACATAATGGCCCATATTTGGCATAAATTTCTTTTTATTGCCTTTAAATTTTTTCGGGCTCTTTTAACCTCTTTGGACCCCGAATAATTAAAATTACTCAATTTTTTAGGTCCAAATTAACGGTGGCTTAGTATTCTCAAAGGTCAAATGTGAACCTTTCGCAGCCCTTCCCCGTTTAAAAATACCACACAATCTCACCAAACGATTTTTACATACTTTCCAATCTTATCAAGTTTTATCGCATATGGTTCGTTGTATAGACAGAATTGAGATGGAAACACTCAAGCCAATATGTGATAGACAAGTACAATTAGCAAATAAACTCGTACATGTGTGCAATAATGGAGATAAGGAGCCAAACATGTAGAAAGAAATCACTAATCACATCTCAAAGACTCCAAACAGAGTAAATCACTATCAAATCACATGGATGCAATGATGTAGCGTCTCAAATCACTATCAAATAGTCACATGGATAAATGGAATGAAAGTTGTGACTCGGCTATCTTAAATTCTCATCCATAAAAGGTGTAAACAAAATACAAAAATCTTTTTGTGTTTTTCTAAAATTTTTATAAACAGAAAATCTTTTTGGATTTTTCAAAAAAATATAAAAAACAAAAATAAGAATACAAATGATACATACTAGCAATAGGCAGATAATATCGATATGAGAATCATCCTATGCTAGCAAATATTAATCACACAAATGAATCAAGAATTAAATCAGGTGTCATAAACCAATGTGCGCTACGTCAAAGTGAGTCATAACACTAGAAATAATATAACATGATGCATATTTAGTGTATGACAAACATCCAATACAATCAACCAAGCTATCTCAAATGGAGTGAATCACGTGCTATCAAACGATAATCATGAACAAATAGACCATAAGCCTCTAAATACGATTTTCTAACCCCAAATGGATGTGTAACGGAGTGGGGGGGTTTTGGGAACCGGTGTGACTCTCTTTTTATGTTTCCTAGGTCCATTCAAAAGCTTATAGCAGAAACGCCTAAGATGACCTTGCCTACCGCAATGTGTGCAAGTGTAAATCGGGCGGTGAATGTTACCTAAAGGAGTCTTTCTCCTCAGATTCCTAGGTGGTGCTCTCTGAATTTGATTAGGTGGATCTCTCCTAATGATCCTAGGAGGTTCTCTCACAATGTTCCTAGGGGGAACTTTCCTAACAAACTTAGGTGCCTCTTTCTTAACAATCCTAGGAGGCTCTCTCACACGTGTGGGAATGGGTGAAACATATTTTTCAAGACCATTACCACCCCTATCCTTTTTTATCTCGACGGTGCCTAAAATCTTATCAAATTTTTCAGACCTAGACTCCAAATCAAATTTCACTTTACTTGAATCTTTCAATTTCACTTTAAGTTCACCTATCCTAGATTCAAGCAAATGCCTAGAGTCTTCAAACTCTAAAAGTTCCTTTTTCATAACTTCCATCACACCTCGAAGACTATCTCTCTCACCCTCAACGTATCCTAATTTCTCTTTAAGCATCTCCTCACGTGCCCTAAGATCCTTAATTAACGCATCAGTATTGTCATTATCTAAAACACGTTTCTTCAATTCAGCTTCAAGTTTCAAGTTTGCCTTTTTTGTCTTTAAAGATTCAAAATATAAATTATTGTAGGCAACTTGCAACTCACTCAATTCTTCTTCTTCCTCCTCACTCTCATCACTAATCACACGGATGGGAATCTCTCGCCTAGAAGCATAAAAGACTTCTTCTTCCGAATCACTATCACTAATGGTAGAAACATGAGATGCCGATTTATTAAATTTCTTCTTTAAATTTGTGGTACACTCATCTAATGTGTGACCAACACCCTCACAACAAGGACACCTCTCAGAGTTTTTTTCAACAGAAGATTTAAAATAAGAGTTCGTGTGAATTTTCTAATTAACCTTTTCAAAAAGTTGACATCGAAAATCATCAAAACAACCAAAAGCCAATTTTGTGCAAAATCGGGATCAAAACACAATAACTTAGTGCAACAAGCTCTAATACCAATTTGTAGAATCGCTACAGCGGAAATATTGCGACTTCTCAAAATAAAATCCATTTTTAATTATTCTCAAATTTTTGTTAAACCCTAAAACATGCATCTAGATGATTTATCAAATAAAATAAAGCATGCAGGATAAAACAAACAATTTTAGGAAAAATCTCCCAAAGGGGTAAAACCTTTTTTATTTTCAATATAATTTGTAAAGAACGGTTTACACGGATTATACTGAAAATATGAGTGACATACGAAATACCCTCAGGTGTCGGTTCTGATGTCGTCGACTGGAATCTCCCACAAAAACTCCAGATGGGCAACAATGAAAAAGAGATGGCTTCTCCACAAGTTACTCCAGATGAGTAAAAATAATCCTCTTGAAGGTTTAAAGATTCATATATATATATGGGAGTGTTTATGTGAATAAAGAAGGCATGAAATCTTAAAACATGAAGTCTATTTTCTGAGCTGTAAAATGCAGAAATCGTGTACCAAAAAGACTTAAAAAAACGTGTAGAAAGTACCCAGATATTTATAAGAAAATCGAGGCGGCGACGGCGCTCGAATGAGATCGCGCGACATCCTCATGTCGCTTGAACGACAGAGATATGTCATTCGAACGAGTTCGTGCGACATCCTCATGTCGCTCGAACGACAGAGTGATGTCGTTTGAACGATCTCATCGACCGAGGCAAGTTTGCTTTTACACTTAGAAAAAATTCTACTTTTTGATAAAAACAAATCAGACTTAGAAAATATTTTCTAAAAAATTCCCAAATATTTATGCAAATATAAACAACTCCAATAAATCACTTTACCAATAATGGGAACGGTTGAGCATCACATCGATGAAGCATGATGCACGTGTGAAGATGGTGGATGCATGAATTCGGATCAAGGTCGTCGTGGATGATCGTGTTGACGTGCCGAATGTAGCGGTATCAGCCATACATACTATGATCTAGGACAAATAGAAAATTCCTAGATTCTATCCCAGACATTTATAAAATTATGTCCTTACATTCAAAGATTAATTTTTAGAACAAAATTGATATCCAAAAAAATTTTGCGGAAAAATTACACGGTAAAATTGTGTAAATGGCTCTAATACAAATTTGAGAGTGCGCTAGCAATCAATGTCAAACTTATTTAATTAAATTTCAATTTCAGTCCCAATAAGTCTTAACTCTTGTAAACAAATGTGATTGACTAATGAAATAATCCAATCATGCAAGACAATCACAAATGAGGAAAAATCCCCCACACGGGCAAAACCATCTTATTTCCACTATAATTTGTAAATATCGATTTACACGAATTACAATAAAAATACAAGTGACATACAAAATACTTGCAGGCGTCAGTTCGATGTCGTCGGTAAGAGGTCCCACAAGAACTCCAGGTGGTCAGCAATGGAAAAGTGTCTTCTTCTCCATATGTGTACTCCAGATGAGTAGAAAATTCTTCTTTGGGATTTAGAGCATTCACATAAAGGATTGGGATTATTTGTGAATCAAAACGGGATAAAACCCTTAAAAATGAAGTCTAAAAACTGCTACTGTTATGCAGAAAACGAGGGTATGCAGACTTGGGAAAACATGTAGAATGTACAATGTTTAAATAAGCAGTTTGAGGCGGTGGTCGTTTGAACGAGATACGATGTCGTTTGAATGAAAATAGATCTTGTTCGAACGACATACGATGTCATTTGAACGACATCCGTGGCGTGTCTAATTTCGCCTCTTCTTTTTCCAAAAAGATGTTACGTGATAAACATTTTTCATACTTTAAAATTTATTTAAAAATATTCCCAACTATTTATGCAAATAATAAAAACTCCAATTAAAACTATTTTACCATAAATACGTGGAGTAGTGGGAACGGTTGAAGAGCACGATGCACATACGAAGATGATGGATGCATTGATTCGGATCAAGGCCGTCGAGGATGATCGTGGAGACGTGCCAAATGTAGCGGTATCAGACATACTAAATTGTGATCTAGGACACTTAGAAAATTCCTAGATTCTACCCCGGATTTATAAATCATGTATTTACAAAGGGCCCATGAAGTCAACTCCCAAACAATCAAATATC
This sequence comes from Sambucus nigra, assembly GCA_949130495.1. Lineage (NCBI taxonomy): Eukaryota > Viridiplantae > Streptophyta > Magnoliopsida > Dipsacales > Adoxaceae > Sambucus > Sambucus nigra. The sequence goes on from OX422224.1 coordinate 104,022,735, forward strand.
TCAATGACGAGTATGGGGGTCCATAGGATCATGTCTTGTCAAGTGATGTCTCCCATCCATTGACATCTATCACAAGATTTGCAATAAGAATTAACATCCCAAAAAATTGTGGGCCAATAGAGTAAGGATCTTAGCGCCAGTCTTATTCGTCGAAAAAGGGCCTCTACATGCTTCCGTATGACAAAAAGGATAACACTAGGAATCTCTTCATCCGGTACACATCGTCGAATGATTTGGTCCTTGTAATATTTGAATAAATATAGATCATCAAAGAAGAACATGCGCAACCAAGTGAGGAACTTTTTTCTCTCTTGCGGTGTCCAATCGAAAGGAATAGCTCTCGTGACAAGGTAATTCACTATGTCCGCAAACTAAGGGAGAGAATTAGTGGAAAATAACTACCCATCTGGAAAATATTCATCTATGGGTATAGGATCACTAGGTATGTCGAACGAAAGCCGAGACAAATGGTCGGCAACGATGCTTTCTACTCCATTCTTGTCTTTTATGGGGAGATTGAACTCTTGTAGGAGTAGGATCCACCTTATGAGGCGCGGCTTAGCATCCTTTTTGGAAAGGAGATACTTATGCGCAACGTGGTTGGTGAATCAAGTGATTGGCTAACCGATGAGGTAAGAGCAAAATTTATCTAGGGCAAAAACTATGACTAACAATTCTTTCTTCATGGTGGAGTAATGGAGTTGCAGTTAGGTTAACGTTCAGCTAGCGTGGTAGATGACACGAGCCTTCTTATTTTTTCTTTGGCCCAAAACAGGCCTTATAGCATAATCACTCGCATCACACATAAGCTCGAATGGAAGGGGCTAATCCGGAGCTTGCATAATGGTGGCGAAAACAACCATTCTTTTTAATTTATCAAAAGTTCTTTGGCATGCTTCATTCCACTCAAAGGGGGCATCCATCATAAGGGGGTTACTCAAGGGTCTAGCGATGGCACTTAAATCCTTAACAAACCTCCAATAAAAACCCGCGTGGCCCTAGAAAGAGCGCACATCCTTTAGTGACTTAGGAGGGGGAAGATTGACTATGACATCGATTTTTACCCTATCAACCTCAATTCCTTTGGACTACACAATGTGGCCAAGAACTATTCCTTCGGTAACCATGAAATGACACTTCTCCCAATTTAGTACCAAGTTCTTTTCCATACAACGGGCTAGTACTTTTTCAAGGTTTGCAAGATAAAGGTCAAAAGAGGGGCCGAAAATGATAAAGTCATCCATAAAAACCTCAAGGCCCCTTTCGACCATGTCGCTAAAGAGACTAAGCTTGCACCTCTAAAAGGTTGCGGGTGCATTACACAATCCAAATGGCATTCGTTTGTAAGCAAATGTGCCAAAAGGACATGTGAAAGTCATCTTCTCTTGATCAATCATATCTACCTCAATTTGGTTATATCCGGAATAACCGTCAAGGAAGCAATAGAATGGGTGTCCCGCTACTCAATCTAGAATTTGGTCGATGAATGGTAAGGGGAAATGATTTTTTCTCGTGCCGACATTGAGCTTCTGGTAGTTATTGCAAACATGCCACCCGATAGTGGTGCATTGAGGAATTAGCTCACCGTTAGCATTCTCAACCATAGTCATTCCCGACTTCTTTGGGATGGTTGGGATAGGACTCACCCATTTGCTATCCGATATTGGGTAAATGTACCCGTATCTAGTAGCTTAATGATCTCCGTTCTCACCACTTCTTTCAGAGTGGGGTTCAATCGTCATTGCATCTCCTTCGAGGGCCTCATATCCTCCTCAAGCTGAATTTTATGGGTACAAATCAGGGTACTTATACCTTTCAAATTCGCAATGCTCCAACCAAAAGCACTTCGATGCTTCCTCAAAATCACTAACAATTTCCCTCTTTCTCTTTATTTAATCTACAAGAGACAACAATGGGAAATGCTCATCCTTTCCTAAATAAGCATATTTTACATTGGAGGGTAGTTTCTTTAATTCTAGGGTGGGAAATTTTTCGTCGGAGGGAATGGTGTGCGACTCCCTCGGTGGTAACTCCTCGAATCTAAAAACCTAATCTACATTTCTTACGTCCTCATCCGACGCTCTCTCATATAATATCGCTCTCAACTCCTCCACCTCCCTCTCAAAATCGATGTACATCATGTCACTCTTATAACTTGAAATAAGGCACGCTCCTAAGGCATCCCCACCGATATTTTCCTCTATATGTTCCTCTACTATCTCCTCGATAAGATCTACCTCGTAAAAATTATCCTCCTCGCCCACTTGCAAAAAGATATTGAACATATTCGTCTCAAGGGTCACGTTCTCGAATGTGAGTTGCATTTGCCCATTTCGAGTGTTGATTAATGCGTTAGCCGTATCTATAAATGGGCGTCATAGGATGAAGGGAATATGATTACTCGAGGGAACGTAGGGCTTCGTGTTCCAAATGATAAAATATATCGAGAAGTGAATGTGCCCACTTAGACTATCACGTCCTCGATAATCCCTCGAGGTATCTTCACTGTACGATCCGTGAGTTGGAGAGTAATCGAGGTGGGATTGAGGTCCCCCAAATCTAGTTGCCTATATATAGAATAAGGTAGAATGTTGGAACTTGCCCCTAAATCAAGTAAGCCTTTTTCTATTCGATTCTCTCAAATGATGCACGAAATGGTAGATGCACCCGGATCTTTAAACTTGGGCGGGAGGTCATTAAGTGAACGAAGCTCACGTTTTGTGCTAGCTAGGAAAACGTTATTTTTCACCTTTAGCCTTCGTTTCTCCGTCAATAAGTCCTTAAGGACTTTGGCATCGGCGAGAATTTTCTTTATGGCATCGAGAAAAGGTAAATTCAGATTTACTTACTTAAAGAAATATAGCACATCGTCCCGAGAGGCCCTTTTTTGAGGCGGAGCCAATCGTTGAGGGAAAGTTACAGCAGTGGGTGGTTTCACTACGACTTCGGGCCCACTAGTGTTGTCCATACTGTCACTCTCATTTAAGGGGGCATCTTCGGCCTCTTTTGTATCGGGCAAAACCTCATTATCCTAAGTTCATCATGTGAGGGAGGTGATAAATCAACAACTCTTCCTCTACGTAAAGTGGTGACTACTTGATATTGCTATTGATGGTCGTTTGATGTAGATCCAACACTAGGTTGACCTTGGTGAGGTCTTTGGCCTTGGTCCGAAAACCTACCCTTCTCTTGGATACTCAAAGATGATTGCAACTTTTAAATGCTCGCATGTATTTCGGCAAACATTCGGGTATTTTGAGCATTAGTTGCATGTTGAGATTGTATAAATTAATTTATCGTATCCTCAAAATTTCTCCTCGGTGGGGTGATATATGGCATGGGAGGTGGTGCTTGAATACGTGGAGGTTGTTGAAAATACGGAGGCGGTGGTGTAGGAAGGGAAACGTGTGAATTAGGATTCAACGTGGCATTTTGTCTCCCATATCTAAAACCTAGGATGGTTCCTCCGTGAAGGGTTGTAAGAATTCCCGTGACGGGCATTGAAATTTCCCCTAAATCCTTCGACTGCTTCCACTTGCTTATGAAGCCTAACTTTTTAGATGGGTATCATTGGGCATTCCTTCATTGAATGGCCCGCCTCAAAAATTGCACACACCTTTTATTTCATCGCTCAGGTGGATCCGGTTATTTCTTTTGCCCATGATTCGAGTACGTCATCCAATCTTTTCTCAATTTGGTTGACTCGAAGTTTCCACCCAACTTCCTTATCCAATTGATAGAGACCGTATGTGGAAGGAACGGTGGACATTTGTTGAACCAGGGTTTGGGTTTTAGGGTTAGATGTGTCCTATGCTTGAGTAGTCTCGACAACATACTTAAGATGGGCCTCTGCATAGTTATCATTTAACCCTAAAAATTCCCCATCACTCATAGTCTCGACAAGTTATTTAGAATCTATACTTAGCCCTTGGTGGAAGATAAGATAATATTTATCAAAACCATGATGCGATCATGTGTTGACTAACTCGTTGAAACATTCCCAACATCGAACGAACGACTCATTTTATTATTGTCTAAAAGTTTGAATTTGAGCCTTAATGGAATTCGTTCTATGTTGGGGGAAGAATTTTAAAAGAAATTTGTCTTGCATATCTCTTCATGATCTAATTGAGTTTAGCCCTTGGTGGATGAAAGAGATAAGACGATATTTCTTAAAACCATGATGCGAGCATGTGTTGACTAACTCGTTGAAACGTACCAAACATCGAATGAACGACTCATTTCCTTGTTGTCTAAAAGTTTGAATTTGAGCCTTGATGGAATTCGTTCTATGTTGGGGGAAGAATTTAAAAAGAAATTTGGCTTGCATATCTTTTCATGATCCAATTGAGTTCGGTGATAAAGAACATAGCCAAGTCTTAGCTTTATCCTTCAAAAAGAATGGAAAAAGTTTTAGACGAACGAAGTCTTGACTGCAAGCTTGATCGCTAAATGCATCGCACACCTCTCTCGAACTCACGGAAGTGGAGGTATGATTTATTCAAATCCAAACCATGAAAAGTGGAGAGAATTTGGATCTTCCCATTTTGAAAGTGAAATTTTCCCGCATTGTACGGAAGTAGAATGTATCTCGAAGTGACAGTTCGCTCAGGATATAAAAAGTCTCTCATGGGACGATATGGTATCTCACCCTCACCCGTACCATAACTAGCGTGGTTTAACATCGTTCTCTCTCCATTTGACTCGGTATCCTCACTCGGTGCCCTAAAAGTGTGGCTCGTAATGGAATTGGGAGGTGTAGGAGGTGGAACCCAAAATTGCGGAGCATTAGGAGTGTGTGGACTATCGGGGTCATATTCTCCTATAGAATTTTTGTGAATGCGGGTGGGAGTAGATTGAGGAGTTTGTTTAGGATTTTGCATGAAATGACTTTGAGAGATGCTATAAAAAAAATTGCTTTTTATTTTTCTAAATTTTTTTTTGAGTTCTTGATTTTATGATTTTTTTTGTCTTTTTTTAAGAATTAGAGTCAAATTTATGAATTAAATCGACCTAACCTACAAGTCTACCTAATCCCCGGCAATGGCAATAAAAACTTGATGTGACTTTAAAAGTGTTTCTAGTGCCTGCTTCTATCGACTCAAGTGTAAGTTAGTCTCTCAAGTATAAATTTGGTAAAACCAAGTATCAAACACAGGGAATAGGACGAATGCTCATGACGACGAATAGGGAAGATGATTAACCGTGAAGTGACTCTGGAAAAATAAAGAAAAGATGATTGATTTAAGATCCGTTAACTAACTAAAACAAGTAAATTTAAACTACTGACTTAACAACGTATGCAATAATAATGAATTGGTTTTAAACTATATAAGTAAATGGGATTAGAGTACACTCCCCCGAACCGACGCTAATTGCATAAAACGTAAAAGCTTCAAAATTTTAATTTTTAGTTCCAAGAGGCATCAAATACTCTTTAATGATTCGACATATGAGGACTTTACTCCGCACAATATCAAATCAAAAATTATATTTGACGAGGATGAGAAATTATCAAGAAGCCAGTTGCACCCTTAAACATTTCGGTTACTTAAAAGACCTACAACCTTTATCTCGATAAATTTCAAACCTTGGAATGATTGATTACTTTTTATTCACTTTTAAATCCATATGTGTTACCTAGGTTGGGTTCATGTACCCCAACCCACTAAAAATATAGCCCTGTAGGACTAAGTAAAAATTACACGAAGTTTTAAATTTGCATAGAAGGAAATTCGTGATTAAATTAATACTAAGAATGCATGAGATATTTAGATATCTAGAAAAAGGAAAAAACATGCAGGAAAAAGAGACATGCAAAACAATATAGAGGAACAAACTTAGTATTGAAATCTTGAAAATTTAATCTTCGATTATGCATGAGCAATCTAAGAAATTCAAAACTAGGGTTCCTCTCCCCTATTCTCCTCTAATTTTCAATGAAAAACTAACTAAAAACTAAGTCTAATCCTAGTTATCTTGTTACATTCACGTTTTTGTAAGAGTCGTTTTCTTATCCAACTCTTAGAACTAATAGCAAAGAAAAATATTCGAGCATCAGACAGCCCGAACCAGTTTGCAAGTACATCCGAACCAGTTCGCCACCAAACCTGTTCGAGGCGGGGTTCGAATTTTCCTACCGGTTTTTGGCTCTCTTTTCTTCTTTTGGGGCTTTGATTTTTCTCATGTTTTCTTTTCAATCTTCAAAATGGCATAACTCTTTCATTGAAGCTCGGATTGGGATGTCGTTTTTTCCACTTTTCTTGTAACTTCAAATATTTATGAAAATACCCTTCAATTATATTTTTCCTGATTTTCCTCCTTGTTATGAGTTCTCTTTCGCACTAATTTGCATGAAATAACTGTAAAACACATAAGAGATACCCAAAACATGAAACACTTGCGAGTAGAGTTAGTAGCATAAATATGAGATAAAACCAAGTCAATTACAATGCACGGGACCATGAAAAGACCGAAATTAAAGGGATAAAAATGAAATATTTATGCCTAATCAAGGAACGAGGAGTGGAAGAAGGAGAATCGTGATTCCTAGTCTGATACGCTAGTTGTGCAGAGTAGGACCGAGGAGATAAGGCAAGATGGAAGAGGAAGCTCAAGATATAAGTCTAGGAACAAGGGGTTGGCTAATGTTATGTGTTACATGTGTAAGAAGAATGGGAATTTCAATAAGGATTGCCCTAAGCGAAAGGAAAGAGACGATAAGAACCGGTGGCTGAGTCCCCTATTTCTATTGCTTCGTAGGACGATGAATTTGAGAGTAAAATGATAGTTTATTCACGGGAAAGATCTTATCCTTGACTCGGGGTTCTCTTACCACTTGTTCTGGATATATATTTGTTACATACCTTTGAGTAGGTGTATGGAGGGAAAGTATTTATGGGTAATGATTTTGTTTATCGATGGAAGGATATTGGCATAATCAGATTCAATATACATGGTAGAGTGGCTAGGACTCTCACATATGTTCAGCATGCTCTAGATTTGAAGAAGAATTTGATTTCTTTGGGTTACATAAATTCTAATGGGTAAAAGATGGTACTCAAGGGCCGAATGTTAAAGGTTGTAGTGGGTTCTTTAGTGGTGATGAGAGAAAACAGCAAGGGAAACCTCTACTTTCTTCAGGGGAGCATGGTATCATGTCATGCTCCAATTATTCATAACAAAGAAGAGGCAAAGATAGATTCCACTAGGCTTTGGCATATGCGTTTGGGATTATTCATAACAAAGGGTGCGAAGAGTTGCAAGTTGTTCTTTTGTGAGCATTACGTTCTTAGAAAGCAAACGATTGTGAATTTCTAATTCAAATTTAAATTGAGAAACATATTCCAAATTTCAAATTCAAATTATTTAACTTCTGAAAGTGACTATGAATCTCATTAAAATCCTCTCATATATCAAAATCATCGTCATCGCTAAAAAATATATAGAGTTATCAATTTAAGGATCCATTGAGAGAAACAAACAAACAACCCTAAAACAACATTAAACAGGTATCAAACACGATAAAGTAATGTAACCTGCTCCGATACTAATTTGATAAACGCAATGGTGCCAACTAATAGGGTACACGAATTATTAAACACCAATTTTTAATTTTCAATTCAATTAATCGAGTGACCAATTAATCCAATTTTAATTATGCACCAATTAAACTAAAGTTATGTTAATAATTATTCCAGTTTTATCTTTCTCTAAGCATTCATCTAGGTGATATAGAAAGAATAAAATAAATAGTCACACAACGTCGCAATGTAGGATGAAAACTAACAATAGGAAAAACCTCGAACCTCCTAGCCACACAAGTCAACTATGATATGGGTCCCATACAAGGAAAAATTAGACTTACTCAAATACTTGATGCCTTCAATCATTAATGCTCTCTTTGCTCCTTATTACCTTATTCACAGCCACTACTAAACGCCTTCCAATGATAATCACAACACAGCTGTCTCCCGCGTCTCAGTATCCATCGATCTTACTTGCTTATTGGATAGTCAACCGTCACCGAAAAAGAAACATTGTATCCACCGTGCAAAATGTAATCAATCAATAATATAGAGTAAAATGATATTAGTACTCGAACCCGAGATCTCAAATAAAAATATTATGCAGAAACTTGGATCTCAATCAAAGGGGGTAAACTGGGGTTTGGGAGGCTCTATTTATGAAAAACATTTTTGCAAAACCTCTTTGAAAAATAACTTTGCCAGTACTTTAATTTATAGAAAAATGTGAAATGACGGAGACAGGGACTTTGAGGCATCTTGTTCGAATGGGAATCGAAGGTCATTCGAACAATATTGGTAACCTCATTCGAACGAACCTCAAGGTCATTCGTATGATACCATACATTCTGTTTGAACAAACATCAAACGACCTTTGCGCGAGAACTTTCTATTAAGTAGAGTCATTTGGCTCAAAGCTCGTTAAAACAAAAGCCTCAAACTCATTTGAACGAAATCATAAGTCATTTAAACGAAGTACGTAAACTCGTTTGATCGACATCATAAATTCGTTCGAACAAAACTAAAAACCAAAATTTATTTTTTCTTTAATAATCCTTTTCTAAAAAATAGGCTTAGTGATTTTGAAAACATTAAACACCCAAATTGAATTTAAGGATCAATAATAATACATCATTCATACCTTTGTAGAGATCCCTAGGGTGAAGACGAAACTCAACACGAAAAATTGATGTCGCTTTAACTCGGTTGCTACGATCCTCAACATGTATCATAGGCTTGAAGGACAAACTGAGCTCAAATCCTAACCTTTGACTCAAACCATTTTGTACAAATGCAATAAATATAATCGTATAAACTTCACAATAAATAATACAAATTGACTTGATGTGAAATATGCCATTATACATATTAATATGTACAGATACAAAAAAGAATGACCTGGTCAACACCCTTTTTACATCAAGGCTTCAAAATAAAAGAGTGGGATACAACGTTCCTGTAGGTTAAGTGTAATCCCTTTCTTTTTGGCGACGTTATGGCTTAGAATAAACCTTTTTGGAGTGGGTGTTGAGGTTACTTTAAAGATAAAGTGCCTTTAAAGAAAAATAAACTAATAAAGAGAAAAAATATTTTTTTTTTAATTTCTTTTGGGTTTATATGAGGAGATTAAAGGTAAGGTTTCAGGATAGATTTCTATATATAGGCTTGGAAGGGGTTTGTAAGGCAAATGGAGACAATTTTAGGGTTTTTTAGAGAAGAAACAACTTTAGGACGGAAAAATAACATTTATTAGCAAAAGTAGTGCCTCCTGAAATGGTTGTGAGGGCCTTTTCTTATAGACAAACTGCCTAGGGCAAATGACCGATCGTTCAAGGGTACCGTGAACTTTGCACTTTGGATCGATCAGTCAAGTTCATTTCCATTTGGAACCTTATACTTATTTTGGGCCATCTTGACTTATTTTGGTGATTCCATTATGGGCCTCTTAGTCTTTTATGCATTTAGGGAGGTATCCTTGAGTTTTAAATTCCATATGGGCCTTTGGAAGACTATAATAGGTATTACTACCTTTATGGAGCAGGATGGGGTGTGTCTACACTGGTGACCTTAGATACAGAAGGATGCAATATCATACGTAAGAAAATGCAAAAAGTGCCAAGTATTCTCACCTATGGTTCATCATCCAACTAATGACCTCTAATATCTGACTAATTCGTCATCTTTCGCACAATGGGAGTGAAATATTATGTGACCCTACCTATAACGCCTGATAATCGAAAGTACCTTTTTGTTAACATAAACCTTTTTACCAAATAGATAGAAGTTGAGCCCCTAGAGAACATAAAAGACTCTAATATTTCATCTGGAGAAACATCGTTGTTGATGTCTAAAATGGGCTAAATCCAGATTTATAATCATTGATAAAAATATATTAAGTAACTCAAATCACACACACAAGAGAAGAGCTTTTTAGAATGGTTCAGTTGTAAAATAGCCTACGTCTATTATGGGTTTTAATTAATAGGGTTTAAAATTTCTCAATATGGTGTGCATATAAGTGATTGGAGTCGTCCCTCCAGTTGCTTGTATATATAATAGTGTAAAACCTTAGAGATGGAGCGTCTTTATATCAACAGGCGTTTACTTCTGTGTACAATGAATGAAACTCTTGAAATTCAGTGTTGGTTGGTATCCTATCCGAGTAACTATTGGTCTTACTAATGGTTGGACTTCTAGCATTGGCCGGTATTCCAACCGACTAAGTATTTGAGGCCCATCAAGGTGGCTGGTTGGCCACGTAGGAGGACACGTGTACATTCATCATTGGTCCATGTGGTAGTGTAATTTTTAAATACAACAAAAGCCCCCAATGATCCATACTTGATGCTTGATTGAAAGTAGGGAGTATTTAGCCCAAGAAGTTGCTTGACGTATGTAACACCCCGCCTAATTAAATACCGAGTGATCAGTCCTTTATTAAATTATAACCAAGGTGAACGGTTAGTTCATTCTTAGCATCACTATCGCAAAAATAACTTTTCAAATTAAATACCCTAAATAATTAAGCTAAGTGTCAAAACCATTTAAAACATTATTTCCATATTTAATTTAAGCCCAATAATAAAAACTTTCATAATTCATAGTTTAAGAGTCACACAATAATTAGACTGGAAAAGATCATCCAAGCAATTTTAGCATTCAAATAACTAATTCCAACTTTAAAACTTCAAAGGAAAAACATCCTAACAATAAGAAATCCCAAAGTAAAAATAATGAAAATAAATTAATCACAGTCTCTGAAAAAACCAACTAAATAAGTAAAAAGGGCGACACATGCCCAACTGGATTAAAACAGAACTAGGAGTGGAATCAATAATAAGGTCGTCTAATCAAAAGGCCTGCAACTCCCACCTAAGCAGCAGCACGTTCCTTCCAAAGAATCCTAAGCATGACGCCCCTGTGGTTGGGCACCTGTAATATACACATATATATACAAGAGAGAAGAGATTACATGAAACGGGTCAGAGCTCGATTGTAAAACAGTTTAAAATTTTAGTTTAGCAAGTATTTAAAATGCTTACCGGCTAATGCAACAATCATATTAATATGCGGCACTCTCTTGAGAAATGCTCACCTCTCTTCTAATGTGCACACCTACCGCACTACTAATCCCCACAAGTTAAGTTTATCTTAAATTTCTCATAAGATACCATGCCGACCATTACTAGGACTAAGATAATTAATTTCTGAGAGTAAAGTTTTCATAAAAATTTCATTTCATTATAAATTCTTTCAGTATTGCCTCAAACTTTTCAAACACGTATATTAAAGTCGAAAGATTTATTCATTACTTAACTACTTTTAGTCACAGTAGAAAGTTCCCCATTTCAAGTCTATATATATATATTAATCACTCATATAATATATATACTATCGGCACCCCACATAAAATTTATGGTGCTGGCATACTCTACTATCAAGTCCCTGTATTACTCGTACTAAGAGAAATACTAGTTCGAAATCACTCTCAAACTGTATTAACACAAAACACATACAAATTGAGGTGAAGCATAGTTTCAAGTCACTAAGAGGTTAGGGCATACCCTCACATCTCTTAGGACCGTCTGACTATCGATCAGATAGCCTATACCAAGGATTCCTATGTTCTAGGGTAAAAATAAATACCCCCCATAAAGGTCCCATCGAGATAAGAATGTTCCGGTGCGGTAACCTCAGTGATAGCAAGTAGTGCGGACATGATTTTTACACGTATATAGTATATGCACAAACACAGCCATATATATATGTATATTACCGTTCCCATTTCGAAATTAGGTACACCCACGACCCATACTTATGATATTCGTTCTTAGTACACATTATTAGATTATCCCATATAACGGCTCGTCTCTTTTATTCTTATTTATGGGATTATTCCAAACTTACTTGGTCTCACTCGTAGTATCCTGTCTCCCTAAGTATTATTTCAGTAGGTACTCTATTATTTTACGACGTAACTTCCTTACGTGTCTCACTCCTTTAGACACACGTTACCATTATTCCTTAAGTGTAAATCACTTCCCGTTAACACTAATTTCGTCTTTACATTAAATGCTCCATTTTTACAAAGTCCTACTGGTCCTCTTTATGTCTCAAAATGTTGTAACAATAATGTTCAAGGTTACAACTCATTTTAATCAAAATAAACTATTTAAAAGAGGAATATGAATTTTCCAGGAGGGGTCTATCGATCGATCATCGATCGATCGATCATCGATCGATCGATGCTCTTTGGTCGATCGATCGATCAAGCAGTTATGGCGAAACTGCAGAATTACCAGTTACGGGAATCCTATTCCAAACTCATCCAAATCATCATTTTTGACTACCAAACTACCAACAAATGATACTACAAGTGTTATATACCCAATTAAATAATATTCTACATAAAACATGTGAGTTTCCATCAAGTATAACGAATTAAAAGGGTGAAATCTATATAGGTCTCAAGAACCCTAATATTTTCTTTAACTTAGTTCTTCCGATTCCTTTTTCCAGATTTTCTACTCCTAACTCAATGCAAATTCTTGGTTCAACCTCTACATATAAAATAGATTTCCAAAATATGATTTTCACCTCTACAATATGTAAATTCTAGTCTCCAATATGATTTTCTTTCACGAAAACTAGTTCTAATCAACACTAAACTAATATAATTGAAGCATTAACTAAGACAAAGTAAGATAGATACTTGCCTGGAACTCTTTGTTTCTGATTTGTGGAAGAAATTGGTGTGGTTGTGATCCTCGTCGCGCGATCTACAATTTGACGGTGACGGCGGTGCAAACGGTGGGGTTCTTGGCCTAGAACTTCTTGGAACGCTTCTCCTCTTCCTCTCCAATGGTCGTCTTTGGTTTTTGGTTATGCTAACCCTAGAAGACAACCCCTACCATATGATATTACCTTAGAAAATTCGTGGGTTTCCATGCCCAAAAATATAAAATATCTAAAACGCCCTCCCGGAATGTTAATTAGGCCTAAAAACGCCTCGAGACCCAAACTAAACCACTGGGTACATTATTTTGACTATCTCGACCCTTCCGGACACATTGACGCGCTCAAAATGACCATACGGGTGACTTATAATTTATTCACTTTTAATAATTCGAATTTAATCTCGACACGACACGGGTGCCACCCGATAAAATTTCCAAAATTATCAAATTAGATTCTCGTGATAATTTTACTAAATTTTATTGCATATCTTACTTTACCCATAAAGTAATTTATAATAAAATTTAAATAATTACTAACTCTCATCACGCTAGTAAATATTTAAATGATTTCCGGATTAATATTAAATTAATATGTCTAATTAAATTAAATAAATCCCCAAATTTAAAAGTCATAAAAATACGGGGTGTTACATACTCCCCCCTAATAACGGAACTTCGTCACGAAATTCAAAAAATAAGGTATACCTAGTAAGAATAACTCTGGGTATTTTTCAAACATGTTTGCCTCACGCTCCCAAGTGGATTCCTCCACATTATAATGCTCCCACTGGACCCGTACAAGTGGGACTACTTTCGACCTCAATCTCTTGTCGCTATGGTCTAGAATATCCACTGGCCTCTCCTCGTAAGAGTTATCGAGCTGCAATTTTCTCACTCGCGATGTGGATGTGGGCCATGTCATCCCGGAGGTATCGTCTCAATGACGTGATGTGGAATACATCGTGAATGTGGTGTAAATGCTCTGGCAATACCAATCTGTATGCTACCTGCCCAATCCTCTCGATAATGGGAAATGGTCCCACGTACCTTGGGGCCAGTTTCCCTTTCTTTCCAAACCTCATCACTCCTTTCATAGGAGATACACGTAGTAATACTTGGTCCCCCACATTCAATTCTTGGAAAAACTGTTTTGCATCTGCGTAGCCTTTCTGCCTGTCCTGGGCTACCCGAATGCAACTCCTGATAAGCTCAATCCTAGCGGAGGTTTCCTGAATCACCTCTGGTCCTATCAACTTGTTGTCCCCCACCTCTAGCCAACAAGTCAGAGAACGATAAGGTCTGCCATACAATGCCTCAAATGGAGTCATGCCAATCGTGAACTGATAGGAGTTATTATAAGCAAACTCCACCAGTGGAAGGTGTGGCTCCCATCCTCCTCCAAAATTAAGGATACACATGCGTAGCATATCTTATAACATCTGATTGGTACGCTCTGTTTGTCCATCTGTCTGTGGGTGATAAGCTGAACTCAATCTCAACTCTATACCCATTGCCTCCTGAAAGCTTTCCTAGAAACGTGACACGAAAATCTTATCTCTGTCTGACACAATATCCAGGGGCACCCCATGTAGTCTAATAATCTCGACAATGAGAAACTGAGCATACTGGACCATGGTATAGTCTATCCGTACTAGCAGAAAATGAGCCACCTTGGTCAAACGGTCCACAATCACCCAGATAGAGTCGTGGCCCCATTGTGATGTAGGCAACCCAGTAATAAAATCCATGGAAATACTCTCCCACTTCCACGTGGGTATTTCCAATGGCTGAAGCAACCCTGACGGTTTTTAGTGGTCTACCTTTACTATCTGGCAAGTAGAACACTTGGACACGAACTCAACAATGTCCTTCATCCCACTCTCCCAGTATTGTTGCCTCATATCTTGGTACATCTTATCTCCCCCGGGATGCACCGCAAATCTGGACCCATGAGACTGTGTCATCACTGTATGACGTAGGTCTGCTCCTTCTGGGACCACTAATCTCCCATTAAACCTCAAACCTCCATCAGAACCAACTAAATAGAACTCAGCACCCTCAGCTAAAAGCCGTACAATCTGTTCCTGGAAAAATAAGTTTGTTGTCTGTGCCAGTATTACCCCGTAACAATCTCGGGTGCCACTGTCATGATAGATATGAAGAAATGAGCCACCGCGTCCTGGTGACCCAACTCTTTCCACTTTGCTCTCCAGATGTCCGTTATGTCGCCTAACGGTCTATGGCTCAACGATCAGCAACCACGCTAGCCTTCCTCGGATGGTACTGTATGTCAAACTAATAGTATTTCACAAACTCTAACCACTTGTGCTGACGCATATTCAGCTCTCGCTGAGTGAACAGGTACTGCAGTGACTTGTGGTCCGTGAACAAGCGAAATTTCTCCCCTAATAAATAATGTCTCATATCCTCAATGAAAAGACGACCGATGCTAACTCTAGGTCATGAGTGGGGTAATTTCTTTCGTGCGGCTTCAGCTTGCGGGAGGCAAAAGCTATAGCCTTCTCCTCCTATTGAAGTACTGCCCCGAGTCCCTGTAAGGAGGCGTTGGTGTAAACTAGATACTCCACTCCCGGCTTGGGTAAAGCAAGAACTGGTGCCGAAGTCCGCTTATCTTTCAGCTCATCGAAAGCCAATTGACAAGCATCGTCCCAAGCATATGGTACCCCCTTGCGAGTCAGGTTCGTCAATGGACCCTCTATCTTGGATAACCCTCGGATGAATCTCCTGTAGTACCTGGCTAACCCCAAGAAACTACGCACTTTCGTCGGTGTCGTGGGCTACCCCCACTCCCTCAGTGCTGACACTTTACTCGGGTCAACCGCTATCCCCAATTAAGATACAACATGCCCCAAAAACTGCACCTCCCGTAACCTGAATCCTCATTTCTCGTACTTAGCATACAGTTGATGCTCTCGTAGAGTCTGAAGAACCTGCCTCAAGTGCTCAGCATGTTCTTCCTCAGTGTGTGAATATATCAGGATGTCATCTATGAAGACGATGACAAACTAATCTAAGAACTCTATGAACGCTCGATTCATCAAGTCCATGAATACGGATGGAGCATTTATGAGTCCAAATGGCATCACTCTGAACTCATAGGACCCATATCTTGTCAAGAAAATAGTCTTCGAAACATCCTGCTCCCTAATCCGTAGCTGATGGTATCCTGACCTCAAATCTATCTTCGAAAAGAATGTTGCTCCCCTCAGCTGGTCGAACAGATCATCGATTCGAGGCAACGGATATTTGTTTCATATCGTGACCTTATTCAGCTCCCGGTAGTCCACACATAGCCTCAGTGAACCATCTCTCTTCTTCACAAACAAAACTGGAGTGCCCCAAGGTAAGGTACTCCTACGAATGAAGCCCTGACCTAATAGCTGCTCTATCTGATCTCGTAACTCCCTTATTTCCGCTGGAGCCATATGGTACGGAGCACGTGCTATCGGTCGAGTATCCAGTAACTAGTCTATGACGAAATCTATCTCTCAACTGGGCGGTAGGCCTGGTATCTCCTGAAATACATCAGAATACTCACGAACAACTGGGATCGAGTCTAAGGGAATCACGACCTCCTTAGAGGTATCCTCTTCTATATAATACAGATGAGCGGAAGAGCCTTCCTCTGGGCGAGGCATCGCCACTAAAAATATCTCCTGCCCCGGAATGGCAAAGATAATACTCCCATCGAAACAATCCACCATGGCTCTGTATGCTGCGAGCTAATCCATGCCAATAATAACATCGTGCTCATGTATATCTAATATTAACATGTCTGCTGGTAAGATTAAGCTACCAATATCTACTCCCACACCCCGACATATAAAGAAAATTAACGACCCATTTCCCAGTGGTGAGTCTATGCATGTTATAGTGCTCTCTGCTGTGGTCAATAATCCTAAGGCCTTCGCAAAATGAGTATCTATAAAATAGTGTGTCTCCCGAGTATCAAATAAAACCCGACCCATAGTACCATGGATAGGAAACGTACCCTCAATCACGGGTGGTTTCTGAGGAACTGCTGCCTGGTGGACGTTATAGACACGTCCGTACTGCCCCTGCTGTACTGGAGCTACTGGGATGGCTAGTAGGGCTGGATCCTGAGTCGGTGCTGAGAGGGCGGCTGGAAAAAGTGGTCTATGTGGCTCATTTCGAGCACCCTGCTGCTGTGGGGCCCTATCTCCCTCTGGACAATACTGGCGCCTATGGCCATTTTTACCACACCCAAAGTTTCGGCCCCTGAAATTTCCTCCCCTCTGTCCCTGCTGATTACGGCCCTGCTGGTCGTTACCCCCCCCCCCCCCACCATTGGCCCTGCTAGCCCTGCTGAAAACGCTGTTGGCCCTAATGGCCCTGCTACTGACCCTGCGATTGACGGTACTGGCTCTGCTGTCCCTGCCTAAATCCCCCAAATCTCTTCCTGGAGTCACATGATCGGAACAGCTTGGCATGGTCCCCTTGATGGTAACTCTTCTCATTATGACGAGTCTGCCCCTGAGATGTCGGTGCACCACCAATACTACTACCCCCTATCCTGCCCTACTGGCTGGACTCTCCTGCTCGTTTACTTCCCTGCAGATGGAAGCGGTGATCCTGGCAGTGTAACAAAGCAGCATTGAGTACATCCGTGTAGGTACTCAGCGACAGGTTGCCTATGAGGTGCTGACAGATCCTCCAGGCCAATCCGTACACAAACAACAGTATCTTCTTCCCCTCAGTGGGTGCCTCATCTGGAACTATAGTGAGAAGTCTAGTGAACTCCTCCTCGTACTCAACAATAGTCATATTCTCCTATTTCAGATTCATTAACTTCTGCCTCATCTCAGTCTGCACGATGGATGGAAAGTATTTGCGGTCAAACCGTGCCCAAAATGACTGAATTGTGATAATGTCCCTCTCCTCCAAGGTGGTGGTGGATTCCCACCACTGCAAAGCGGCCCCCACTAGCTTGAAGGAAGCCAACAGCTATTTATGCACGTCCGTGCACTCGTACATGTGCATATGCCTCTGGATATCTTTCTTCCATTGGCTGGCTACATTGATATCCGAACTACCCGCGAACTCTGAGGGAAGTGCCTTTTGGAAGTCATCCCTAACCCGCTCCCATGCAGATGGAAGTTGTGCTGGTACTGGCGCCACTGCCTAACCCTGGGGTGGAGCCTGCTGCACTACTGCTAATGCGGCATTCATTGCCTGGGCAATGATAGCGGCTACCTCTATTGCGTTCATCACTCCCTGAGCCGGAGCTACTAGCTGCTCGGCCTGGGCATATCTATCTTTGGGTGTGCGTCTCGGAGGCATCTGAAATGAGAAGGAAGTTTATTAGTCTACAATTATTAGCAAATCTCAAATAGCTGAAGACGTAAGTGTAAATGCAAGAATACAACAATCCTAAAAATAAGGCTCTATATCAAGGACGCTAAGATGAAAGCGAAATAAGCCGTACAGATCCTAAAGGACACTAGAACCTGATGCTCTGATACCACCTGTAACACCCCGCCTAATTAAATACCGGGTGATCAGTCCTTTATTAAATTATAACCAAGGTGAACGGTTGGTTCATTCTTAGCATCATTGTCGCAAAAATAACTTTTCAAATTAAATACCTTAAATAATTAAGCTAAGTGTAAAAACCATTTAAAACATTATTTTCATATTTAATTTAAGTTCAAATTAAATACCCTAAATAATTAAGCTAAGTGTCAAAACCATTTAAAACATTATTTCCATATTTAATTTAATCCCAATAATAAAAACTTTCATAATTCATAGTTTAAGAGTCACACAATAATTAGACTGGAAAAGATCATCCAGGCAATTTAAGCATTCAAATAACTAATTCCATCTTTAAAACTTCAAAGGAAAAACATCCTGACAATAAGAAATCCAAAAGTAAAAATACTGAAAATAAATTAATCACATTCTCTGACAAAATCAACTGAATAAGGAAAAAGGGCGACACATGCCCAACTGGATTAAAACAGAATTAGGAATGGAATCAATAATGAGGTCGTCTAATCAAAAGACCTGCAACTCCCACCTAAGCTGCAGCACGTTCC
The DNA here is from genome assembly GCA_949130495.1 of Sambucus nigra. NCBI lineage: Eukaryota > Viridiplantae > Streptophyta > Magnoliopsida > Dipsacales > Adoxaceae > Sambucus > Sambucus nigra. Next base: position 104,041,578 of record OX422224.1, read on the forward strand.
TTCCAAAGAATCCTAAGCAAGACTCCCTTGTGGTTGGGAACCTGTAATATATACATATATATACAAGAGAGAAGAGATAACAGAAAATGGGTTAGAGCCCGATTGTAAAATAGTTTAAAAATTTAGTTTAGCAAGTATTTAAAATGCTAACCGGCTAATGCAACAATCATATTAGTATGCAGCACTCTTTTGAGAAATTCTCACCTCTCTTTTAATGTGCACACCTACCGCACTATTAATCCCCACAAGTTAAGTTTATCTTAAATTTCTCATAAGGTATCATGCCGACTATTACTAGGACTAAGATAATTAATTTCTGAGAGTAAAGTTTTCATAAAAATTTCATTTCATTATAAAGTCTTTCAGTATTGCCTCAAACTTTTCAAACACTTATATTAAAGTCGAAAGATTTATTCATTACTTAAATACTTTTAGTCATAGTAGAAAGTTCCCAATTTCAAGTCTATATACCCCACATAAAATTTATGGTGCTAACATACTCTGCTATCAAGTCCCCGTATCACTCGTACTAAGGGAAATACTAGTTCGGAATCACTCTCGAATTGTATTAACACAAAATACATACAAATTGAGGCGAAGCATAGTTCCAAGTCACTAAGAGGTCAGCACATACCCTCACATCTCTTAGGACCTTCTGACTATCGATCAGATAGCCTGTACCAAGGATTCCTATGTTCTAGGGTACAAGTCAATATCCCCCATAAAGGTCCCATCGAGATAAGAATGTCCCGGCACGGTAACCTCAGTGATAGCAAGTAGCGCGGGCATGATTTTTACACGTATATAGTATATGCACAAGCACAGCCATATATATATGTATACTACCGTTCCCATTTCGAAATTAGGTACACCCATGACCCATACTTATGATATTCGTTCTCAGTACACATTATTAGATTATCCCGTATAACGGCTCATCTCTTTTATTCTTATTTATGGGATTATTCCAAACTTACTTCGTATCACTCGTAGTATCGTATCTTCCTAAGTATAATTTCAGTAGGTACTCTCTTATTTTACGACGTAACTTCCTTATGAGTCTCACTCCTTTAGACACACGTTCCCATTATTCCTTAAGTGTAAATCACTCCCCGTTAACACTAATTTCGTCTTTACATTAAATGCTCCATTTTTACAAAGTCCTACTGGTTCTCTTTATGTCCCAAAATGTTGTAACAATAATGTTCAAGGTTACAACTTATTTTAATCGAAATAAACTATTTAAAAGAGGAATATGAATTTTCCAGGAGGGGTCGATCGATCGATGGAAGTTGGTCGATCGATCAATCGATGCTCTTTGATCGATTGATCGATCAAGCAGTTATGGCGAAACTGCAGAATTACCAGTTACGGGAATCCTATTCCAAACTCATCCAAATCATCATTTTTTACTCCCAAACTCCCAACAAATGATACTACAAGTGTTATATACCCAATTAAATAATATTCTACGTAAGACATATGAGTTTCCATCAAGTATAACGAATTAAAAGGGTAAAATCTATATAAGTCTCAAGAACCCTAATATTTTCTTTAACTTAGTTCTTCCCATTCTTTTTTCCAGATTTTCTACTCCTAACTCAATGCAAATTCGTGGTTCAACCTCTACATATAAAATAGATTTCCAGAATATGATTTTCACCTCTATACCATGTAAATTCTAGTCTTCAATATGATTTTTGGTTATGCTAACCCTAGAAGACTACCCCTACCATCTGATATTACCTTAGAAAATTTGTGGGTTTCCATGCCCAAAAATACAAAATGTCTAAAACACCCTCTCGGGATGTTAATTAGGCCTAAAAACGCCTCGAGACCCAAACTAAACCCCCGAGTACATTATTTTGACGATCTCGACCCTTCCGGATACATTGACGCACTCAAAATGACCATACGGATGACTTATAATTTATTCACTTTTAATAATTCGAATTTAATCTCGACACGACACAGGTGCGTCCCGATAAAATTTCCAAAATTATCCAATTAGATTCTCGTGATAATTTTACTAAATTTTATTACATATCTTACTTTACCCATAAAGTAATTTACAACAAAATTCCAATAATTACTAACTCTCATCACGCTAGTAAATATTTAAATAATTTCGGATTAATATTATATTAATATCTCTAATTAAATTTAATAAACCGCCAAATTTAAAAATCATAAAAATATGGGGTATTACAACGTTCTTTTTTGAGTGTTTAGTAGGCAGTCGACTTCCCATACTTATAAAAAATTCCATCGAAACTGTTTGGTAATTGTATTTTTGTAAATAATTCAAACTTTTTTGAACCGTCAAAGGATATAGTGGTCTTTTGACGCTTCGAGAGGTGTGAAGCATGCGGTAGCTATATGGTTCGTTCAATTAATCATTTTATTCCCATTTATCGAGGCAACCTATAAATTGGCACAATTCCCTCCTTTCATTTCACCTTAAACCTTTTGAACTTAGCACTTTCTTCATCTTCAAGCTTTTTCTGTGCAATCGTTTGCTGCCATTTTTTCTTCAATTTTTATAATCGTCTCTTGCCATTGTCTTAGATCCCTTGTAAGCCTTATTTTTCCCTTTCTTTGTTTTATCATCTCTTTCTCTATTTCCACCATGGTTTACATCGTAGATGAGAGTTCATTAGATGAGTTTAGAGAGAAAAAAAATCCCAAATTGGGTGGATTAAGAGATAGCCCACGGACTCATAAACATATATTCACTTCTTAATGGTCATTGGATCCCTACTTTATTCATTACAGAGTATGGTATTATGTTTCCACCAAACCCTCTTTTTCTTTAGTTTTTCAGACATTTTGATGTAGTTCCTGCTAGAGTAGCCCCCAACACTTGAAGAATCGTAAGTGGTGTAAATATACTGAATGAACTCTATGGGACCTATATTGGGATTCCAGAGTTGATGTTTTTCTATAAGTGGGGTATTGTTAGAGAAAGTACATATTATTTTAAGACTAGGTAGGCTAATAAGGATTTAATAGTAAATCTACTAGATTCCAATAAGGATTATTGGGATTATGGTGTAGTTATAAAGAACTGATAACATGCTCCCCTCCCTACTGGAGTACCTTATACTGGTCCCAGATGTCCTTCATCAGGACGTGGCATAGGTTGTAATTCTGTTAACAATTTTTCCCCTTTTCCTATGCATTTATGATGTTTGTCGACTAACTTTGTTGTTTATTTTTAATTCAGATAAAAGTAAAAGGAAGTGTCCCAAAGAAGGGGAAATTAACCTCTAAGATTTAAAGTTCTCGTGGGGACTTAATTAGATAATGGGAGAAGAACATCCCCGATCATCTTTGTTGCCCAGATTATACTCAAGAGGGGGGGGTGAATTGAGTTTTTACAAACTTTAAAGTCAAATTTAAGATTTCAGAAAAATAGTAAATTTAAATCACTTAGACAAATTTCAGATTAATAAATCTATCAAGAATAAATCCAATAATATCAAATAAATGCAACTAACTAATTTAAACAACTAGAGATGCAGATTTTAACACTCTAGAAATATTAAATTAATTTTCGTATTTAATTTAAAGTGATATTCTGAAATTAATTATTTAACTCAAAAAATAATTATTTTAACCTTAAAATTAATTTAGTCAAATTTCGGAATTAATTTATTTGCAAGATAGTGTGCTGAAAATATTAACTCAAGCAAGCATGTGCAAATAAATAAATAAAAGTGCGAAAAATAAATGACACCAAAATTTAACGTGGTTCGGCCAAATCCCGGTCTACGTCCACGCGCCTAGAGCCCCTGTCTCCTTTGCGCTTCACTAAACCTGATCCACTTGCGGGTAGGATCAAACCACCGCGTACAACTGTTTGCAAGCTAACTCCGAGCTTCAAACCCCGTGGCCCACTTGCGGGTAGGAACCAAGTACCGGTACAAACCGAAGCTTCAACAAAGCTTCACAACAAATCTGAATTTTTGTAGTACAGAATAAAATACTGAAACTCCTTAAAATACAATTTGTAATCTGAGTTTCTCCTTCTTGAATCAGACTTCAATAAATGGTGTTGAAGTAGGCACAAGTCTTCTTCTTCAATGATTGAGCAGATGATAAAATTTATTGCTCTCTTGAATATGTAGCTGAGTAGTAGAATAAATGCTCTCAATAATATTTCAAGTCTGTCTCATATTTTCATTCTTGTTCTGCTGAATAATAAATTCAAAAATGCTCTCCAAGAAATCTGTGTAGTTCTTTCACATAAGCTATCTCAATTTTCTGCTCTCCCCAACTTTAAATGAGTCTTCAGATAACTAGCTGTTAGACACAGCATATTGAGCATTTAATGCTCCGGATTTTCTGAGATGGTGTAGTCTGAGAATAATCTCCAAGACTGATCTGCAAATCTTCATTTTGCTTCTCAATAAAAATATGACTGTTGTAGCATAAGAATGGTATACTGAAAAATGTGTGACTGAAAGAAGTCATTTCAAATTTCTAACATGGCTCTGCAAAAAGTTGTTAGTCCAAGAGATAATATCCAACAGATATACAAGAGTTAATGGACAGATATTAAAAGATAATTTCGGACAGATATTAAAATAGAAATTCGGACTAAAAAAAAATTCGGACCAAGAAATATATATATATATATATATATATATATATAAATATATAAAATTTCGCACGGATATATATATCAAAGAAACAATTTCCAAAGTTCAATTCAAACTATCAATGATAGCCTCAAGTCTAGTCAAGGTTTCTGTGGCTAGAAGCATTTCACACAAATGACAGGGCATGGCCCCATGTCATTTATCTAGTCAGATAAGTGAGAGGAGTTAAAGAAATCTACTTTGTTTAATCTGCCAAAGATGAAAAGAAACAAACTGTCCGAGACAGTTGATGACGCGCGGCTCAAGACTTGTACTGGGTGAGATAGCAACATAGTTTCCTAATGAGATTATGGCCGAAAGTCTTGTACAGCAATGAAATTGACAAGCCAATTCTAGCAGGAAAAAAAACGTCCTATAATTTGAAATCTGCAGGGTATGTCAAAAATCCCACGCCAACTGTAACGGCAATATATATATTGTTGATGTAAAAAACTAGATCGCTCTAATTATTTAATCACAGATAAATAAATAAGATAAAGATTTTTAAAGTGGTTCGGCTAGGAATAAAGCCTACGTCCACTGTTATGTTATTGCTGAGTGTTTGCAGAATTCTTGATTACAAGTTCTCTCAAGAAATTCCGGTCCCCTTGAATGAGGATGATACAAGGTATTTATAGCCTTGAGGCTGTACATGAAAGGTTCGATACATTAAATGATATACACATGAAAGGGTAATACATTCAATGCAGCGTGCGCGTCAAGAATACAAGCATTCAATGAATAGTTGAACAGTTGTCCGTCTGGTAATTAATGATACGGCCGAGATGCAGCTCGGACCGCCTTAGTTGCTCGTTGATCAAGAGTTCCTCGGAGCGCATGTAGTATCTCGGTTCCTCAGAGCGCATGTAGTATCTCGGGATGATAGAGTTCCTCGGAGCTATTGTGCCAGGTAGGTTGACATATGTCTTCATGATATTCGTCCTCATCAGCATATTAAATTTGGTATCAACAGAAGCCCCCAATGTTTCATATTTCGAACTTTGAGGAGTATGGAATATTCTTTCTCGGTATGTAGCAATATTGAATGATCTTCCTGGGTTTTAGGAGCATCGTATTTGAATTTATTCCCAAATTCGTAGAATCCGTCTTTTTTCGAATTTTTAATAGCGCTTCGATCTTCGTGTCCTTTTTGTCTTTTTAGCCGCCGGAAGTTCAATAGTTTCTTTCGTGTAATCATTTCTTTCGCTGCTTTCCAAGGCAAAGTATTTAAACTTCTTAGGTAACCATACCGTCTTCTACTTTTCCCAATTTTCTGCTTTCAAGCTTTCTATTCTCTCTTTCAGTCTTGTGCGTTCGTCCTTGTTTTCGTTCGTTGTTGACAGCTCTCCTTTCTTCCTGTAAGCTTTTTCTTCCTTCTTCTTTTACTCACCATGGTTTATGTTATTGAATCTGTTGAAAAATTCCGCTCTGATTTTTCCATCCCATCTTGGGTAATTTTGGAAGAGTTTTCTGGAACTCAAGATTACTTTCATTTGGCTGAGGGACATTGGTTCCCCAGTCTTTTTATTGCTGAATGTGGTTTTTCCTTTCCTCCGAACCCCTTGAGTCTTGAATTTTGTCAATATTTTGATCTTGTCCCTGCAAGAATAGCCCCCAATTCATGGAGGATAATTAATGGGGTGTACAAATTAAATTTAACTCATGGGACTCGTATAGGGATCCCTGAAATTATGTACTGCTATAAGTGGGCCACTTTAGATAATATTTATTATTTAAAAACTAGGTTTTTGAATAGATCCCTTGTAGTTAACCTCCCTGACTCAAATAGGGATTATTTTGAACATGGGTTGGTTATAAAAAATTGGCAACATGCCCCTTTAGCTGGAGATGGCGTATACAATGGTCCCAGATGCCCCCCATATGGCAATGGGATAGGTTTATTTTTCATTTTATTTTTCTTATGAAATTATGCTTTCATCATGTTTGACAAAATATATGATTGATATCTCGTTATGTATTTATTTGCAGCTGATAGCAAAAGAAAGACTCCAAAGGAATCAGAAGTTAATATCAAGCATCTAAAACTTATCTGGGGTTTGCACAAGAACGTTGCAGACGAACACATTAGGTCTGCCGCATATCTGCTACAGTATAAGAGTTATACAACCTCTTATACTGCTCGCCCTGTTGAACCAGCTTCCACCCCAGAAGGTTCATCTTCAGATTCTCATCTTCCTTTAAGTCAAAGGATGGGTAAGAAAAGAGCTCCTCCTGCTCTCTTTGATGATATTACTTCTATTGTTGGGACCAAGAAAAGCAAAGCTGATGTCCCAGAGGGGACTAAAAAGGTGGATGCTGGGTCTTCAAAAGCTGTCGAGAAGCCCCCAGTGGCCCCGAGCAAGAAAAATGCTCCCGTAGAAGTAATTACGATTTCTCCGACCAAGACTTCTTTGGTTGAAGGTTCTGACCTCCCGTTGAGGAGATTGAGGAAATCATCCTCAGTTACTCCGGCTGAAACTGCCTCCTCTCTACCTGCTGGTGGTACTGATGTTCCAAACATCATTCTTCCAAGTTCTGCAATGATCTCGGTTGTACCCGAGGTCCATGGTATTGATGAAAAAATTCCTAGGGATATGCTGACATCCTTAGCTGCTCGTCATCTTTCTTCAGTAAATTTCTAACACTCTGAATTTTCTTTCTTTCTTTGAATACTTGCATTTTGTATTGACTTTACTATTTCTTTCATCTTTCAGCTGGTGAACTGTTTCAATAATATTGTGAAGAAGGATGAGGCTATTAAAGCTTCAAGCTCCTCGTCAGGTGTAGAGGATGCTCTGTTGGGTTTGACCCAGTCTTTAAAGGAATCTCGTCAACAGTATGTTGACGAAAAAGCTGTTTGGGAGAAAAATTTAGCTGTGGCTGAAGCTGAGAAGGTGAAGATGGCTAAAACCTCCAAGAATTTGGAGGAGAAAGTAAAAGGTTTAGAGGTTAAACATCAGGAATATGATGGCCAGCTAAAAAAGGCAGAGGAAGAGTTATCTACCCTGCGAGATATCAAGGTCAAAAAAGAAGAATTAGATGTGAAGCTCTCCTCGGAGAAGTTGAGGAGAAAGGTTGCAATCAAGAAACATTTCACTGCTGGTTGGGAGAAAGGATGGGATAAAGGGATTGCTGCAATGACATCCCAAGTCCAATATGGGAAGTTGAAATACTTCCACGATGGCTGGGTAGCTGCTTTGCAAGAGTTGAAGGTACAAGACGATTCTGAGCTATTCCAACAACACCTCCCTGGTTCTCCTCCACCAATTGTGGAAGAAGAAGAAGATGAGCCTGCCTCAGATGAGTCTTCTATGGCTATGGATGACCCAGTCTCTGCTTCTCAACCCTCTGTAGTCGAGGACGTTTCATCTATGCCTCCTCCTGCCGAGAAGATTCCTGCTGATCAACCCGTTGTTGCTACCGAGCAACCGAGCTCCTCGTCCCAACCTCCCGAGAAAGTCTTGGGGGACAAGGAAAAGGTGTGAAGTTGTTCGGTATCATTTCTATATTTCAATTCTTGTAATCGAACAATGTAACCTTTTGATGATCTAATAAAATACATCTTCGTTCCTCTTCTTTATTGATACTCTGTCTGCTGTTATTTATTAACTCCTGCCTCCTCTTCTTTATTAGTTTTTGGCCAGAATGGAATTGATATCTGCTCCTGATACTGAATTGATGCGACAATGCAATGGCTATTATAAAGCTGGTCATACAGACCTAAGTGTATCAGAGAATATTGACATTCTTGGTCACGATGCCTCAGAACAAGCAGTTGAGGCTTACCGGTACCTGAAAGATTTACTTGATAGATCTGTGGCCAATAATGTGGCATACTACGAATTGATCGAGGAACTTCATGGTTCCATAGAGGATCTCTAAGGTCAGCACAATGAATCAATGGCTTTGTTACACAAAGATTATGAAAATAGATACCAACAACTTTCTTCTGAAACAGGCCATAAGAAGATCATTGCTGGATATGATATTAGGGAAAGGACCCTAAAAGGTGAAGTTGAAGCTTGCAGGCAGATTGCCGAGATCCTGGAACAAGAAAATAATATTTTACAGAAAAAGTTGGCTCAATATGAATCTGCAGCGTCATCTTCCGCTGCTCTAGTGCCCGTTACTGATGAAGGTTTCTCTTTCTTAGAGGTCGAAAATGCCAAATTAAGGCAAGAGCTGGAGGACTTAAGAAGATCTGCCATTTCTGGAACTACTCGGGGACGAGGAAGAGGTTCTCGGGGGCAAGGAAGAATTGTCGAGGAACAAAGTTCTCCAGTCGCTTCTCGGAGCCGATCAAGAGTTCTTAGTCGTAATGTTGAAGAGGCTCGTACCCAATCTACTTTGGAAACTCAAGCATTCCAATTAGACGTCAAAGATCGGGCTTTATCAGAAATGTCCAAGAAAAATCTATCCTTGGAAGATCAACTGGCTGAAACAAAGTCTGCTCTGCATAATAAGGATCTTTTTGCAAAAAGCCTTAATGAACAATTGGATAGATTAACCTTCCAATTCCATAAACAGCCAAGGGAATTCTGGATGGCAGGATACAATGAAGCCCTTGTTCACTTGGATGCTCGTCTTGAACATTCCAATAATGAAGGTTATAAACAGGGATGGTTGAATGCACTGGGTGTGTTAAAATTGGAGCGAGGGCACTTCTTATGGGATTATCATGCTCCTGGGCTGCTAGACTTGCCTGTGCCACCTTTCAAATTGGACATGGCCTGGATCCCAGCTCGTTCCATTCCTCGCAGCCTAATTTCAAAATACCTCGGTGATTATAGCCTTCATTCCCAAGTTGAATTATCTCTTCCTGAGCATCTTTTGGATACGCCTTCTGTGATGAACGTCAGAATGCTCAGAGATGTTAATTTCATCAATTCTCCCCTTTGCCTAGAAGACCCTCCTGCCGGCGAGGAACCTGTTTCTAAAGCACAGGGGAAGAAACCAATAGAATAGGAATATCAATGTAACTATTAGTACATTCTTGTAACCTGTAATTTTATTTTGAATTTAATGAAAGAATTTCATTTTCTGTTTGCCAATTTTGCTATTGTCTTGTGTTTATCAAACACTTTACACTTATGCATATGTATCTATTAAAAAGATAACAATAATATTGTTCATTGAGCAACTTAATAAAAAGTTACAAGCATCAAGGTTATTCGATCACTTAATAATACAGTAATGAGTATAAAATGTTCAAACCATTTCCAACCAACCAAGGTGGATAAATAATGTTTGTCGACCAACCACAGTTGATGGATTTTCATCCCTGATCAGCCATACTTGGTTCAATTTCAAATATAAAAATGTGTCCGACCAACTAAGGTCAATAATTTGTCCTCGTCGACCAACTATAGTTGGTGGGTTTTTATCCCCGACGAACTATACTCGGTGTATTTTGGAATATTTTACTCTTCAAAGAACTTTTTGTAATAATTTTACCTCCCGACCAACATAAGTTGTAATGTGAGAGTATATTTTTATCTTACCAACCGTAGTTGATCATGCTGGTGTACACTTCCTAACCAAAGGAGTATTTTTTGGCTCCTTAGAGCTTTTGGCTCCTTAAAGCACTTTTTGGCTCCTTAGAGCTTTTGGCTCCTTAGAGCACTTTTGGCTCCTTAGAGCACTTTTTGTCTCCTTAGAGCTTCTCCTAACCAAAGGAGTATTTGGCTCCTTAGAGCTTTTGGCTCCTTAGAGCACTTTTTGGCTCCTTAGAGCTTTTGGCTCCTTAGAGCACTTTTTGGCTCCTTAGAGCTTCTCCTAACCAAAGGAGTATTTGTTGTGCGTAGTGTACTACACTAGTCTGTTGATGTAAAAAACTAGATCGCTCTAATTATTTAATCACAGATAAATAAATAAGATAAAGATTTTTAAAGTGGTTCGGCTAGGAATAAAGCCTACGTCCACTGTTATGTTATTGCTGAGTGTTTGCAGAATTCTTGATTACAAGTTCTCTCAAGAAATTCCGGTCCCCTTGAATGAGGATGATACAAGGTATTTATAGCCTTGAGGCTGTACATGAAAGGTTCGATACATTAAATGATATACACATGAAAGGGTAATACATTCAATGCAGCGTGCGCGTCAAGAATACAAGCATTCAATGAATAGTTGAACAGTTGTCCGTCTGGTAATTAATGATACGGCCGAGATGCAGCTCGGACCGCCTTAGTTGCTCGTTGATCAAGAGTTCCTCGGAGCGCATGTAGTATCTCGGTTCCTCGGAGCGCATGTAGTATCTCGGGATGATAGAGTTCCTCGGAGCTATTGTGCCAGGTAGGTTGACATATGTCTTCATGATATTCGTCCTCATCAGCATATTAAATTTGGTATCAACAGAAGCCCCCAATGTTTCATATTTCGAACTTTGAGGAGTACGGAATATTCTTTCTCGGTATGTAGCAATATTGAATGATCTTCCTGGGTTTTAGGAGCATTGTATTTGAATTTATTCCCAAATTCGTAGAATCCGCCTTTTTTCGAATTTTTAATAGCGCTTCGATCTTCGTGTCCTTTTTGTCTTTTTAGCCGCCGGAAGTTCAATAGTTTCTTTCGTGTAATCATTTCTTTCGCTGCTTCCCAAGGCAAAGTATTTAAACTTCTTAGGTAACCATACCGTCTTCTACTTTTCCCAATTTTCTGCTTTCAAGCTTTCTATTCTCTCTTTCAGTCTTGTGCGTTCGTCCTTGTTTTCGTTCGTTGTTGACAGCTCTCCTTTCTTCCTGTAAGCTTTTTCTTCCTTCTTCTTTTACTCACCATGGTTTATGTTATTGAATCTGTTGAAAAATTCCGCTCTGATTTTTCCATCCCATCTTGGGTAATTTTGGAAGAGTTTTCTGGAACTCAAGATTACTTTCATTTGGCTGAGGGACATTGGTTCCCCAGTCTTTTTATTGCTGAATGTGGTTTTTCCTTTCCTCCAAACCCCTTGAGTCTTGAATTTTGTCAATATTTTGATCTTTTCCCTGCAAGAATAGCCCTCAATTCATGGAGGATAATTAATGGGGTGTACAAATTAAATTTAACTCATGGGACTCGTATAGGGATCCCTGAAATTATGTACTGCTATAAGTGGGCCACTTTAGATAATATTTATTATTTAAAAACTAGGTTTTTGAATAGAGCCCTTGTAGTTAACCTCCCTGACTCAAATAGGGATTATTTTGAACATGGATTGGTTATAAAAAATTGGCAACATGCCCCTTTAGCTGGAGATGGCGTATACAATGGTCCCAGATGCCCCCCATATGGCAATGGGATAGGTTTATTTTTCATTTTATTTTTCTTATGAAATTATGCTTTCATCATGTTTGACAAAATGTATGGTTGATATCTCGTTATGTATTTATTTGCAGCTGATAGCAAAAGAAAGACTCCAAAGGAATCAGAAGTTAATATCAAGCATCTAAAACTTATCTGGGGTTTGCACAAGAACGTTGCAGACGAACACATTAGGTCTGCCTCATATCTGCTACAGTATAAGAGTTATACAACCTCTTATACTGCTCGCCCTGTTGAACCAGCTTCCACCCCAGAAGGTTCATCTTCAGATTCTCATCTTCCTTTAAGTCAAAGGATGGGTAAGAAAAGAGCTCCTCCTGCTCTCTTTGATGATATTACTTCTGTTGCTGGGACCAAGAAAAGAAAAGCTGATGTCCCAGAGGGGACTAAAAAGGTGGATGCTGGGTCTTCAAAAGCTGTCGAGAAGCCCCCAGTGGCCCCGAGCGAGAAAAATGCTCATGTAGAAGTAATTACGATTTCTCCGACCAAGACTTCTTTGGTTGAAGGTTCTGACCTCCCGTTGAGGAGATTGAGGAAATCATCCTCAGTTACTCCGGCTGAAACTGCCTCCTCTCTACCTGCTGGTGGTACTAATGTTCCAAACATCATTCTTCCAAGTTCTGCAATGAGCTCGGTTGTACCCGAGGTCCATGGTATTGATGAAAAAATTCCTAGGGATATGCTGACATCCTTAGCTGCTCGTCATCTTTCTTCAGTAAATTTCTAACACTCTGAATTTTCTTTCTTTCTTTGAATACTTGCATTTTGTATTGACTTTACTATTTCTTTCATCTTTCAGCTGGTGAACTGTTTCAATAATATTGTGAAGAAGGATGAGGCTATTAAAGCTTCAAGCTCCTCGTCAGGTGTAGAGGATGCTCTGTTGGGTTTGACCCAGTCTTTAAAGGAATCTCGTCAACAGTATGTTGACGAAAAAGCTGTTTGGGAGAAAAATTTAGCTGTGGCTGAAGCTGAGAAGGTGAAGATGGCTAAAACCTCCAAGAATTTGGAGGAGAAAGTAAAAGGTTTAGAGGTTAATCATCAGGAATATGATGGCCAGCTGAAAAAGGCAAAGGAAGAGTTATCTACCCTGCGAGATATCAAGGTCAAAAAAGAAGAATTAGATGTGAAGCTCTCCTCGGAGAAGTTGAGGAGAAAGGTTGCAATCAAGAAACATTTCACTGCTGGTTGGGAGAAAGGATGGGATAAAGGGATTGCTGCAATGACATCCCAAGTCCAATATGGGAAGTTGAAATACTTCCACGATGGCTGGGTAGCTGCTTTGCAAGAGTTGAAGGTACAAGACGATTCTGAGCTATTCCAACAACACCTCCCTGGTTCTCCTCCACCAATTGTGGAAGAAGAAGAAGATGAGCCTACCTCAGATGAGTCTTCTATGGCTATGGATGACCCAGTCTCTGCTTCTCAACCCTCTGTAGTCGAGGACGTTTCATCTATGCCTCCTCCTGCCGAGAAGATTCCTGCTGATCAACCCGTTGTTGCTACCGAGCAACCGAGCTCCTCCTCCCAGCCTCCCGAGAAAGTCTTGGGGGACAAGGAAAAGGTGTGAAGTTGTTCGGTATCATTTCTATATTTCAATTCTTATAATCGAACAATGTAACCTTTTGATGATCTAATAAAATACATCTTCGTTCCTCTTCTTTATTGATACTCTGTCTGCTGTTATTTATTAACTCCTGCCTCCTCTTCTTTATTAGTTTTTGGCCAGAATGGAATTGATATCTGCTCCTGATACTGAATTGATGCGACAATGCAATGGCTATTATAAAGCTGGTCATACAGACCTAAGTGTATCAGAGATTGTTGACATTCTTGGTCACGATGCCTCAGAACAAGCAGTTGAGGCTTACCGGTACCTGAAAGATTTACTTGATAGATCTGTGGCCAATAATGTGGCATACTACGAATTGATCGAGGAACTTCATGGTTCCATAGAGGATCTCCAAGGTCAGCACAATGAATCAATGGCTTTGTTACACAAAGATTATGAAAATAGATACCAACAACTTTCTTCTGAAACAGGCCATAAGAAGATCATTGCTGGATATGATATTAGGGAAAGGACCCTAAAAGGTGAAGTTGAAGCTTGCAGGCAGATTGCCGAGATCCTGGAACAAGAAAATAATATTTTACAGAAAAAGTTGGCTCAATATGAATCTGCAGCGTCATCTTCCGCTGCTCTAGTGCCCGTTACTGATGAAGGTTTCTCTTTCTTAGAGGTCGAAAATGCCAAATTAAGGCAAGAGCTGGAGGACTTAAGAAGATCTGCCATTTCTGGAACTGCTCGGGGACGAGGAAGAGGTTCTCGGGGGCAAGGAAGAATTGTCGAGGAACAAAGTTCTCCAGTCGCTTCTCGGAGCCGATCAAGAGTTCTTAGTCGTAATGTTGAAGAGGCTCGTACCCAATCTACTTTGGAAACTCAAGCATTCCAATTAGACGTCAAAGATCGGGCTTTATCAGAAATGTCCAAGAAAAATCTATCCTTGGAAGATCAACTGGCTGAAACAAAGTCTGCTCTGCATAATAAGGATCTTTTTGCAAAAAGCCTTAATGAACAATTGGATAGATTAACCTTCCAATTCCATAAACAGCCAAGGGAATTCTGGATGGCAGGATACAATGAAGCCCTTGTTCACTTGGATGCTCGTCTTGAACATTCCAATAATGAAGGTTATAAACAGGGATGGTTGAATGCACTGGGTGTGTTAAAATTGGAGCGAGGGCACTTCTTATGGGATTATCATGCTCCTGGGCTGCTAGACTTGCCTATGCCACCTTTCAAATTGGACATGGCCTGGATCCCAGCTCGTTCCATTCCTCGCAGCCTAATTTCAAAATACCTCGGTGATTATAGCCTTCATTCCCAAGTTGAATTATCTCTTCCTGAGCATCTTTTGGATACGCCTTCTGTGATGAACGTCAGAATGCTCAGAGATGTTAATTTCATCAATTCTCCCCTTTGCCTAGAAGACCCTCCTGCCGGCGAGGAACCTGTTTCTAAAGCACAGGGCAAGAAACCAATAGAATAGGAATATCAATGTAACTATTAGTACATTCTTGTAACCTGTAATTTTATTTTGAATTTAATGAAAGAATTTCATTTTCTGTTTGCCAATTTTGCTATTGTCCTGTGTTTATCAAACACTTTACACTTATGCATATGTATCTATTAAAAAGATAACAATAATATTGTTCATTGAGCAACTTAATAAAAAGTTACAAGCATCAAGGTTATTCGATCACTTAATAATACAGTAATGAGTATAAAATGTTCAAACCATTTCCAACCAACCAAGGTGGATAAATAATGTTTGTCGACCAACCACAGTTGATGGATTTTCATCCCTGATCAGCCATACTTGGTTCAATTTCAAATATAAAAATGTGTCCGAACAACTAAGGTCAATAATTTGTCCTCGTCGACCAACTATAGTTGGTGGGTTTTTATCCCCGACGAACTATACTCGGTGTATTTTGGAATATTTTGCTCTTCAAAGAACTTTTTGTAATAATTTTACCTCCCGACCAACATAAGTTGTAATGTGAGAGTATATTTTTATCTTACCAACCGTAGTTGATCATGCTGGTGTACACTTCCTAACTAAAGGAGTATTTTTTGGCTCCTTAGAGCTTTTGGCTCCTTAAAGCACTTTTTGGCTCCTTAGAGCACTTTTGGCTCCTTAGAGCACTTTTTGGCTCCTTAGAGCTTCTCCTAACCAAAGGAGTATTTGGCTCCTTAGAGCTTTTGGCTCCTTAGAGCACTTTTTGGCTCCTTGGAGCTTTTGGCTCCTTAGAGCACTTTTTGGCTCCTTTGAGCTTCTCCTAACCAAAGGAGTATTTGTTGTGCGTAGTGTACTACACTAGTATTCCCCGAAAAACTTTCAACAGAAAATGGTGAAACATCCTCGTTTTATTCATAATGAAGGAAATGCTTTACATTTTACATTACTGATAATACTTGCACAGGTGTTCGGCATTCCATGCATTCTTAAATTCTTCTCCCTCTAGAGTTGCTATTCTATAAGTTCCTGGACGAACAACCTCTGTAACTCGGTAAGGTCCATGCCAGTTTGCGTCCAACTTATTTTGCTTCTGAATGACTCTCTTTAGCACATAATCCCCTTCTTTTAAATCACATTTCTTCACCCTTTTGTTGTAGAATAGAGCTGTACGTTGTTGGTAAGCAGCATTCCTAATGGCTGCCTCTTCTCTAACCTCCTCGAGCATATCCAAATCCAATCTTCTCATCAAATCGCTGACAGGGGAATTGAAATTCAGCACTCTATGAGTTGGGAGACCCAACTCGGCAGGTATCACAGCCTCACTTCCAAACGCTAACATGTATGGTGATTCTCCAGTTGCTGCTCGGGGAGTTGTTCGGTAAGCCCATAGTACTGATTGGAGCTCATTAATCCAATTTGCTTTAGCTTCACTCAACCTCTTCTTCAAACCATTTAGTAATGTTCTGTTCGTCACCTCAGTCTGTCCATTGCTTTGGGGATGGCCTGGTGCTGAATGATACTTCAAAATGTTCGACTGATGACAATAGGCAGCAAATTCTTCATTATCGAATTGTGTTCCATGGTCTATGATGAAAGCATGGGGGAGACCATATCGACAAATGATGTTCTTCCAAAGGAACTGATATACTTTCTCGTACGTCATATCAATTAGTGGTTCAGCTTCTACCCACTTAGTAAAATAATCTACTGCCACGACGAGATACTTGAACCTTCCTCGGGTCATCGGCAATGGTCCAACCAGGTCAACCCCCCACATGGAAAATGGCCAAGGTGAAGTTATGGGTGTCAGCAATGCTTGTGGAGTTCTTCGGATGGAGGAAAAACGTTGGCACTTGTCACACTTCTTAGCGTAGGCTATACAATCAGCCCTCATCGTCGGCCAGTAATATCCCTGTGTCATTACCCTTTGCAAAAGTGTCCGACCTGCTACATGAGCTCCACAAGATCCTTCATGGATTTCTTCAATCAATTCTTTGACTTCTGATGGATGCACACATCTCTGCAAACCTGCCATAATTCCTCGTCTATACAAAACACCATTAGTTAACACATACCGAGCAACTTTATATTTCAATTTCTTGGCAGCTAGTTTGTCCTCCGGCAATTCTCCTTCTTCAATGTATGCCCTGATAGGATCCATCCAAGATGGTCCTAAATCAAGGGTAATAATTTTCACTGTCAGATCTTCTTCTATGCTCCGACTTTCTAATACTTCAATTGGTATTGTTCTTCGCAGCTCGGTGCGCGTAGCTGACGCTAATCGGGCCAATGCATCTGCTCTAGCATTCTCCATCCTCGGTATCCTCACCAATTGAATAGCATCAAATTCTGTCAATAATTCCATCACCTTTGCATGGTACTTCACCATTAACTCTCCCTTCACTGCATATATCCCCATCATTTGATTCACAATTAATTGAGAATCACTGAAAACAATTATTTGCTGTGCCTCCATGACTTTCGCCAAATGAAAACCTGCTATCATAGCCTCATACTCAGCCTCATTATTGGAAGCTTTGAATTGGAATCTCAAGGCATACTCCATGTCAATATCATCTGGGGTGTTTAAAACAATCCCTGCTCCACATCCAGCTGTGCAAGATGATCCATCTACATATAATCTCCATGTAGGTACGTCGTCTTCAAATTTCTTATCTGTCAGAGTTCCTCGGTAAAATATCTACTGTTTTCTTCCATCATCCCCTGGTATCTTTCGTTCCTCATCGGTCATCTGTTCGCACCCTTTTACCAACCTTAGTTGGTCTGGGTCTGAATATGATGATTTTTCTACATCCACAAGTCCTTTTACCAACCTTGGTTGGTCTGGACCTGTTTCTGTTGATCCTATATCGTCCACAGGTAGGTCAGCAAGCACCTTTTGCTCCTCGGGAGTATCAGGGTATGTGAACTCTGCTATAAAATCTGCTACAGCTTGCCCCTTTAATGATGATCTGGGTTCATACACAATATCATATTCACCGAGTTCTATTGCCCAATACATCAATCTTCCTGATTTTTCTGGCTTATGAAGGGCTTGTCTTAAAGGCATGTCGGTATACACGACGATGGTATGGGCCTGGAAGTATGGCCTCATTCTTCTACTTGCTTCAATTAATGCCAATGCCAATTTTTCTAGCTTTGGGTACCTGATTTCTGCACCTCGGAAGGCTTTACTTGTGTAATAAATTGGCTTCTGGACTCCATTCTCCAATCTGATCAGCGCCGAGCTAACTGCATTCTCTGATACTGCCAAATACAAGTACAACTTCTCTCCAGTTATTGGCCTGGACAACAATGGTGGTGCTCCCAAATACTTTTTCAAGTCTTGAAAAGCTTTTTCACATTCATCAGTCCATTCAAAACTTTTGCGCAGTGTTTTGAAGAATGGGAGGCATTTATCAGCTGCTCGGGATACAAATCTGTTAAGCGCTGCAACTCATCCGGTAAGACTCTGTACTTCTTTCCTCGTCGTCGGGGATCGCAGCCCTAAAAGAGCTTTGATCTTTTCTGGATTTGCCTCGATACCTCGTTGGTTGACGATGTATCCGAGGAACATTCCTTCTCGTACTCCAAAGGTACACTTCGTCGGGTTGAGCTTCATTTGATATTTATCCAGTTGATCAAAGGTCTGGCCTAAGTCAACTAGATGGTTAGTAGCTCTCTTGCTTTTGGTGAGCACGTCGTCGACATACACCTCCATGTTGCAACTGATTTGTTCGGTAAAAACCTTGTTCATCAGCCGCTGATATATTGCACCTGCATTTTTTAAACCAAAAGGCATAACATTATAACAATAAGTTCCCCTTGGGGTTATAAAAGAAGTACTTTCCCTGTCTTCAGGCTTCATTTTGATCTGATTGTAGCCAGAATACGCGTCCATGAAGCTGAGTAGCTCATGTCCCGAGGTAGCATCCACTAGCTGATCGATTCTGGGCAATGGAAAATGATCTTTTGGGCATGCCTTGTTAAGATCAGTGAAATCAACACACATTCTCCACTTATTATTCTTCTTCTTTACCATCACCACATTTGCCAACCAATCTGGATATTTCACATCTTCAATGAATTGAGCTTTTTGGAGCTTCTCGACCTCCTCTTGTATGGCCTGGTTCTTCTCGGGACTAAACACTCTCCTTCTCTGCTTCACCGGCTTGATCTCTTTATTCACATTGAGTTCATGACATAAGAAGTTTGGATCTATTCCTGGCATGTCTTCATGACTCCAAGCAAAAGTATTTCTCCTGTTTCTCAAAAAAGTTATCAACTCCTGTTTTATTGAAATATCCAACGACGACCCTATCTGGGTTACTCGTTCAGGATGCTCATCGTCCAGAATAACATTTTCTGTAGATTCCACCACCTGTCCTTTTACAAGTTGAGATTCATCCCTAGGGTCAAGGGTTTCAATTTCTGTACCTTCCTCCACTTGGTAAGTAGTAGTCTTTTTCCTTGATTCTTCATGTTCCTCTTGCTCGGCAGACGAATAATAGCATTCCCGAGCTACTTTTTGATCACCTTTCACAACTCCGACTCCAAAATTTGTTGGGAATTTCAAACACTGATGTACTGTAGATGGAACTGCTTCGAACTTCTT
Organism: Sambucus nigra; assembly: GCA_949130495.1. Classification (NCBI taxonomy): domain Eukaryota; kingdom Viridiplantae; phylum Streptophyta; class Magnoliopsida; order Dipsacales; family Adoxaceae; genus Sambucus; species Sambucus nigra. Next base: position 104,061,155 of record OX422224.1, read on the forward strand.
TAATCCAACTCTTCCCATGATGATGTTGTAAGCTGACTGCACATTCTTATCCATCACAAAGAAGCGTATTCTTTCTGTTCGACAAGCAGGCCAAGTTCCAATGAGTATATCCAACTTGATCGTTCCAAGTGGAAAAACTTTCTCGCCAGTAAAACCCAGAAGGGGTCTGTGATAAGGTTCCAATTGAGATAATTTCAAATTCAAGCTATCAAAGCATGAATAATACATGATGTCTGCCGAACTACCGTTATCTACTAACACCCTTGAAATGACCACATCTTTCATCCTCATTTTGATCACCAGAGGATCATCATGAGGATAAAGAACACCTGCCAGGTCATTTTTTGAAAAACCAATCACTAGCTTCTCTTTGTTTACCTTCCTCGGACGATCATCCTCTGCTAGGTTTATTCGCTGAATATATGAACAAGCTTGAGCCTCTCCGAGGTAAGCTTTTCTTTCTGCAGTAAGGTCTCCTCCTCCTGCATCTCCTCCTGTAATAACATTACAATCAAATGACCCAAAACGTATGGAAAATACCTCTCGTTCAGGCTGCCTTGGCTTCTTGGGAAGATCAGGGTCATTCTCTGGATCATCTTCATGGTCCCTCTTCTTTTTCTCCTCTGCACGACAAGGAGATCTAGATCTCTCTCTAGTTCTGTCCTCATTCTTCCTTTCACCTCTGCGATCTACATACTTTGACAACTTTCCTCTTCGGATGAGTGTTTCAATCTCGTTCTGAAGGGCTATGCAATTTTTGGTCATATGACCATGATCTTTATGAAACTCGCAATACTTGGCCTTATTCCTCAAATCGGGATCTATCTTCAGTTTCTCTGGCCACTTGATTTTCTCGCTATTCTTGATTTCTTCCAAAACATGATTAATACCCATTTTCAATGGAGTATAATTATCGTACTTCTTTAGGACTTCCAACGTCGTCCTATTATTCCTGGAATATTTGTCACCACCATTACCTTTCTGATCTTTCTTTTTAGACTTGTCGACCTCCACTTTAACTTCTTTATCCATATTCTTCTTCGCAGCCATAGCCTCCTCGGCATTCATAATTTTGGCCGCTTTTGCCATCAACTCTGACATAGTTTTAGGTGGATCTTTGGCTAAAGTGTAGTATAGCTTGTTAGGCAGCAATCCACTCATCAAAGCAGTGATTGCTGTCTTTTTTTCGTAATCAATGACTTCCAACTTCTCGTTATTAAAACGAGTTATGTAATCCCTAGTACTTTCACCTGATTTTTGTCTAACACTTAGCAAGTGTGCTACTCGCTTTATCGGCTTTGCCCCAAAACAGAAATTGCCAATGAACAACTCGGCTAATTGAATAAACGTTGAAATCTTACCCCGAGGAAGATTATTATACCATATCTGTGCAGATCCGGTAAGAGTTCCCGAGAATGCTCTACACCTCATTTCGTCAGGAACGGCATAGATGTCGGCAGCAGCTTGGTATTGTTCTATATGAAGAACAGGATCTGTTTTTCCATCATACTTGGGGGTCACTACAGGTGCTTTGAATTTCAATGGTGTAGGAAAATCCACAATGGCTTGCACAAAAGGTGTCCCTTGAATAAAAGTTCTCTGTAAGGGGTTTCTCACCTTAGCCATTTCTCCCAATCTATCCTCCAACCGTTGAATAGAACCTTTCCATGCTTCATTTCCTTCCTCAGGTCGCTTAGTCTGAGCAATTGATCGTTCTGATGTAGCTTCCTGTGATTTATCTCGACGGGTAATCGGTCGTGATTGTGCTGATCCTTCTCTCAAACGTGATGGTGGTCGAACACTTCTCGATGGAGCTCTAGGTGGACTCTTGTTTCTCCTTGGTCCTAACCGACTGAAAGGAGACGCCTTGCTTAATCTTTCTAAAGCGCTAATTCTCTCCGGAGAGAGAGTAATATGTTGATCTGTATCCGTAGCTTGTATCGATGAAGTTCGCCCAGGTTGATAAGAAGAATCATTAGATTCTCCATTGCGATATGACCCAGTACGTCTGGATCGTGATTGCCCACGATCACTTCTTTGTCCTGAATAAGCAGGTGCACCGCCTTGAAGAGTTTGAATGAGTTGCCTCATAGATTCTTGCATGGCGGTTTGTCCTTGAGCCAGATTCGTCATAATTCCGGCCAGATTTGGAGGTGCAGATGGATTTGGAGGATTTCCAGTATTTCCAGCATTTCGATTACTGGATTCTGGATTATCTGCCATCGATGATGAATGATTTTTTATGAAAAACGATAGTAACAGCCGCTTCCCACAGACGGCGCCAATCTGTTGATGTAAAAAACTAGATCGCTCTAATTATTTAATCACAGATAAATAAATAAGATAAAGATTTTTAAAGTGGTTCGGCTAGGAATAAAGCCTACGTCCACTGTTATGTTATTGCTGAGTGTTTGTAGAATTCTTGATTACAAGTTCTCTCAAGAAATTCCGGTCCCCTTGAATGAGGATGATACAAGGTATTTATAGCCTTGAGGCTGTACATGAAAGGTTCGATACATTAAATGATATACACATGAAAGGGTAATACATTCAATGCAGCGTGCGCGTCAAGAATACAAGCATTCAATGAATAGTTGAACAGTTGTCCGTCTGGTAATTAATGATACGGCCGAGATGCAGCTCGGACCGCCTTAGTTGCTCGTTGATCAAGAGTTCCTCGGAGCGCATGTAGTATCTCGGTTCCTCAGAGCGCATGTAGTATCTCGGGATGATAGAGTTCCTCGGAGCTATTGTGCCAGGTAGGTTGACATATGTCTTCATGATATTCGTCCTCATCAGCATATTAAATTTGGTATCAACAGATATAATAATATTTTCAACTGTAAAAAGCAAAGCATTGTGTGGACCAAGACAATAAGCCGGTATAAGGGGTATGGCCTAACCCGTACAGAGTCTATGTATAGACTTAGTAGAAAAGCAATTCTTGGAAAGGAACCATGGCCATAAGGCTGTCGTCTGCACATCGCAGGAGCGTCCTTAGCAGGTATACCAGCTAAGGCATCAGTTAAGGGTAAAAGCGAACGTGGTCAGACTTGGGAGAGAGAGAGGAAGTACACGCATGGATTTAAATATATATATATATATATTATAAGTATCAGAAGATCACGCATGCGCACTAAAAAAAATAAAACAGTTTCAACAAATTATTTTTTTTTATAACTAAAAAAAATTGATTCTACAACTTTAAGGAAAGTATGCAGTGTCAACTTATTTTAAAATTATAATTTCATTAACAAAATTTTTGCTCAAAATTGATTAGTCACACAATTAAAATGATAGATCAAGATATGCATGTGTCCCTAATGTGTCAAGTACAAATGTTCAAAACACGTGAATACCTTTACTCGAATACGTCGTTGAGTAGAGTCGAGGAAAGATTATACAATAATAAATATCTATAGAATAACCTAATAAAAATATGTTTGGAATCATCAAAATCAATATATTAAGTTAAACTAAAATGTACATTAATTAAACTAATATAATTAATTAGGGATAAATGACATTTTCGTTAACAATCTTCTTTATTGTTGGAGTATAAAAGAACCATAACTTCCTTTGTTGACCGACCTACACTTTTTCTGCCCCAAGTTGCCATTAATTTTAAAGAAGACCATGTGCCTACTTCCTCAGCCACTGAATCTACCGGAGCTGAATTCATCTACGGGGGAACTTCTTCCTCATTGGAGTCTTTAGATATTTCTGAAATACCCCTCTTTCCATCCACAAATATGACTAAGAGGAAGATGCCCAACTTGTTGGGTGGGCCTTTATATCCTACGTCTAAAGTTGTTGATGTTGGTAAGAAGCCAAATGAAAAGAAGTCTCAGGCTAGTAATAAGAGGCCTATTGGTGCTGATGAGACTCAATTAAAGAGGTTGAGGCAAGGTTTGCCTAATCCTCAAAAGCAAGCCCAAAAGACCTCATCCAGCCAGAAAATATTGGTTGTAAAGAAGAAGGCCGACCAACAAGAGTTGGTGAGAAAAATTCAAGTTGACCTTAACATTGGGTCAGCCTTTGTTGCGGTTAACCCTGGATTAGTTAAGGGTTTGCTTAAGTCTGGTGCACTTCCTACTAATGGAGTAGCATCATCCCCCTTGTCCAGGTCCAAGATAACCGAAAGAGCTTGCCATAACTTGGCATTGGTAATTTTTTTCACTTTTCTCCTCTATTTCTCCATGTTGATGGACTTTTTATGATATTTGGCATTTTGCCCTTTTTGCAGTTTCCGGTTAATTTTAACCAAATGATGGAGAAGGACGACCAATAGAGGACTTCTCAAGGTAAAGTGGAAGAGGACTTTGAAGGTCTAAAATAATCATTGGAAGCTTCCTGATAACCTTTAAAGAAAAAGTAAAAATCTTGGGAAGAGGAATTGAGAAAGGCCAATGATAGGGCCATTGCTGCTAAAGAAAAATAAAGACTATCGAGGAAATAGCTGAAACTGACAATAAGAAGCTGAATGATGCTGAAGGCAGGGCCAAGGCTATCGCGGAAAAACTTTTGGACTCCACAACTGGGGAACAAGTTGCTAAAGATAAGCTGGTTGGCCTATTTTTAGAGGTGACTTCTTTGAAGGCCAAAGGTAAAGCTTCCTTTGATAAAAGTTGGGTGGAAGCCATTTTTGTTACCTCTACTCAAATTGAATATGCCAAAAAGATATCCTTCAAGGAAGGTTAGACTGAGATTTTGAAGGTGGTCGGCAAGAAAGAACGTTCTGAACTCTTTACAAGGTATAACCCTAGTACCCCTAACTTGGATGAGGAGTTTGATGATAAAAATGGGTCAAGAGAGTCTTTTATGATGCCCCTTGATTTTTTTATGGTGCCAAGTACCAGTGCCGACCAACCAGCTACTGGCCCAAACCAGACCAAGGACAAGGATAAGGTCTAATAAGTTTAATTTTTTACTTTTCTTTGTCTTTTCTTTCTTGATGATGTATCAACTCTTGTACTTCAACGTTTAATCAATGAAAGAACAACCTTTATTGTCTCACCTTTATATGCCTTTGAATGATCTTGATTTCTTACTGGCTCATTAGTTTTTGTATTACTTTCTCTAGATTTCCCCCAAAACTCATATATTAGTGACTTTCCAATTTGATGCTAGGAACAGGGCCATAATTTCTACTAAATCTGGCCTACTCAGGCGGAGTAAAAATCTTCTATAGGTTGGTCATGTTCTCATGTCTAAGGTGTACTTAATAGGGTTGCTAGGCCCAGATGTCTCCAATCAAGTTAAGGAGTCATATATCCATCTTCACTGCCTTTTAGACAGGGTTGTAGCTAATAATATTGCCTACTACAAAATAATTGAGCAGATTCAGGAGGATCACAAACTCTCTAAAGCACTGCTTTATTCTGATTATGAGGCCAAATACAAGGTATTAAGTGAAGAATGGGGTTTTGACAATAAGTTAAAAGATATCACCTATACTTTGAACAAGAGAGAACTATCTTTGAAACAAGATTTGGAGAGTGTCCTAGTAATTGCTACAATAATGGAAAAAGAAAAGAATGCCCTTAGGGATGAACTTGACAGCCTGAAGAGATTAGCCACAACTGGTCCATATGAGGGTGTTTCCTTCTTAGAGATCAAGAAGGCAAGAATGTTGGAGGAGCTGAAGCATTGAAGAAGAAGAAGAAGAAGAAGAAGAAGAAGAAGAAGAAGAAGAAGAAGAAGAAGAAGAAGAAGAAGAAGAAGAAGAAGAAGAAGAAGAAGAAGAAGAAGAAGAAGAAGACAAAGCCTCAGCAAACTTCTAGGAAAAATATAGTTGTTCGGCTAACTATTAAGGAAGAGAGAACTAACAAAACCCTTGTCGATCAAGCTTCCCTTTTGAAATCCAAAGATCTATTCATCAGGATACTCTAAGATCAGGTTGACAGGATAACATTCCATTTTCATAAGCAGCCAAGTGAAATTTGAATTGATGGGTATAATGAGTCCTTGATTCATCTCGATGACCTTCTCGCCCAAAGCAATCGTGAAGGCTACAAATGGGGGTGGACCAACCTCTTTATCTTGCTAAAGTATTATCAAAACAGTGATTTATGGCAATGGAATGACCCTGGTCTTTTATATTATGATAACCTTCCCTTCAAGTTGGACAGAGGCTGGATTCCTCCTGGTGCCATTTCTCAATGCCTAATAAGCAAAGATTTGGGGGATTATGGCCTTCATGATGAGCATGAAATAGTTTGTCATCTTCACTTGTTGGATAGGCCGAGCAGTAGTAATAGGCAAATGCAAAGATATTTCAACTCAATAAATTCTCCACATACCTTAGATGATCCTCTTGTTGGAATGGACAAGGCATAAGGAAAGCATCCAGTTTAATAATTTTACACTTATTGTATTGTATTTTGATCAACTGTTGCTATTATAATACATCTTGTTCAATGAAATGAAGTTATTTTTATTCAAGCTTATGGTTGATATTAATATTTTTGTCGACTAGGTAACCTGCTTAATAACTATTAATTGGCTTATAGACTAAATAACATGCTCAAATGTTTAATATTTTATTCATATTTGAATCATCTATACGACCATATATTCGACTAATGCACTTAGATAAAACTGTAAATAGCTTTATTGTATAAAGTTGTAACATTAGTTATCAGTGGCAACCAAGTGTATTAGAATTGTATAATTATTCCAGTATTTTAACTTGGTCGGGTAAAACTTCTAATTAAGAAATTTTACTGCCTTCTTGTTCATGACGTGCCGAGGACAAATCATACATGAAGTTCAACTTTTCTGAAGTTGGAAAAGTTTGAAATATGCTCTTTGGCGAGGAACTTTTTGGAAACTTTTCTGAAGTTGGAAAAGTTTGAACCATTCTCTCTCGCAAGGAACTTTTAGGAAACTTTTTTGAAGTTGGAAAAGTTTGAATTTGAGAAGGGTAAGAGCGCTTAAAAAACTATCGTACCAATTTGTGAACGCGGTGTGATATCGATCGCTTGTGGATTCGCAAATAACCAATTAAAAGCTTATATAATTAGAAGTCAATTTTTTATCCAAATTAATTAAATCCTAACACATGCATCTAGGTGTATAAATCATGTCATCACAAATAAACTCAAATTATTGACATACATATTTTAGGAAAAAATCCCTCGTAAGGGCAAAACCTTTATTTTAATAAATTTAACAACACTTGTAAAAAATTGAACACTCACATAGGTCACAACCTAGAATCAGCAATGGATTAACCGCAGCAAACCCACAACAACCGCAGCTCTATCTTTAGAAAGGCATACCCTCAAGCATCTTCAATTTATCGAAGTCGTCAGCTAGTAATTCCCTCAACAACCACCAAGTCAGTCGTAGAGATTTTGTCTCTACAAGAGAATCTTAACCAAAGTTGTATCTTGGGTTCCAAAATGATTCACTAACGTATTTGAGATGATTTGTGAATCAAAACAATGTTAAAAACGCCTTAAAAGGAGAAGACTAAAATTCAGCAGATTGCAGTTTTCATGTATCAAATCTCTCAGGTCTTCTAAAGAAAAATGGACTCAAGAATCAAATATTTATAAAAAAAATTGAGTAGGCGGCCTCGTTCGAACGACAACTCAATGTCATTTGAACGACAGTAAATGTCACTTAAAATTTCATTCGCGTGACCTTCTAATGATAGTAAAAATATGAAACAGTGTGATGTCATTAGATGATACTGTTCAAACGAACTTCTCGCGAGCCTTCACGTTACATACAATATCACTCGAAGTCCTCGTTCGAGCAACAACTCCATGTCGTTTGAACGACATAAGAATGTTGTTTGAACGACCAAAGCAAAAATAATTTTTATTAAAACTTCGCCTGCATGTCTTGAAAAAATTAATTTTGACGAAAAAAGACGTCGAGCTGTTTAAAAATATTTTAGAAAAATTATCCCAACACTATAAATGAAACACTAAGGGACTTAAACACAACCTTACCAAAATATATCTCAGAGAGGCTTGTTTGTTGAAGAAATTTGATATTCGGATCTGTCTTGATGCATGTATGATCTTAAACATTCTTTGACAGATGTAGCGACATACGACATACGACATACTCAAATATAAACGGACTATGCAAAATATGTTCTTACAAATCTCCCCCTATATTTATGCCGGTACAAACAAAAAAATCCAAATTATCAAATCAAATGTCCTATACAAATCTAATACCCTCCCATGAACCCAAAAATGGAAAGGTACTAAAAATGCAAGTCTTTAAATTTTCTTCAAACATATTCAACATCAAAAATCTTCAACGTCTTCAAATCTCTAACTTTTCTTTTTCACCATAAGGGTGTGAAAAATAATTATCTTCAAAATTTGTACCTACACACATGAGACAAGAAACAAATACCTACATGACGTATCGAGTTTGAAATGAGATAAACATAAATCAAAACAAATCTCAAATCTCCCCCAAAATTCAAACTCCCCCATTAAATCATAATTCATTCTCCCCCTTTTTATTTTTTCGAAATAGATAAGGAAGAGAACAAACAAAATAAGCATAGAGTGTCATGACAAGCAAAGCAAATCAACTAGGATCATCCAATGATAAACTTGAAAGAATTCACCAACTATTTTCAATTTTTCAATTTTTTCAAACGTTGCAAAAAATAATTTACAAAAATCACACACCATCAATTTACACTATAATAACCAAATCGTGGATACGAAATGAATGGGTGTGAAAAAATTCGATAGGAATATGTATACTCCTAACGAATGACCTCAAAATCGTCCTTATGTGTCAAAATGTGAATTTATATAACATCGACTCAATTTAATCAACACATCAAAGTTTAAAATGATTTCCACACCAATAACGTTTAAAACCATGTAATGCTTTTTCAAGACTTTGTCAGTACGTGCAAACCCATTGATTGAATTTCCACCACATATCCTCATAAATAATAAATCTTTTATTTTTTAATAAGGTGATCTAAAACCTACTGGCCATTTTTTGTCATATTTATCTTTTTATTGCCTTAAATTTTTTCGAGCACTTTTCAACTTGTTTGAACCTTGGCTACTTTTTACAATGCCACACTTTTCTAGGTCCGATTTAAATGGTGGCTTAATCGCAAAGGATATGTGAACCTTTCATAGACCTTACCCATTTTTAACATATATATATAAAACAAATTCTTACGGGCAACAGTTCTTACATACACTACTTTTATTGTCAAGTTTTATCGCATTTGGTTTGTTTTAAAGACGGGATTGAGATGGAAACACTTCGACCAACATGTGATAGACAAGTACATTAATCAAACAAATTCGTGCAAGTGTGCATTAAAAGGAGACTAAGAGTCAAACATGTATAGACCACAAAAATAAATGATGATGCGTCTCAAACAAATAGTCACATGGATATGGATGATATTGTGACTTGGTCATCCTAAATGTCCATTCATAAAAGGTGTAAAAATAAATACAAAAATATTTTTTTCTTTTTCCAAAAGTTTTATCAAAATAAAATCTTTTTGGCTTTTTAATTTTTCTCAAAAAAGAGAAAATCTTTTTGTATTTTTCCAAAAACAAAAATCTTTTTGATTTTTTTTGAAAAATATATCAAAAATAGAATAGATATATAAAAAAGTGGTACACGCTAGAAATAGGCATAAAATATTGTCATGAAAATGTTCCTATGCTAGTGTAAACCTCAACTGTTAGGTGCGGTGGAGTTTTTCAATGGGGGTGACATCCTATGAAAAACATCCATCAAATGTGGGGAAGTCTTGACTAAAAACTTAACTTGCTCTCGAATATGTGCAAGCTCTCTCATGTAATCATCCAAAGCATCATGTGTGGGTGCGTGTGTGGGAACACGTGGTAATAATCTATGTGACACACTACCCAACTTAAAGCAAAATTTCCTAAGGTGTCCTATCTTCTTGCAATGGGTGCAAACATACACGGGCTTGGGAACACATCTCCTAAAACGTCTAGGACGCACTCTCCTATCGAGTAACGGACGCCTAGGTGGGTTAGGTTGAGAGCCACATGGATCAATCACAAACTCAGGAATCAGCTCGGGTGCAACATGGGAAGTGGATGCACAGTCATGACATATTCCTAATCTCTCAACATTAGCCAAGGCAGGACTGAGGAGCATCTTTCCTATCTTCTTAGTTTTATCCTCTATAGTGACCTTTAACTCCCGGGCACGTTCAACATCTCTCTCTAGTAATGACACACGGGCTTCAAGTTCACTATTTCCCAACCTACGACGATCAACTCTTCACTCAAATAATCATTCACCTTCTCGAGTTGACTCGTCGACGCCTCAAATCCTCTAAAAAACTTTTAACTCTCTCCAAATCTAACATCCTAAGACCTAACTCCTTATTCAACTTCTTCGTCTTTGAGGTCTCGGCATACAACTCTCTAAGCACTATTTGGAGATCACTTTCACCTTTGCTTGCAGACTCACTATCACCCTCACTCTCACACGAAACACTCAAATCATCATCGGGGCTCTCTCGTGCACAACTATCCTTATCGTTGTAGTACAAACTATGTGTGCTAACGCGACTAGCTAAAAATGCGACAAACTTCCCATGTGAAGACGCATCCCCTGAATCATTCACCTCTTCCTCATTATCGCTAAGAGTGACTAGCATGGCAATCTTCTTGCCATTTCTCTTTAGCCTAGTCGGATACTCAAACGCCTTATGCCCCTTTCCCTCACACTCAAAGCATCTCTCATTTTTACTCTTTTTCATTATTTATCTGTGTCACACCGTTCTCTTTGGCCTCTTCTTTCTTTTTATTTTTCTCAAAAATCTTTTTATTGGAAGAATTTTCTTCTGAAAATTTGAGAAACGTTTTGAAATTTTTAGCAAGCATGGCCACGTCATCAAAATCAAACTCACCCTCAGACTCGGACTCACAAACTTTCACTTTCTTTTCCTTCTCTCTCTTGGACACTTCCCCAATCTTCCTAAACTGGGATATAAGAGTTATCCCTTTATCCTTAGGCTTAACAGTGTCAGGAAACATGTCAATTTTATATGTCTGGAGGTCTCCTACTAATTTTTCTAACTTAAGATTGCTCAAATTTCATAAGGAATTCAACACAGTCACTTTCAGGATAAAACGTTTAGGCAATGTTCTCAAAATATTTATAACCACTCGTGCATCAGGTATGTGCTCACCGAGATTGAAATTGGTGTTGACAAAATCAGACAAACGTGCATAAAATTCATCAAAACACTCAGATTCAAGCATGGTAATTGTTTCAAATTGAGTAGTCAAAATTTTACAATTTAGACTATTTCTATGCATTCGTGCCTTCATGGGTGAGTTGTAAAATATCCCATGCTTCTTTTGATATAGTGCACGTCATGATGCGTCAGAGCTCATCAGGGGTGACGGCTCCAAAATTGCACTTAGCCCACGAGAATTAAAAGTGATCCATTTAAATTCATCCTCAGTCAAGTCAGTCACAGGTTTAAGATTGGTGACATTATTAGCAGTGACAGTGGGAGGAGTTCACCCGCTCGCGCAGATAACCCAAACATGCTCATCCAATGCTTTCAAGGCAGATTTTATACGAACTTTCCAATAGGCATAATTAGTCCCATCAAAAACTGGCAACCAATTATATAAGTTTTCATTCAAAAGCATCGCGAAAAAATTTCAAAGATAGATTTAAAAAAAATCAATATCATAAAAATTTTGCGGACAAAGGATCACTCGATAAATTAGAGAAACCCGCTCTGATACCAATTTGAGAAGGGTAAGATCACTTAAAAAGCTCTGATACCAATTTGTGAATGTAGTATGATATCAATTGCTTGTGGATTCTCAAATTTTCGATTAAGAGCTTATTTAATTAGAAATCAATTCTTGATCCAAATTAATTAAACCCTAACACAAGCATCTAGATGTATAAATCATGCCGTAAAAAATAAAAATAAAATTGCTGACACACAGATTTCAGGAAAAAAATCCCCCGCAAGGGCAAAAACCTTTATTTCATTAAATTTAACAACACTTACACAAATCTACAATGAATATTCCGCAGAACACTCACATAGGTCGCAACCTAGAATCAACAATGGATTAACTGCCACAAACCCACAAGAACTGTAACTTTATCTTCAGTAAGGCATATCCTCAAGCAGCCCCAACTGACCTCAGTCGTCAGACAGTAATTCCCTCAAGAACCACCAAGTCAGCCATATAGATTTCGTCTCTACAAGAGAAACTTCACCCAAGGTGTATCTTGGGTTCCAAAATGAATCACTAAAGTATTTGGGATCATTTGTGAATCAAAACAAAGTTTAAAATGCCTTAAAATGAGAAGACTAAAATTCTGTAGATTACAGTTTTCGTGTATCAAAACACTCAGGTCTTCTAAAGCAAAATGGACTCAAGAATCAACTATTTATAAAAAAAATTGATTCGATAGCCTCGTTCGAACGATAACTCAATGTCGTTCGAACAACAGTAAATGTTGCTTGAATTCTCCATCGTGCGACCTTATAATGACAGTAAAAACTATGAAACAGTGTGATGTCGTTAGATGAAACTGTTCAAACGAACTTCTCCCGAGCCTTCACGCGACATACCATGTCACATGAAGTCCTCGTTCGAGCGATAACTCCATGTCGTTTGAACGACCAAAGCAAAAAATGTTTTTTATTAAAACTCCGCCTACAGGTATTGAAAAAATGAATTTTGACGAAAAAAGACGCTTTAGATATTTAAAAATATTTTACAAAATTTATCCTAACACTTTAAATGAAACATTAAGGGACTTAAACACAATCTTACCAAAATCTATCTCGCAAAGGCTTGTTTGTTGAAGAACTTTGATATTCTGATCCATCTTGATGCATGTATGATCTTGAATATTCATCGACGGGTGTAGCGGTATACGACATACTCAAATATAAATGGACTATGCAAAATATGTCCTTACAAAATTAAAATTGCTCATTAATTACTGGTAGTATGCTCATTAATTACTAGTGTGTGTAGCCATTGTAGTCCAAAAAATAAAACACAAAAAGGATGTATAATGGTGAAAACGTGAAATTTCATTAACTTGAATAATCGGTTACAGTAAGGACATAATTTAAAAATAGAATTACAGATAATATTTGCGTAGATGGTCTGTGTTCCAAGGGTTTTTGAATTCTTCTCCTTCCAGAGTTTCCAAGCGATTAGTTCCTGGTCGGATATTGTTGAGATATGGTATGGACCATGACAATTAGGTTCTAGATTGTTGATTTTCTTAATTACTTTCTTAAGTACCAAATCTCCCTGCTTCAGGTTGGTCACCTTCACCCTTTGATTATAAAGCCTTGCAGTCCTTTGTTAGTAAGCAGCCATCCAAATAGCAGCATCTTCTCAAACTTATTTTATTATGTCCAGATCTAATCGCCTCATGAGGTCACTCTTAGGGGGATAAAAGTTCAAAACCCTATGAGTTGGCATACCTATTTCCACTAGTACTACTACCTTGGTGCCAAAAGTTAGCATGTATGGGGTTTTACCTATTGCCCTTCTAGGAGTAGTCCTATATGCCCAAAGGACAATGTGAAGCTCGTTAATCAGTTTCCTTTGGTCTCATCCAGCCTTTTTTTTAACCCATCTAGCAATATTTCATTGGTGATTTCAGTTTAGCCATTGTATTGTGGATGTCCAAGTGTTGAATGAAGTTTCTGAATGCCTGACCGAATACAATACTCTTGAAATTCTTCATTATCGAATTGAGTGCCATGGTTGGTGATTAAGGCATAGGGCATACCATACCTACAAATGATTTGCTTCCATACGAACTGGAAAACCCTTTGATACATCATATCTACCAAAGGCTCTGCCTCCATCCACTTGGTGAAATAATCTACAGCTACAATCAGGTACTTGAATCTTCCTTTGGTGGTCGACAGTGATCCGACTAGGTCAATTCTCCATATAGCAAAAGGCTATGGAGATGTAATAGGGGCTAGACTTTATCCCGTTCTTTCGTGGATGGTAGCAAACTTTTGGCATTTTTTTCACTTCTTGGTGAAAGCAACACAATCTTCTTTCATTATTGGCCAGTAGTAGCCTTGCATAGCTATCCGTTGTCTTAGAGACTTCCCGATTGTATGAGCACCACATGAGCCTTCATGCACCTCTTTGATAAAATCATTTACTTCGTTTAGATAAACATGATGAAATAAAAAAACAATGTATCCTCACCTGTACAGGATACCTTTTTCTTACATATAACTGGTTAGTTTGTACCTCATTTACTGGCTTCCTTCTGATCGGATGGAAGTTGTCCTCTTTTAATATATTCTCTGATCGAGTCCATCAATGAGGGACCTAAATTCCTAGAGATGACCCTGATTTCTACCCTACCAATAATTCTATGGGTAAGGATCTCCACTGGGATTGTTCGCCTGAGTTCTGTCTGAGTTGCTGAAGCAAGCCGAGGAAGAGTGTCTGCTCGAATATTTTTTAATATGGGAATCCTCACCATCTTGACTAAAGTGAATAAAGAAACAATCTCCGTTACCTTTTTATATTTTCTTATCATAATTTCCCCCTTTGACACCGTAAATTTGATGCATTTGATTGATAATTAGTTGTTGATCACTATGTACCAACACTTGGTAGGTGCCCAATACTTAAGCCAACTCCAATCATGTGATCAATGCTTCATATTCGCCCTCGTTGTTGGAAGCCTTAAATATGAATCTCATAACATATTCTTCATCAAAGTTATCTGAAGTGTTGATGATAAGGTCTACTCCACTTCAAGAAGCACGTGAGGATCCATCTACAAATAACTGCCAGATTGGAATGTCATCAGAGAACTCTTCTTCTGCTAGCGCTCCGTGTTTGAACATCTTCTTACTCAGTTAAATTCTTTCTTGAGTACACGATGATTCAGGTTGATCGGTTTTGCTTTTAAGCTAAGATCTCTTCCGTAGAAGTCTGTTTCGTAGTCAAACGTGGATTGTGTTGCTCTTTTGCATACGTAAATTCAGTAATGAAATTTGCCACTGCTTGGCCTTGTACTATAACTATAGGTTCATAAATAATTACATACTCTCATAATTCAACCGCCTAAGACATTAACCTTCTAGACTTCTCTGGTTTATGCAGTGCTTGTCATAAACACAAATCTATGTAGACAACAATGGTATGGGCTTCGAAGTATGGCCTCATCCTCTTAGAGGCTTCAAAAAGAGCTAAAGTTAACTTCTCCAAGCATGGATATCTGATTTTTGCTCCTAATATGCCTTTTTAGTATAATATACTGACCTTTTAACTCCTCCATCTAGTCAAATAAGAGTTGAACTCACATCTGACTCTAAAATAGCTAAATATAAATAAAAAAATTCTCCCAAAACTGGTCGGGAATGGAGTGGGGGAGAGCCCATATACTTCTTCAAATATAAAAAGGCTTTCTCACATTCGTCATTCCATTTAAAGGTCTCATCACAATAAATAATGGAAGACATTTATCAGTTGCTCGAGAGACAAACGGTTCAAGGCATCTACCCTTCTTATCAGTTTTCAAACTTCTTTTTTTGTGGTCGGGAACTGCATTTCAAGCAAGGCTTTAATTTTGGCTAGATTTGCTTTATTCCACTGTAATTGACAATGTATCCTAAGAACATCCCTTCATGTACCCCGAAGATACATTAGTAGGGTTGAGTAGGGGTGTAAACGGGTCGGGTCTGGGTATATCCAGATCCGATATATTTTTAACGGATCGGGTCTTACCCGATTACCCGACGGGTCTCCGAAAATGGATCCAGACCCGGATCCATAAGGACCCGGAGACCCGACCCGAATACCCGATCCGATTACATATATATATATATATATATATATATATATACATATATATAAATAAAACTGTTTTTATATAAATATAACTTATATTTATATAAAAACAGTTTTATATAAAAACAATATAAAAACTGTTTTTATATATATATATAAGTTATATTTATATAAAAACAGTTTTATATAAAAAACAGTTTTATATAAAAAATAGTTTTTTATATAAAACTGTTTTTATATAAATATAAACAGTTTTTATATAAAATAAAACTGTTTTTATATAAATATAACTTATATATATATATAAAAATAGTTTTTATATAAAACTATTTTTATATAAATATATAACTTATATATATATATATATATATATATATATATATGTAAAACTGTTTTTATATATAACTTATATATATGTATGTATATATGTATGTAAAACTGTTATATATATATATAAGTTAGTTATATATATATTTAGTAACTATATGTAAGACTATATATATATATATATATATATATAATATTATATATAAATATATATTTATTATATTATATATATACACATTCGGGTCGGGTCCTTATCGGATCGGAGTCATGTATATCCAGATCCGATCCATTAACTAATTGGGTAATCGGGTAATCGGATAATCGGGTCTATAAAATTTGCTCAGATCCGTTAATTTAGGTCGGGTCCGGATCGGGTCCGGATCCAGACCCGGTCCATTGACAGCCCTAGGGTTGAGTTTCATCTAATGCTTTTCCAGTTGATCAACGGTTTGAGCCAAGTCAAAAATGTGGTCGGTAACATATTTTCTTTTGTTAACCATACCATCTACATACACTTCCATATTTTTGTCGATCTGGTCTTCAAAAACCGTATTCACTAGTTTCTGATAAGTAGCTCTAGCATTCTTCAACCCTGAGGGCATCACATTGTAACAGTAAGCTCCTCGACAGGTAATAGATGAGGTACTTTTCTTATTTTCGAGTTTTATCCTGATCTGATTATAACTAGAATAAGCATCCATAAAGCTTAGACACTCATGGCCTACTGTAGCATTTTGAGGAGTTTGTTCTCGATTTTGCATGAAAAGGGCTTTTCAGCGATGATTTCTTTTTGGCTATTTATCTTTCTAAATTTTTATTGGATTTTTTTATTTTTTTTGCCTTTTTTTTCAATTTTGGAATCAAATTTGGGATTAAATCTACTAACCCAAAAGTCTACCTAAGCTCCCCAGAAACGGCGCCAAAAACTTGACGCGACCATAAATGTGTCTAAAGTGTGTGCTTATATAGGCTCAAGTGCAAGTCTATCGCATAAGTAATAACCCGATAAGTCGGGATCGTATCCACAGGGAACTAAGACAAATGCTCGTAACGATAGAGGAATTGAAGACTAACCCTAAATTGATTCAAGAAAAGAAACTAAAAGATGATTAATTGTGGAATTGAATTCTACTATCAAAATGAAAATGAAACTTAAATTACGAACTAAGCTACGTGCACAGAAATAAAATTACTGCAATTAAGTAAATATGAATGAGGGAAAAATGGGTTAGGATAGAATTCCCCAAACCCTAGTAGATTTACCGGATAGAATACTAGCTTTTGAATTAGAGAGTTGATCAAACCCAGTCTTTATTACGCCTAAGCATTACATAAATGAAGGTACTGGCCTGCATCATACGTAATCAAAGGCAAGAATAAAGCGGCGTTGCATAGCCAACATGGACATCGCATCCTTAAACATTCCGGTTACCTAGGACAAACGAGGTTAAAAAACCTACTATGGTTGTGATCACTACACAACACAATTCGATCAAAATTTAATTAAAAACAGATTTTCAATTCATGTAAACTACATCGGGTTGGGTTCATGCATCCCAACCCTTGGAAATTTAGCTATACATAATTAAACTAAGCATGAACACAAAATCTATTTTGCGTGAATTCATAGCTACGTGAAAAATTGGGAAGAAACTCATAAATAGAAATTGCAACTTAATTTCAATGAATTCCCTGACACAAATATAAAAGCAATTGAAATCAGAAAGGAAACAATACTTGTAATGAAGAAAATTCTGGAATTAATGCTGAAAAATGGAATAAATGTTGAAGAAATTAAAACCTAGGGTTCTTAGGTGCAAAAGCCTTCTAAAACTATCAAAAAGATAACTCATAAAATTTTGATAATAAGTTGGAATAAATGCCCTACGAAATTACAAGAATTTGAGCTAGCTACAACTCTAAATTTGAAAAGAAAAAATCAGAAAATCATCACCCGAACCAGTTTAGACTGGGCTATCGGTCCAATTTGGTACATGTCGGATCGGTTCATTTTTACTTGAAATTCCAATCTATGTAGAAAATCTTAAGGTGTCGGACCGGTTCATTTTTGGGTGAAGTCGGATCAATTCGCTATATTCAGGAACTTGGCCTCCACCGGATCGGTTTGTTTTTGGCTCATATCAGATCGGTCTGGAGGTTTTTTTCTTTCTACTCTTGTTTTGATTTTCTCTCATCTTTGATGCTTCATAACTTCTGATCTGGGACTCAGATTTGGATGTCGTTTCCTCCTACGCGCTTATAGACTCGAGATCTTCAACTATCATTTTGGTTCCTCATCTGAACTCCAAATGTAAAGTTACTCTTTTGCCCTCTGATTTTTCTTCCTTGGTTTCTTGGTTTTTGAGTTTCCTCTTTTCTTCACTTGTTAAAATACCTATAAAAAGCACAAAGAATTCACGAAACTCGATGCACTAGATAGGAAATGTCAGTAGAAAGGATATGAGATAAATCAACGCATTTTACATTGTACAAGGTGATAAAAGCTTCTAAATTAAAGGGATAAATCGGAAGAATTTATGCCTAATCAAACCCCCCTAACTTAGAACTTTGATCGTCCCGAGCAATGTAAAAGAATCGAAACAAGGCTCAACTCTTGAAAAATATTTTATTAGGATAGGATACCTCTTTTGTGGGTAAGTGATTACATTTAGCGTATGCAACAAGCCGTTAAACCCCTAGGTTACCCTAGTAGGACGAGTTTTGTCTCGTGAGGGTTTGCATTGAATTTACCCACAAAATTCGATTTCAACTCAAAAAAAATTCAAAATACTTAAAAGTTATATAATTTAAACCTTTCTAAAAATAATCACCATAAATTTATATGCTCTAGTCTCAATTTGTCATTTATGTGTGTGTGAAGCCAAAAATTTAATCGCAAATTTCCGTCGATTGATCATTACGTTACTTTCCAAAATTTCGTTTTGATTTCAAAATCTCACGGGATGCGCTCAAAAACGAATCACTCGGATTGTGGCTAAATTTTTCGGTATACGTGATTTATAAGAGTAAATAAATTAAACACGAATTCACGCACACAATTTTGAAAGACGGAATTTTTATGGCGAAAAGATTTCATCATTGGAATACGGTTATTGGGAAATCGAAAACATCACCTATCATGCACAACAATCAATATCTCTTGTTATCTTTTCGTGTTTTCGCTCTTCACACGGTAATTAATTTCGCAATTCGGACTCGATTAGGACTTTTTCGGATTTATAAGGTATATTGGGTGACCTTGGGAAAGGTTGGGAAATTCGAAATTGGAAAATGTTCTTATGTTGTCCGTAAGTTCTTTTTCGGGATTTTGCTCATTTTCTTTTCTTTTTCTATTTTATTTTACATTTTTCTTTTCTTGCTATTTTTGTTGAGCATTTTTCTTTTCTTGTCCCTTTTCATTGCACCATTTGGACTTTTTAATCTTTCACAATTCTGGGCTAATTGGTTTTTTCGGGTTACCAAACGATTACGGGAAATATTTTATTAGGCTCAAATTGGGTTGTAAAGGGCAATTTTTCACAACTTTTAAAGGCTAATATTTTTGGATAACAAATGATGGCCTACTTCATTGTCCGAATTACAAATCATATTACCATATACATCTCGAGATTAATTTAGTTTAGAGATATGTTAGAGCATTTTTCAAGGCAACATCTCACACATTTCTCGTAACCGATCAAAACAAGGGTATTGGGATCTTCAACGACTTATTAAAAAGTTGAAATGAACTTTGAGTTAACTGTTAACTCGGATTGATTTAAAAAAAACTCAAAAAACTCGATAGGCTCGAAATCTCACCGGGTTGGTTAATCTCCACACTTATGCGTTAAGTCGTCAATTTTTGCATAATTTCCATCTTTGGTCAATTTCGGCTTTGTGCAATTGGATTTTTACAAATTTGAGACTTCGAACAAAATTTTAGTGATATTTTTGAAAATTTGAAATACAAATTTTTATTTATTTTGAAGAAAAATTATTTTTGGCTTTTTCAAAAATTTTCGTTTTTTTGGAATTTTTTAAAATTTTCTAATTTTTTTGGTTTGGGGGCATTTTGAATTCTGTGAAAATTTTAAAGCACAAAAGTCCCGAAGCAAAAGGACTAAAAGCTAAACTAAAGAGAGAAGGCATAGAAAATGAACAAAGTACAAAATGCAAGAATAAAACAAGCGGGTATATGAAATGCAAAGATAGGCAAGCAAATCTTCCATTATATATTCAGATTACAAGCATTTATAAACAGCAAATGGACGGAGTACACAAAACAAGCAAGTTAAAACACACTACTGAGGTGGCGGGTGAGAGGTACCGGGAGCAGTCGGGTCGTATGGGTCGTAAAAATGACTCGGAGGTGGCGCACCCATAGTCCTTCTACAAAGCTCCGCCTGAAGGCGATACATTATGCTAGTGTCAAGCTGATATGCCCGATGATCCCCTTCACGGTCAGAAGTGTATTTATTTAGGAAGTCGTCGAAGCGCGATTCTAACGCGGTGATGCGTCGATCAAAATCTGCTTTCGGTGGCTCAAAATCACAATCTTCATCTTGATCATACTCTTCTTCCTATCCCTCTCCCATTTCAACATTCGTAACCACATCATCCTTTTCATCGTCGTCTTCATCCTCCTCATCGTCTGCATCCGTCTCATCATCATCCTCATCGTCTTCCTCCCTTCGTGCTAGAATGATTTCCATTTGCCTCTCACTTTTATTGCGGGTCCCCTGCCCAATAGGAATGGGAAGGCAAGCAAATGCTTGGGGAGGAGCAATGCCAGCATCGGTTAAAATAAAAGTGATGAGTCAGGCATATGGGAGAGGGGTTGTGCCTTTCTTACCCAAGGCCACAAAGAAGATGTCCTTGTAGAGAATGCGGGACAGGTGGGTAGGGGTAGTGGGGTCCGAGAGGTGATAAATGAGGGTAGATTGGCGGGGGCACATAAAAGAGTCGTTGGAGGTTTGGAGGATATTGGCGAATACAATTTGGAAGGTTATGCAGGACTTGTCATTCATCCTGCCCACAGGGAATGTCTCGGTACCACCCCAATGTTTGTCGGGCGCGATATGGGACGTGCATGTGGCTTCCATAAGTGGGTGAGATTATTGAGGTACATAAATTGGGTTGGGTTCGGGACTCCTTTGGCCGTTAACTTCCGGGTCAAAATTTTTAAGGAGAAGGGGATGCGTGTGGTGTCAACATAAGCTTCGGATGTGAACTCAGTTGTGTGGACGAGAGAGTCATAAAAGGCATGCAACTCAGCCTCCCACACCGCCTCATGGGGCTCATTGAGAAAATGACACCACCCCCTCGGAAGGAAGATGTTAGTGACGGATTGGGGAAGCTCGTTCCAGTGAACTTGGCGCTCCATGTGGAGTTTGCGTGAATGACTGAAAAAGCATTCTTGCCATATTTGCTCTTGGCGTAAACGGAACGCCTCATTTTCGTCGGTGAGAATCTCAACGGAGGCGTATTTTTCTTGGAGGACCCTGTTTTCCATATGGGAATGAAGTGGGTTTAAGGGAGAATATGGAAGATAGAACAAGAGAGTTGGGTGAGTGGAGTGGTGGTGAAATGGGGGGAACAGAGGTGTATTTATAGCTGGTGGGTGAAGGGAAGGGTGTCTTTTGGAGGTATTGGGGCTGGATTTGAGAGGGAAAGTGTAGGGGAGGAGGGGAAAGTCGGATATGGAGGGAATATTCTTAGGAATGGGTAAAAATGCAGACATCGAACCGATCCGGGTACCCAGGACAGGACCGGTCCGGTCCTTTTTTATTTTTCAATGTTCTACATAATCGAACCGATCCGGGTCCCCGGGGGGACCGATCCGGTTCCTTGTAACTTTATGCTCCCCTTAACTCAGAATGAACTCTTCTCTCTCAATTTTTCGGGTTTTCCGACAATTATTCCTATGCAAGAGTGACCTAGGACCTCCTAACACTTACTTCCAAACCCAATATGCTCTCTCGACATGTGTGCTTCCACTCTTATCCTATCGTGACTTATACCTACGGACCCCTAACTACCCTAACCTACTGTGGTGACAATTATGTTCAACACAAGTTAACAAGAAAAGACAATCACCAAAGCAAATAAAGAATGTAATGAATGTCAATCACACGACACAGTATGTACGTGGTTCAGCAAGAATGCCTACGTCCACGGTGGTGCTCTCAGTATTATTTCTCTATACTCCGGGGAGCATTTTACAGAAAATACAATACGTGCCTTTTGTCCCAGGCCTAAGGTTTGTTATATACATCTCTATTTTTAGGGAGTGGGGATGTTGGACTTCCCCACGTCAATCTATCTTCCTAGAATATCTCCTTACGAGATTTTAGGAATAAATTAAGTTGTAACTGATTTTGGTTGAGATGCAAGGTTCCCAGACTTTGGGCTATTTCTACTGGGCTACTCGTCTGGGCCCGTGGTGATAAATCGAGGTACCCATAATTGCCCCTAAAATTGTTGGGCCATAATTTGGGCTCAATAAATTTAAATGATTTGTCATAATGGCTTCCTTATAAATTGTGCAACTCTTCACAGAATTGAAAATTAATTTAGGCTGCAGCCTTCTTCGTGTATTGTGCGTTATGATTGAAAACATTTAAAAGTCCTTTGCAGCAGCATTTCGTTGATGTCGTTTCAAACTTCTTTAAATTTTCTCATCTTCTCTAAGCTTCTACTGTTGCGCTCTCGTCCCCAGGTCTTCATCTTTCAATCTTAATTTCCTCCATTGTTTTTGCTTGTGACTTCGCGTCATCCCAAGCTAAGTATTTATTCCGTAAGTTCTTTTTGCTCTCTTTCTGTACTTTTTTCTATTACAACCTCCTCATATTTATAGTTAGGGTTTTGTAAATGGCAAAAATAGGTAATCGGTCAGTAATCGAATTTAGGAAGTATTACAACATCCCAAATTGGGTAGACATTGAGTGTGACCCTATCCCTAAAAATGTTAGATAAATAGAGGGCACTCACTGGATTCACGTTCTTTTACTGTCCCAATGGGGGCTCACTTTCCCTCCAAGTAATTTGTTTTTTGCATTTCTTTAGTTACTTTAATATTGTCCCTGCAGTGTTCGCCAAACGTTTGGAAGATAGTTAATGGTGTCCATAGAATAAATCAGCTATATGGCACCATTCTAGGGCTTGCTGAGATTTGCTTTTGTTATTCTTTCTCGCGAACCAGTTCTGGTCTTCTCTACCTCAAGGCTAGGAGTCCTGATAGGGTATTGGTAGAAAATCTGTCTGATTCCCACAAGGATTAATGACAAGAGGGTTTTCTTACTAGAAATTGGCAATTTCCTCTCCATAATGAGGGGTCGAGGTCTGACAGGTTCATGGTCCCTTTTTATGGAGAAGAGTTCATAGGTAGGCTTGATCTTTGCTCTACTCCTCGATCTTCTTGTTAATGTATAATTTTTCTAATATTCTTCTCTCTTTCTTTTTTCAGCGAGGATAAAGAATTTGGAACTGGCTCTCAGTGAGATTCGAACTGCTGAGTTGATCAAAGCTTGGAATATTAGAGAACCTTTGGCTGACGACGAACATACCCTATCAATTGCTTTTGTTTTGGAGTACAAGAACATTGGGTCTAGTTTTATCGTGCAACCTGTGGATAGCATCCCCGAGCTTGATATCACTGAAGAAGCTGCTGTAGATCCCATCCAATTGGACGAGGAAGAGAGCAGTTCTGGTGAAGGTGATAATAGGGGAGGTGCTGAAGGTGGTTCCAGCGAGGCGAGCTCTAGTGGTGAAGGGTATTCCAGCTCGAAAGAGGTTTCACACGCTCGAGAGTCCTCTAGTTAGTCGAGCAGTTCCAGTGAGGAAGATATGGCTCCTCCCAGGAGGAATCTGATCGGGGATGATAATGATGATGATGTGCTTCTTTCTAGGCGATTGAAGAAGTAAAAGTCTGGCAGTGGAGAAGTTACCATCGGTTCTCAGCCTGTTGCCATCGAGCAGAAAAAGAAGAGGAGGGAGGAAGAGCAGTTGAGAGAGAAAGAGAGAAAGAAGGAAGATGAGAGGAAGAAGGTCGAAGAGAGAAAGAAGGTGGAAGAGATCAAGAGGGATGAGACGGAGAAGAAGGAGAGGGAAGAGGATATAAGGAGATTGGAAGCGAGGATGAAGGCTGGGCAAGCTCTGGGGCCTGCATTCGCATTGCCCGAGGGGGGCTCTGTCGCTATCTCTCCCCAATTATCTCCTGTACTGCTCGAGAGAGCAGTTTTACCTGCTGATCGATAAAAGGCAATGGGGACCGACTAGTTAGCTCTGCAAGTGAGTCAGAAGCTAACCTTGGTAAGTCTGTCTCCATTTTTCAATACTTGTGATATTATGTTTAATGCTTTCTTTTAATTCTCCCTCTTTGCTTGCAGTTTGTGACCGAATTCGTTGTTCTCTACCGTACTCGCGACAAGCTGATGAATAGGAATGTAGAATTAGAGAAGTAAAACATTGAGCTGAAGGGGAAAGGCATCGAGTTGGAGGCCAGTTTAAAGACCGCCAGTGAGGCCCAGAAGTCCTCCGATCTCGCCCTTGCTGAAGCAAACAGAGCGAAGGAAGCGGAGATCAAGGAACTAAATGAGTTAAGGCAGTCCTACGATCTGGTCTGCACGAGTAAGCTGACCGTGGTCAAGGAAAATAAGGTGCTGGCAGAGAAGGTGAAGAAGGTGGAGTTTGAGGCAACTACCATTAAGGAGAGTTCGTATAACTCTGGGTGGTCTGCCGCATATAAAGATGCTAATGCTTAGATAGGCTACATCAGTCGGTTGAACTTCAAGAAGGGCTCGAACAAAGCGCTTATGGCTGCTGGGGTGGATGTTGACTCACCCTTATTCGACGAGCATGATCCAGGCCCAAAGCCTGTTGTGGATGACATGCCTGGCCCGGCCATTAAAGGTGTAATCCCTGCTTCTCAGACTATTCCGGTTAGTGCTCCTCCTGCTCGGGGAATAGCAGTTGTTCCCTCTGAGGGAGATGCTGCTACTGCCGTTGACAAAGGAAAGCAGCCAATTACCTCTGAACAAACTGAGGTTGCCAGCTAGCCTGCTCTTAGGACTTCTTTTTTATTTTTGCTTTGTTTGTACTGCCCTTTTTAACTTCCGATGTACTTGGGCCTCTTTATTTGAATGAAATGAAAAAAACTTTCCCTTAAGCATACTGATTCTTTTGTTCTTTATTGCTCTTTATGGCTTGTAGTTTATTGATGTAGATGAATATATATCTACCACCTCTCAACTGGGAAGGATTATTAGTCCTAATGCGAGCGATCAAGTTCGCCAAGCCTTCGTAAGGATTTGCAACTCACTGTGATCGAGGAATAAGAGCTTTAAAGACCAGTCTGAGCTCGTCGTCAAACTAAAAGACAGACTTCAGGAGATGGAAGAGGTTGGTGCCTCTGTCCAAGAAGAAGTGAACACTCTGAGAGCTAAACTTCTCGATGCCTCTGAGATTAATCAAGTCGGAGAAGTTCTTCAACATGAGAATGAGACTCTCAAAAGGGAAGTGTTGCGCCTCAAGGAGCATGCACCAAGTGTCACACCCCGAGTTTTGCGAGGCTCCTCTTCATCGGCTGTTCCACGAGCTGGCACAGGGTCGAGTGCCTTCCCTCAAGTTTCGTGAGGTTCTACCCCATCCGCTGGTCCGTGAGCTGGTACAGATGCAAGGGGTCCAGCCAGAGAGATGGACGAGCTTCGAGAAGATGTTCGTCAAGCATACGTGATTACTGCTGGGCTTCAAAGAGATGTCACACGGCTGAGGCATCTGTTCAAGAAAGGTCATCGGCGAGTGTGGGCTGATGGTTATGACCAAGGTTGGACAGATGCTCCGACGAGGTTGACAGAGTTTGAAGAGTTGTCCTTTATCAGAGGATGGTTAAGCGCCCTTAGGGAGCTGCAGGTTCCCAGGAACTCAATACTCTGGTATTGTCACGAGATCTCTCCTTCAACTCTGAAGCCTAATCCTTTCAGGAGGGACGACTAGTGGTACCCTGTAGATGCTATCCCCAGGCAGCTATTAGATCCAAATGCGAATGAGGTCAAGGAGGAATTGGCTCCTCATTCGGACGATGGTCGAAGAGCACAAGTGGATGATTATCTTGCTCAGAGGCCTAATCCTCATTAAGATTTTACCGAATGTAACTCATTATACATGTAATGAAATAATGTAATATTTATGTCTTGAGCGATCTTGTCGACTAAACATGTGTTGTATATTCTTTACTTCATTTATTTTTCGTTTGATTATCTTGGGATCTTCATAGCCGACTAGATTTGATGTGGATAAACTTGTTTTTTCGTGTGAGTATCCTCCTAGTCAAGTATGCTTATGAGATACCATTCTGCGGCCCACTTTACATTTTAGGTCGTGTCGTCACACTCCCTTAGGCCTAAGTATGGCAATAGCAAGGACACACCTGGCGTTGGATGTTCTATCCGATCAAGTTTTTTTAGCCAAACATTATTTGGCGACCAATTTGACTTGGCCGAGCTGCCTAAGGGTCCCCTGTAGGGAATCAAATATTATCAGGGGCAATGCTAAGAGGTTATTTGTGTTTCATAACGAAGACTTAAGGAGGGTGATTCCCTACTTTTACATACTGAGTAATATGTCGGTCACTTGGAAAAGGTGTGCAAGTTATAAAGTTCATACTACAAAATTAACACTTCATAGAATGTCACTGCTAAACAATCTTTTATTAATCACAAGCAACAAAAACTGAGTTGTTAATTCTAAAAATGCGATAAAAGATGAATGAAAAAATTAGAAATAGGCTGCGTTCCATGCTCAGGGTATTTCTCTGCCCTCCAGTATTTCTAAGTGATAAGCTCCTTGTAGGTCGTCCCTTGTCACCTTGAATGGCCCCTCCCAGTTTGGACCCAACTTGTCATCAGATGGTTTTACTGCACTACCAATAACTTTCCTTAGGACGTAGTCCCCAATCTGGAATGTCCTTGGATTGACCTTTTTGTTATAGTATTTTGCGAGCTGTTACTGATAGCTTGTTAGTCTTACTAGGGCTAGTTCTCTGTGTTCGTCAGCTAGGTCAAGTTCAGCGAGTAATGTTGCATCATTCTGGCCTTGGTCGACCAAGGTGGATCTCATGGTTGGGAGGCCAGCTTCTAGGGGGTGATTGCTTCCATTCCATATGTTAGTATGAATGGGGTTTCCCCAGTTGCTCATCGTGGGGTAGCCCACACAGAATGTGTGGAAGCTCGCTCACCCATGCGCCTTTGGCTCGCTCAAGTCGTTTCCTCAATCCATCGATCACTATTTTATTGGAAGCTTCCGCTTGGCCGTTGCTCTGGGGGGTAGACGATCGAGCTAAAATAGTGCCTGATCCCGTAGTCGTTGCAAAAACTCTGGAAGTGGATGCTTTTGAACTGTATTCCTTTGTCGATGATGAGGGTTCTGGGGATCCCAAAGTGGGTAATTATGTTTTTCCATATGAACCTCATCATATCTGCGTCCCTGATGTTTGCCAGCGGTTCTGCCTCAATCCATTTAGTGAAGTAGTCTGTGGAGACCAACAGATACTTGCTATTATCAGCAGTGGTAGGAAGAGGGCCCACGATGTCCATTCCCCATTGGGCGAAAGGCCAAGGGCTGGTAAGTGATCTTAGGTCACTGGCAGGTTGGTGGACTATAGAAGTGTGTAGCTGATATTTTTTGCACTTGCGAGCATATACTCCATAATCTCTCTACATGTATGGCCACCAGTAGCCTTCCTTCATTGCTCGGAAAGCTAGCGATCTCCCTCCAATATGGCTCCCGCAGGTTACTTCATGAAGCTCATACAGAACTTCCTCGACATCCTTTAGGTGAACACATTGGAGGTAAGGGCCGATAAATGATCTCTTATATAGCTTATCCTCAGGAGATAAGTGAAAGCGGATAGCTTTGACTCTTATCTGATGAGCTGCCTTCTCATCGTCTGGTAGTGCCCCATTCTTCAAATAGTCCCTCAGGGGGTCCATCCAACTGGGTGTAGATTCAATTTGGAGAATACGGCCCATGTCTGGCAGCTCTTCACTATAGATGATGCTCGGTTGGGCAAGGAAGTCTATAGGGATTGTTCTCTTTAAGTCAGAGTCGATTGCTGAACTTAAGGCTGCTAGGGCGTCGACATGACTATTTTTTCCCCTGGGAAACTGTTGGACACTGACTTCCTCAAAGTTAGACATTAATTTTTTTTCTAAGGCGAGGTAGGCTTCCATTCTTTCATCCCTCGTATTAAAGTCCCCACTTATGTGATTGGAAACCAATTGTGAGTCGTCGAACACCTGTAGTTATTTTGCTCCCAACGCATGCGCCTTTTGTAAGCTTGCTATCAAAGCCTCATATTTTGCCTTGTTGTTGGAGGCTTCAAATCCAAGCCTGATACCCTGCTCGAGGATTATATCCTTTAGGGTAACGAGCACAATTCCTACACCTGCCCCCTTTGAGTTGGAGGCTCCATCAATGAATAGTTGTCAAACTCCTGTTGAGCGATCTTCCCTCTTATCCATGGGTTGAAGTTGGTCTCAAGACTGCTCACCTGTGAACTCTGCAATGAAGCCGGTGAGGACCTGCCACTTGATTGCGTTCCTTGGTTGAAATTGGATGTCAAATCGTTCGAGATCGACTAACCACTTGGATAGTCTGCCAGACAGATCCGCTTTCCATAAGATTTCTTTAAGGGGGTGTGATGTAAGGACAATGATAGTGTGAGCTTTGAAGTAGTGCTTTAGTTTCCTCGAAGCTACCACTAGTGCAAAGGCGAGCTTCTCCAGTGGTAGGTACCGCTGCTCGGCGTCCAATAAGGTCTTGCTCGCGTAGTAGAATGGGTGCTGGATTCTTGTCTTTTCGCATACCAGTGCAGAACTGACGGCGTGGCTGGAGACGGAAAGGTATAAGTACAGGGAATCATTCTCTTGAGGTATCACGACCAGGGGTGGTGTGCTGAGATAAAATTTTAGCTCTTTCAATGCTCTCGAGCAATCTTAGTTCCACTCTACCGTTTTGCTTCTTTTTAATAGCTAGAAAGATGGCTGGCACCTCTCGAAGGACTTCGAGATGAACCTATTCAGGGTGGCGAGCATACCCATGAGCTTATGTACGTCTCTTATTATACGGGGAGGTTGTACCTTGCTAATTTCATCGATCTGGTCCGAATTGGCTTCAATGCCTCTCTTACTAACCAAGTACCAGATAAATTTTCCTGACTGGACACCGAAAGAACACTTGCTCGCGTTGAGTTTCATTCGGTATTTCCTGAGGATTTCAAAGGTCCTTGATAGGTCTGAGAGGTGGTCCTCTTTGCGCTTGCTCTTGACGAGCATATCATCAATGTACACTTCCATGGTATCTCCTATTTGGTCTTTGAACATCTTCGTGACCAGCCGCTGGTAAGTTGCTCCTGCATTCTTGAGCCCAAAAGGCATAACTTTACAATAGTATAATCCGACGGTGGTAATGAACGTTGTCTTGTTTTGGTCTGGTGCATATAGAGGAATCTGGTGACACCCCGAAAATGCGTCTAGAAAACTCATTCTCTCATGAGCTGCTATAGCATCCACCAACTGGTCAATCTTTGGGAGGAGGAAACTATCCTTAGGGCATGCCCTGTTAAGATCAGTGAAATCAATACAAACTCTTCATTTTCCATTATTCTTTGAAACCACTACTGGGTTGAACAGCCATTTAGGGAATTGAACTTCCCGTATGAATCCTGCATCCAACAGCTTATCTACTTCCTTCTCTATAGCTTTGGCCTTTTCTGGTGCAGTTCGTCGTGCCTTCTGCACGATGGGCCTGAAAGTGGGGTCGACGTGCAACCGATGACAAACTACGTTGGGATCAATTCCAGGTAGCTCGTACGATTTCCACGTGAAAACATATAGGTTGCTTCTTAATAGCACCGTCAATTCTTTCTTCTCTTGATCTGTGAGAGATGTCCCAATCGAGAAACTCTTGTCCTCTTTATTACCACCGACTGCGACTTCTTCCAGGTTTTCAATGACCCTCTCAGAGGGGAGGAGCCTGGTCTCCTCCACTCCGGGCCTTTCATACTTTTACTGCTATTTTGATGGTATCAAACCCTCTTGCTCCTCGACCTTCTCTTTGGCTTTCTCGACCTTCTTCTCTGGTTTTGGACGGATGGCTGTTATGAAGCACCTTCTTGCCATCGCTTGATCTCCGTGGATCTCCATCATTCCTCGCTCAGTCACGTACTTGAGTTTCGAATGGTAAGTCGATGGGACTGCCTCATTGCATGTAGCCACCCTCTGTCGAGGATAGCTTGGTAAGGCGAGTCAATGTCGACTACCAGAAACTCGATCATCTTGGAGACACTTCCTGCCCTTACTGGCAACA
Organism: Sambucus nigra; assembly: GCA_949130495.1. Lineage (NCBI taxonomy): Eukaryota > Viridiplantae > Streptophyta > Magnoliopsida > Dipsacales > Adoxaceae > Sambucus > Sambucus nigra. Next base: position 104,091,673 of record OX422224.1, read on the forward strand.
CGATCTTTCCCAATGGGGTAGTTAATTTCCCAGCGAAGCCAGCTACATGGACAGTGGCTTCCTTCAAGTCGGCAATGCTTAACTTCAATTTTCTGAACAGGTCGAGATATATTACCTCGGATGAGCTTCCCTGGTCGACGAGCAACTTGTCGACGTCATAATTGGCTATCCTGAGGGTAATGATCAAGGCGTCATAATATGGGGTTCTCACCCCCACTAGATCTTCATCTGTGAACACGATGTGTTTGTTGTAATCGACATCATCTCCTCGCTGATGCTTTCTTGACTGTGTCTTCATTGGATCGATCTGAAAAGCTTGCATTACTACTGTAAGCTTTTTCACTTACATCCAAGTTGAATTCCCTTGAATCTACTTCATATCAGATGCCCCATGAATTACTGTAAATTTATGTCCAACATCGTCCTTGAGTACGTTGTCAGGCCTTGTGTCTCTTTTAGCAGTAACCTTCTCTACCTTATTCTCTATAAACTCGTTCAGATGCCCGGTCTGGGCCAACTCTTTAAGGTGAGACTTAAGAGCCTTGTAGTGCTCAGTCTTATATCCTCCCTCCTTGTGAAAAGCGCATCTCAGCGCGTTGTTTCTCTTTAAGGGATCTCCTCCCATCTTTCTGGGCCACTTAATAAATGGCTCATCTTTAATTTTCTCTAGGATCCTATATATTGGTTCTTTGAAGACAGTTTTCACTGCCTGAAATGCTTTCGAAGAATCGTTCTTGCCTCCATTATTATAGCCACCCTTGCCCCCATTCTTTCCTCCTCTCTTCTGGTTTTCAGCCATATCGTTGCTCTTGGCAGCGATCTTAGCTCGACCATTCTCCCCTGCACTGAGGCGGGTCTCATCCTCAACCTTGGCATACTTCTCGATGCGAGCCATCAGGTCATCGATGGTTGTGGCCTCCTTCTTCGTCAGGGTTTGGTGCATAAGGCAAGAGTTGGGTATGCCAATATTGAAAGAAGACACCGCTACCTGTTCCGAGCAGTCTTTGACCTCACTGAATAACTCCTAGTACCTCTTTGCGTAGTCCCGGAGGCTCTCCTTAGGCGTCTTCTTCATTGTTAGTAAAGCATCCATCCTCTTTGGATGGGAGCTGCTGGAAATGAAGCGAGCCGTGAAGAGCTTGGCCAGGGACTCAAAGCTCCTGATGGATCTGTGAGGGAGCCTCTCGAACCACTTCTGGGCCACATCATGCAGACTTGAGGGAAAAATTCGGCACATTAGTGTATCCCTGTGGTTCCAGAAAGTCATGGCCTGCCTGTACTGCCTAACGTTATCGATAGGGTCAGCTCTTCCGTCATAGATCTTGAATCTCGAAATTACGAACTTCTTGAGGGCTTCTTCTTCTATCTCCCTTGAGAAAGGGGATTTCATCTGGGTCCTGAGAGCTCGCCGAGAAAGCTCTCTAGTCAATATGGCACCCCGATGTGCTGGGTGCTGGTCCATTTCTCTTCGGACCAAATTTCGTATATCCTTATCTCCTCGAGCTGGGCTCCTGTAACGGCGAGATGGTCGCTGTTGCTCGATCAAGTCATCATCAGACTCGTGTTTCTCACTCCTGGGGATCTGCGTCTCGAGCTCCGTCCTCGGCTGCGAGACTTGCTCGCCTAAGGGCTAGGAGTGCGGTATAGACGTCGCCTAGTGTTACGATGGAGTTCTTTCTCCATCATTTCCAGTCTCCTTTTGAGGCGAGCATTCTCATCCTATTACTTGCGAGCAGCCTCCCCTTGCTCTTGGAGCCTTGCCTCGTAGGCATCAATCAACCTGGATATTTGTGTGGACCTCGCTGATCCCTGACTTTCTTCTGAGGCCTATCGCTCTGGGCGACCCCTTTGATCTGAACGTCGAACTTCAAATCTGATCCTGCGAGGGGAAGGTTGTTCCTAGATATCCCCTGCTTTAGGGACATTGCTGCTGTGACCAGACATTTCAGATTCTTTGTTGGTGAGGGCTTTCTTAAAGGAAGACAAACGTTCCCACAAACGACGCCAATTGTGGAGACAATTATGTTCAACACAAGTTAACAAGAAAAGACAGTCACCAAAGGAAATAAAGAATGTAATGAATGCCAATCACACGACACAGTATGTACGTGGTTCAGCAAGAATGCCTACGTCCACGGTGGTGCTCTCAGTATTATTTCTCTATACTCCGGGGAGTGTTTTACAGAAAATACAATGCATGCCTTTTGCCCCAGGCCTAGGATTTGTTATATACATCTCTGTTTTCGGGGAGTGGGGATGTTGGACTTCCCCACGTCAATCTATCTTCCTATAATATCTCCTTAAGAGATTTTAGGAATAGATTAAGTCGTAACTGATTTTGGTTGAGACGCAAGGTTCCCAGACTTTGGGTCATTTCTACTGGGCTACTCCTCTGGGCCCGTAGTGATAAATCGAGGTACCCACACCTACGCACAACTATTATACACAAGAATCACCCCATACGTGTCGGGGGTGCGATGACCTTCTCGTACTTCTCAATCAATCCATATAGATGGGGTCCGACAACCAAATGGTGTCGGCTTCTTTGATGCACGCCTCAAAGTACGGTTTAAGGCATTGGCCATTAACCTTGAAAGTATTTCCCCCTTTTGTATCTTCCAACTCTATAGCTCCATGGGGTAACACTTCTCTCACCACAAATGGGCCCATCCACCTTGAACGTAATTTGTAGGGAAATAAGTGTAATTGAGAATTGCAGAGGAGTACTTTTTATCCCAGGTGAAACTCTTTGCATCGAATTATCTTGTCATGCGCGAGTTTTATTCGTTCCTTTGAAATTTTAGCACTCTCATATGCGTCATTGCGCATCTCTTCCAACCCGTTCAATTAAAGATTGCTAGCTTCACCGGCTTTATTTATATTGTAGTTCAACCTCTTGATCACCCAATAGGCTTTGTGCTCTAGCTCCATGGGGAGATGGTAAGGCTTGCCATAAACAAAATGAAAAGGGGAAATCCCGAGGGGGTTCTTGTAGGCGGTACGGTAAGCCCATAGGTCATCGTTTAATCGAAGGGACAAATATTTCTGGGTAGGATCGACGGTATTTTCAAGGATGGTCTTAATCTCACGATTTACTAACTCGGCTTACCCACTTACTTGTGGGTGTTAATTCGTTCCAACCTTGTGAACAACCCCATACTTTCTCATTAATTTTTCAACTGGCTTATTGCAAAAATGTGTGCCATTATCACTTATGATTGCCTTCGGAGCACCAAATCGAGAGAGTATGTATTCTTGTAAGAACTTTATCACCACTTTGTTATCATTCGTCTTGGTAGCTATTGCCTCTACCCATTTGGAGACGTAGTCTATCGCAATGAGGATGTATAAGAAGCCGAATGAGGGATGGAAGGGTCCCATAAAGTTAATACCCCCACAATCAAATAACTCAATGATGAGTATAGAGGTTAGTGGCATCATGTCGCGGCGGGTAATAGCTCCCATCCTTTGACATATATCGCAAGATTTTCAATAGGAGTTCATATCCCGGAACATTGTGGGCCCATAGAGATCGCTGTGAAGGATTTTAGCAACGTTTTATTCTAGGAGAAGTGGCATCCACAAGCTTTCGTATGACAAAACCGGATTATACTTTGAATTTCTTCATTCGAAACACATCTTCGGATGAGTTGGTCCATATAATAATTGAATAAGAATGGATCGTCATTAAAGAAAATGCGTGACCCAGTGATGAATTTCTTTTTCTTTTACGGTGTCCATTCGGGAGGAACCACTCCCGTGACAAGATAGTTAATAATGTTCGCAAAGCAAGGTAGGGAAGAAGTAGCAAAGAGTTGATCATCTGGAAAGTACTCGTCTATAGGTATTGGATCACTAGGCACGTCGAACGAGAGCCGTGACAAATGGTCGGCGACGATGTTTTTTACCCATTTCTTATCTCTTATAGAGAGATTGAACTCTTGTAGGAGTAGGATCCACCTTATGAGGCGCGGCTTCGCATCTTTCTTAGTAAGGAGATATTTAAGTGTCGCGTGGTCGGTAAAGCATGTAATGGGCAACCCAATAAGGTATGAGCGAAATTTATCCAAAGCAAAAATAACTGCTAGTAAATCTTTCTCCGTGGTGGAATAGTTAAGTTGTGGCTCGGTAAACATCCGGATAGCGTAATAGATGACATGAGCTTTCTTGTCCTTTTTTTGCCCCAAAACATCCCCAATCATGTAATCACTCGCATCACACATGAGCTCGAATAGAAGGGACCATTCCATAGCTTTCATGATGGGAGAGAAAATTAACAAGCTTTTTAATTTATCGAAAGCCTCTTGGCATGCGTTATTCCACTCAAAGGGGGAATCCTTCATAATGAGGTTACCCAAGGTCTAGTGATGGCACTAAAATCCTTGATAAACCTTCTATAAAATCCTGCATGGCCCAAGAAGGAGCGCACATCCTTTAGTGATTTAGGCGGGGGAAGCTTGATTATGACATATATTTTTCTCGGTCAACTTCTATGCCTTTAGATGAGACTATGTCCCCAAGAACTATGCCCTCGGTAACCATGAAGTGGCATTTTTTCCAATTGAGAACTGAGTTCTTTTCCACACACTGGGATAATACTTTCTCAAGATTCGTTAGACATTGGTCAAAAGAGGGGCCAAAAACGTTAAAATTGTCCATGAAAACCTCAAGTCCTCTCTCCAACACGTCGCTAAAGAGACTCAGCATGCACCGTTGAAAGGCCGCGAGTGCATTGCATAATCCAAAAGGCATACATTTTTAGGCAAATGTGCCAAATTGACATGTAAAAGTCGTATTTTCTTAATCAAGTATGTTTACCTCAATTTGGTTATATCTGGAATAACCATCAAGGAAGTAATAATATGGGTGACCCGCTACGCGTTCAAGCATTTGGTCGATAAATGGCAAGGAAAAGTGGTATTTTCTCATTCCGGCATTGAGTTTCCAGTAATCAATGCAAACACGCCACCCGGTGGTGGTGCGATGAGTAATTAATTCTCCCTTAGCGTTTTCGAGCACAATCATACCCGACTTCTTCGGGACGACTTAAATTAGGCTTACCCATTTGCTATCCGAGATAGGGTAGATAATCCCGGCATCTAACAACTTGATAATCTTTGCTCTAATAACTTCTTTCATAGTTGGGTTTAGTCGCATTTGCATTTCCTTCGAGGGCTTCACGTCCTCCTCGAGGTGGATTTTATGGGTACAAATCAAGGGACTTATACCCTTCAAATCCGGTATACACCAACCAAAATCACCTTTGTGCTTCCTTAAAATTTCCAGCAGCTTACCCTCTTACTCTTAATATAGGCTAGAGGAGACAACAATAGGAAATTTCTCATCCTCTCCTAAAAAAGCATATTTCACATTAGAGGGTAGTTTCTTCAACTCGAGGGTAGGAAATTTCGCTTCAGAGGGGGTCAAGCATGACTCCCTCGGGGGTATCTCCTCGAATCTAAAAACCCAATGAGCATTTTTAACTCCTCTATCGATGCTCCCTCGTTTAATATCGCTTTCAACCCCTCGAACTCTCGCTCAAACTCATTGTATAGAATTTCACACTCATCACCTCTCACTAGGAATGCTTCTAAAGCGTCCCCACCCATGGTTCTCTTGGTGTGCTCCCTCTACTACCTCCTCTATGAGATCGACCGTATGGATTTCATCTTCGTCACCCACTTGGTTAGCAACATTGAAGATGTTCGTCTCGAGGGCCATGTTCCCAAAAGTGAGCTGCATTTGCCCATTTAGTCTATTGATTAAAGCATTAGCCATGGATAAGAAAGGGCGGCCTATAATAATGGGAATATGGTTGTTATGATGGATGGAGGGCTCCGTATCCCAAATGACAAAGTCTACCGGGAAGTAGAAAGTGTCCACTTGGACTATCACGTCCTCAACAATCCCTCGAGGCACCTTCATTGTGTGATCCTCTAATTGGAGAGTGATTCGTATGGGCTTAAGGTCACCCAACTCAAGTTGCCTACAAATGGAATAGGGAAGGATATTAACACTCGCGCCTAAGTTCAGCAAGCCTTTCTCAATTCGACGCTCTCTAATAACACATGAAATCGTGGGTGCGCTCGGATCTTTAAACTTGGGTAGGAGGTCGTTAAGTAGAACGGAGCTCACATTCTATCCTAGGAAGGCATTCTTCTTCACCTTTAGTCGTCTTTCACGGTCAAAATATATTTAATGACCTTGGCATAGGTGGGAATTTTTTTAATGGCATCCAGTAATGGCAAATTCATCTTCACTTGCTTAAGAATATCTAGCACTTTCGCATGGGAGGCTCCCTTTTGAGGTGGGGCCAACCGTTGAGGGAACGGAGCGGCGGTGGGTGGTTTATAATAACTTCGAGCTTGCTAGTGTCGTCTTTTTCACTCTCATTCAAGGGGACATCTTCGGCCTCTTTCATGCTAAGCGAAACCTCCTTGTCTTTTGGCTCCTCTTGTGGGGGATGTGATAAATCAACGACTCGCCCACTACATAGAGTGTGATGGCTTGGCATTGCTCTTGTTAATCGTAAGATGTAGATCTAACATTGGCTTGACCTTGAGGAAGTCTTTGGCCTTGATCCAGAAACTTGACCTTCTCTTGGACACTTAATGAGGATTGCAACCTAGAGATGCTCGTATTCATCTCAGTGAACATATGCTCATACTTGGCGTTGGTTGCGTTTTGAGATTGGATGAACTGGTTTAAATTGTCCTCAAGAGTCCTCCGCAATGGGGTGATGTATGGTCCTAGAGGTGATGCTTGCATGTGTGGTTTCATAAGTGGTGCTTGTTGAAATTGAGTAGGGGGAGGAGGTAGGGCAACATGTGAATTTGGATTCAACGCAGCTTGTTGTTGCCCGTAGCTAAAATTGGGATGGTTTTTCCGTGAAGGATTGTACGAGTTCCCATACGGGGCGTTAAAATTTCCCTTAAACCCTACTATTGCTTCCACTTGCTCTGTAAGCATGGCTTTGTAGGCGGGTATCGTCGGACATTCCTTTGTTTAAAGGCCCGCCTCACAAATATCGCACATTTTTTCTTTCACTGCACGGGTGGATCCAATAGTTTCTCTTAGTCGTACCTCTAGTATGTCTCTCACATTTTTCTCAAACTGATCAAGTCGACAGTCTAACAAGGTATCTTTATCCAATTAGTATAGACCGAATACAGCAGGAGTCATGGACACTTATCGAGGTCGGTTTTGGGCATTAGGATCGGATATGTCCCATGCTTGAGTAGACTCGACAACATACTTAAGATGAGCCTCAACATCACTTGCATCTAAATTCCCAAAACGGTCTTTCACACATTGTTTAAACAAGTTGTTTAGACCCTATAGTAAGCCCTTAATGGAAGAAAAAGATAAGGTGATGTTTCTCAAATCCATGATATGGGTAAGCGTTAACCAACTCTTGGAAGCATCCCCAACACCTATCAAATGACTCATTATCTTGTTGTCGAAAAGCTTGAATTTGAGCCTTGACGGAGTTAGTTTTATGTTTTGGAAAGAACTTCGAGATAAATTTGGATTGCATATCCTTCCATAATATAATAGAGTTCGGTGGTAAAGACCAAAGTCAGGTCTTAGATTTATCGTTTAAAGAAAAAGGAAAAAGCTTTAGGCGGACGAGATCTTGCGTGCAAGCTTGGTCGCTAAAGGTTTCGTACGCCTCTTCGAACTCACGGATATAGAGGTATGGTTTATCTGAATCCATGCCGTGAAATGTTGGAAGAATTTGTATCATCCTATTACGGAAGTGGAACTGTCCTGCATTGTACGAAAGTAGAATGCATCCAGGGGTGACAGTCCGCTCGGGAAATAGGAGTTCTTTCATGGGACGATATGGCAGGTTTCCCTCACCCGTACCGAAACTGGCGATATTTGACATTACTCTCTTTCCAATTGACTCAGAATCCTCACTCAGTGTTCTAGAAGTGTGACTCATCGTGTGACTTGTGATGGAGTTTGGAGGTGTAGGAGGTGGAACCCAGAATTGTGGGACACGAGGAGTGTGTGGGCTATCAGGGCGTACTCAACGATGGAATTTTTGTAGATTCTTGTTGAAGTATTTTGAGGAGTTTGTTTTGGATTTTTCATGAAAAGGCCTTTTGAGAGATGATTTCTTTTTTGTTTTTTATTTTCTGAATTTTTATTGGATTTTTTATTTTTTTGGCTTTTTTTTTTTAAATTTTGGAATCAAATTTGGGATTAAATCTACTAACCTAAAAGTCTGCCTAAGTTCCCCGACAATGGCGACAAAAACTTGATGCGCCCATAAATGTGTCTAAAGTGCATGCTTATATAGGCTCAAGTGCAAGCCTGCCACGTAAGTAATAACCCGATAAGTTATTATCATATCCACAGGGAACTAACACGAATGCTCGTAACGACGAAGGAATTGAAGACTAACCCTAAATTGATTCGAGAAAAGAAACTAAAAGATGATTAATTGTGGAACTGAATTCTACTGCCTAAATGCAAATGAAACTTAAATTACGAACTAATCTACGTGCACAGAAATAAAAATACTGCAATTAAGTAAATATGAATGAGGGAAAAGCGGGCTAAGATACAATCCCTCAAACCCTAGTAGATTTACCGAATAGAATACTAGCTTTTGAATTAAAGAGTTTATCAAACCCAGTCTTTATTAATCCTAAGCATTACATAAATGAAGGTACTAGCTCTCATCATACGTAACAAAGGCAAGAATAAAGGGGCGTTGCATAGCCAACACGCATATCGCATCCTTAAACACCTCGGTTTCCTAGGGCAAACGAGGTTAAAAGTCCTACGATAATTTTGATCACTACACAACACGATTCGATCAAAATTTAATTCAAAACCTATTTTTTATTCATGTAAACTACATCGAGTTGGGTTCATACATCCTAACCCTTGGAAATTTAGCTAGACGTAATTAAACTAAGCATTAACACAAAATCTATTTTGCATAAATTCATAGCTACGTGAAAAATTAGGAATAAACTCGTAAATAGAAATTGCAACTTAATTTCAATGAATACTTAGACACAAATAAAAAAGCAATTGAAATCAGAAAGGAAACAATACTTGTAATAAAGAAAACTCTGGAATTAATGCTGAAAACTGGAATAAATGTTGAAGAAATTAAAACCTAGGGTTCTTAGGTGCAAAAGCCCTCTAAAGCTATTAAAAAGAAAACTCCTAAAAGTCTGGTAATGAGTTGGAATAAATAACCTACAAAATTATGAGAGTTTGAGCTAGGTACAACTCTAAATTTGAAAAAGAAAAATTTGAAAATCGTCACCCGAATCGGTCTGGCCTAGGCTATCGGTTCGGTTTAGTACATATCGGATCGGTTTCTTTTTACTTGAAATTGGATCGGTCCGATCTTCCAATCTATGCAGGAAATCATAAGGTGTCGGACCGGGTCATTTTTGGGTGAAGCAGGATCGGTCCTCTATATTCAGGAACTTCGCCTCCACCGAATTGGATTGTTTTTGGCTCACATCGGATCGGTCCGGTGGTCTTTTTATTTATGCTCTTATTGTGCTTTTCTCTTATCTTTAAATCTTCATAACTTCTGATCCGGGACTCAGTTTTGGATACCATTTCCTCCTACGCCCTTATAGACTTGAGGTCTTCAACTTTCATTTTGGTTCCTCATCCAAACTCCAGTTATAATGTTACTCTTTTGCCTTATGACTTTTCTTCCTTTCTTTCTTCCTTGGTTTCTCAGTTTTTGAGTTTCCACTTCTCTTCACTTGTATAAAATACCTGTAAAAAGCACAAAGAATACACGAAACTCGATGCACTATATAGGAAATATTATTAACAAAAATATGAGATAAATCAACGCATTTTACATTGTACAATGTGATAAATGCCACTAAATTAAGGGGATAAATCGGAAGAATTCATGCCTAATCAGCTAACGTGTAATGGCATTCTCTAGCCTATTTCTGACTGCCATTTACTATATCGACTCCACAATTTATTATAAATTTCATGCATTGATGTACTGTAGGCGACACATCTTCTAACTTCTTTATTCCCACTCTTCCTAGGATGATGTTGTAAGCTAATAGGACATTTTTGTCTAAAATAAATAAGTAAATCCTTTCCCTCCTGCTGGTCGCCTAGGTGGTGACCAAGACTTCCTGCTTGATGGTTCCCAATGGGTATATTTTCCTCCCTCAAATCCAATGAGAGGTCTATGGCATGGATCCAGTTTGCTATCAAGTTGCCCTAAACTACTGAATCATTTGTAGAACATTACATACGCATAACTCCCATTATCAACTAATATCCTGGAAACCCGACCCCGATAAACTCTGCAAGTGATTATTAATGGATTATTGTGAGAATAAAGTACCCCACTAAGATCGTTTTTAGAGAATCCAATCACAATCATGTGTTTGTTGACCTTCCTTTCGGGTGTCACTGGATTTGATCATGTTAATCTGTCTGACTGTTGGGCAATCCTTAGCTTCATTCAAAAAAGTTTTCCTTTCTGCTATCGCATCTCCTCCTTCAGCATCCCCTCTTACGAAGAAGTGGCATCCAAAGGATATCATGCCGACATCCACCTCTGGTTTTTTAAGCTTTTTCAACAAGTCCATATCTTCTTCAAAATCATCATTTTTTATTCTTTTATTATCATCCGTTGCTCGGTCTAGCGATTCAGACCTTTTTTATCATTTCGGTTGCCATTCCGATCAACAAACTTGCTTAATTTTTCATTACCGAATAAGATTTTCAATCTCAACTATTGGTGTTGTGCCCATGATCCCGGTGGAAATCATAGTATTTGGACTTATCCCTTTGATGAGGCATAAACTTTACATTTAAAACACGTTGTTGGGTGTTTACACCCTATACAAAATAAATACCACAACTTGGTACACTAAATGGAAGTGTAGAGGCAAGTAGAGATCGAATCCACAGGGAGTTTCATATAAATTATAATCGATTTATTATTTCAAGAATAAAAATGTAAAAGGTGATATGGTTTGGTTTAAAAAAAGGAAAAAAATTAAGAAGTTAACTCTAAATAATATTAATAAAACGAGAGTCGGGATCGCATCCACGTCGTGGGTTAAACAACTAATAATTAGAATTTTGGTTCGAAAATATTTAACCGAGCATTTTTAACTAATTATAAACATCACACAAGAAGAAATTTAACTCAAAGTTGCGCGATAAAATATTTAACCGAAAATGATCACACGCTGATTAAATTCGGAATATTGCTTTAAACACTAACGTTGCGTGACAAAGAAAGTTAAACGCATAATATTCCAATTTTAATACGCGAGGTTTCAATTAAATGTAATTTTACACAAAATCTAATTTTCGGAGCTCGACGCCCATTAATAGCTGAAATGCAACCCCGACCTTATTTAACTAAGGGCAAGACATAAATAAACTAATTAAAACAATAAATAAACACAATAAACTAATTAATAAAACATGTAAATAAACTGCAAAGCAAGAAATAAAGGAAAAACAACTATATTTATGGTAGGGGTAATGAATAGTACACACTTACAAACTCAAAGGAGTCACACCCAAGAGCAAGAAGAAATGAGCTCCCAAAACCCTAACCCTAATCTATACTAAATGAATTATATTTATAAAAAATGAGGAGAAAGTTTATATATACAAAAAACCAATGGCAAACTTGTAATTAAGAAAGTTGGAAAAACAGGGGACCGAATCGATTCGGAAGTGTCCGAATCGATTTGGTGCTATGAGACCTCAGCACTGCTTATTTTGCCGAATCGATTCGCACATGTAGCTTGTGTTTTCCCCTCCTGTTTCTGCAATAACACGAAAAATGCCCAAGGCCATTTATTCAACTCGCAGCGCTGCATATATTGGTTAAGACCCATCAATGGTGTATAAGCCCTCCATGCATATGTGTGGCCAAAGACCCATGGTGATGCAAGCACACGAAACTCCAACTCCATTATTTTTTTAACCGAGACCCATACCCATGTCAAAAAACAAAACCCACCATGAAAATTGTAAAACCCACCACCTCCATTAATGGCCAAAACCATAAAATCCAAGCTCCATAAAGTATGTAGTCGAACACCATTTGCGTGTGTGGTCAAAAATCATGCTCCAATTTCGGACGAAAGGCTCCAATTTCGAAAGAAACCAAAACCCGAGCCAAACCCGAGCACAAACCAAAAATCGCCATATGCATTTGAAGTTTGCTGCAAAAGTGGGTAGAAGAGAAAAGGGACATGGAGGGTATTAAACAAATTGTTAAAATATTAAATTAAATAACTTATAATTCTTCTCCGATTAAAGGCCGGTGTTTTCTTCGTTCGGAATCCGATTCGAGCATCGTTTGCTGCCACGCGAAGCTTGGCCCGAGACTATAACTTTCGTGAAGACTTTGGACAAAAATCTCAAAGTATGAAATTACCAAAATATCCCTGAACGTGCAACTTTTACGAAACTTCACACTAAGCACCGTAACACCTACAAATACTCAAATAACATGTTAGCACATAAAACGGAAGTTGTCTGATTAATTAGCATAATTATAGCAATTAAGTACCCGAGGGGGTTAAAAATGCATAAGTTGACGGGTAATAAATGCAATATGTGACGTATCACCCTCTTGTTGGGGGTGTCTTTAACTTTTCGATCTAATTCAATTCTCTGTTTCCTTTGATTTATTCTAGGATATGGTGAACACCCTTGTTGAGTGATAACTAGATTTTTGCGTGTGGTCGTTTTCTTCAAAAGTCAATCTCAAAATTCCTTGAACACCTACAAAACTTGTCTAAAACAACTCGTATTGCAGTAAGTACGGGTATCAATCCAACTTCCAAGGTGAAACAATTAATGTGAAAACTTGCAATTCATTTTTTTTCCTGAAATATTTGTTATTTATTTTTATTTAAAACAACTTCAAGGGAAAATTAACCCATAAAAGCTAAAAATTATGAAATGACAAAATAACGAGAAATAATGTGCAACCGAGTGTGAAATATGTGAAAAAGTCAAGAGATGGGATTACACCGCATTATCAAATATTTTAATTTCTCAATTTATTAATTTGAAATATTTCGAGATAATATTAAATCGATAATATAACTCTCGTTACAATTATAAATTTAATAATATCTTTTTCAGAAAACTAATTTAAAAATGTCGCACGATGAAAAATTAAGAATTCTATTATTTTCAAGAAAATTACCTGTTATGATCAATTTAATAAAAATAGTATCAATCCTCAAATTTCAACACCAAATTAATATTTAGATTTAGAAAAAATATATCACTAATTTGATTCCTAAAATCAAACATTAATTTGTAAAATTAATTTACTATCTCTTGATACATAAATTAATTTATGACAAGTCTAAATTAATGAACCTACAAATATAAAATTAATGAAACCAACTAATTAAATTAATATCCTATGCAGTGCATCCCACCCCTTGAACAGGGTGTTTAGCCAAACATTCTCATGTGTGCATAAACAACATTAAAAAATATGTCAAGAAGGATATAAATTGAAAAGAGAATAAAGAAATACGATACGTAAGTTTTTCCACAAATATGTCTTGAAATGCGCCTTGACATGCGTTCAACTTCTTCACAATTTTCAGCACTAGTTGGTTACAAAAATAAAATAAAAACTAAACTTAAAATTCATTCCAACACTAAACTATTTTTTTTGTATTTTATTGGAATTTTTTTATGTTCCTAATATGTACATAATATACACACTATCTATCTATTTTATGTCTCTCTCCTCTCTATTTGTGAGAGTCTGATAATTCTATCCTCTCTTTGGGTGATCTGCCTTCTTTTTTAACCCATGTAATTGCTTTGTTGAGAAGAGATTTTTTTGGGATTAGATTTGACCAACAATAGAAGCATGTGGGTTTATTTAAAATTGTGACAGGTGGCTTGGGAGTTCCTATTCTTTGGTTGGTTTTGTGCAGGTAAAAATCGGATAAGAGAAATGGATGGAGCTAGGCAGGTGCGTGTTCGAGAGGTTTACGGGTTTGGGTTTGATGAGCATCCCGATTCGTGGGAACCGTGTCGGAGAAGGTGCAGATGGGGTTTTTGGTGGTGGTGGTTAGATGGTAGAGATAGTGGTTTGTGGGTAACGAGAGATGCGAGTTGTGTGTGTGAGTCTTAATGGAGGTAGAGAAGAGAGAGAGTGTGGTGTAGGGAAGAAGATCGATAGTAGGGGGTGAGGGTGTAGGGAAATAGTGTGTGGGTGAGTGTTTTATTTGTTTGGGAGTGTGAGTGTGTATGATATTGAGGTGTAGGTGAGTTATGTATGTGTTTAATTTGTGACCCTAATAACTATCTAAAAAATAATAAAACTAAAAATTTAAATCCTAACAAAATAAAAATCCAATAAAAATAAAACTAAATTTCTAAAAAAAACAAACTAATAAAACTAGAAAAATAAATTCCTAAAAAGCAGTGTTCTTAAAAAATCCGCCTAGGCTTGAGGCTTCGGAGAAATGTCCCGTCTTAAGCTTTTTACGCCTTATTCTTGGTAAAACCCTTAAGGCGCACTTTTTTCTAAAAACAACAATGTTTTAGTGAAACGATATCGCCTTTTAAAGATTTTTTAACAAACCGGACCATTATCTCATCCAAAATAATCAAATAGTATTTTAATTTGTATATATTCAGACATATTTTTATGATATGTACAATTTTAGTATTTTAATAGCCATGTTATGGTTAAAAAATATTAAAATATATTAAGAAGGCCAAAACGCATTTTCACGCCTAAGGTCCGCCTAGGCTTCTAAGGCTTAAGGCTTGGCCTCCACGTCTCGATCACGCCTCGTATTTTTTAGAACCTTGCTAAAAAGAAAATAATCCTAATAAAATAAAATAAAGACTAAAAACTAAAAATTAAAATAAAATAACACAACATAAAAAGTAATATAAAAAGAGAAAATAAATTCTAAATAAATCTAAAATAAATCCTAAAAATAAAATGACTCAAAATAAAAATCTAGAAAAATAATAAATGTACATACTCAACACACACAGACTCGGGTGATGGACTGGGCTCGGTTTAGGCTTAGGTTTGGTTCGGGAACAGGGTTCGAGGCATTGAAACTGATCTCGGCAAGCTCAAATAGGACTTCTGACTTCACGGTCTCTTTAATTTCTTCGATGCACTCTTTTAACCGCTATTGTGTTGTAATCAACTTGATTTAGCACATTTGATATCGTGATTGTGTAGTGTCCTGAGAAATAAACAGATACGAACATAAGGTAATTTTTAATTAAAACGAGTGACTAAAATGCATCTATTCGGAGTATAAAATTAACACTTTTGGGTGCTTATCACACCACTCACAAGCAGAACATTGCTAGTCCTCGAGCAAAAATAGAGAGAAAACAGTGATAAGTAACCAAAAGTGTGTCACTTTCGCAGTCACTGGCGATTGCACTTAGCATGTGCAACAAGACGTTAAACATATAGGTTGCCCTACAGGACAAGTGGTGTCTCGTGAGGTTTTGCATTGAATATACACAAAAAATTCAAAATTTATTAAAATGCAGTTTCTTATTTTGACGATGAAATGCTATATAACCCAACTTAAAAAGATGTCAAGGACCACAGTATTCAACTATCAAATTGAGATATTAAATTACTTAATACCAAAAGTGTAAGTCTTCCTAAAACTCCGCATGTGTTAGTGTGAAACGATCTTAAGTATCATTAGAGTAATTCCTAGATCTCCTTTATAAAATCAACGTTTTGACTTCAATTCTCACTGGATATATCTCTCTGAATTGAACTCTCTGAGAATTGGGTAAGTGTATCTCTCTAGTGTGTGAAGAAATGAGTAAATGTAAACAAGTTCAAACGTCTCACACACTTTATAGAAAATTATGGATACATGAAAGAAATTTGATTTCATGAACGAATGCTTAACCACTATGTCGAGAATGTCGAGTTATTCACCATATAGATTTCTCGTTTGCCCAAACACCTTACCAAGGGTGAAAATATGGTTTATGAAATGTATAAGGGGATAGTGAAATGAAAAAGATGAATGAAAGATTTTTTGAGAAAAGTGTGACACACTTTGAATAACTAATGTCTTCATTTTATAAAATTATGATCTCATGCCTTCTCTTTCTTCTTTTCTATTTTTTTTCTTTGCTTTTTTTTAAACTTTTTTTCCCTTTTTTTATTGCGATACATTTTATTTTCATAGCAAAAATGAAGACAATTTACATGGAAAATTTCAAACGCTCGTTTTCTAAAAAATGATGGTAATGATCAGAAAATGGTATATGGATGGTATATAGAATGGACATATGGATAAGGATAATATGGAAAAGGATAATGGGTGAATGATAGTGTGATAAGGAAAAATGGTAAGTGTATGAAAAAATCGGTTTAATGCTCAGGACAAACTACAAAACACATGTTTCTTACAACTCGAAAGTAATGTCATTCTCAGTGATTTAGCCAAATTTGAAAAATAATGAGACCATGCAACGACTAAATGTAGTACCCAAATAAACTTGGGTCAACTCGTGATTTTGAGATACGTAAAAACCTCAATAAGGTGAAAAGCTCAAATCTCACGGGTTTAAGTCGCCACTAGTTATATTTAAGGCTCTCTTGAGAATATAGTTACTCTTCAACTTTTTATTGTAAACGTGATAGTATAAAATTATCGAGTTTAGGAATTCATAGTGCAAATACGCTTTTAAGAGGCACTAATTAATTTATCTGTAAAAAGCATAATTTTAGGTTCGAACACGGGTATTTCGAGAATTTCTAAAAGAGGTATGATAGACAAATCATATCATAAAAAAATATTTTTAACTGCACAAAAAGTTTAAAATCACTTGTTTCTGAATTTTTTTCAAAAGAGGCACAATTTTGATAAATTTCTCACCCCCAAACAAAAGAGAACATCGTCCTCGATGTTAAAACTATATATGGAAATGAAAATCATAAGGGAGGAAAGATATTACCATAATGAACCACGAGTGAAAATGTACCGCATGATGGCGCAGAGATGAAACCTGAAGAACAAATGCGACACAAAATTATGTACAAGTCTAGAAAGCATGTGAAAATCATTGTTTGGAGTGAAACACCACCCCCAAACAGGATAAGACTCATACTCAGAAATAATAAACGACGGGCTGCCTCCCCGGTAGCGCTAAGTTTAACGTCTTCAGCCAGACCGATCGGAACTCACCCTAAGGATATGAACTATGAAAGTGCGGGGCGACAGAAAAATTGGGTCATGAGAATCACCCCCAAACAAGACTTAAGTGTCAGTCTTGTTGGATAAAGGCGAAAACGAGTCAATGCACTTGTATGTCAAATTGCATCACACGATGCAAAGCATCGGTGGACCACGGGTGGTTGGGTATTAGGGTAAGGAGAAGATGGGCAAGGGTGAGGGTGAACAGGAACCGATCACGGGCCTTATTGAGCGTAAAGGTGAGGGTAACAAGGGGCCTATAAGAATAGTGCTCCAATTGGACGAGGGGGCAAAATGGTGTGGCAATAGTGATGGGGTGGGACTCATAGAAAGGGCATGACCGTTTTATAAATGGACGATGATAATGGTCGCACCGTGACACACCAGGCCGTGGTAGCGGAAAAAAATCAACACCATAAGGAAGCGGTGTGCAAAGAGTAACAAGCTCGGTGTCACGTAAGGGGGGGAGTAGCATGCAAACTCACACAGATGGTGGGGTCGATGAAAAGTGCACAAATGGGATTGTGGAGCACTAGGGCGGAAGGTGGGTGTAAGTGAAGACCTAAATGCTTAGATGTGAATAGGGAAATAATAATAGCAAGGTCCAAATCAAGTGGTAGGGATGATGTGTGGGTCGGGTGGTACAAAGGGTGGGGGAAGATGATCTAACTCGAAAGGAGGGGACACACACTCCTCGGGAAGAGGAAAGGAAAACTCATGAGGGAGTGTGGGTGTAAAAGTAAACGATAGAGTGATCAACTTATCCACCCGAAAGGCACCATCCGAAGTGGTGGAAAAATTTAACGAGGCATCCAAATCTGAGGTAGGAGAATCAACATCAAAATATGACTCAATGGGAGCCAAGCATGGTGGGACAGGATCCATATACAGAGAGGTAGAAACCACCGCGAATTCAATATCGAGAAAATGGTGAGAACTCGTAGCCGGAGATAACCTAGGATGAAGTGGTTCCTCGGGAACACACGCAGTGGGCTCAATAAGTGTAGACTCGGGCATTGTTTTGGATTCAGTGGGAAAGGGACTGTGAACCTGAAGTGTGGGTTCATTTGGATATGATGGGAGCAAATCAGTCGCATTAATAAAAGGTAAGTTAACACAATTATCAAATTGAGGTCCCGACCATGGAATGGTCTCAACTTCGAGATTCTCGAGGGGATAGAGTTGGTCACACTCAAAATCAGTGGCACAAGACGACGCATCATCACTCCACATGGGGGCAATAACGGGTTGTCTTGAGGTGAAATCCGACTCATGCACACACTCAAATGCAGTAAACATGTGTTCAAGCCGCTGAAGGACTTCATTTTGAGATTGAAGAGTGTGTGCGAACTTTTGTAAGAGGCTCTCGAGAGCGGGTGTGCAAGGTGGTGGAGAGATGTCGGTGGGTGGCGGTTGTGGGTGAGGTGGACACAACTCGCTATAGACACTAGGAGGCGGAGAATACTCATATAAAGTATGTGGTACTGGGTCAAGTGCATTATTCACGGGATAAGCATCTCCGTGAGAGATAAAAGGTTGATTAGTATGAGGAGCATAGTAAGGGGATTGATAGGGATGAGGTGCACGAGGATGCGATGACGACTGTTGTAACCCGTAAGGATTCACAACATAGGTTTGGGATTCATATTGCATGGAAAGGTGATCAGGCTTCTATGAATAACATGGGTGCCCATACCCTTCGGCATTGGATAGGTCGTGAGAATACGGTGAGGGTGGTTCCGAAACAGTGTCATATGGAAACACTTAGGCCGTGGTATGGGACAAGTGATCGATAAGAAAGCAGTATGTGCACGGTGGAGTAGGGGATGGGTTGACACTCACCACCGAAGGCGGTGGAAGAGGAGATGTGGGCGTGGACGACATACGAGTATCAACGGTGGGCGTTTGAGAGTTAAAGCCATGAATTAATGAATGGAGGTTCGATTCGGGCTTAACATCAAACAAACTTCGAGAGAATTGGAAATGACCAAAGTACTCCCGTAAAGGACATTCTTCAGCCATGACGAGAGAAATATTTTTGGATTTTTTTTTTAAATTTTTCAAAAAGAAAGAAAATATTTTTAGGATTTTTGAAAATAAGAAAAGGAAAATCTTATTGGTAATTTGAAAAAAAAGGAAGAAAAACTTTTTGTGATTTTTGGAAATATTTAAAAAAGGAAAATATTTTTGGGATTTTGGAAAAAGGGGAGAAAATGGACTCTTGATATGGATGAACTAATTAAAACCAACTACCTAAAGAATTGAATTGGACACGAACGAGTCAAGAAAAAAAATCCTAACGAGAACGTAGCCAATTATTATCTTCAAAATTAGTGAAATGGGTAGTCAAATTTTAATTAAGTCCGCGGGAGATAAAAATCACGGAATTTATCTTTGTGATCGCCTATTGTAAAAATGTGTTCCTTCAGGGCTAGCTAGTTGATTGATTTTAAATTTAATGGCAGCTAGGGTAGCACACAATGGATAAGCGAGTGAGTCGGGTGATGAAATCCCTTCTTGTTTCAATAATCGGGCCAGGTCTTAAGTAAATTAATTCATCAAACCATTCAATTTAAGTGCGATGCAGAAATTAAAAGCACACAAAAGCAAATAATCACAAAAAAATTGAACTCGCTAGCAGGAGATTCACGATTGATAAAGAAATTACCTCCCACGGCTTTTACACACGTGGGGTGAAGACCAAGTTGAGTCGACCGGGGGGAGATTTCGCCTATCTTAGTCGTTCACGGGAGTCCTACCGATCCAAAGTAGAGAGGCTTCAAAATCCTCACCTTAGATGCCCTTTCTCTACTTTGTACGGTTTCCTTTTTCGCTTTTTAATTTTTATGAATAATTATTACAAATAAATTGGTGTCAAAATGCACCAAAATACATACAAATCTTTAAAAATTCTATACAACCAGCCTAAGGAGGAGGGAGGAGGGATAATAATTACAAATAAAAAAATAAAAATTACAAGTCTTCAATTTTGTCTCCACGTCAAGAAAGTGGCAACGGCGCCATTTGATAACTAGTTTTTTGAGTGTGGTCGTTGTCTTCAAAAGTCAATCTCAAAATTCCTTTAATACCTACAAAACTTGTCTAAAACAACTCGTATTGTGGTAAGTACGGGTATCAATCCAACTTCCAAGGTGAAACAATTAATGTGAAAACTTGCAATTCAATTTTTTTCCTGACATTTTTTTTTTTATTTAAAACAACTTCGAGGGAAAATTAACTAATAAATGCTAAAAATTATGAAATGGCAAAATAACGAGAAATAATGTGCAGCCGAGTGTGAAATATGTGAGGAAGTCAAGAAATGGGATTACACCGCATTATCAATTATTTTAATTTCTCAATTTATTAATTTGAAATATTTCGAGATAATATTAAATCGATAATATAACTCTCGTTATAATTATAATTTAATAATATATTTTTCAGAAAACTAATTTAAAAATGTCACACGCTGAAAAATTAAGAATTCTATTATTTTCAAGAAAATTACCTGCTAGGATCAATTTAATAAAAATATTATCAATCCTCAAATTTCAATACCAAATTAATATTTAGATTTAGAAAAAACATATCTCTAGTTAGATTACTAAAATCAAACATTAATTTGTAAAATTAATTTACTATCTTTCGATACATAAATTAATGAACCTACAAATATAAAATTAATGAAACCAAATAATTAAATTAATATCCTACGCAGTGCATCCCACCCCTTGAACAGGGTGTTTAGCCAAATATTCTCATGTGTGCATAAACAATAATAAAAAATATGTCAAGAATGATAGAAATTGAAAAGAGAAGAAAGAAATACGATACGCAATTTTTTTCACAAATATGTCTTGAAATGCGCCTTGACATGTGTCCAACTTCTTCACAATTTTCAGCACTTGATTACAAAAATAAAAATAAAAACTAAACTTAAAATTTATTCTAACACTAAACTAATTTTTTATATTTTTTTATGTTCCTAATATGTACATAATATAAACACTGTCTCTCTCGTCTCTATCTGTGAGCTTCTGATATATCCACCTTCTCTTTGTGTGAGCTGCCTTCTTTTTTAACCCACGTAATTTCTTTGTTGAGGAGACATTTTTGTGGGATTGGATTTGACCAACAATAGAAGCATGTGTGTTTATTTAAAATTGTGACAGGTGGCTTGGGTGTTCCTACTCTTTGGTTGGTTTGGTGCAGGTAAAAATCGGATAAGAGAAATGGATGAAGCTAGGCAGGTGCGGGTTCGAGAGGTTTACGGGTTTGGGTTTGAGGAGCATTCGGGTTCGTGGGAATCGCGTCGGAGCAGGTGGAGATGGGGGTTGATCGGATTCGTTTGTCGCCGACGGTTGGATCGTGGGTTTCGACAGGGGGTTAGGCGGGTGGTCCTCGGGTTTGAAATGTTTTGGGTCGGGTTGGTCTCTCCGCGGTTGGGTCGCGAGTTTGGGGATAGCAGGTGGTTAGGATTCGTGGGTATGGATCGAAATGACAGCTGGGTTGTAATCGGGTTGGAGAGTTGGGTTATGGAGGGATGTGAGAGAGTGGAGAGACGAATTTTATAGTTGGTGGTGGTGGTGGTGGTGGTGTTGGTGGTGGTGGTTAGATGGTAGAGATGGTGGGTTGTGGGCAAAGAGAGATGTGAGTTGTGTGTGCGGGTGTTAATGGAGGTAGAGGAGAGACAATGTGTGATCAATAGTAGGGGGTGATAGTGTGGGTGAGGGTGTAGAGAAATAGTGTGTGGGTGAGTGTTTGATTTGTTTGGGAGTGTGAGTGTGTATGGTATTGAGGTGTAGGTGAGTTATTTGTGTGTTTAATTTGTGACCCTAATAACTATCTAAAAAATAATAAAACTAAATATTTAAATCCAAACAAAATAAAAAATAAAAATCTAATAAAAATAAAACTAAATTTCTAAAAAAAACTAATAAAACTAGAAAAATAAATTCCTAAAAAAAATAATTCTAATAAAATAAAATAAAGACTAAAAACTAAAAATCAAAATAAAACAACACAACATAAAACGTAATATAAAAATAGAAAATAAATCCTAAATAAATATAAAATAAATCCTAAAAATAAAAGGACTCAAAATAAAAATCTAGAAAAATAATAAAGGTACAAACTCAACACACACAGACTCGGTGATGGACTGGGCTTGATTTAGGCTTAGGTTTGGTTCGGGAACAGGGTTCGGGGCATCGGAAATGATCCCGGCAAGCTCAAATAGGACTTCTCACTTCACGATCCCTTTAATTTCTTCGATGCATTCTTTTAACCCCTATTGTGTCTCAATTAACTTGATTTAGCACATTTGATATCGTGGCTGTGTAGTGGACTGAGAAATAAACAAATACGAACATAAGGTCATTTTTAATTAAAACGAGTGACTAAAATGCATTTATTCGGGGTATAAAATTAACATTTTTTGTGCTTATCATTGAGCGAGGTATATTCATCATACTTCTTGATCAAATCCAGTTTTATGTCTTTCTGGTCCTTCTTGAAAGAATCGTTTTTCTGACCTTCACCCTTGGTCTCAGGAGCTTCCTTGGCTTCCATAGCTTCCCCGACATTCATTATTTTTCCAACTTTAGCCATTAACTATGTCATGGTTTTGGGGGGATTTTTCGCCAAAGCATAGTAGAGATCTTTAGAGACTAACCCACTCATAAGTGTTGCAATGGTTGTTCTCTCCTCATAGTCCACCACCTTTACTTTTTCATTGTTAAAGTGTGTAATATATTCTGTAGTTCTTTCTCCCGACTTTTATCGCGCGGTCAAGAAATGAGTGACACTTTTGATCAGCTTAACCCTAAAATAAAAGTTATCTATGAAAATTTAGCTAACTGGTGAAAACTGGAGATTTTACCTCTTAGGAGATTGTTATACAAGATTTGGGTTGGCGTTGTGATAGATCTGGAGAAAACTCTACACCTCATATCAACAGGCATCGAGCATATATCGATAACAACTTGATATTGTTCTAAGTGTAGGATTGGATCAATTTTCCCATCGCATTTGGGAGTAACCACTCGTGCCTTAAACTTAGATAGGGTAGGGTAATTCACGATAGTCGAAATGAAAGGTGAGCCTTTGGCAAAACTCCTTTGCAATGGATTCTTGGTTTTAGCCACTTCACCTAGACGGTCTTCCAATCGCTGCATGGAACCCTTCCAGGGCTGCTCCCATGGTTTAGATTTCATCGAGGTAGATTTAGAGGCTTTGCAGTGCCTATGTGTTGAACTCTCCTCCTGAGAGGTCTGTTTGTCATGCAAAAAGCCTCTAATACTGGCCCTAGACCTTATGGACCCTTCTCTGTACTCACGGTGATTATCCTTCTCTCTATAATGTCCTATGGTTACTCGGGGGCCTATATGATGAAAAGCAGATTCCCTGCTTGGTCTCTCCAAGACACATGATCTTTCTTTAATAAAAGATCTACCATCATATTAATCTGTTGATCAGACTGAAGAAATTACACCAGGATGGTATGACCGATCATGAGAAGAACGGGAGTAGTGACTTCTTTTATTTCTGGCTGGTGGAGGGAGCATATCTCTCCTGGAGTTGGAAGAATTATCTTGTATAGTGTGGGCTAATTGCTTAAAAAACTACGGCATAGATTCTTGCCCTCTATCAAGGTTGAGCAGAATTCCCCATAGATCTGTCGCACTAGAAGGAGCTGATGGAATGACGACATTGCCTTCATTTCTAGCGTTATTCTCTGGGTCATTCATTTCCTTAAAGGCAAAGAAATGAAACAAATGATAGAGAACGATGACAGACAAGCATTCCTACACATGGCGCCAATATGTTGATGTTTAAAAATGGACTAAATCTAGATTTATAATCACAGATAAAATATAGTAAATAACTCAAATCTTACACACAAGAGAAGAGATTTTTAGAGTGATTCAGCTGTAAAACAGCCCACGTCCACTGTTGGTTTTATTTATTAGGGTTTATAAGTGCTCAATATGGTATGCATATAAGTGATTTCAGTTATCCCTCCAGCTTAGGGAGTATCTTGTATTTATAATAGTGTAAAACCCTAGAGATGGAGCGCCTTTATCTCGACAGATGTTTACGTCTCTGTACAATAAATGAAACTCTTGGAATTTAGTGTTGGTTGGTATCCCACCCGAGTAACTATTGGTATTCCTATTGGTTGGCCTTCTGGAGTTGGTCGGCATTCCAGCCGACTAAGTATCTATGAGGCTGATTAAGATGGCTGGTCGTCCATGTAGGAAGACAAGTGTACATTCATCATTGATCCAGGTGGGAGTGTAATTTTTACATACAACAACCGTGACCCATTTTAGCATGCCAAAGGCGATCATCACTTATAATAGAACACAATTTGAGAATGAATCATTCCAAGACTTATGCAATGTCTATAACATCAAATAATACTACAATTAAGTGGATTACCCCAGAAGCAATGGACAAGCATATGCCTCTAACAAGATAGTAATAAACGGGATGAAAAAGAGATTAGATAAATTCAAAGGCTCTTGGGTGGATAAAACTCCCCATGTCCTCTAGGCATATCGAACAACACCCAAGAGGTAGATTGGGGGAAACGCCCTTTGCATTGGCTTACATAATGGAAGCCATAATTCCATTAAAAGCAGGCTTGCCGACCATGAAGAGCACCTTAGCCAACCAGAGTATTAACAAAAAAATTATAAGGACCGAGCTCGACTTGTTTGAAGAGAAAAGAGAACAATCCTTTATCAAACTAGTATCCTACCAACAACAATTGGATAAGTAGATTAACAAAGGCATCAATCAGAGGAGGTTTTAGGTCCGAGATTATATGCTAATAAAGGTCATTGCGAATGCAAAGAAGTCTTCAAATGACAAATTAGTCTCTAAGTGCGATGAACCATTTAGAACACCAGAGCTAACCTCTAAGGAGCCTACTACCTTGAAACAATGGATGGTAGGGAGATTACTTAATGCCTAGAGTGCATCAAACCTTGGGAGATTTTATTTTTGAAGCATTTTTATAAGTTTTAATTATTTTATCATTCCAATTTCTAAATACTTAAACATTCAATTAATTTTATTAGTTTTCTTATTGTTCCAATTAGAAGGACAACATCGATCAAATTATTAGCATAATTATAGAATGTCCATTATTATCGTAAATTTGTTCAAATTTATTAACAAGATTTTGTTCATCCTTATAATGCCTTAATAAGATTACATTTAATCATATCTTAAGGTTACATATTTGAGTCACTAACAAACATGAAAACATTAAGAATTGCTCAGGTAAGAAAAACACCTACGGCAGATCCATAGGCACTAAGTGTACCGACATTGGTCGACTAAAATCCTGAATGGGTAGATGGTCCTGCAATTATGTGTGTTTTCGCTATAGTTTGGTCTGGACCTAAGGTGGTGTGACGACATTATCCTAAGGTAAGCGATAACACGTACTCATACATAGAAAATGGGAAAATGCAAAACATGAAGTTAACTTATAATTTCATTCAAACATTCAATTATTTATAAAAGTACCGGAGATCGGCATAATTACAAATAAACAAAAGTACAAAAAGATGAGCATAGCAGGCTCATCCCCAACGATTAAGCTCAAAAGTTACAGTTGTCCAACAACCATCATAAGGATTAGGACTAAACTCACTGTCATAGTGATGATCAAGAAGTATTGCCTCAATAATTGTATAGGTGTGGCATCCGCAGGAATCCATAATTCCTAAGTCCCAAGTGGAGGAAGCCGAACAAATATGGAGATAACTTCATACCAATGCCAAAGTTGGGAGTTCGAAGGCACTCTGAGGATTGTCAGAGCATTCAACCATCCATGTTTGTAGGCAATGTATTTGGATTCATCCAAGTGAGGCAAGGCGTCTATCCATCCCTCATTATAACTCTCCATCCAGACTACGCGAAGCCCATGGAAAAATTAGTACCTCGACATTTATCACTCGCTGATGAAGACTCTGTTTGGCCACTTGGTTTTCCCTAAAATAGTCACTAGACTTGCCAAACTCCGACCTTAAGGAATTATTCTCACTCTACAACTGACTATCCCCAAGCTTGGCTTGAAGCATAACGACCACACCCGCCTGGTCGCAGTAACTGCTTGGCGTCCTTTGAAGCCCTTATAAAACATAAGAAAAAATTGCTCGAGCTCGCTCAGAATCTCCTTCCCTATGAATGAAGTCCAAATATTCATTATCTTTGGATATTGGCACCAAGTTCAAGTTATTATCAAACTACAAAAATTAATAAGACGGACATTCAAAAATTGAAGACAAACAATAAAGAAAATACAGATAAATAATCGATAAAAGTCGAACAAAGCACAGTAAGGCCAAAAATGGTAAGTTGTTTAATTAAATAAAAGGTGAAACAAACCCTTATAAGAGAACACAAAAAGGACAAAAAATAAAAATACCAGAATATCATTGACTAATCTAATTATATTGAGTCTCCTTATCCTTTGTCACCTTGTCTTGATCGGCCATAACCTCATCTTGCTCTGTGGCCTCATTCTCTCGCTCGACTCCCTCTTGTTCACCTTATTCCTTAAGGTTAAGGGGAGCACCAGACATATGCTCGCCAAAGAGTTTAAACTCAGGAGGAAACCCTACCTTGGTCGAATCTTTATCCCAACTCTTCTTAAAGAGAGACTTGAGGATGAAGTCCAATTATTTTGGGGCAGGGGCTAAGGCCTTATCCTAACCATTTTCGAAGGTTTTATCCTTTGCCTCCAGTGAAGCCGATAATGATCGAGAAAACTCTTTGGTGGCTTTTTTCCAGTTGCTCAACCCTTGAACTAAACTTAATAAGATATCGATCTTTGGCTCTCATAGCCACCTCGACCTCATTTCCTTTATTCTAAACGATAACAAAGACTTGCTACGCCCCATCTAAAGACTTACCCGGGTCGGTATTGGCCTTAGCTTGGTAGGATTTTTTATCCAGAAGGTGACAAAATCCACAATAAATTGCAAGTTAAGAGCCAAGCAAAAAAGTTAGTACATGAAAACTTTGAAGGCATGAATAATCGAACTAGTATTACCAACACTAACTAGGGAAAGGTTCTAGACATCATGAGAAATGAGCTTGTTGGTTTATAAGATCCCGACTAATGCTTGGTCGATTGGAAGACACCCCCCTAAGAAATGTATATTTTTGGCTACTAATCCTTTAATAGGACCTCTCCCCTTAATGGGGGCATCCATTTTTTTCAAAATGGGGAGAGTAATTGTAATACTTGAACCTGTCTTGCTCTTCTTCCCAGGCTAGGCCTGGAACTTATTAAGGGAATCCCCCAGGTGGACTGGGTCAGATGGACCCCCGATCTTCTTCCTCCCGAAAGGTTGTGAACTTTTAAAACTAGGGGAAAATACCCCTCCATCAAATTGGGAATCTTTCTTCTTGGTGACATCTCTTCTTCGGAGGTAAAATAAGTGATAATGGGTATGATGGTTATGTCAACGATCTCAAATGAGCTTGAGGTTCTTACAAAAGACGCTTCTTCCTTGCCATGCAGTTCAGGGATATTTGGCTCTCTATCGACTGGTCGTATGCCAACTTGGGGTGTTTGACACCAACAATCAAGAGTGGTACGAGTGCTCAGGTTTTCTTTAACTCTCCAAAGTTAATGTGTATTTGGTTGGGGTCTTTCTCCCTTTTGCTTTCTGCATATATAGAGATCATAACATTAGAAAATCAAACATGTTATGGGTGAACAATAAGAGATACTAGATATTAATGCTAGACCTATTTCGTATCCCCTTTCAGGGCACCTACGGCCCCTGTAGGGCTCATCACCATATGAAATAGACAAGTGATTCCATTCCTCCGCTACAAAAATGTATGATGAGCAGTCCTTGTTGGAATCTGGCCAGTTTACAACGAGAACCTTCTCAACCTGCCTCCCCTTTCGATAATAAATGTTTTAATTAGAACTTACCCACATGTAATAGTAACAGATCTCTAAGATCCTAAATTGGTCCTATGTATTTCATTGATTATATGGATTCCATTTACCATCCTCCAGATATTCAAAGAACACGAAGCTCATACAACACCAGAAAATTCACAAAACTCTAATAAGAGTTGGTTTAAGGGGAAAATGACACCGGTTTATGCAACACATTAAGAAAACATCCAGTGCCCCCTTAAATGTTATAATAATCTTATAAACGCTCCCCTAACTCAACGACTACCCAATTCAGGATATAATGTCTCCAAAATTCCTTAATCGTTTCATCAATGACTGAATAAATCATTTCGTAGCAAAATAATGAAGATAATGGAAATATTAAAATAGTACTAAAAAGAGGAAATTCCAGAAAATGAGAGATGGAAGATAAGTGAACTTACATTGAATAAGAGATGCAAATGAAGCTTTAAGACTTTTTAAAAATGAAAGGAAAGTGAAAAGACTCCAAATTGGCGATAACAAGGTCATTAGGGGGGTATCAACTTCCAAGATGGTTCCATCATTGCAGGTGCCCCCAAATGATGACAGGAATACGCTACCATCCCTTGGGCTTATCAACGCACATTTTTCAACATACCCTTGAAATACTGGGAAAAATTATGCGCGTACCCTCCAAGTCTAACGGTAAAAATGAAGGAAGTTTACAACTCACAACCACTACACCAAAACTGCCCACTTTTCAAGGTCTAAGACCGTGACAAGTCCGTGACAAAGGAAAACTTGTCATGGACTTTGACCATGACCAGTCCGTGACAAATAAAAAATTATCACGGACTTTGACCTTGACATGTCCGTGACAAGTTTCCTTTGTCACGGTCAAAGTTCGTGATAAATTTCGACAGATTAAAAAAATATGTTGGGCAGTATGTCCGTGATAAGGGTGGCCAGGTCAAGGGTGGCATTTTAGCCTTTTGGGTGTAGTAAAGCCCAAGTGTCAACTCTCACCGAAAAAAGCTCTTATGGATGGCACACTACCGATCACAATTAAGACTCCACTTAGAAGATGAACAAACCCCTACATCCTAATCAAATGCAAAGCTTTGGGGACAATAATGGGTTATCCGACCATGCATGAGGGAGTAACCCATGTTCGCTACACTTGTCAGCGATCATACCTAAAAAAGATAAGGATGGATTGAGGCCGATGAATGGAAATCTCAAAGTTAGATGTAGCTGATTATATCACACTTGCTATTGAAGGCCATTGAGTCCCAAGCGACTGACCTCTCTATGTTCTCTTTCTTATGGAATTTTTATTACTAAGTGTTGATGTAAAAAATTAGATCACTCTAATTATTCAATCACAAATAAATAAATGAGACAAAGAATTTTTAAAGTGGTTCAGCCTAATAAGAATAGCCTACGTCCATTGTTTTGGTATTGCTGTTTGTATGGGAATTCTCGATTACAAGTTCTATCAAAAAATTCCGGTCTGGATTCGGCCCCCTTACAATGAGGATTGTACAATGTATTTATAGCCCTAAGGCTGTAATGTGAAAGGGTAATACATTAAATGAGGTACATATGAAAGGGTAATACATTTAATGCCCCTTAAGCGTGTGCGTCAGAATGATAAGCATTTAATGAATCAGTTGAACTGTTTGTTATCCAGCTATTAATGCTCGGTTCGAGGTGCAGCTCGGACCGCCTAAGCTTCTCGATATTTAAGAGTTCCTCGGAGCGTATGAGTTCCTCGGGGAGTCAGTGTTCCTCGGGGAAATAGTCTTCCTCGTTGTAGTCTTATTCCTCGGAGCGTGTGAGTTCCTCGGAAGTGTTTGTTGCTGCCATGTAGATTGTCATGTGTCTTTATTCAATTGGGCCATGTCAGCAGATTAAATTTGGTATCAATAGAAGCCGCCAATGTTTCATAGTTCGAAATTTGAGGAGTGTGGAATATTCTTTCTCGGAATATGGTAGCTTTAAATGGTCTTCCTGATTTTTAGGAGCGTTTCCCTTGCATTTATTTCTCCTTCTAAATTCGTAGAATCAAGCTTTTTGAATTTTTCTAGGACGGCCTCGATCTCCACATACTTTTTATCCTTTTAGCCGTCGGTAGCGTAATCGTTTTTTTTTGCTTCGATTGTCGCGCCCTTTTTGTTTCTCTAGCCGCCGGTAGCGTAATTATTTCTTTTTGTAATCATTACTTTACCATTTCCCAAGGTAGAGTATTTAAACGCTGCAGAAAATCCCATCGTCTTCTACTTTTCCAAATTTATTTTTTCGAGTTTTCCATAGTCTCTTTCTCTCCTGTGTGTTCATCTTCTTCCATCGTTCGTTGTCAACAGCTCCACTCTTTTTCTGTAAGATCTTCTTCCTTCTTCTTCATTTCCTTTATTCACCATGGTTTACCCTGTTGAATCTCTTGACAAATTTCGCTCTGATTTTTCCATTCCCTCTTGGGTTGTTTTGGAAGAGCTTTCTGAGTCTTCTGATTATTTCCGTTTGGCCGAGGGACATTGGTTCCCCAACGTCTTTATTGCTGAATGTGGATTTTCTTTTCCACCAAATCCCTTGTGTCTGGAATTCTGTCATTACTTTGACGTTGTTCCTGCAAGAATAGCCCCCAACACATGGAGAATAGTTAATGGGGTTCATAAATTAAATCAAGTCCATGGAACTCGCATAGGAATTCCAGAAATCATGTACTGCTATAGATGGGCAGTTAATGATAACATTTTTTATTTAAAAACTAGATTTTTAAATAGAGCCCTAGTAGTCAATCTCCCTAATGCCAATAGGGATTATTTTGAACACGGGGTTGTCATAAAAAATTGGCAACACCCTCCATTAACTGGAGATGAGGTTTACCAGGGTCCCAGATGCCCTCCTTATAGCAATGGGATAGGTTACTTTTATTTCATTTTACTTATTTTAAAATCATGCTTCTTTTGTGTTTGATAAAATGTGTCACTGATGGCAATATTTATTTATTTACAGTTGACAGTAAAAGAAAATGTCCAAAGGAAGCAGACGTGAATATAAGACATCTAAAACTTATCTGGAGTCTGCATCAATCTGTTGCCGACGAGCATATCAGGTCGGCTTCATATCTGCTGCAATACAAGAGCTACACCACTTCTTTCACTGCTCGTCCAGTGATAAGTGAATCAGAGCCAGTACCAGCTTCCACCAGTTCCTCGCCTGAATTTCACGTCCCTTTAAGAAAAAGGATGAAGAGAAGAAGACCTCCCACTTTGTTCGAGAAACCTGCCTCTGGTTCTGGAGAGGCAAAAAGAAATAAAGTTGATGTCCCAGGGGAGGGGACAAAGAAGAATGATGCACCTTCCTCGACTGCTGTCGTGAAGGTTATAGAGAAGCCCACGGTGGCTCCGAGCAGTTTTGCTGCTCCTGGAGAGGTGATTGTAATATCACCGACCAAGGGTTCTTCCTTGGTTGAATCTATTCCTGTTCCTCCGAGGAGGCTGAAGAAGAGCTCCTCGGTCAATTTGGCTGACACCATCACTCAGCCCACAACTGTTGGGACAGGGGTTCCTACTTTTGTTCCTCCAAGCTCTGCCATGAGCTCGGTAAAGTCTTGGATCATTCCCGAGGTCCAAGGTACTGAAGAAAATCTTACTCGAGACATGGTCACCTCGTTAGCTTCTCGTCACCTTGCTTCTGTAAGTCTTCTTACTTTGAACTTTTCATATTTCCTTTGTTATTTCTGTTTCTGACTTGCTTTCTTTTTACTTTCACAGTTAACGAGTTGCTTTAATATAATCCTAAAGAAGGATGAAGCAATTAAAGCTTCATGCTCCTCATCTAGTGTGGAGGGAGCTCTGGCAGAAGCCATCAAGTTTTTGGACGATTCTCGCCAGATATTTGCTACTGACAAGGCTGTTTGGGAGAAAAAGCTTGCCTCCACCGAGCAAGAGAAAGCTCGAGCTGTTGATGCCTCCAAGGAGTTGGAGAAGAGAATAAATGCCCTGGAGAAAGCAAATAAGGAGCTCGAAGAGAAGCTCAAAACTGCTGGGGAGCTTGAAGATAAGCTCAAGGCTGCTGAGGAGGAGCTGGCTCAACTTAGGGAAGTAGGTCGGCAGAAGGAGGAGATCGAAAACAAATTAAAAGATGTTGATAACCTGTTGTCCGAGAAGCTCTCCTCGGAGAAATTGAAGAGGAAGATGGCTGTGAAGAAGTCCTTCAGCGCTGGCTGGGACAAGGGGTGGAACAAGGGGTTGGCTGCCATGGTGTCGCAAGTAGACTATGGCAGCCTCAAATACTTTAGGGATGGATGGGTTGTTGCTCTCCAGGAAATGAAAGTTGATGAATCTTCTGAGCTTTTCCAGCAACACATTCCTGGTCCCCCTCCAACCCCAGAAGATCTTGAAGAGGACGAAGCTGCCTCAGAAGAGTCTTCTATGGTGATGAGAGATAATCCCCCAGACATTCAGCCTGCTGCCGAGGAACTTCAGCAGATTGTTACCTCCTCCGAGCAACTGCCAGTGCTCCCCGAGCAACTATCCATTCCCTCCGAGCAACCTACTTCCTCGTCCCAGCCTCCCGAGAAGATTTTGGGAGACAAAGAAAAGGTGTAGAGTTGTTCGGGTTTCTCTTTATCTTTTTCTTTTTCAAATGTAACCCACATATGTAACTCTGAACTTTATGATCTAATAAAACTTGGACTTTTTTGCATACTGTTGTTTATCTTCTATTCATACTCTGCTTATATTTCTTATTGATGATTGTTCTTTCTTTCTCTGCTAGTTTTTGGCCAGGATGGAATTACTATCTGCCCATGATACTAAGTTGCTGCGACAATGTAATGAATATTTTAAATCTGGTCATACAGACCTGAGTGCAACACAAGTTATCGACATCCTCGTCCAGGATGCTTCAGAACAGGCAGTTGAAGCATATCAATATCTGAAGTGTCTACTTGATCGAGCGGTGGCCAATAATGTGGACTATTATGATATGATCGAGGATCTCCAAGGCACCCTCGAAGACCTTCAACTTCAATACAAAGAATTCACTGCCATGTTGCATGAGGGGTACGAGAAGAAGTACAAGCTGATCATTGTCGACAAGGGCTACGAGAAGCTTTTTGCTGGGTACGATGTGAGGGAGAGAACCCTGAAAGGTGAGGTCGAGGAATGCAGACAGACTGCCGAGTTGCTGGAGCAAGAGAACAACAACTTGCAGAAAGAGCTATCACAGTTGAAGTCTGCAGCCTCTTCTTCAAAAGCCTTAATCCCAGTGACCGATGAGGGATTTTCATTCCGGGAAGTTGAGAACGCCAACTTGAGGGACGAGTTGGAAACTTTGAAGAGGTCTGGCCCTTCCACATCTTCTCGGGGATAAGGAAGAGCACCTCGGGGATGAGCTAGAGCAGCTCAGATTCCTGTTGAGGAACAGAGGACTCAGTCTGCCCTAGAGAACTAGGCCTGCCAGCTGATGGCGAAGAACCAGGCTTTGACTGAAATGTTAAAGAAGATCAGGGACTTGGAAGAGCAGCTCTCTGAGCATAAATCTACCTTGGAGGACAAAGAGCTCTTCGTCAAAAATCTCCACGAGCAGTTGGACAGACTAATATATCAGTTCCACAAACAGCCCAGGGAGTTCTGGATGGCTGGATACAATGAAGCGCTCTACCACTTGGATGATCGTATCCAGAATGCCAATAATGAGGGCTACAAACAAGGCTGGTTGAACGCCTTAGGTGTGCTGTAGCTCGAACAGGGTCATTACCTGTGGGACTACCACGATCCCGGGTTGCTCGACTTACCTGTGCTACCATACAAATTGGATATGAGTTAGATCCCTACATGGGCCATTCCTTGGAGCTTGATTTCAAAGTATCTCGGTGACTACAATCTTCATTTAAAAGCCGAGATATCTCATCCCGAGCATCTTTTGGATCGACCATCCGTGATGAATGTCAGGATGTTGAAGGATCTCAACTTCATCAATTCTCTTCTGGCTTTAAATGATCCGCCTGCTGGCGAGGAACCTGTGTCGAAAGCAGAGGGGAAAAGACCAGTAGAATAGGAATTTTTGATGTAATAGTTAGTATATATTTCAATATCAATGTAACTTTCATTTCATTATCAATGTAATTCATTTTGAATTCAATGAAAGACTTTCATTTTTATTCGCTATTGTCTTATAACACTTTATATTTGTGCATGCATATCTGATAAAAAGATAACAATATTGTGTAGTTTGAACTTGTGATAGTCATTTGGCAAAAATAACATTTTGTTTCTCGACTAACTTAGTAATAATTACGAGTATCAAAAATGTTGCTCGATAATTTAATAATAAAGTTTTGTTTCTCGATCAACTTAGCAATAAAGTAATAAGTATAAAAATGTTTAAAATGTTTCCAACCAACCAATGTTGTTAAAAATTCTTCATGTCGACCAACTACAGTTAGTGGGTTTTTATCCCCGACCAGCTATAGTTAGTCTTTTTGAAATAATTTTGCCCATAAAATGTTTCCGACCAACCAAGGTCGGTAAATTTTCCTTGTCGACTAACTACAGTTGGTGGGTTCTTATCCCCAACCAGCCATAGTTAGTAGACTTTGGCGCTTTCTGGAATAATTTTACCTCCCGACCAACATAAGTTGGCATTTTCGAGAATATATTTACCTCCCGACCAACATAAGTTGGCATTTTCGAGAATATATTTACTTCCTAACCAACATAAGTTGGCATTTTTAGGAATATTTTGTTTCCTAGCCAAACAGGTTGGCATTTTTAGGAATATTTTATTTCCTAGCCAAACAGGTTGGCATTTTTAGGAATATATTGTTTCCTAGCCAAACAGGTTGGCATTTTTAGGAATATTTTGTTTCCTAGCCAAACAGGTTGGCATTTTTAGGAATATTTTGTTTCCTAACCAACCGAGGTTGGTATTTTTAGGAATATTTTGTTTCCTAGCCAAACAGGTTGGCATTTTTAGGAATATTTTTGTTTCCTAGCCAAACAGGTTGGCATTTTTAGGAATATTTTGTTTCCTAACCAACCGAGGTTGGCATTTTTAGGAATATTTTTGCTGAGTAGTCTGATCTTTGCCGAGTTTTGCCGAGTAGTGTGTAGCACTAGTATTCCCCGAAAAATTCTCAATAAAAGGAAAAACTTTGGCAGAATATCTTCATTTTATTCATATTGATGGAACTGCATTACATGGGAATATACATCACTGATAATACTTGCGCAGGTGCTCTGCGTTCCATGCATTCTTAAACTCCTCCCCCTCTAGAGTTGCTATTCGGTAAGTTCATGGTCGAACAACTTCTGTAACTCGGTATGGTCCATGCCAATTTGCCTCCAGTTTATTGTGCTTTTGAATTACTTTCTTTAGCGCATAGTCTCCTTCTTTCAGGTCGCATTTCTTCACCCTCTTGTTGTAAAACAAAGTTGTTCGCTGCTGGTATGCAACATTTCTGATGGCTGCTTCTTCTCTAACTTCCTCGAGCATGTCTAAATCCAGTCTTCTCATTAAGTCGCTGACAGGGTTATTGAAATTCAGTACCCTGTGTGTTGGGAGGCCCAACTCGGCAGGTATAACAACTTCACTTCCAAACGCCAGCATATATGGTGATTCTCCAGTTGCTACTCGGGGAGTAGTTCGGTAAGCCCAGAGTACTGATTGTAGCTCGTTGATCCAATTTGATTTTGCATCATCCAGTCTTTTCTTCAAGCCATTTAGCAGCGTTCTGTTTGTCACTTCAGTTTGTCCATTGCTTTGAGGATGGCCTGGTGCTGAGTGGACCTTCAAAATGTTTGATTGATGGCAATAGGCAACGAACTCCTCGTTATCAAATTGTGTTCCATGGTCTGTGATGAAAGCATGAGGAAGACCATATCGATAAATGACGTTCTTTCAAAAAAATTGGTACACATTCTCGTACGTCATATCAATGAGTGGCTCAGCTTCTACCCACTTAGTAAGATAATCCACTGCGACGACGAGGTATTTGAACCTTCCTCGGGTCCTTGGCAGTAGCCCAACCAAATCAATTCCCCACATGGCAAATGGCCAAGGGGAAGTTATGGGTGTCAACAATGCTTGTGGAGTTCTTCGGATGGAGGAAAAGCGCTGGCATTTATCACATTTCTTGGCATAGGCTACACAATCGGCTCTCATCGTCGGCCAGTAGTATCCCTGCATCATCATCCTTTGCAAAAGCGTCCGACCTGCTACATGTGCTCCACAGGACCCTTCATGGATCTCTTCAATCAAATCTTTCATCTCGGAGGGATGTACACATCTCTGCAAATCTGCCATAATTCCTCGTCTATACAGAATACCGTTAGTTAATTCATACCGAGCAGCTTTAAACTTTAATTTCTTGGCTGCGATCTTGTCAATTGGTAATTCTCCCTCTTCAATATATGCCCTGATGGGATCCATCCAAGATGATCCTAAATTAAGGGTAATAAAGTTCATCGTCAGATCTTCATCTATACTCCGACCAGTCAACACTTCAATTGAGATTGTTCGTCGTAGCTCGGTGCGAGTAGCTGATGCTAGTCAAGCTAGGGCGTCTGCTCTCGCATTCTCCATTCTTGGTATTCTGACTAGCTGAACAGCGGTAAATTCTGACACCAGCTCCTTTGCCTTTGCATGATATCTGATCATTAATTCTCCTCTAACTGCATATACTTCCAATATTTGATTTACGATCAATTGAGAATCACTGAAGACAATAATCTGCTGCGCCTCCATAATTTTTGCCAAACTAAGTCCTGCAATCATGGCCTCATACTCAGCCTCATTGTTGGAAGCTTTGAATTGGAAACGCAGGGCATATTCCATGTCGACCTCGTCTGGCGTGCTCAAAACTATCTCCGCGCCACATCTTGTAGTGCAGGATGAACCATCTACATATAACCTCCATATAGTTAACTCGTCTTTAAATTTCTGATCAGTCAGAGTTCCTCGGTGAAATATTTTTTGCTTCCTTTCATCCTCCCCGGATTTTTCTTTATCTTCGTCGATCATCTCTTCTTTCCCTTTTACCAATCGGAATTGGTCTGAGCTCGAATTTGATGATTTTGTAAATCCACTTGCCCTTTTACCAATCGGAATTGGTTTGAGCTAGTGTTTGCTGATCCTGTAACATCCACAGGTTGATCAGCGAGCAACTTTTGCTCCTCGGGGGTATCAGGATAGGTGAACTCTGCTATAAACTCTGCTACAGCCTGCCCATTTAGCGATGATCTGGGTTCATAAACTATATCATATTCATCGAGCTCTATTGCCCAGTACATCAATCTCCTTGATTTTTCTGGTTTATGAAGGGCTTGCCTTAATGGCATATCGGTATATACTACTATGGTATGAGCCTGGAAATATGGCCTCATTCTTCTACTTGCCTCAATAAGCGCCAGTGCTAACTTTTCCAACCTTGGATATCTGATCTCTGCTCCTCGGAAGGCCTTACTTGTGTAGTAAATTGGTGTTTGCACTCCATTCTCCACTCTGATCAACGCCGAGCTAACTGCATTCTCGGACACTGCAAGGTACAAATATAATTTTTCTCCCATCACTGGCCTGGATAACAATGGAGGTGCTCCCAAGTATTTCTTCAAGTCTTGAAAAGCCTTCTCACATTCATCATTCCACTCAAAAGTCTTTTTTAGTGTCTTGAAGAATAGGAGACATCTATCAGTTGCTCGTGACACAAATCTGTTGAGTGCTGTTACTCGTCCTGTGAGACTCTGCACTTCCTTCTTCGTCGTTGGAGATCGCAGCCCCAATAGAGCTTTGATCTTTTCAGGATTTGCTTCAATGCCTCGTTGATTGACAATGAACCCGAGAAACATGCCTTCTCGTACTCAAAATATGCACTTCGTCGGGTTCAGCTTCATTTGATATTTATCCAATTGATCAAAATTCTGACTTAAGTCAACTAGATGATCGGAAGCTTTCTTGCTTTTCGTCAGCATGTCGTCAACATAGACTTCCATATTGCAACTGATTTGTTCAGCAAAGACCTTGTTCATCAGCCGCTGATATGTCGCACCTACATTTTTCAAACCAAAAGGCATAACATTATAACAATAAGTTCCCCTAGGGGTAATAAAAGAAGTACTCTCCCTATCTTCAAGTTTCATTTTGATCTGATTGTAGCCAGAATAAGCATCCATGAAGCTCAGCAACTCGTGTCCCGAGGTAGCATCCACCAGTTGATCAATTCGGGGCAGTGGAAAGTGATCTTTTGGCCATGCTTTGTTGAGGTCGGTGAAGTATACACACATCCTCCACTTGTTGTTTTTCTTCTTTACCATCACCACATTGGCTAACTAGTCTATATATTTAACATCTTCAATGAAACAAGCTTTCTGGAGCTTCTCGACTTCCTCCTGTATAGCTTGATTCTTCTCGGGACTGAATACTCTTATTCTCTGCTTCACAGGCTTGATCTCTTTATTCACATTGAGCTCGTGACATAAGAAGTTTGGGTCTATCCCAGTCATATCTTCATGAATCCATGCAAAAGTTTGTCATCTGCTTCTAAGGAAAGTTATCAATTCCTGTTTTAATGAGGCTTCCAATGACGAACCTACTTGAGTAGTTCGCTCAGGGTGTTCGTCGTCCAGAATGATGTTTTCAGTAGCTTCTACCACTTGACTCTTCACGAGTTGCGACTCATCTCGAGGATCCAATGTTTCAATCTCTGCACCTTCATCGACTTGATAGGTAGTAGTCTTTTTCTTTTATTCCTCCAATTCTTCTTGCTCGGCGGATGAATAATAGCATTCCCGAGCTACTTTCTGATCACCTTTGACAACTCCTACTCCAAAGTTTGTTGGAAATTTTAGGCACTGATGCACTGTAGATGGTACAGCCTCGAACTTCTTCAATCCTACTCTTCTCATGATGATATTGTAGGATGATTGGACATTCTTATCCATCACGAAAAAATGTATTCTTTATGTCCGACAAGCAGGCCACGTACCAATGAATATATCCAACTTGATCGTCCCAAGTGGAAATAATTTCTCGCCAGCAAAACCGATGAGGGGTCTGTGGTAAGGCTCCAGTTGAGATAGCTTTAGATTTAAACTATCGAAGCACGAGTAGAACATGATGTCTGTCGAGCTACCATTGTCGACCAGTACTCTTGAAATCATAACCTCCTTCATCCTCATTTTGATCACCAGTGGATCATCGTGAGGATATAGAACACCTGCGAGGTCATTTTTTGAGAACCCAATGACCAACTTCTCTTTGTTCACCTTTCTCGGGCAATCCTCCTCAGCTAGATTTATTCGCTGAATGTACGAGCAAGCTTGAGCCTAACCGAGGTAAGCTTTTCTCTCTGCAGTAAGGTCTCCTCCCCCTGCATCTCCACCTGTTATAACATTACAGTCAAACGACCCAAAGCGTATTAAAAATACCTCTCGTTTTGGCTGCCTTGGTCTCTTGGGAAGATCGGGTTCGTCTTCTGGATCAACTTCATGGTTTCTTTTCTTATTCTCCTCTGCTCGACGAGGAGATCTAGACCTCTCTCTTACTCGGTTGTTATTTCTTCTTTCGTTTCCACGATCAATATACTTTGACAGCTTTCCTCGTTGGATGAGTGTTTCGATCTCCTTCTGAAGAGCTATGCAATTTTTGTTCATATGGCCATGATCTTTGTGAAACTCGCAATATTTTTCCCTATTCCTCATGTCAGGGTCTGCCTTCATTTTCTTTGGCCAGTTTAACTCCTCGCTGTTCTTAATTTCTTCCAGGACGTGGTTGATATCTACCTTCAAAGGAGTGTAATTATCAAATTTCTTCAATACCTCCCACGACGACCTATTTTTGGATTGTTTGTCACCACCATTGTTCTTATGCTCTTTCTTCTTGGCTTTGTCGACTTCCACCTTGGTTTTTTTATCCATATTCTTCTTCGCAGCCATAGCCTCTTCGGCATTCATGATTTTGGCCACTTTTGCCATCAATTCTGACATAGTTGTGGGTGGATCTTTGGCCAAAGTGTAATATAACTTGTTAGGCAACAACCCACTCATCAAGGCAGTGATCGCTGTCTTCTCCTCATAATCAATGACTTCAAGTTTCTCGTTATTAAAACGAGTTATATAATCTCTGGTACTTTCACCAGTTTTTTGTCTAACACTTAACAGATGTGCTACTCGTTTAACTGGCCTTGCCCCAAAGCATAAATTTCCAATGAATAACTCGACCAGTTGAAAGAAAGTTGAGATCTTACCCAGAGGAAGATTATTATACCATATTTGAGCAGATCTGGTAAGAGTTCCCGAGAATGCCCTGCATCTCATCTCGTCTGGGACAGCATAGATGTCGGCAGCAGCTTGATATTGTTCTATATGAAGAACATGGTCAGTCTTTCCATCATATTTGGGGGTCACAACAGGTGATTTGAACTTTGATGGTGTTGGAAAATCTACAATGGCCTGGACAAAAGGTGTTCCTCGAACAGAGGTTCATTGTAAAGGGTTCTTGGTTTTAACCATTTCCCCTAATCTATCCTCCAGCCTTTGAATAGAACCTTTCCATGCATCATTTCCTTCTTCGGACCTATTGGTTCGAGCAGCTGATCGCGTTGAAGTGGCTTCCTGGGATCTATCTTGACGAGTAGCTGGTCGCGACTGGGCAGATCCTTCCCTTAAGGCTGTTGATCGTCGAAAGCTCCTCGACGCTGCATTAAGAGGACTTTTGTTCCTCCTAGGGCCTAATCGGTCGAAAGGAGAAACCCTACTTAATCTTTCCAATGCGCTGGTCCTTTCTGGAGAGAGAGTGACACGTTGTTCAGTATCTGTGGCTCGCACTGACGAAGTTCGTCCAGGTTGATAAGAAAAGTCTTCAGATTCTTCATTACAATGTGAATTGGTAGGCCTAGTACGTGAGGATGGTGCGCGGGTGTTTCTTTGAATACTCCATGGTCCTGAATGGGCTGACGCACCGCCATGAAGAGTTTGGATGAGTTGCCGCATTGTTTCTTGCATGACGGTCTGGCCCTGAGCCAGATTTGTCATTATTCCGGCCAGATCTGGAATATTTGGCAGAGCAGATGGATTTGGAGGGATTCCAGCGTTTCGATTGCTGAATTCTGGAATATCAGCCATTCGTAATGGATTATTTTTTGGTGAAAAATGATATTACCAGTCGTTTCCCACAGACGGCGCCAATCTGTTGATGTAAAAAATTAGATCACTCTAATTATTCAATCATAGATAAATAAATGAGACAAAGAATTTTTAAAGTGGTTCAGCCTAATAAGAATAGCCTACGTCCACTGTTTTGGTATTGTTGTTTGTATGGGAATTCTCGATTACAAGTTCTATCAAAAAATTCCGATCTGGATTCGGCCCCCCTTACAATGAGGATTGTACAATGTATTTATAGCCCTAAGGCTGTAATGTGAAAGGGTAATACATTAAATGAGGTACATATGAAAGGGTAATACATTTAATGCCCCTTAAGCCTGTGCGTCAGAATGATAAGCATTTAATGAATCAGTTGAACTGTTGGTTATCCAGCTATGAATGCTCGGTTCGAGGTGCAGCTCGGACCGCCTGAGCTGCTCGGACCGCCTAAGCTTCTCGGTATTTAAGAGTTCCTCGGAGCGTATGAGTTCCTCGGGGAGTCAGTGTTCCTCGGGGAAATAGTCTTCCTCGTTGTAGTCTTGTTCCTCGGAGCGTGTGAGTTCCTCGGAAGTGTTTGTTGCTGCTATGTAGATTGTCACGTGTCTTTATTCAATTGGGCCATGTCAGCAGATTAAATTTGGTATCAACACTAAGTAAACAATATTTTCAATTCCTTATGTTTTTGCAAAATATATTTTATGTAATATAGGAAAACTGTTCTCAAAAAAGAGTTTTTATTTTCTTTTTTTTACAAAACTAAGACGCAATAAGAAAAAAAAAATTAACAAAATGTATGAAATTAAAAAGAAAAAATATTTAAAAATTACGAGAACTGATTCAAACAGTATAAATTTTTCTATATTGAGAATTTTAAGTGAATTATTAGTTCTCTTTACCCCTTAAATATATATGCCTAATAATAAGAAAAAAATATATATGGAGCAAGTTTCTAAAAGGCGTGAGGCGTGGTCGAGGCGTAGAGGTCAAGCCTCAAGCCTTAGGAGCGTAAGGGTGCCTAAACGAACCCTAATAGTAAAAAGATGTTTTTTAACTATTTTAATTATTCTAAGGCCAGTAATATAATAAAATAATATATACCTTGAATTTTGAAAATATATCCGTATGTGGTAGCTATTTTTCTCATATGAATGCTCCATAATCAATATACAAAATGTATGTCTCAACATTTAATAAGCAATATACAAAATGTATTTTTCATAATTCAACAATGAGAGCTTGACAAATAACTCCTATTTACATAAAACATTTCATAATAGGCCCTAACAAAATATTTTTTTCTCAATTGGTCCTATTACATATAGTGAATATTCACTGCATGTTAACAAATATGGCCTATTAAAGCAAAAGTCTTTTTAATGGGACTTGTTAGAGCAAAAAAAGATCGTACGACCTATTTGATTACATACTTAGTAAAGTAAACTAATTGGTAAAAAACCTTTCAATAATCAATATCAACAATCATTCAATAATTGATAATCAATAATCAATAATCAATACAAATTGATTCAATATAAGAAATGTATTTTCACCTTTTAAATGAAATAAATAG
Organism: Sambucus nigra; assembly: GCA_949130495.1. NCBI lineage: Eukaryota > Viridiplantae > Streptophyta > Magnoliopsida > Dipsacales > Adoxaceae > Sambucus > Sambucus nigra. The sequence continues at coordinate 104,134,546 of OX422224.1, forward strand.
ACTTTTGGTCGGAAGTCGATCAACAATGTAGGATTTTTTTAGACGAGAGGTAGAGAGGTTTGGGATATTGTTTGTCTTTTGATTGTTTTGGACGAGTACTGGTCTGGTTTGTAAAAAAAGTCTTTAAAAGGTGATATCGTTTCACTAGAGCATTTTTTTTCAAAAAAAAAGTGCGCCTCAAACTTTTTACCAAGACTAATGCATATGCACCATGTTTCTCCTAAGCCTCAAGCTTAGGCGCACCTAGGCAAAGTCTAAGCGTGCCTTATAGAACACTGATATGGAGATTGGATCACTCATTTCATATTTACAGTAAGTTAAGCTTTAAAAGTTCTTAATTAACCTAGATTATGCTAAGGTTATTTAATGCAGATTGCATTTTCAAATATTTGGGTCATTGTTTCTGATGAAAACTGCATAAAGATTTCAAAAGTTAAAAGTTAACTTTACCCATGTCATAGATTGTTAAAAAAGATAACATTTATTAAAGGGGTATACCCACAGATCTCATAACCAAGATTTTAAGAAATCTCGTGTCCCCAATATGCGGGAGTTGAATAGTATCTCGTGTTTAAGACACGGACGATGAGTAGTGGTAATGTTTCAGAACTTAATGCTTAACTCTTGCATTTCGTTCAATATGTAACGACCACAATTTGATAGCCTATTTACATATTCGATCCCACAATTTATTGTTCTCTAATTGAATTTCACATTAACATCTTCATATGTTTTTTGCGACTTGAGAATAGTATTTCCATTAAGACACAATGAATTCGGTGGGTTACGTTTTAAAAGTAAAGCAAAAAAAAAAGTAGAAAATAAAGATAACTATTTTGAAAAGTTAAATTATAGAATTACATGATGAATTAGATTAGTTGTTGGTGCTCGAGAGGTGGAGTGGGTTGTGTGTTGCCTAAAATATTATCCAAGGGTAAAGCTTTTCATTAGGGGTAGTTTGGTATTTTTTTTTACTTTGCCTTACGAAATAATACCATAATTAGATACAATCCCCCGCTTTAAAAAACTTAGACTAAATTCTTCTCATGTGCATCATTCTGCTTGTACCTAATTATTAAACTTTTAAGGGTTAATTATAAATACGACATTATCTCACACTATATAGTAAAAGAAAGGGTAATAGGCAATAAGTCACATTGACTCGGTCAATGATGCAAGAGAGCATTTAACTGGGTCAATGGCGTGAGATGTCCAATTTCGCTAACTCAACGCATTAAAATGACCAACATATCCAAAAATATCTTTGACAACTAACTACCTTATTTTTCTCCCAAAAGCCCATCAATCCTTTAAAAGTCCACAACTTCAAATCTACAAATCCAAAATTCACAAAATTTATATATTTGGAATATACTCTTAGATCTATCAAACAACACTCATATTCGATATTTTTTGACGAAAAAATCGAAACTTATAAATTTACTATTTATGTAAAACCTCAATTTTTCCGGCAAAAAACCCTTTATCTCCAGCTTCGGCGATGGGGGCGCTGACGCTGAGCAAAAAAATAAAAGAAATAAACGAAGATAGAGAGAAAAATGAGAAGAGAGAAACACTCCGACGAACTTCTCCGACAGACTGTTCCGACGAGTCTTCGATGGGCTAGGGGCGAGGGTGGGGTGCTAGAGAAATATATATATATATATATATATATATATATATATATATATATATATATATATATATATATATATAATGTGTTTATTTTTAGAAAGAGAGTAAGTGAGTTTAAATGAGTATGCGTGATGAGTACATTTGTCTAAGGATAAAACTATGTAGACCCACAAAAAAATCCAAAACCCATACCCACCGCATTAAACGTTTATACCTTATGGTTGTGGGTTCCGCCAGGGTATTGAAATGGGTCACAGCCACTGCATTAAAAGCTTGAACCCACTTTTGTCTTGTTAGGCGGGTACACATTTTGGTTTTTTTATAGGTATGTGTAGTGTTACTCTTTATCTAAATATACGTGTTTACTAGACCTGGCAAAATGAGGCACGACACGAACCGACACGAAGTTATAAGTTAATGGGTGGACCCTTAATGGTTTCGGGTCATATGAGTGCCAACCCGATAAGAGACGATAGTTAACAGGTCGGGTTAGGGTTGACCCCCTTCACCCCTTAATGCTTGATAAAACCCGTTATGGCGCAATTGTTTAAGTAAATAAAATATGCTTTCTCAACTTATAAATAATTTATGTAGCATAATTTTAATTTAATCATAATGAATTTTACTAAATTAGAGATTTAGTAATGTCAATGAATTAATGGGTCTATTTGGGTTCAAAAATGACATAATATGTCAACTTGTATACAATTCAAAATAATTCATTATCTTAATGGGTATTAACGAGTGAACACGACACGATAACATAACGGGTTGAGTTTGAATATAATTTTTTCACACGATAAAAAGTCACCCGTTTAGACACGAACCCAATAAGACCCGAACACGATAAAAACGACACGAACACGACTCGACACGACCTATTGACTGGTCTAGTGTTTTGTAATGAAATATGATTTGATCCATTAAAAAAAAGTCAATGAACTTTTTGTGACAACCCACTCATCAATATAAGGGGTCGCCAGCCCGATACTCCAATAATAAAGGGACTCATAGATGGACCATTCTCAGCATCACAATAATACAATAAGTATACGGGATAACCACCCTATATTTCAGAAAAACGGGTTGCCAAAAATTTAACTTTATAAGTTAAGGAAAACATCTAAGCAACCCAATTTAAAAAGAAAGTGGAAACCCAAAAGAACTTATATTTCATTCGCATCAAGTATACAATAAGGGGACCGAATATGCTGTCGGTCAACAGTCTCTTACAACAACATTCAACAAGTTCATTAAGTTACATAATACATTACAATATGCAAATACAAAAGCTTGGGCCACACGCCCGAGTAAATGACCCGATCATAACTAGAGTACAAAAATGACGGCGTCTATAACAACATATCCCGTAATATCCGCAAAGTATCACGGCTCCCCAAAAACACCGGAGTAGGAAAGTCAGAACGGGCGTCCTAGCGGCAGAGCACCTGAGCAAACATAAGATTCATGCACAATAAGAAATATGAATGGGTCAGGGCCCGATTTTATATGATCACCATATGAATAAAGAGTATGGCAGTTATGAATACTTAATCATGATTGATAAAGATAAGAATCTACCTACACAATCTCAAAGCATAAACTAAGGAAATTAAATAATCATAAGTTTTATTTAGTTATGCAAGAGGATATGAATGAATAACATTAATTAAAATCTCCATCATTTACACTGATTCATTTTATCGTTCCATATCTCATTATGAAACATAATCACAGTTATTTTCTATTTATGGCATTTATCATAAATCAAGTCCAACTTGAATAAGAATAGTTATATTCATCTATATATAACGATTCTAAGACCGTCCGACCGGGTTTCCCCACTGTGCGAACCCCTAAATGACTATCATCTTTCAGGGCCTATCAACCAAGACAACCTGGGCATCCTAACGCAACGTCGGGAAATGGCCATATACCTGCGAGTGAGTCATAACCATACCCGAAATTACCCCACATCGCACAATAAATACAACATACATAATAACCGATCATATAGCCTAGGACTATATTCACCCTGTATTCACTAGCCAGGGGACTTCACCTCATGCGTGTGATTCCCTTATGATAGCATTTAGAGAGTTGTGTTTAAGTAAATGATTATTTACCATTTCCATTTCCATTTTAATAGATACATCACATTTTATCCAGAGCCATACATATTTCATGCCATCATTATAACTTCCATGATTAATGAACCTCTTATTCATACTCTAAGAATTTATGGTGTCACTATAAACCCCCAAGTCTAGCATACCTCAATTGAGCTTCTAAAGTCTCCCAATATGACCTTACAACTCCTAGTCTCATAGTAATTAACTAAAGGAAAATAATGCCCTAACATCAATTTGTACACTCCCGGAATAAGCCCCATTTAATCCATTTCTAATGTAGGGTAGTTAACTAACTCATCTAGGACTCTAGGACTCTAAGTTTACTTCATACAAGAAGGTTCCTAAGTCCTAAGCCTAAAGAAAAAAGGGTGAAAATTGAGTTAGAAAAATAACTCAAAACAACATGATTCGCCCCAAGCAGCGAATCGATTGGCCCAAAAGCGAATCGATTCGCCCAAAAGAACCCAACTTTCTGTTTCAGCTGAATCGATTCGGCCTTAACCCGAATCGATTCGGGTCCCCAGACCTGTAACCTGACCCCTTAGCGAATCGATTCGCCGTAGGACCGAATCGATTCGCCCTTGCGAATTTGCCAAGAAAAGGGCTACGGGTTATGAACCCTAATTTTCTCCAAATCCCATTTCTACTCCAACCAACATCATTAATCCAACCCACCAAAACATAAATGCATTTAGCTACTATCATTTACACAAATAAACATCCAATTCAACTTCTAAGGGTTTAAAACCTACAAATCCCTCAAAGTCCCAAAGTAGATAAACCATAACAACTATACAACAATCAATACAATTTATTCACCTTAAATCACGTATTAGCAAGTAGAAAACTTGCCTTGAGGTAGAAATCTCAGATTTCCTTTGATAGCAAGAACTATAATCTTCAATCTCCAATTTTTCTTCTTTTTCCTCTATTTTCTCCATAATTCTCTTCCTCTCTCTTTCTCTATAGGTTAGTAAATACACACTTAAGAGAATAAAATGAGGTGCAAGACTTAAATGTGACTTTAGTCTAAATTCCCAACTTAAATTATTAATACCTCATTAAAATGACTCGCAACTACGCATTTAAGCTATAACCAGTCAAAAGTGCCCGAAACATAAAAATACAATATGATACTTATTTCGACTATCTCGCACATTTTGGGACTAACTACGCTCTCTAAATTGGCATTCGGCTAATTTTATAAATCATTTCAAGTTTCGGTTTCATTTATACCATAAATGTCATTTAAAGCGTATGACACCATAAAACGTAGCATGATGATATTTACATACACACAGTAAATATGCAACAATCTAGTAAATATTATCTTTCAACTCATTCAATTAATATTTACTCCATTTTCCAACATTTTATATAATTACTTCACACAGTAAATTAATATAAAATAAGTTCTCAAAAGTTAGGGTTGTTACATACTTCCCCCCTTATGAGGGAATTTTGCCCTCAAAATTCAGGCGTACCTTGTATACAGAGATGCGGATACTTTTCCCGCATATCGTCCTCGTGCTCCCACGTTGATTCCTTGGCGTCGTGATGACCCCATTGGACTCACACCAAGGGCACCACTCGAGATCTCAATTTACGCTCTCCATGCTCTAAGATTGCAACCGGTTGTTCTTCATACGAAATATTGGGGTGCAAATTGATATCTTCCTAAGGAATATGCCAAAAGGCTCCTTCACACCTCTTATACTTTTTCAAAGAGGAAACATGGAACACATCATGGATTTGTTGTACGTGTTCCGGTAAGGCAAGTTGATACGCCACTGGACCTACCTTGGCAATAACAGAAAAAGGCCCAACATAGCACGGCTCAAGCTTTCCTTTTTTCCCAAAGCGCTTTATACCTTTCATTGGCGATACTCTCACCAAGACTTAATCTCCAACTTCCAACTCTATATGCCTTCTATTCGCATCGACATAACTCTTTTGGCGATCTTGAGCTATTCTGATGCGATCCCGGATGAGTTCAATCTTGGAAGAAGTATCCTGGATCATTTCAGGTCCAAGAAATTTATTGTCCCCCACCTCCAACCAACAAGTGGGCGATCTACAAGGCCGGCCATAAAGTGCTTCATAGGGTGCCATCCCAATAGTAAATTGGTACGAATTGTTATAAGCAAATTCGACCAAAGGGAGATATTGTTCCCAACCACCTTTGAAATCAAGCACACACATTCGGAGCATATCCTCTAACATTTGGTTGACTCTTTCTGTCTGCCCATCTGTTTGAGGGTGATAAGAAGTACTCAATTTCAATTCGGTTCCCATAACTTCTTGGAAACTTCGCCAAAAATGGGAAACAAATATCTTATCTCTGTCGGAGACTATATTTATTGGCACCCTGTGGAGTCTAACAACCTCCTAATAAATAGCCGGGCATAACGAGCAGTATTGTAATCGGTGCGTACCGGTAAGAAATGTGTCGACTTAGTCAAATGATCAACAATAACCCAAATAGAATCATGATCATTTTGTGACATTGGCAATCCCGTGATGAAATCCATCGATATACTCTCCCACTTCCATACCGGAATTTCCAATGGTTGCAACAAACCTGTTGGTCTTTGGTGGTCTACTTTCACCAATTGACAAGTAGTACATTGGAAAACAAACTCGAAAATATTCCGCTTCATGCCCGCCCACCAGTATTGACGGCACATGTCTTGGTACATTTTGTTCCCACCAGGATGCACTGAAAATTTAGACCCATGAGATTCTGTCATCACGGCCCGTCTTAAATCCCTTTCGTCTGGGACAATGAGTCTCCCGTGGAAGCGTAACCTACCCTCCGAGCTTATAGAGTGGGATTCTGCTCCATCAGTCAACAATTGGCGTATATAGTCCTGACAATCTTTATCCCTTCCTTGAGCTTCTACAACCATTACCACAATAATAGGTGTAACAGTCAACACCTACATAAACTCCCTAGCAACCGTGTCTTTCTGACTAAGCTCCTTCCATTTGGCTTTCCATACCTCCGCTAACTCCCCCTCGGGCTTTCGATTCAAAGCATCCGCTACCACATTCGCCTTGCCCGGGTGATAGTGGATGTCAAATTAATAGTCTTTAACAAACTCGAACCACCAGCGTTGTTGCATATTTAAATCTTTCTGGGAAAACAAATATTGCAACGATTTGTGGTCCGTGAAAAGACTAAATTTCTCCCTTAGGAGATAATGCCTCCAAATCTTCAAGGCAAAAACAACTGCGGCAAGTTCCAAATCATGCACCGGATAATTCTTTTCATGGGGCTTTAGCTTGCGAGAAGCATAAGAAATAGCCCATCACTCTTGTTGAAGTACACCTCCTAATCCTTGTAGAGATGCGTCGGCAAAGACTAAATATTCCAATCCTGGCCTTGGTAACGCAAGGACAGGAGAAGAAGTCAACCTATCCTTGAGCTCGTCAAAAGCCGACTGACAAGAATCATCCCATACAAACCTCACCCCCTTCCGGGTTAAATTTATCAAAGGGCTAGCAATTTTAGAAAAATCCTTGATAAACCGACGGTAATAACCCGCCAAACACAAAAAACTACGAATCTCGATAGGTGTCGTGGGCTGATCCCACTCTCTCACCGCAACAACTTTACTTGGGTCTACCGAAATACCCTGGGCTGTCACAATGTGACCCAAAAACTGTACCTCCTACAACCAAAAACCACACTTCTCGAACTTGGCATACAGTTGGTGATCCCTCAACCTTTGCAGGACCAACCGTAAATGAGTAGCATGATTGGCTTCTGCCTGAGAATACACTAGAATGTCATCAATGAACACGATAACAAACTGGTCCAGGAAGTTTCGAAACACTCTATTCATGAGGTCCATAAACACGGCGGGGGCATTGGTTAATCCAAAAGGTATAACCAAAAATTCATAGGACCCATATCTCATTAGGAACGCAGTCTTGGACACATCTTGCTTCCGTATCCGCAACTGGTGATACCCCGTCCTCAAATCTATTTTAGAGAAGTACGACGCTCCCCTAAGTTGATCCCCTAAGTTGATCAAACAAATCATCAATTTGTGGTAATGGGTATTTGTTCCGGATGGTGACTTTATTCAACTCTCTGTAGTCCACACACAACCGGAGAGAACCGTCCCTTTTCTTCACAAATAACACCGGAGTCCCCCACGGCGACGTGCTTCGCCTAATAAACCCTTGTTCTAGCAAGTCCTAAATCTGATCCCTTAACTCCCCCATCTCAACATGATCCATACGATACATAGCTCTAGCAATCGATCTTGTTCCCGGCGCTAAATCAATTATAAACTCAATCTTCCTACTCGGAGGCAAACTCGGTATTTCTCGAAAAACATCTTGGAAGTCTCCAACAACCGAAATCGAATATAAGGAAACGACTACATCTCGAGAAGTCTCCTCCGCGATACAATACAAGTAAGTGCTAGAACCTCCTTCCGAATGAGGCATAGCCACTAAAAACATTTCTTGCCCCGGAATGGCAAAAACTATACTCTTCCCATAATAATTAACTATCGCACGATACTTCACTAGCCAATCCATACTCAGGATTACATCATGCCCGACCATATCAAGGACGAGCAAATCGGCCTCAAAACACAAGTTACCAATATTTATTCCTATTTGTTTACAAACAAAGAAAATGAGTGAACCATCACCCATAGAAGATTCAACACTAGTAAAGGTACTCTCTGCAGATTTAATCAACTCTGTAGACTGAGCAAAGCTTCTAGAAATAAACGAGTGTGTCACACCCGTATCAAACAATACACGACCCATATACCCCTGAATGAGAAACTTACCCTCAATAGCTGGCGACGCTGGCTGGGTCGGAGGAAGCATAGCATCCTGAATGTGGTAAACACGACCATACTGTAGCTGTCCCGGTTGTGAAGGGACAAATGGATTAGGCACTTGTGGCGATAACTGAGCATGTGGTTGCTGTGGAACCCTAGGAAGTTATCCCCCAATCAATTGAGGACACGCCCTCCTGAAATGACCCGACTCTCCACATTAAAAGTATCGATTCGCCATATTCTCCTGATTTCGCCCCCGGTTATTTCTAAACTGCCCAACTCCTTGGCCTAAATGGCCTCTACCCCCCATTACCACCCCGACCTGCTTGTTGCTGTTGCGGGGCACCTTGACCGTGCCTAATATTACTACTACCAACATTGAATCCACAAAAATGCTGTCGTTTAGATAAGTCCCCTTGATGGGGGTCCCTTTCTTTTTGTTTATTTCCCAAAGATTGGGACGAGGGAAATGCTCCTCCTCCTATCCCATTACCTCTGGGTTTCCCATCTTGCCCCAAAACTGCATCCTTCTTACTTTCTTGAACATACAATCGATGTTCCTGACAATGGAGTAACGCCGCATTCATCACATCTTCAAAAGTCTGCAAGGCTGGATTGCCCAACAAATGTTGTCGTATCCTCCAGTGCAAACCTCCAATAAATTTGGATCTCCTCCTCTCCTCCGGAGTCACCTCATCAGGTATAAAACTAGCCAACCGCGTGAATTCCTCTTCATACTCCGCGACTGGACACTCTCCTTGCACCACATCTTGAAGTTTTCTTCTCATCTCCCTTTGAACTGCGGGAGGGAAGTACTTTCGATCAAACAGAACCCATAAATCATTGATGGTCATATCATCTCTCTGCTCTGGTGTAGTCATCGACTCCCACCAATGTAGTGCAACTCCAACGAGTTTAAAAGTAGCAAGGATTTGTTTTCTTTCCTCACTACACTCCACCATATGCAGATGGCGCTGCATATCCTTTTTCCACTGATTAGCTACTATGACATCGGAACCTCCTTGAAATTCTAGGGGATGGCCCTTTAAAAAGGATTCCCTAACTCTCTCCTACGGAGAAGGTCCCGCAGGAGCTTGTACCTCCTGAGCTCGTTGCGGTTGAGCTTGTGGTAATTGCTGAACCACGGCAGTCATCGCTACGTTGATCGCTTGGGACATAATAGTTGCTACCTCAGTAGCATTTATATGTCCCTGTTGTGGCGGGGGAGGACCTACCTCCTCTTCTACAACTCTATTCCTTCTAACGGGGCGACCTCTCTTAGGCGGCATCTGAAACAAAGAAACAATATAATTAGAATACTATTTAGAACAATCTATTTTGCAGAAGGTCGCAAACACATGCATCAAAATAGTCCTAACATTAAGCTCTATATCAAAGAACGCTACGGTAGAACGTTAAAAGTCTGCATAGATCCTAAAGACTCTAGAACCTGATGCTCTGATACCATCTGTGACAACCCGCTCATCAAAATAAGGGGTGGCCAACTCGATACTCCAATAATAAAGGGAATCATAGATGGACCATTCTCAGCATCACAATAATACAATAAGTTACGGGATAACCACCCTATATTTTAGAAAAGCGGGTTGCCAAAAATTTAATTTTATAAGTTAAGGAAAACATCTAAGCAACCCAATTTAAAAAGAAAGTGGAAATCCAAAAGAACTTATATTTCATCCGCATTAAGTATACAATAAGGGGACCGAATATGCTGTCGGTCAACAGTCTCTTACAACAATATTCAACAAGTTCATTAAGTTACATAATATATTACAATATGCAAATACAAAAGCTTGGGCCACACGCCCGAGTAAATGAACTGATCATAACTAGAGTACAAAAATGAAGGCGTCTATAACAACATATCCCGTAATATCCGCAAAGTATCACGGCTCCCCAAAAACACCGGAATAGGAAAGTCAGAACGGGCGTCCTAGCGGTGGAGCACCTGAGCGAACATAAGATTCATGCACAATAAGAAATATTAATGGGTCAGGGCCCGGTTTTATATGATCACCAGATGAATAAAGAGTATGACAGTTATGAATAGTTAATCATGATTGATAAAGATAAGAATCTACCTACACAATCTCAAAGCATAAACTAAGGCAATTAAATAATCATAAGTTTTATTTAGTTATGCAAGAGGATATGAATGAATAACATTAATTAAAATCTCCATCATTTACACTGATTCATTTTATCGTTCCACATCTCATTATGAAACATAATCAAAGTTATTTTCTCTTTATGGCATTTATCATAAATCAAGTCCAACTTGAATAAGAATAGTTACATTCATCTATATATAACGATTCTAAGACTGCCCGTCCGAGTTTCCCCAATGTGTGCGCCCCTAAATGACTATCATCTTCCAGGGCCTATCAACCAAGACAACCTGGGCATCCCAACGCAACGTTGTGAAGTGTCCATATACCTGCGACTGAGTTATAACCACACTCGGAATTACCCCACATCGCACAATAAATACAACATACATAATAACCGATCATATAGCCGAGGACTATATTCACTAGCCAGGGGACTTCACCTCATGTGCATGCTTCCCTTATGATATCATTTAGAGAGGAGTGTTTAAGTAAATTATTATTTATCATTTTCATTTCCATTTTAATATATACATCACATTTTATCCGGAGCCATACATATTTCATGCCATCATTATAACTTCAATGATTAATGAACCTCTTATTCATACCACTACACCAAATCTTCCCATTTGTCAAGGTCATTGACCTTGACAAATTCACCTTGTCAAGGTCAATGACCGTGACATTTCGAGGCGAGACAACTTTTTTTGTCACGATCGTGTCACGGTCATTGACCTTGACAAAAAACTCGCGTTTTGTGTCACGGTCGTGTCAAGGTCAATGACCGTGACACGTTTGTCACGGTTTACAACCGTGACAAAGCCGTGACCCTTTTTTAAAAAAAAATTCACGGTCATTGACCGTGACACGTCCGTGACAACTTTTGTCACGGACTTGTCACGGTCAATGACCGTGACAATTCTGGGCAGAATTTAAAAAAAATCTGCTGGGCAGTATGGCCACTGCCACTGCCCAGCAGTATATTTATACCTGTTATAGCAACGTTGTACCTGTTCCAAACATCATATATCCAACACAAACTAAAGATAATGCAAATATATATTCATGACAGTATAATCCAAATCTTCAAAGTAAAAATAATATACATGACGATATAATCCAAATATAATTAAAATGGACAAACTAGAAAATAATGTTACTATATGTCTTGGATAAAACTGAGGAGGTGAGTAGGCCACACGACATACGAATTGACGCACCCACTAATATACGTCGTGCCGCATTGTTCGCGCAACCACAATAGGGAGTTCTCCTTCCCGGTTATGACATGCGTGACGAGCACCCTGGACTCCATCTGTTGAAGCACACGTCCATGGATTATTCCACCCTCGATGATATTCGGGTCCCTCAACCCCCGCCCTATCCGCTGGCCATCAAATATGTCCAATATGAACACGCTCGGCCAACCAATTGTCGATAATGGTCTGTTGGAGGGCGTCAAATAGGGAAGTGGATCGTCGAAGTACGAACGTGTCGGTGATGAAGCAGCGAGGTCCACATCCTCGTCATCCTGCGCCTCGTCCTCCCGCACCTCCTCGTCCTCCCGCACCTCCTCCTCCACCGCCTTCTCCTTCCCTTTCCCTCTACCTTTCTCTTTACGGTCTCCACCCAACGTACGCTTCATGAATGCGTACATATCTTGGACCGTCGCCTCCAAACGGGACAGCTTCGCGTCGTGTGAATCCACCGTTCGAGCCAACCCGGTGTCGCTCGTCTCCAATCCGATGATCCTAGATTTGGCCACCCGCGAGCTCACTCCCCTTGTCCTCCCCTTGCGATCAGAGCCAAGCACTTGGCTGAGTGCGTCTGTGGACAAAGATGCCTTGTCGGCATCAGACTGCGACTCATGCACTTCCTTAAGCTTTGCCTGAAACGACAAAAAGCACATGATTAGTAAAATAAGTAAACTAAAAAATTATAACGTAATTAACAATAATTAAACTGTCGGATTACTTACAATCGTGGCCGCGACGCTCGGGGACACCTCCTTGTCCTTCCCCTTCTTCGTCCGAAGAGCCACATAAGTATCGAGCCTATGTGGCTTACCCCCTGGCCCACTCACTACCCCCTGAAATAAAATAAAGTAAAGTAAAATTAGTATCGGCCCCGCAAAGTAAAATAATATCCAATAATATATTTCTGTAGTTATAGATAAATTAAATATTACCTTCATCCTATGCTCCACCTCAGCGTAAGAGGTCCGGCCGGAGTAGTGCACGTCCGTCTTTTTAGCCCGATTTTCCCTCCCGATTGGATAGATGCCAATTGTCGATCCTCGATCTCATTGTCAATGAACTTTTGCCATTGTGCCAATGAGATCGGCTCCTTGGGCGGGACGGATCCGCGCCATTGTAAAATGGTCTCTCGTGTTTTTCCAAAGTACCGTGTCCGCATATTTTTTTTTCACGTCTTGTGTTGCTCCCTCAACTGCTCCAAGACGGAATCGCGTAGCTTTGGATCCAAGTTGAATTGTTCCTGTCCAACAAATACAATGTTAGTTGCGAATAAATATAAATATAAATATAAATATAAATATAAATATAAATATAAATATAAATATAAATATAAATTGAAATATTCATATAAATATTACCTGTAGTGCCGCCCAAACAGCTAACTTGAGCTCATACGGCACCTCCTTCCAACTCATAAACCCCGGGCCGATGACCGTCTTTAGCAGCTCGAGGGATCTCGCTAAAAGCTCCGACTTGTTTTCGACGGTAATCCCAAATTTTCCATATATGGATTAATTCTATTACATTTATAATTTAACTAATAGAGTTGAATTTTAATATTAATCCTTTGGTTTATTTAACTAACTTTGGTTTGGTTTATTTCTAGTTGAATCTGAGTTATAATTTTTAGATTATGTATAGGAATTGAATTTTAATATTAATCCTTCATAAATCCCTTGAATACATGCATAAATTTGTAGAGATTGAAATTAAATTGCTTGAGATTGAATTTCTATGTTTCGGGGTCATTATTTGAAAATACTTAATTACCATTTGAAAACCTTTCATAACACACCTATGTATTAAATATGGGTTAGACCTCTTAGCTTGCTCAACCACCCATTTACACACTTACTTTACCTTTTATTTACATTATGGATATTAATCAATTCACACGTTTTTTGTCCACTTCAACCTTTACTGAAACATTTATTAATTCATTCAAGTTAGGTAAAACCACGCAAGTATCTAATACAAATATTATCATTCAACAAATTAAGTCCCATCGATAATAAACCCCCTCCCCCACCCCGCCCCACCCCGCCCCACCCCAATATTTTTCAACACTGTATCCCCCAATAGTAATAATGAATTAACATATAATTTTCAACTCCAACAACATATGCTTCAACTTAACCCAATCTTCCCAATAATACCAACTAATCAACACCCAACATCCAAATCCAACAACATAAGTCTAGAACCAAAGTTTGTACATAATAATTTATAGTCTCCAAGAAAGTACCATTTTTATTCATAATATTTACGATTATCAGTTTCTCGTGTATTAGCCAAATTTCCACCCCACCCTGCCCCCCTCCACCACCCCCTGCCCCACCCCCTGCCCCCTCCCCCACCCCCGCCCCACCCCACCCCCTCCCCCACCCTGCCCCACCCCCTCCCCCACCCCGCCCCACCCCCACCCTGCCCCACCCCCACCCCGTGCCCCACCCTGCCCCACCCCGCCCCACCCCCACCCCCTGCCCCACCCTGCCCCACACCCCACCCCCTGCCCCCACCCTGCCCCACCCCTCACACACGCACACACATACACACATATATATATACACATACCCCCACCCCCTCCCCCATCCTGCCCCACCCCGCCCCACCCCCTGCCCCCCTCCACCACCCCCTACCCCCATCCCGCCCCACCCCCCACACACGCACACACATACACACATATATATATACACATACACACATAAATATACAGACAAATATATATATATAAATGGAAGAGAGAGAGAGAGAGAGAAATTGGACCTGAGAGAGAGAGAGAGAGAGCAGCGTCGAGAGAGAGAGAGAGAGAGAGAGGGAGGGAAGGGCGCGGGAGGGAAAAAAGAAGGGGGGTAGGGTTTTTGCTGGAAAAGTTGTCACGGTCGTGTCAAGGTCTTTGACCGTGACACGAATTGTCACGGTCAATGACCGTGACAATTCGTTGTCACGGTCGTGTCAAGGTCAATGACCGTGACATAAAACACGTGTTTTTTTGTCACGGTCAATGACCTTGACAAGACTGGCCGGCTGAAAGGTGACAATTTGCCCATTTTGGTGTAGTGTACTCCAAGAATTTATGGTGTCACTATAAACCACCAAGTCTATCATACGTCAATTGAGCTTCTAAAGTCTCCCAATATGACCTTACAACTCCTATTCTCATAATAATTAACTAAAGGAAAATAATGCCCTAACATCAATTTGTACACCCTCAGAATAAGCCCCATTTAATCCATTTCTAATGTAGGGTAGTTAACTAACTCATCTAGGACTCTAGGACTCTAAGTTTACTTCATACAAGAAGGTTCCTATGTCCTAAGCCTAAAGAAAAAGGGTGAAAATTGAGTTAGAAAAATAACTCAAAACAACATGATTCGCCCCAAGCAGCGAATCGATTCGCCCAAAAGCGAATCGATTCGCCCAAAAGAACCCAACTTTCTGTTTCAGCTGAATCGATTCGGCCTTAACCCGAATCGATTCGGGTCCCCAGACCTGTAACCTGACCCCTTAGTGAATCGATTCGCCCTAGGACTGAATCGATTCGCCCTTGCGAATTTGCCAAGAAAAGGGCTACGAGTTATGAACCCTAATTTTCTCCAAATCCCATTTCTACTCCAACCAACATCATTATTCCAACCCACCAAAACATAAATGCATCTAGCTACTATCATTTACACAAATAAACATCCAATTCAACTTTTAAGGGTTTAAAACCTATAAATCCCTCAAAATCCCAAAGTTGATAAACCATAACAACTACACAACAATCAATACAATTTATTCACCTTAAATCACATATTAGCAAGTAGAAAACTTGCCTTGAGGTAGAAATCTCAGATTTCCTTTGATAGCAAGAACTCCAATCTTCAGTCTCCAATTTTTCTTCTTTTTCCTCTATTTTCTCCACAATTCTCTTCCTCTCTCTTTCTCTCTAGGTTAGTAAATCCACACTTAAGAGAATAAAATGAGGTGCAAGACTTAAACGTGACTTTCGTCTAAATTCCCAACTTAAATTGTTAATACCTCATTAAAATGACTCGTAACTATGCATTTAAGCTATAACCAGTCAAAAGCGCCCGAAACATAAAAATATAATATGGTACTTATTTCGACTAGCTCGCACATTTCGGGACTAACTACACCCTCTAAATTGACATTTTACAAATTTTATAAATCATTTCAAGTTCCGGTTTCATTTATACCATAAATGTCATTTAAGAATATGACACCATAAAACGTAGCATGGTGATATTTACATATACATACAGTAAATATGCAACAATCTAGTAAATATTATCTTTCAACTCATTCAATTAATATTTACTCCATTTTTCAACATTTTATATAATTACTTCACACAGTAAATTAATATAAAATAAGTTCTCAAAAGTGAGGGTTGTTACACTTTTATGCATATTTCACCCAATAAATAAGATTAATCCATAATAACGCCTAAAAAAACTTTTTTTTTTAATTAAACCTTTAGTTGCATATAAAATCACCAACTATTATTATAATCAAATGATGGCCACAATTTGACCACAAACAAAGTATTTATTTGATTTACTTTATATACAAAAACGCTCTCTTAAACCCTAAAGTATCACTATTGTTATTTCAACAAAACCTAAGCCCCAGCTTACCCCATTTCTCTTCAACCTCCTCACACTTTGTAAAAACGGAGCAAGCTTTGTAAGCTACAAACAAAACAAATTTTGAAAAAATTAGTTTTTTCTTTTTTTTTTTCAAATATGGAGAAAGACTCCTCTTTTCTCTTCTCAGGCATCACATTTAATCGAAAGAAATTCAGCTCAGATTTCGCCAAATTCAAGGTAAATTTCTCCTTTTTTCCCCTCAAAAAATTAATATTTATGAATTAGATATGAAAAATTGATCACCCTTTAGATTGTTTGATTTTTTAATTTAGTTTATATTTCTCTCCATAATTTTTAACTGTTATTTGTTTATATGTGTGTATGTATTTGTACAAATTTCTTTGCTATCAATCCCAAGTTTTTATTTTTTGGGTAAATTACACTAAACCCCCAAAATTATAGCAGTTTTGCAGATAACCCCATAATCTTTAAAATTCGACAAAGAGCCCCCTAAATTATTGAATTTTGACACCTAGAAAATAAGCGACATATATCAAATAGTCCTGTCCAAGCCTTTTTATTTTGTTCCAAAAAGTTTCTCACTACAAGAAACACTAAAAAACAAGAGCTCCGGGGAGGGTCCCCGGAGCTTTTTGTCAATTGGGGGGGGTGGGGGGACTAGCGCGGACCTTTAAAAATAAGAAAATATTGATTAAATGGGTGATTGAGGGACTTTTTGGAACAAAATAAAAAGGCTTGGACTAAATGTGTATTAAAAAATGTTTGAGGGACTTTTTTATAATTGATCCAAAAATCTAAAAATTTGTATGCATAAAATGATGTTTTTATTAACTCGTTTTTAACGTAAATGTGCTACGTGTCAAAATTCAATAGTTTAGGGGCTCTTTGTCGGATTTTTTATATTAGGGGGTTATGTGTAAAATTTCTATAATTCAGGGTGGTGGTGGTTTAGTGTAATTTACCCTTATTTTTTTTAGTTTTAGGTCCTATGGAACAAAACATGGTACACGTGTAAGGAATTTAGGAAACATGGAAATGGGTGGTTAAAATTTTGATTTTGTATGATAGAGGTGGTTAGAGATAGTTATGAGAGTAATTACAATTTTAAAAAGTCATGGGATTGGTGGCAATTGAAACTTTCAAAATAGGACTAAGTCCTAAAAATCTGTATAATATGAGGGAATTTGTGGATGTAGTTTGGGGTTATTGTGTGGTTTAAGGGGCCGTTTGGTTGTTTAGCCTCTGAATTGAATGAAGGGTTTATGGACTTTGGCCCCTGAGATAATGCTGTATTTAAACATAACCCCTCGCTTTTAAAATAATTAGACTTAACCCCCATATGCATAAGGTACAAGCGGGATGATGCACATGTGCGTGGAGGGGGGAGGGGGGGGTAAGTCTAATTATTTGGAAAGTGAGGGATTATGTCTAATCACATCATTATCTTTGGGTCACAGTAAAAAAAGAACCTAGTTAATAATATTATATAATTTGTGAATGAGGCATTGTTTTAAATATCTGTCGATACCATTATGTATCGTCGATTCGTAACGGGCTTCCAACTTACCGAACCGTTACAAGGTTATCAACAAATCAAAAGTTGACACGCGTCCGATACTCCCAATAACATTACACGGTTTTAAATATCGGTCGATACCCGATTCATAACGGGCGTTCAACTTATTGAACCCATTACGTATCGCCGTTACAGGGTCATGAACAAATCAAAAGTCGACAAATGTCCGATACTTCTAATAACAGTACGCCGTTAATGCTTTCGTTGCGTGTTCCCAGACCCATATTTATGCGGGTTTGGGCTAGTGTGCGGTTTTAGGGGCCCTTTAATGTTTTAGCCTCTGAATTTAATGCCAAATACCAACAAATATGTTGTTTGTTTAAACTTATTTGGATTTGAATGCTGAATATAACCAATTTGCCCATTTTACCTTTAGTTATAATTTACAAACTGTTTTATATTAGTGCCCTTAAGCAAATACAATAAGGGTAAAACTGGAATGAAATATAAACAAAAATTCAGCATTAAACATTCAGCCGGGGACTAGCAGTGGACTTGCCTCGCTTAATTTTAACTTGACAAAAACAAACACTCATATTACCTCTTAATGCTCAATGGAGCCAAATTCAGCATGAAGAGGTAAAAACAAACACACCCTTAGCCTTTAATTGTTTAGTTTGCGTTCCCTCGTGTTGTTAAGTGATAATATGACCGTCTTTAATAGAAATTGATCTTTTTTGGTTTTAATAACCTTATTAGTACCTTTTCTGTGTTAGCAATCATGTGTCCTTTTAAGATACTGAATATTCGGAAAAATCAGAAAAAGTGCAACCAAATACCTTAAACGGTAACGTGCAAGAAGGTATGAATGTTTTCAGTTTTTCTTAATAGAAAACATCGAAAATATTTCAGTCTGCCACATTTTCCCCCAAAAAACCTGCCTCTAAAAGGATTTCCCAATTCGATCCACAATTTAGGATCGATTTGGAAAATATGCTCTTCCTACAAGTGGTCCTCGCTAGAAGGACTTGAAGGAAAATGTGCAAGATTTCTATATAAATCCTAATTGTGGATTGATTTGTGATTTCTTTTTGGAAGTGGACCTTTTTGGTAAAAACATGTTACAAAAGGATTATTTTGACATTAGCTCGTTTTTTTAATAATCTTGTATATTTAATGGTACGTGATGAAAACATGACCGTAGCGTGACGTGTCCATTAGAGGAGAAGGTACTAAAGTCAATAATGATTAGTAAGACGTACTAACGTCTAAAAGGCCATTATAATTAGGGAAGAAAAAACGAGTTATGCAATGAGGACCATCTCCACAGCATTGTGCTGAAATGACGCACCAAAATTGCCCAAATTATTTTTTGTCGTGCCAAAAAATGGTTCCAGCATGGAATATTTGGGGACCTCGCGGAAATTGGACTACTGCACGGATCACCCTCCTGCGGCATTTGGACTTGCATGGGACACAACCGGCTTAATGAACACATGACATATCCTTTGACTTGTCAATTTGAAGCAGGGATTTAAGATCTTTTCTAATGCAACGGTACTTGGTTTAAAAGCAGAGGTGCCTACCGAACCTCGTATCAATTGGAAGCAGATGGTCAAGATCTTATCTAATGCAATGGGACTTGGTTTAAAAGCTGAGGTTTCATTATAATATAAAAGAAAAAGAGTTGATATTAAGTTATCAACACTTGCGCATTGTTGATGCGGTTAGCTCTCCTGTGGCAGATGGAATGCCTCCGGCGTGGGATATTTCTTGATAAAAAACATTTTGCCACAATGCTTTGCTCAATACTCTAGAGTGCATATTTTGTAAAATCATTATGCAAATTGTCATTTTGACGTTTTGCGAACTCAGTAAAGTTGTTATATTTGGTAAATTGTGTTATTTGGTTTGAGGGACCACATCCTAAAGGTGAGAACTGCATCCTAAAGACAAAAAGTCTTGGATCACATGCTACTTTTAAGTGATAGGGACTAAAAACTAAAGGCTCCTAATAATATTCGTTTAGGAGAAACAAAACACTGATGATTTAGTAGACAAGTTGCTTGATAATGGAGATGCTGAGATGGAGGTGGATACAGTGCCTGTTAAGAAGCGGAAGAGGAAGACAACGGTTTCTGGTAATTGTCGCATTTGGGTTCGGTTTTTGTGAGTAATTGATTGAAGACATTTGAGTTTGTATTGCCGTGAGCTAAATTTTTGTTTATTGTCTTTGCTTGCATTGGGTTTTAGAACCGGTAGAAGGATTCAATGTATTCAAGAATTCAAAATCAAAAGCTGTAACTCAAGAGAATGACCAGCCTGCAAAAGTTTCTAAAGGGCAGAAGGAATTGCATAGGCAACAGGAGGTTCTTCTCTCTCTCTCTCTCTCTCTATGTATATATATATATATATATATGTATATGTATATGCATGTATATATTGCATAGAGTTAGGTTCTCAAACATACCTCATTAACATACCCCGATTTTTGGGTGAAAATGAATGAATTTTGATGACAAAATCCAAAATATGTGTTGGAGATGATAAATTCAACTATTTAGTGGGTGAAATGCTAATTGGATATATATGTACATTTTGACCGATGAAGCACGTGATGTATATGTACACGTCGATTGATGAAACTCGTGATCATTATCGTACCCACTAAATTGTTGAATATTCAATGAAATTTGGTGGATATGATCTTTAGAGATCATCTTGACAGAAGTTCATTAAAAAATTTATCCCCCAACAATGGAGGTATGTTCTTTTAGGTATATTGGAGAAATTACCTATATTCATGTGCATTGAGATAGCGTATCATGATGTTATCGGCCTATTCAATTTTCTGTTGGAAGTAAGAGTTCTATCATCATTTGACATATATATATATATATATATATATATATATATAGGGAGAGGTTCACAAGTGAACCTAAAAGATGAACTTTTTAATGAACCTTAACAAAATAACACCTAACAACTCATTAATTTTAATTTCTATGTTGTAATTGGTCCGCGCCAGCGATAACGAACACGTGTGTCGATCGATCCCCAACTCCCTCCCCCCCACCCCAACCACCATGGTGATGCACCATCACCATGGCAGCCCTTATAGCAGCCCTTATGGCAGCAGGGCTGCCATGGGGGTGGGGGAGGGGGGGCGCGGGGTGGTGGTGGTGGTGGGGGGGGACCAATTGACACACGTGTCTGTGGCCGCTGGCGCGGACCAATTACAACATAGGAATTAAAATTAATTAATTGTTAAGTATTTTTTGTTAAGGTTCATTAAAAATTTCATCTTTTAGGTTCACTTGTGTTGTGAACCTCTCCCTATATATATATATATATATATTTCTTAATTTAATCTTCTTTTTTTTGGGTTTAGCGAGATGCGCTTTTGCGAAAGAAGCATAACATTCATATATCGGGGTCTAATGTTCCATCTCCCCTTCAGAATTTTGCGGAGATAAGATCAAGGTATTCTTGTATTTTGTGCATCTACAATGTTGATAGATTTCTCTCAATATTAAATCTAAACCTGCTATTAATTTTAGGGTAAATTACATTGTTTACATAGACCTCTCCTGTTTTGATAATTATAAATATCTCTTCTTTTATTTTAAACATTACCACCTCCGCTCTTTTTTATCTACATTGTGCTGTTCTCTTTATACCTGAAAACGTTCATGTGCTATATTTATAACAGAACTTAACAGGCTACTTGGTCTTGCTCAGATATAGATGTAAACCATATTTAGTACGCAATTTGGTGGAACTTGGATTTAAGGAGCCAACTCCAATACAAAGGCAGACTATGCCAGTCCTCCTATCTGTATGATCTTATATTTCAGCTATATTATTTTTTATGTTTACACTCTCCTCTTCTGCATCGTGAAATAATATAAAATATTTTTACCGACTTTACCTCTGAGATAATTCGGTATTTAGAGATATTCCTACATGTTGACTAATTAGAACTAACCCACTGTGCGTGCATGGGTTGACTCTAATCAATGAACATGTCGGGGGTATCTCTACATACCGAATTATTCCAGGGGGATGCAGTAAAAAAACACCTAATATAAAAGGATTGTAGGTTTTAAAACTTCATTATAATTCATATAGGGGTTTCTTATTGAGTGTTTTAAAGCCAATTCAAATATTATTTTCTTTTCTATAACATCTTTTTTCTCTAGGGACGGGAATGCTTTGCATGTGCTCCTACGGGTTCCGGCAAAACATTGGCTTTCGTCTTGCCAATGCTTATGAAACTCAAGGTATTTTAGAGGCATTTGGATTCTTTCTTACTTTGTAATGGTTCATTTTCATCTCCTTTTTTTTTTCAATTTTTTTAATGGAATTATTAATTTAATCTCTCCAAAATTGTTCCAATTGATGGTAAATCCAACTGATTTTCAAAATTAACAATCAACCCAATAGTGACATTAGATGTGCCAACTTGGACAGTTGATATGGCAATACCACGTCAGCGATGATAATTGTGTGGCAGTGCTATTTCAGTATTAAGATGCTGGCGTGGCAGCCTTCGATGACATGCCATTGCCACGTCAGCTGTCCAATGTGTACAGTTAATGTCGCTATTCCAGGGTTAATGTCAATATCGGAACTAAAAATTAATTTTGAAAATCTTTTGAACTAATTTTTTCCTTAAAAAATTATGGCCTTTTTTTAAATGCCCATTTATTTATATCTTTATGTTTAACTCCTTTGATACAAATACTCTGTATGATCAGCAAGCTTCAAAGGATGGTGTTCGAGCTGTTATTCTCTGTCCCACGCGAGAGTTAGCTGCTCAGACGGCACGAGAGTGCAAGAAATTGACGAAAGGAAAGAAATTTTACATCAAGTTAATGACTAAACAGCTTGTTCAAAGTGCTGATTTTTCAAAATTACCTTGTGATATACTCATATCAACACCGTTCCGTGTGCAATTTGCTGTCAAGAAAAGGAAGCTCGATTTAAGCAGGTAAGATATCTGATCTCTTGTTGAAGTGAATATACCTGAAGAAATGCCTAAACATTGACTCATGATGATATTCTCCACAATTGCTTGATCAATAGTAAGACTGTAGAGTTGCTCCTTTGAATTATTAATTCGAAACTCGCGGAACACATTACTGAGTATAACCTTTTGACTTACACTAGCTACAAACTGTTTGTGGTTTTGTGAATCCAGATGAAGGTAAAATATAGGGATGGCTTTTGGTTGGTATTTGCCCTATGTTTTCCAATACCAAAAAAAAATATTCGGTACTTTCGGTTTAATGTTTTCGGTAGGTGTTTGCAAATACTCACCGGTACCAAACATCCTGGTATTTTGAATTATTTGGTATTTTCAGTAATTTTTTCGGAATCAGCCCCCCCCCCCTCCCCCAACCCCCAACACACGCTCTTTTAGGTTCTTGGTTTCTTATTTATTTGTTATTTTTGGTATTGTTCAGTTTTACTTTTTGATTTTCGAACAGCAAAACTATTTTTGCACAACAAATGACATCAAATGAAACTGTAAGTTTTGATTATCCCATTGCACAGGTTATAAACTCGAATTAATTATATAGATACAAGAGAAGATAGACAATGTGTGTGTGTGTAGCGAGAGAGATATCAGAGATAAAGGCGTTGTTTGTTTTTGCCTGAAGTCTGAATCCGAATAATTTTGATTTAAGAGGTGCCAAATAGCTGTTGTTTTTTAAAATTTTGCAGAGGATAACGGTCATTATGTCCTCCGAGTGGTTAAGAAGTTGGAGAGTTATTCAATGTCCATTTGGATTTTTCCATTAAGATTTAGATTTCAGCCTTCAAAATTCAGATACAAAAAACATAAACAACGTACCCTAAGTCTAATGAATATTATATATACGATCAACTGAGTTAAGATGAACCAAGACAGTTAAACGGTGTATATATATGTAATTTTCAGTATATGTATCTTGATGTTTTAGCATATTGGTTTGGTATTTTAGGTTCTCCTATTTTTGGTATATTCGGTTTTCAAATACTTGAAACATTTTTGGTTCCGTAGTTAAAAATGAAAAACTAAAAGTATTTTTTTTGTGGATCAAAATGGGATCGTTTGGTAAAAAACCATACCGTAAGCACCTGTAGTCAAACTTTCAGAACATTAAGAAGTGTTTTGAAACTTGGTAGAATAGGTGGCAATGTCATTTTCCATAGCTGATTATTTTAGGGTTGTTTCAACTTTGGGCCCCGAGATAATCCAATGGAAGTTCCAAATTAGACATAACAACCCCCACCCCCCGACGCCCCCGTACGCACATGCATAAACTACTTCTCCAGCCCCATTTGTACCGTATGCATTATCTAGCTGCATGCGTGAGGTGGGTGGGTAAGTCTAATTATTGAACATCTAAGGGGTGCAACCTAATTATGCAATTATTTCAGGGGTAAAGTGGAAAAACCTATAGTTTAAAACTTGGGAGGACTGCATTATGACATGGCCAATTAGTATTAACAACTTACCCACCTAAGTTCTGGTTCTATGCAGGGTTGAATTCCTTGTACTGGATGAATCTGACAAGTTATTTGAGCTTGGGTTGGTGGAGCAGCTTGACTCGGTGGTCAAAGCTTGCTCAAACCCTTCAATTTTGCGGTCATTGTTCAGTGCCACTTTACCCGATTCAGTTGAAGAGCTTGCACGCACATTAATGCATGATGCTGTTCGAGTTATTATTGGTAGAAAGTAAATATTGACTGGTTTTACTTGAAGATCTTAGAGTGAATTCCTTAAACGAGGGTGATTTTTTTATCTTCCTTTTAAGTGTTTGTTGTGGAATTTGAACAGGAATTCTGCTTCTGAATCAATAAAGCAAAAATTGATTTTTGTTGGTAGTGAAGAAGGGAAGCTTCTTGCTCTTCGCCAAAGCTTTGCTGAGGTAGATACTGCTCATATTGTTAATTGGAAGCTTGTGTATCAAACTATTCCTTTATCTGCATAATACCGTACTACCCATTTAAAGAAATGTAACTCGTAAAGTCCAATTTCCACAAAATTTAACAGAAGCTACAAATTGCATAGTATCATAAATTGCTACTCCAGGTGTTACTCATCCGCCAGGAGAGCTTATAAACAAATATAGATCTTCGATATCATCCTCTTGGCCCCCAAAAAGTAATCTTTCTTGATAAAGTCGGTTGATTAGGGTAAAATTCATTAGAACGGTAAATGACAAACCAGTCACATTATTGATTTTCTTACTGATTTCAATTCACAAACTGAACAATAGTTTACCAAACATTAAATTAGAGAATTGCACAACTATCCAAATTAAAGCATGCTATTGATGTGAGCGCAGCGGAACACCAAATTCACACACAAAGAAAATAGTCTTAATTCTCAACAATATTTAATACCCAATAGTGATTACAGGGTGTCCTATAAATAGCCGACTTCTAGAGTCCTAATCATATTAAAAGACGTAAAGATAATTAAGGAAATATTCAGTAATTAATTTCCACCCATAATTTAAGGCTGTGACACCACTAAAAATCCTTCCTAGCCCAATTGGCCCTTATGACTAAAATCTGGAAATTATTATCAATAAAAATGAAAACTGAAAGTACTTAAGATTGAAAATTAAAATAATTCTCCTCGTGTAATCCTCCACCTTAGGAAAAAGTTCGACCTTGAACGTGAAGAGTTGAATTGAAGCCTCCTTTGCGATATTAAAAATTGAGAAAATATTGTGCTCCTCAATTTTCGTCCAAAGTAATGTTCGTGGCACAGAAATTAGATTGTGCATCATTTGAAATTTGGGAGAGACCCAAGCTTTTACTTCACCAAGAAAATCCAGTTCCACAAATATTATTGGGTCAAAGAATGGGTCAAGGTCTCAGCCCTTGTTAAAATCATTGCCAGCCTTTTATTCCTTAAACCTACAATGTCCTAGTGCCAGTTAACTTGACGGCGCAACAACACTTAAATTGTTAAGACCCATCATCCTGAAATCGAATAGACCTTACAAATTTTCCCAAAGCAGTCACTTGACTGATGAGCACCAAACTGTTCTGTAGGCTGCGGCACACATAATCAACTCCTGCAAAAGCTTTGTCCGATTCTAGTTCCTTCCTTGCATAAGCTATTTGATCACTTACTGATTTTCTGGACCGATATCTGCGACGCACTTCATCATTAAACATACAAACTCGTCATTACCTTGTAACTTGCCACCTACTGGAGTCGTAACGGTACGACAGCTTCCTGGAGCTTTGTTGGTCTTTTTCCCTCCCTCTTTGTCGATGGTCTTGCCCTTAATTTCGATGGGATTCTCATTGGAGAGAATAGTACAGACAGCGAACGGCTGAATCCTACTTTCTCCACGCACTGCCCTTTGAGTTTGCAATCTTTCTTTGAATTGGTCCAAACAGATCTCAACACTCCCTCCTGTGGCCTCCAATTGCCCCACCCACCGGCACGCCATCTGCTGAATTTCTTTCGAAAGTTCTCGGCTAACACCTTGGCTTTTCATTTATTTTTCTTTCACCTTCTTCTTCGACGTTGGGTTGTTTGGTAAATAACACCGTGCATTACCCATCGGTGAGTCAGCTTCTCTGAAGACTTGGAATTCTTTGGCATGTTGTCGAGAAGATAATGCTCTGTAGGGTCCTATGACGTTGATGAAAATCTTGAGTATCAAGGAGCAGACGGTCGAAAGTGGAGCAGCAACACTCCACTTATGGTGGCTTGGTTGTGGAACATAGATCCCCGATGTCCCGAGCTCTTGCCATGGCTCGATAACCTACTACACTTACATTTACCAATTGCTATGATACCGCTTTATGTAAACTTACCAATTGCTCTCATACAGCGTTATGTAAATGTGATTGGATGTGCCTGTCTCAATTGAAAACCATATGGTACCCAGTGAGGGGAAGCCACAGCTTTTATGGCGTTCATGCCCAACGAGTTGCCTATGAATTCACATGGTTTACATAGCAGTGTTACATCCTGCAAGACTCTCCCCATCAAATAATGCCCTACGAGTCAAACCCATGTTATACCACTTTGATTTAAACATTGTGGAAAAATACATAAATTCACAAAATCACAAAGAAAATGATCTCAGTTTTCAATAATATTTAACACTCAATAATGATTACAAGAAGTCTGCTAAAAAGACAACTATTAGTGTCCTAATCATGATAAAAGACGAAGATAATTAAGGAATCTTACAAGATAATTCCCACCTTGGTTGGCCCTAAAATGTGTCTCACATCTCGAAAATCCTCCCTAGGACAACTGACCCTTATTACAAAAATTCAGGAATTACCAACCATAAAAATTAAATGTGATGAAAATACTGAACTATGGAAGCAGAAATAATTCCTCTCACGTAAGTTCTTTTCTCCACCCCCTCTCCATTAAAGCCTATAAGCATTGAAAAAACAAACAAACACCAATTGCTACTCACAGCATTCTCTCTCTTTGCGGACCTCACATCCTGAACTTCCATTGGTACCAATTGGGGAGACCTCACACCAATTGGTGGCTCCAAGTTATTTAACCATAAGAAAAATCCACAACAACCATTCTACACAATTTCCAACTATTGTTAGTTGAATTTTATAATAATAGAAAGTTGATTCACAAGTTAAATGAGAACTCACTATTGTCTTTGCACATTTCCAAATCCTCATTCCAGGGATTTTATTTGTCTAGAATGCCCTCAATATTCAACATTTCTTCCACAATAACACAAATTACCATTTTACGGTATTCTCTAAAAATTGTTTAGGGCCTAAATTGAAATCCGAAGGTAGCTTAATGGTTAAATGTGTAATTTACTCTAAAACGTAATATAGTATTTTGCACTAGCACTGTGAGATCAAGCTTCTTGTTCCAATGGAAACATTTATAAAGCTATTTACAACATTCTTGATCAGATTGTCCCTGCAGTTACATGTTTGAGTGATAAAATCCATATTCTTTACCAATTCATTCTTCTTTTTTTTTTTTTGGTTTAATCTTTTTAATTATATGTATCTACACTTGTTAACAGAGTCTCAATCCGCCAGTACTATTATTTGTTCAAAACAAGGAACGTGCAAAGGAGCTCCACATGGAATTGAAATTTGATGATGTGAGAGCTGATGTAGTACATGCTGATCTATCCCAAGAACAGGTACGTTCCGTGTTTGTTATTGTCGTAACTTAGACCCCGTTAATTCCTAATGACGTGCACTAATAATTGAGGAAAAACCTCCAATCTGAATTGCAACCTCAAATTAGCACGCAGGGTTATTTGGACTTTGGCCCCCAAGTTTTTATGTTTTGTACATCAACATCGTGAGTTTCAGTAATTAGGGATTGATCCCCAATGTTAGATGGAAATTGTCAGTCAAATAATGTTAGCCAACCTATTTTTTTTTAAATTCCATAATACTTTCATCCCTAACCCCTAACCACCCTTCTCTTTGCTTTGCCATGGAAGACATGGTAAAAGCTTCCAACAAAATTTGATAATTTGTTTTTCTAGTCCCAGCAAATTTCAAAATCTGGAATATTTATAAATGTCAAGGACCAATTAGGCACGACACGGAATTCATGTTTTTTTTTACCTAACGCAAACATGACCCATTTAAAACACGACACAATATTTTTACACCCAATTAAACATGATAATACATGAAAACACGAGTATAAAACATGACAAGACACACGATAACAAGAGTCATAATTGAAGAATTCACATCAGAAAAACCCAACACGAACCCTATATATTGATTTAATTACGAGTCAATTTTGTGTCATATTATAGTGTTTTTCTAAAATTGCCTCCTTACTCACATCTCATCTCATTTGATCTCTGCACCGCCCCACCTCATCCCCCCCACCCCCCCACCACTCACTCCTGTTCCGCACCCACCATCCTCTCTCTCTCTCTCTCTCTCTCTCACACACACACGCACACACACACACACACACACACACACAAACACACACAGAGAGAGAGAGAGAGAGAGAGAGAGAGATCTTAAAAGCATGCTGCCCTTTCTCCAACTCTAGTGGGTCCCCTGCAACATTTCCCTTGGCTTCATCTGAAGATATACCTTTTGTGACACTCACCACTACAATTTGCAAGAGGATTACTCAAGAGGCTTGAGTTAATTTTGCATTGTCACATTTTTGAAATTGATCTAAACTCCTGGGCTCAAAGACAAAATCGATTCCACCAAAACGTCAATAACTAAGGGTCCGTTTGGTTGGCATAATTTGCCTAGGCAAATGCCAAAAAGTTGGCAAATATGAAAATTTGCCCACATTTTGACTGTTTGGTTGCATAATTTGCCTAGGCATTATTTGCCAATGTACAACACCTCCTATGCACAATCTGTGGGCAAATTTTGCTTACCTATTTGAGTGGGAAATATTTGCCCACAAATTTGCCAACTTCTTAAACGATTTTAATGTTTTAAAAAATAATTTAAAAACTGTTTTAAATAATTAAAAAACTGTTATGAATATTTAAAAATTGTTTTGTAATGTTTCAAAAACTGTTTTTAATATTATAAAAAAATGTTAAGAAAATGTTTACAATTTTTTTAAAAAACCGTATTAACAAAATATTGTAAAAACTGTTTTTAACATTTTTAAAAACTGTTGTGAATATGTTATAAAAACAGTTTTAAAGTTTAAAAAAATAATTTTAAAGACTGTTTTAAATATTTAAAAAAACTGTTATAAATATTTAAAAACTGTTTTGTAATGTTTTGAAAACTGCTTTTAATATTATAAAAAATTGTTAAGAGAATGTTTTGCAAATTTTTTGAAAAAACGTACTATAAAAATATTGTAAAACAGTTTTTAACATTTTTAAAAACTGTTTTGGATATATTATAAAAACTGTTTTAAAGTTTTAAAAAACATTTTTTAAAACTGTTTTAAAGAGTTTAAAAAAACTGTTGTGAATGTTTAAAAACTGTTTTGTAATGTTTTGAAAACTGCTTTTAATATTATAAAAAATTGTTAAGAGAATGTTTTACAAATTTTTTAACATATTTGAATATAATATAAAAACTGTAATATAAAAATATTGCAAAAACTATTTTTAACATTTTTGAATATAATATAAAAATTGTTTTTAAATAAATTAATTGGATTGACTTTAATTTCGCCTAATGTTGTTTGATAGCGTCATCTGAATTTGCCTAGGCAAAATTTGCCTGCCTAGGCAAATTTTGCCATGCCCACGCTTTTGCCCACTAACAACCAAACGGACCCTAAAGCGTGCCTCGGTCCAAATAACCCTTAAAACTATTCAGCGTTGTCAAATTGAATGAATGAGACAGTAACCATTTGATATTATCAAATTCTGCCATAACACTACATTCATAAAAAACCTAACACAACAAATGCTTGTAAATGTTGTCAACCTCAGAGAACGGGAGAAAGAAACGGGGTAGGGAAAGTAAATTTTTTTATACTGTCGACTCTCGGATATTTCTCCAAAATCTATGATTTTCAACTCCGCATCCAAACCTTTTTACTCCTAGCGTGAAATATTTTCTTATTTTTGAAGTCTACATGAAATGCTTTCCATTATATATAGTAATCCATCCCGTCCTGTTTATACACTAGTTCTTTTTATTATTATTATTATTATTATTATTTTTTTAATCGTTCTTTCGAATCCCAATCCAAGGATTGGTAGGTGTCAAGGGGATCTGTTAGGGCAGAATGCTCTCTTGTTGTTGTTGTTTGGGGGGAGGGGGACCAATTTACCTGGAACCTGGATCACTTCAGTGCATGATGATGGTATGGGTACGTGGTACGCTACTGTGCGCGATCCACAATACGTTAGGAGCAGCCTTAGTCTGGACTGTTTCGGCTTGTGGTTCGTTTGAAATTATTATTTCAGTTTTTAGTACCATTTGAAATGTATATATGTATAGTACAATAAAACACACGTATATTCAAGTTTTTATATATTTAAATTAGGTTTTTGTATTAGGAACATTCTATTGGAGTACTTGTTTTTTTGTTGATTTATTTAAGAGGGAACAAGTCGAAACTTTGTAAATATATGTTTGCTTTTTTTTTTTTTTTTTTCCCTTTTTCCTCTTCTTCCCTTTAAAACAAAAGCGGAAGGCAAGATTTGGAGGACTGGAACACTAAAGTACCCTAAAAAGGTAGGCGGGATCGCCGCCGTGCGGTGGGGAGTATATAGTAACATTGGGCCAAGCTAAGTTGTTTTGGAATTTTTTTTCTTCAAAATGCCTTTCATCTTTTGTTGGTTATGTACTCCTATAATTGTAGCGCCTCATATTCGAGGTCATTTTTCCTTTGCCTCCAAAGCATTAAATGATGTAAACAATTGGGCGTGCCATCCCATCTAAAACCATATGGTGTCAAGTGAGTGTAGGCCGCACTTTTTATGGAATTCGAGTCCCAACCCAGCAAGTCTTCCATTCAAGGCTAGAAATATTGCATCATTAAATATTACCATTAACAATAAAAAACAAGAAAGAAAACATATATGTTTCAAAGTTCTCGCGATTCGAATCGTACAATTCGATTCAATCCATATACAAACCAATGTTTTTAATCGCGGTTGCGCAAGGTGTCGCGTTTTGGCTCCGGGGTCGTATCGCCCAAATCGCGTCGCGCAAGCATTTGTGCATTTCAGTTTTTTTTTTTTAGAAAAAACATATAAAATAACATTTTAAACTGAAATTTGTGGAATAATTAACACGTTAAACTGAAAATTAACATTTTGGGCTGTAAATTAAAAAAAAAAACATTTTAAGCTGATATTTTGTAAACAAGTTATATTTAAACTGTAAAATTATAAAATATTAACATTTTAAACTTAAAATTATAAAATATTAACATTTTAACTGAAATTTATTAAAAAAAATAATATTTTAAAATCAAAATTATAAAACAAATAACATTTTAAGCTGAAATTTTATAAATAAGTAACATTTTAAACTGAAAATTATAAAACACATAAAATTTAAGCTGAAATTTTGTAAATAAGTTACATTTTACAACGAAAATTATAAATATTAACATTTTAAACTGAAAAATATAAAAACAAGTAAACATTTTAAGTTGAAATTTTGTAAATAAGTAACATTTTAAACTGAAAATTATAAAATATTAAAAATTAAACTGAAAATTATAAAACAAATAACATTTTAGAGTTAATTGAGATATAAATAAAAATGTGAGAGTTATTGAAAAAAAGTTGCAAAAAAGTGACTTTTTAAAGCTCCCAACCAAAAAGAGTTAGCTGAAAAAAAAAACATACTGAGAAACGAAAAAAAATGTGTTAAAAGCTCCCAAATAGGAGTTGCCATCTTGGTATCTAAAAAAAGGGTAAACGTAACTTACAAAAGAAAAGAAGGCACCTCCGAACTAGATCGGCAGCAACAAGGTGACTTCGAGCTCAATCGGCTATGGCTTTTTACAGCCCGTAAGTTTTATTAAGGTTTAAGGGCGATACGGCTTTTTTTTTTTCCCATTAAAGCTCCGATTGCGCCGCTATTGCACCTTTTTGCTTAGAATAGCACATTTTTGCGCAATGTCGCGTGACACGTCAGCCAATAGCGCACGCTATTGGGGTATTACGCAAAAAAAAACCTGCGCTACATAGCGTTTTTCTAGGGCAAAAGGCAATAGCGCGCTATTGCGTTCGCAATAGCGCGCTTTTAAAAACACTGATACAAACATATTTGAATTAGGTGTGGTGGGGTGAATCGTGAATCACACCGATTCAAGATTCAGGTGCCATTCTTATTTCTGGGCTTAGTTCTTTTTTTAACCTGACTTAAAGGAACACACTTCAACAACATGATTATCTTGATGAAAAAAAGAAGTGTAAACAAACAAATGTAAGCTTTATGAAAGTGGGTGTCCTCCCTCCTTGCTGCGATCTCTTTTCTTCTCCTCCCTAATGCTGCGATCTCACGTCATCTTCACTAGGGGTGCAGAAACAAAAGGCTTTGGAAATTGTTGTTGTTATCCAGGCTCACCTTAGGCAATACCCCTTTAGTAAGGCGCGCACTTTTTGCGCCCAGGCTCCAGGCTCATGGGCCTTGTTAATTTTTTTTTTTGGAAAAATGCCCCAATACAAGAATTGACGAATTGATATGTTGACTTTACGCATTTTTTATGAATATGGATAATTGGACCATTCCCCACCCCAAAACTAACCAAAGTTAACTATAAGAAATCCCCAAGTCCCGGTCAAACTGTCTCTTTACAAATCACTACTCAGGTAGAAGAAACCAAAAGATCTCCAATAGTGTTGTACCTCAGAATAATTTACATGTGTTCTAATAATATTACCTTTTGATTATTAAATAAGTAAAATATTAGATCAATATTGATATTTGAACACACACACACACACACACACACACACACATATATATATATATATATATAAGTTCCCTTCAGACGATGTATTTATCAACTTTTTTTTCTTATGTGTTTCTTCATAACCACGTATAATGGTATTTTATGCTATATATTTCAAATTTTAGATCATAAATAATCGTAGTCTTTCAAACATACAATTTTTGCATGTTCAATAAAATATGAGATGCACACCTAGCCTTGCACCTAGGCTCTAGGGGCACATTGGCGCCTTGCCACGTAAATACCTTAAGGAGAGGATTTTGTGTGCGTTAACAACCCTCCCTTCATCGTTGTTTTGGGCTGCTAACAATAAATACTTAGGCTCTCTTTAATTTCTATTTTTGTGTCACATTTGGGATAATTTTTTATCTCACATAAGATTGTGGGTGTCAATATATTATTAAAATGGTTAAGAAAAAAGTAACAAAGATAATGATCCTACTTGGCTTAATCATACAAAGGTTAGTGTTAATAACAAAATGCATATAAGATGCAATTATTGTGGACGTCAGATGGGGAGGTGTGTTTAGAATGACGCAACATTTTTCTGGTACACATTTAGATGTAGTCAAGTGCAAATAATGTCCCAAGGAAGTTAAAAAGTTGTGTTAAAGTTATTTAGTCTAAAATGAGATAACCATAACATGATGGAAAAGAAGATAGTGTTGAAGTTGATGCTTTGAAGTGGAATAAGAGGATAATGATTTGAAAGGCCAAGCTAAGGGAATAATGGATATGTACATTGTGAAAGAGAAGGGAAAGTAAAATGTGGGTCACCCTCCAAGCAGAAGACATGAAATGAAATATTTAAGAAGAGGGAGCCAGTGTGTAGGGCATTTGTTGGTTTATTTTTTGATATATACATTTGTAGGTTTTTAAACGGTATGCTTTAGCATTTAATTTAGTAAGGAGCCCATTGTTTAAACAAATATTGAAATCCAACTTGAAATGAGACAATCTTCAACTTGAAATTCGACGAAAAGAGGAAACAACACGGGGACATATTTAATCCAATTTGTCCATCGGATATGGAATCTGATCACATCGGATGCTGAAGGATGACCGAGACTCATGGATAGACATTCACGAATCCTTCAAAGATGAAGGATCTAACAACAAAAGAAAGCGAGGTAGGTATATAACATTGAAAGTCTTAGACGTAGTTAGTATTATATATTATTATTAGCTTATTTGTAATATTTGTGCAATTGTTTCAATGAATTGGGAACTAGCATCCACATTAGGGATGAAACAACTTTTTGATCTATTGATAAGGCAATGAAGCACTGATACTCTCCCACTCTCCCAGAGGTCACTGTGTCCTTGTCCGATACGTGTTGAACACCGACACTTTCCGACCCTCTTGACACCTTTTAAACACACTTGGAGGGTATATTAAATTTTCCTTTATTTTTTGACATGCTTAGAGGGTAATTAGAACATGCTAGAGGAAACACATTTCTGGGACTACAATATAATTATACTCGACAAAAAATAGGATGAAATGTGTTTTTTCTAATTAAAGTGATGGTAGTATAATATTAAACTATTGGAACAATGTCAATTTTTTCTTTTAGTAATATATATAAACATAGGAATAATAGTTTACGTGTTCTCGTGTCCGTGCCCTACTTTAAAAAAAATATCGGTACGATATGGTGAGTTTGTTGGATCGCATGTCACGTGTCCGTGTCAATGCTTCATAATGACGAGGCGATGTGAGGCTTCCTCAAATGAATTGATAAAATCCAGCAGATTATTGATAAATTCAATTCTCCCCATCAGCAGAAAACATAAACATCATCAGCATAGGTACGGTGCTATGGGATATGTATGGGTGTGTAAAAAGATTTTATATACCGCACATCATACTGATGGAAACGCTGCAGAAGGTTTACATTAGACACACAAAAACACACTAAAAGAGGAAATAACAAATATAATCAATCATTGTCATATATTCATAATAATTGGTTTCATCAAAATGAGAGGTTACATTGGTATTTATAAGCTTAGCTATACATGGAGATCAAGTAATTTCCCATTGATGTATATGCATGACACGTGATACGAGGATGTTGATCGAGAAATATCATTTTTAATTGTATCTTATTATGTTACTTCATTATTAGTGTAATGGTTAGTACTTCACTTATTCTCATATATCCATAATAATTGGTCTCCAAGTAATAATCATTTTATAAGCTTAGCCATAAATGATTACTTATAAGCTTAGCTATAAATGATCATTTTAAGATATTATTAATTCACATTGGTATTTATGAGCTAGCTATACTTGGAGACCAAGTAGTAATAATTTATTACACCAAAAATAAAGCAACAAAATAAAATACAATTGAATATTATATTTCTCGATTCGCTTCCACGTGCCACGTGTCATTCATATACATCATAAACTGATTGATTATGTGTATTTGGGTATACTATATACACGTTTATATGGTACTCAAGATCGAAATGATAGTTATATGCATATAGTAGCATACCACGTACCCGTAAGATTATCACGCACCAAAATGATTCACGTTCCAGGTAACATTGGGTGTGACATATAACCTCTGTAGAGTACGATGTATACCCAACTATAAACAAACTTTACAGAACCCATAAAAACTGTTCATCTTTCTGTTAGCCTAAAGTACAAGGAGCCTGAGTGCATATTTTTTTTCCCTTATGAGAGGCAATTCATTCTATTCGTTATTTATAAGCACCGTCGGAGCTGATCCAATATCTTGACTAGGTTTTAGTTACTCTTTTATATTTTTATATTTTTGTTTCCTACCTTTATTGCTAACAATTTTTTATTATATACAGCGTGAAAATGCTATTGACAACTTCAGAGCTGGAAAAACATGGGTTTTAATTGCCACTGACGTAATTGCTCGGGGTATGGATTTCAAAGGTGTAAACTGTGTGATTAATTACGATTTCCCAGATTCTGCTGCAGCATACATTCACAGGATTGGTATGTGACGCGATCTCAAATTACTTCCTATTTGTAACCTTTATATGCTTATTTTTGTATGTATTTATTATGATATATTCTAGACAATAGCATATCTACTGAATTTTTTACTTTCTAAGAATGATTTGATTAAGCTTTGGGAAGCAACTTCGAAGCAATGCCTTTAGTTAGTTAGACCAACTCCAGACACTTGGCTATTTTGCCCTCAAATGGACAAACATTTGGAGTTGGTCATAATTTGATATCTATGTATTTGAGCACATGTGATGCGTGTGATCACAACCAAAAAAAATAAATTAAGAGAACTTGTGAGAGGAAAAATCGAAACCAAAAATGAGAGGAAAAGAGTAAAGGATATGTTCTCGTTGTGATTTAAAGGGTAGATTGAAATCTTTTGTAGTGGACACACTATGAATAAACCAAGGTTTCTCTCCCTTAATAACAGTAATAGATATTTCAGAAAATGTAGTATTTTCCTCTAGCACAGATTTTCCAAAAGAACTACCAAACAATTTACAGTCAAGAATCGGTTTGGAAATTGTGATTTTCCTCCAAGTGGTCCTCCGCATATTGGGCAAGGTTTTACGAAACGATCCACAGTCAAGATTGTTTTGGAAATGTTTTACATGATTTTTTTCTTTTATAGACATGTAGAAGGATTGATATAACATATGCCGTAGATATCTCATCCTATTAAGTGAAGACTGTAGTGTGCAATTTGTGGAGTGTGTGTGTGAATATACTACGTGTTAAAATTATCTATAATATATATGTTCAAATATTAAATACTAATGTATGCCTGTGCCGGTCACACGGTTATAATTTTTTCTCCGGTTACAACTGTTCTGAATTTTACACCCATTTACGTGGACTGTATGATTACTACTTATAGCATTACGTTACTTAAAAAGTCCAAAAGAAAATGTAATGATGTGTCACATTTTTGGCCATTTTAACATTTTCTTATTTTAAATTGTAATTTTCCTTTTTAATTTTTTTAACTTTTAGGTGTAGACTGTAGTAATTAGGTATAGTGGGGGCCATTTTAGTCAGTTATGTAATACGAATAGTCTAAACCGGGGGGGACCATGACATCACATGGATGCTAGAATATTCGTTTAGTGGTTGGAAATATTTATCAAAAACTCTCTTTATCCCTGTATATATAGTCTACTCCCCATTTAGGGCAAAATCAATCAATATAATAGATATTTTGAGATCTTGTGTTTGTGATGTGAAGTGGACGGAAGCATAAATTACAAGCTACACAATAATAACATAATGGGTAAAGACTAGTGGCTCAAGAAATATCTCTTTCATCTTTTAAAATGTAAAGTGAGTACAATGGATGGCCAAGGGCTTTATTTATAGGAAAAACTTGGCTTGTTAGTCAAGCTAAGCCTAAAAATGTAAAAATACTAAAAAGGGACCTTTAAAGACAATAAAAGGCAATGTCACCCTTGAACCTCAAATTACAACTAAAATAGGAAAATATCCTAATAAAACATGAAAACTAAAATAAATTATAATTACAAATAAATTCGGGACCTCTTATATATCACTCTCCCCTACTCGAAAAAGATCATCCCGAGCATGGAAATGTGCGTCAACATCACAAAACAACCATTAATGGACTCCCCCACTCGTCCTCGAAATCGCCCTGCATATCGGCCAACAAAAAGCCCCGGGAGAATAACCACAAAAGCCAACCACGACCGACGAATGAGAACTTGGCCCAGAAGTTCGATACGATGAAAACTAACAAGCACATGCCTCAGGGAGGGCCAACGGTGCAAAATATGGTCCGAGTCTCCCATGATGAGTGCTCATGAGGCTAAGCGCTCCAACCCGACCATCCAATGCACCTCAAAGCCTCCCATAATGTGTCCACATGCCCTCAATCAGTCTCAACCACCCAAAGCAACGACAAGCCATCTCCATTATCGCCGTTATCCCCAAATAGTGAGAAGAAATCAATCAAATCATACGACTCCACTTCGCAAAAATGCGTGCGATTCTCCCAACTACCTTCAACAAATATATCGAAGAAATCCCCGATTAAGAATCCAACCTCTTCTTCCCGTAGATAGGAAAGAAGTCCTCAAGTGAAAAAATCTCCGAATCACGGTGACGTAAACTACATGTCAAAAGGCTCCTAAAAATATCTGACACACACTTTTAGAGAGAGATACTCTTTTCTATTTCAAAATTCAAGCTTCCCTCAAATGAGGCTTACAAGTGGGTATTTAAAGGGAAGGAGTAGCTTAGGCTCCAAGCTAAGGCCCTAATTACAAAAATGCCATTACTACTCCTTACTTTTAAATACTAAAACAAAATAAAACAAAAGAAAATACAATAAAGAACAATAACAAAAATAAAATAAACAATTAATATGCAAAAAAAGGACAATAATGCCCTTGATTCACATCAATCTCCCCTCCTTGAAAAGAGTTCGTCCTCAAACTCAAAGGGGGAGATCTACTGAATCACCCTCCGAAACTGTAATCAAAGCATGCCGGGGAAGCTCCTCGGATGCATCCAAATAGTCAGGTGGGTGATCGATCGTCAATAATGCGCGACGTCGTGGGAGAGAGTAATTAGAAGCTCAATGACCAACATTGCCACAGTTGTAGCACCAGAAGGTAGGAGGCCCTGGCTGAGGTGCAACGACAGTAGATGTCATAGGGGCTGAAGCCATAATTGGAGGAGCTGGGCAGAAACCAGTGTAGATGGAGCCGGAGAAGCCGGAAGAGCTGTTGACGCTGTGTGGTAGGCCTCAACCTTGGATTCATACTCTACCGCCTTCAGAAAGGTCGGTATCTCCCTCAGGCCGAGGTCATGCTGGATGTACGACTGCAGTCCCAAGATGTAGCGATTGATCTGCTGGTCCTCTGTCTCAGGGACGCGGGCTCGGGTGCGCAGAAGCTGAAAATGCTTCGTATACTCTACTACCGATAAGGTGTCATGTCTGAGAGATTGAACGCGAGCAAAGAGGTCACGCTCGTAGGTAGGTGGGATGAATGACGTCTAGAGAGCGGTCTTCAGCTCAGGTCAAGTCTGAATAGGGGGCAATCATGCCGCAGTCCGGCTGTAGCAGAGGTCGTTCCACCAAATCCGAGCAAATCCCTGAAATTTGATGGCTGCGAGGAGAACACAAAAGCGGCCTTGAACTCGCTTGTAATAAAAAATCGTCTCCATCGAAGCTAATCAATCAACCATGGCATCTAGGGAGAATTATCCATTAAACATGGGCGGCACGTCAATGTGGCTATCCCCCTGGAGGCCCCGGGAAAGAAGCTGAAGAGCCATAGACAACGGGCCCTCGTCTTGATGGGTATCAAATCCCATCGCATCACTTGGCACAGGCGGAATAACATCAGCGGGGTGAGGTGGCAACCGTGCAGGTGGTGGATGAAGAGGCTGGACATGTTGGGGCACGAGAGGTGCTAGAGAACTGTGGGGATAGTGAGGGAACGTGCCGATCAAGTGGTCACGCTCGCCACAATAGAAACAGTGACGGTCTCGAAGTGGTGCATGGCGGTGGGCATCAGGCGGAGGTTGAGGTATCCACTCTAAAACACTGGGGTGGCTATTCTCAACCTCGGAGGAGGAAGAATCAGAACGGAGTAGTGAGAGGGCGTGGTGGGAGGGTGTATGGGGTGAAAGTAGAGGGAATGGGTGGTCGGGAGGCCTAAAATGGTGGTTGAGGTTCGGGATGGTCGAAAAACTCGTGGGAGTTGGGATTTATGTTTGGTCGATGGTTTCGGGTAGGGCTGCGTTTCGGCTGGATCGGATCGGAAAATGACCTTTCGGAAAAAATTCCAATTTTTTCCGAAATAAAATATTTGTTCCAATTTCCTATCCAATTTTTTCGGAAAATCAAAAAAGTTTCCGAATTCGAAAAAATCGGAAAAAAATCGGAAATTCAAAAAATACACTAAAGAAATTTTGGAAATTCCAAAATTTCAAAAAAATTAATATAGGATTTTCGATTACTCGAAATTCTCATTTTAAAGAAATCGAAAAAAAGATTTAACCCAACATGTAAATATGTAAGTATTTAACCATTTTTTTCATTTGTGTAAAGAATAGAGGGATATTCTCCTTTTATAGAGGGTTTTTTTGGGCCTCTCTTCCTCTCCTAGCCGATGTGGGACACATGAGAATGTTTAAAAAAATTAGACAAATTGAAAATCGAAAAATATTTTGAAAAAAATCGGAAATAATTCGGGAAAATCGGATCAGCATAGTTTCGGAAAAATCGGATCGAAAAAATCGGAAAATCGGAAATTCAGAATTATTTCCAATTTTCGATCCGATTTTTTTCAAAAAAATCGGAAATCGAAAAATCGAAAATCGAAAACCTTATATACGTTCCAAAATCGGAAAATATCGGATCGAATACCGGAAAAATCGGAATGTTCGGAAAAAAAATACAGCCCTAGTTTCGGGTAATGGTGGGGTGGATATATGATCCGGGTGGGTCAGAGTAAGTGGTCGGGTCGGAATAGGGGTAGGCCAGGGAGTTTTTGGGTTCGGGTACAAGCCGGGGGGTGGGTAGAGGGTGGTTTCGAGACCCAGCAGGTGGGAAGGACTATTTTTGTGTCGGGAGGGTGCAGGTAGGGGGTGAATACGGGTCGGATAGGGTCTAAATGGGTGCTGGTCAGTTTGGGGAGGTTTTCAGCGTTAGGTGGGTTGGGAAATGGGTCGAGGTAGGTTGTCCGGTGGGGTGATGGGTCGGAAGGGTGTCGACGGGGTAGGGTGTGGCCATGGGTTAGACGGAAGTGGGTGGGGTACCTACTGGGTCAGAAACGGGATGACCTTTTTTTTTTTGGGCTGGATAGTGGGTCAGGTGGGGGGTACACGGGTTTGGGTAGATCGGGGCTAGTTTTTGGAGGGTGAGGAGGTAGGGCTTGAGGGGGTTTGGTGCGGCTGGTGAGGCAGAGGGTTTGGCCAGCAAGGTGTTGAGGGGGGGAGGGGGGTTCCATCTAGGGTTTCCGAGGCAACCTCCTTCTCGAGTCGGTGAGAGGTTGATTCCGACGGCTCTTGTGTGGTGGTGGGGGGTTGAAATTTGGAGAAGAGATGCAAAAGCGTATCAATTTGTTGTTGTTGCTTTTGAACGATCCCTTCCATTCGATCTATTTTTTTTTCATTTCTTGAGTCTCTTCATGTTGTTGTTTGGATATTTTGGGAGCCATTGACTGTAGTGTATGATTTGATAAAAATAAACATCAATACACTAAACATCAATGTTGGAGCGACACCCGCTTTGATACCAATTTGATGTAAACTACACGTCAAAATGCTCCTAAAAATAGCTAACACACTTTTAGAGAGGGAATTACTCTTTTCTATTTCAAAATTCATGTCTCTATCAAATGAGGTTTACAAGTGGGTATTTAAAGGGAAGGAGTAGCTTTTAGGCTTCAAGCGAAGACCCTAATTACAAAAATGCGATTACTACTCCTTACCTGTAAATACTAAAACAAAACAAAAGAAAATACAATAAAAAAATAACAAAAATAAAATAAACTACTAATATGCCAAAAAAAGGACAATAATGCCCTTGATTCACATCACACGGAAACGAGTGCGAGCGAGCTAACCATCCGCTTGAAAAATGCAAATGAAATCACATGAGAAAAATTAGGGGTCCATATCTTCCGCCGATCGGGCCTCAACATCCTCGGGGATCTCCTCACTGAGGGCGATCGGGGAGGCATCATTGATGTGTACGGGAATGACATTAGCCGGAGGAAAAATCGCATCAGTGAACAAATACCCAAAATAACGAGCCAAATGCCTCACCCTCTCGCGTACCCCACGCTCACGCGC
Organism: Sambucus nigra; assembly: GCA_949130495.1. Taxonomy (NCBI): domain Eukaryota; kingdom Viridiplantae; phylum Streptophyta; class Magnoliopsida; order Dipsacales; family Adoxaceae; genus Sambucus; species Sambucus nigra. The sequence continues at coordinate 104,176,871 of OX422224.1, forward strand.
CGCCTCCAACTCAAGTTACTCCGTGCGACATTGAATGAGGAGGGAATGATGTTCCTCGTACTCCCCGATGGAGTAGGTACTTAATTGAAGGTTTTAAAGTTCTCGATGTAGTGTTTCTCCAAGCCGATCCAAGTCGTCGAGGCGAATTTTGAGTTTTTCGATGATGAGTTGGAAAACAAAATTTTTTGTTAGCTGTTACTAAGCATAGTACCTCTTCAGCCACTTGCAGTTAATGGACTGGCGGCACTCACTCTCTGGTTCTGAGATCTGGCAATAACCTGACTTCCCCACCCCTCTGACGACAAAGGGACCTTCCCAGTTGGATTTGAACTTTGATGTCGACATGCTACGGAGATGGTAAGTGGGTGCTTGCAGGACTAAATCTCCCACTTGGAACTCCCTAGGCTTGACCAAGTTCTCGTAAGCCCTGGACAGTTGCTTGGTGTAGACTTTGAAATTCTCCTTTGCCTTGTCTCTATGCTCATCCAGTGCCTCCAGCTGCACATGCCTTGGGTCAGGGATGTGCCTGTTGCTGAGAGCAACTCTGGCTGAGGGTACCGCCAACTCCACTGATAGGACAACTTCGGTCCCGTATATTAGGGAGAATGGGGTGAACCCTATCGGCTTTCTTTTCGAAGTACGATCAGTCCATAACATCATCGACAACTTCTCATCCCATGCCCCTGGCATGTCCTTTAGCATTTTCTTCAAAATGTTTATCAGGGTCTTATTTGTAGCTTCTGCCTGACCATTGCCCTTAGGGTAGGAGATGGTTGAGCTATTATGCACAATTTTATATCTGTCTGTGAGGAGGGCCATCTCCTTGCATACGAATTGCTTCCCGTTATCTGTTAAGATTACCTTGGGTATACCAAACCTGCATATGAAATACTCTTTTATAAACTGGGTTACCACTTGGGTGGTCACCCTCCTTAGAGGGATGGCTTCTGCCCATTTGGTGTACAATTCTGTAGCCACAATGATAAGACCCCTGTCGTGAGAGGCCGGGGTGATCTTTCCAACTAGGTCGAATGCCCAATGTATGGAAGGGATAGGGAGCTGCCAGGCTTTGCAGGCTGACGGAAGGAGCATGCACCATGTTTCCATGCACTTGACAGGAATTGCACTTCTTCACATACCCAATGGAGTCAGCCTCCATGGTCGGCCAATAGTACCCCAGCGTCGTTAGCTGGTCATACAGTTTGGCACCCCCATGTTGGAGGGATCACGAGCTTCTTTCAGCACCCTCTCCATGTCCTCTTTGGCTATGCACCTCAGTGCCTTCTCATTGTACCCCTTCCTGTATAACTCTCCTTCCACCAAGTAAAAATGGGCTATTCTTTTTCTGAGATAAATTTCATATGCTCTCACTGCGGGCAGCTCACCATCTTTCAGATATGCTATATATGGTTGTCTCCAATCTTCGAAGGCTTCCACAAAGTTGGCCTCCGCTGGCTGGTCAAAATTGGCTTGGCGCTTCAGGCAGCTTTGTTGCAGACGGGCAGCTTCTGCGCTCATGGCAGGCCAATAGTACCCACCTCGCTGCAGTCATCTATAGAGAGGAATGTCAGTATCTCTGCAATGCTTTTGGTGCATTTCTATCAACCTTTCCTCGGCTTCTTATTCACCGACGCACCTTGCTAGAAACCCTCCGGGACTCTTGAAGTAGAGAGTTCCCTGTAGCACACGATAGTTGGCTAACTCTAACATCTTCATCGTCCCTTCTCTAGTTTCAAGCTGCTTCACCACTAGATGCCTCCAATCTTTCGACTCGTTACTTGGGAACAGAGATTTTACTGTAGTGGGTTCTGTTCTCCGCCGTACTGTGATGGTTGCTTCCGCCCCCTCCATGTCTAGCTTTTGCGCTATGGTGGTGAGAGCGTTGGGGTGCCTGTTCATTGTTTGCGCCTTACCCTCAGCCAGGCGCTGGGACAATTCTTGGAAGTAACTGTGGAGAGGTAGGCGCGAACAATGAACCGGCACCTGGACGCGCTTGCCACTGTAGCGCAAAGGCTAGACATGGAGGAGGCGGAAGCAACCATCACAGTACGGCGGATAACAGTACCCACTACAGTAAAATCTTTGTTCCCAAGTAACGAGCCGGAAGATTGGAGGCATCTAGTGGTGAAGCAGCTTGAAACTAGAGAAGGAACGATGAAGATGTTAGAGTTAGCCAACTATCATTTGCTGCAGGGAACTCTCTACTTCAAGAGTCCCGGAGGGTTTCTAGCAAGGTGCGTTGGTGAATAAGAAGCCGAGGAAAGGTTGATAGAAATGCACCAAAAGCATTGCGGAGATACTGACATTCCTCTCTATAGATGACTGTAGCGAGGTGGGTATTATTGGCCTGCCATGAGCGTAGAAGCTGCCCGTCTGCAACAAAGCTGCCTGAACTGCCAAGCCAATTTTGACCAGCCAGCGGAGGCCAACTTTGTGGAAGCCTTCGAAGATTGGAGACAGCCATATATAGCGTATCTGAAAGATGGTGAGCTGCCCGCAGAGAGAGCAGATGAAATTTATCTCAGAAAAAGAATAGCTCGTTTTTACTTGGTGGAAGGAGAGTTGTACAGGAAGGGGTACAATGAGAAGGCACTGAGGTGCATAGCCAAAGAGGACATGGAGAGGGTGCTGAAAGAAGCTCCTGATCCCTCCCACATGGGGGGCGCCAAACTGTATGACCAACTAATGACGCTGGGGTACTATTGACCGACCATGGAGGCCGACTCCATTGGGTATGTGAAGAAGTGCAAAGCCTGTCAAGTGCATGGAAACATGGTGCATGCTCCTTCCGTCAACCTGCAAAGCCTGGCAACTCCCTATCCCTTCCATACATGGGCATTCGACCTAGTTGGAAAGATCACCCCGGCCTCTCACGGCAAGACTTTTATCATTGTGGCTACAAAATTGTACACCAAATGGGCAGAAGCCATCCCTCTAAGGAGAGTGACCGCCTAAGTGGTAACCCAGTTTATAAAGGAGTATATCATATGCAGGTTTGGTATACCCAAGGTAATCTTAACAGATAACAGGAAGCAATTCGTATGCAAGGAGATGGCCCTCCTCACAAACAGATATAAAATTGTGCATAATAGCTCAACCATCTCCTACCCTAAGGGCAATGGTCAGGCAGAAGCTGTCCTACCATGCCAGGGGCATGGGATGTGAAGTTGCCGATGATGTTATGGGCTTATCGTACTTCGAAAAGAAAGCCGACAGGGTTCACCCCATTCTCCCTAGTATACGGGACCGGGACCGGGACCGAAGCTGTCCTACCAATGGAGTTGGCAGTACCCTCAGCCAGAGTTGCTCTCAGCAACGGGCTCATCCCCGACCCAAGGCATGTGCAGCTGGAGGCACTGGATGAGCATAGAGACAAAGCGAAGGAGAATTTCAAAGTCTACACCCAACAACTGTCCAGGGCCTTACGAGAACTTGGTCAAGCCTAGGGAGTTCCAGGTGGGAGATTTAGTCCCACGAGCATCCACTCACCATCTCCGCAGCATGTCGACATCAAAGTTCAAACCCAACTGGGAAGGTCCCTTTGTCGTCAGAGGCGTGGGGAAGTCGGGTTATTGCCAGATCTCAGAACCAGAGAGTGATTGCCTCCAGTCCATTAACTGCAAGTGGCTGAAGAGGTACTATGCTTAGTAACAACTAACAAAATTTTTTGTTTTTCATTTCTATTTTGAGGATTGCTCTTATACCAGCAAAGCCTTTTTTTTGTAAAAATTATAGAGCAATACCACATTGTAAACAGCACACAAAGTAAAGAAATGAAATAGCAACAGTTTTGATCATTGTTGATGCTTGCCTTGATTACTCATCTATATATATATACACTCTCTGCTAGGCTAGAAAAGAGTACACAAAAAAAATAGGAACTTTGCTCACTACACTTGGGGGGTGAGTCCATCCTAAGAGAAAGTATACCGCAAAGCCCTCCCAGACATAAAAGACGGTTTTCCCCCTTTTGTCACCGGACTAATAGGAGGACAACCTCCAAGTACTAATGGCTTTATTTGACTAAATTAATAGAAAATATAGAAGGGGGTTAGATTCCTCCTCTTTAATATTTTAGAGAACAGTGAAGCTCTTAGAGAAAATATGGAGCAAGGACCCCAAAGACTAGGGGCTAGCTAGTTCAAATAGTTTTCAATGAAACAAAACTTGAAGGAAGGAGACAAGGGTCACCCCCCTCTCCAATCTAGTCTTTATGAACATAAGTAATAATGTGCAGGAGCACCCCCACAGACAGGAGGGGTGATCCAAAACAGTAACATGCAAACACCTCGCAGTCACAAGAGGTGCATTTTAAGGAAAAAAAAAGAGAGAACAACGTATATATATACATAACTTGCTTAGATTAATGCAAGTACCCCGTAGTATATGGGGCAACCATCAATTGACCAAATGCTCACAGAAATTAGGGCAGATCTTACTAAATAGACGCCAAAAGTATAGGTGGAGAGCAAAACATCATTCTTTTTCTCATATATGAATGATCGGTGATGTACACATGGAATTCAAAAATAACACAAAACAAGAGCTAGCCTATCCGCTAGAAATAACAAAAAATAAGTCATCGGGGGTGAGGGCGTCGGCATATGACGGACCAGTTTCCCGTAGGAACTCCTGGTCAGCTAAGTCTGGTGAGCATCGTCTGAAGTAATGTGATCTGATTCCGGATCCTCGCGGCCTCAGCCTGCCACTGCTCGGTCCTAGACTGCCTGGAAGTGTGAAGTCTTGCCATCTTCTGGAAAGGAACACTTAGAAAGTGGCGAACTCCCGTATCAAGCCAATCCAAGTGAAAATGATAGAACTGCTGCAAGTCGCGGAGAGCATCCAAGAATAGTAAAATAGAAGAGCTAGTCAGCTTAGCAGGGGAGGTAGCTAAGAACTCATGAACATGGCTGGCAAGAGCTTTCCGGTTGAAAGCCGTGAGACTGTCAATCTGAAGTATGCTTTGAGTAGTGAATGTCTCGGGGTAATGCTCTAAGATCAGATCCAAGAGCTGACGCTCATGGGTCCTGAATCGCCCAGGTAGCTCCTCACGCCATAGCCTACCCGTAATGGTTGCAGCAGCCTCTACTTCTCCATCACCGTCGGAATGGCGAGACCTTAAAGGGGAGGAAAGAAGACATCCCACCAGAATCAGCATCACCGACCATGGGAGTGACCTCAGAACTATGATCTCTCTCCGCAGCCATCCCATCGCCAAACTCCACAGTCATCGGAGTAATCTCATTCACCACAAAGGTGAAATGAGAGCACTTGCACAGTATACGCAAGAAGAAAAGAGGGGAACAGTAAAAAGAGGGAGTATGACAGTTTAATACCTCTCTTGCAGCCATCCCACTCTCAGACTCCACAGTCAGCGAAGTAACCTCACTCACCTGGAAACAATGAGTCAAAGGTGAAATGAGAGCACCTGCACAATATACGCAAGAAGAAAAGAGGGGAATAGTAAAAAGAGGGGGTATGCTAGTTTAATACCTCTCTCGCAGCTACTCCACCGCCAGACTCCACAGTCATTGGAGTAACCTCATTCACCTGGAAACAATGAGACAAATGTGAAATGAGAGCACTTGCGCAGTATACGCGAAAAGAAAAGAGGGGAACAGTAAAAAGAGGGGGTATGACAGTTTAATACCTCCCACTCTCAGACTCCACAGTCAGCGGAGTAATCTCAGTCACCTGGAAACAATGAAACAAAGGTGATATGATAACACTTGCATAGTATACACAAGACGAAAAGAGGGGAACAGAAAAATAAGAGGGTATGCTAGTTTAATACCTCTCTCACTGCCACCACAAATATCGGAGCAACCTCATCAGACTCCATAGTTTTCGGGGCAACATCACTCACCTAGAAACAATGCAACAAATGTGAAGATGAGAGTGCTTGCACAGTTTAAACAAAAAAAATAAAATATAATAGAGATGTAAGAATGGCATAAGGAAAATGGATATCCTTATATACTGTACCTGAGTAATGCCCTCCATAGTAGTAAAAGGGGAGGAGGTGCAGGGGCTCGCAAAGGGCCGCCTCAGTGGCTGGTGCTCCCGAAAGGGCCATCTTAGCGACCGGTACTTCTAAGGAGGTTCCTCAGTCTCGGGTTCTCCTAAAAGAGATACCTCAAATATGGTAGTCGCAGCGGATGCTCCTGAAGGGGCTATCTCAGTTTCCAGGGCTCCTAAAGAGGCTACCTCAGCTGCAGGTGCTTTCGAAGGAGCAACCTCAGCGATGGCAGTCGCAGTGGATAGGTGACGCTGCAAATGAGAAGGAGAGGTAAGAGTTGGTAAATAGCCTACCTCATAAATGAAAGAACACCTCAATTAAAAAAAAAGGGGGAAAATTTCAGAATTGCGCAACAAAGATAGCTACCTGAGGGGGTGCGGTAACAGGGCAAGCTGGCCCGCGCACAGGGGTTGCTGAAGAGACAGTAGCAGGAGCCACCGTCGAAATAATACTTAGGGATAGCTGCAAAAGAAGTAAAAGAGGGATATGATAAGTACAATCTGGTTAGAAAAGAAATGTCTAACTAGAAGATATTAAAGTACCTGAGCCGCGTCCAAAGAGGAGCGGAAAAGGACGGTCGGTGCAACAGGGGCTGTGCTGATAGCCTGCAAATGGTAAAATAGGTTATTTGTCACATGTCCAAGAAAAAGGAGATTCCATGCTCGAATGGAAAGGCCTGAAGTGTGGGCTCAATAGTTGAAGCCACAATAAATACCGGGCCGCGAGAGATTGCTTGAACCAAGGGCTTGTCGTCCATAGATATACGGACCCGAGTGATAGAAATCCTCCTCGAAGAGGATAACCCTGTGATGGTAACATCAGGTAAGGGAAGAGTCCCTCCCTGAGAAGAAAATCAAAAAGCTTTCAGGCCCTAAGAAAATGCAAAAGGCGAAAAAGTATAAGTGCCTATTATCGAAAGAAAACAAGCTTTCAAAAATACGCACCTTAGATGAGGAGGTGCCCAGGGGCTCAGCTGTAGAAGTGCCCACCGCCAAAGTAAGAGAAGACGAAATGACGGCGCCGGAAGGCACAACCCTTTGCACATTATAAATGGGTAAAGAAAAGGAAGAAAGAAAGAGGAAAAGGGCACAATGAGAATTGAGAAAATGGCGAGGCATACCAGAGCAGACGGAGAAGTCACATAGGTGGTCCTGGTGCTGGTAGGGTGCACAGATGAAAGCTACAGGAAATACCAGCATACGCAACCATAATGTAATGGGTGGATTACAAATTACATTCAATGATAAAAGAAATAAGGAGGTAGTAAACCTCTCTGAAGAGGCCTCGGGAAGAAACGAGCATATAGAGTTCCTCTCCCGCTGAAAAGGTGTCAGTCGTAGTGGGGGAAGTGGAGAACTACTTGCCTTCGTGGAAGTGACCTGCAAAATATGGCATAATACTTTCATTAGTAAATAAAATAATGAGGGGGAAGAAAGAAAATCATATGCATAAAATTTCCAATAAAAGAAACACTTTGGTTGGACGATGGTCACCCGAAGAAGAACTATGGTCATCATAGGAAGGGGTGCTTCCATAGTCAACTAGTTCCTCTTCCAATGAGGGGGAGGGAGACCCAGGGGGTGAAACTCCGAGAGAACTAGTTCCACTAAGTAAAGAATGTCGGGATATAGTACCTTTCGCAATGGGAATAGATGTGACTCGTGCCTCCTGGGAAGAAATGCCCAATGCTCCGTAACCTTTCTCTTTCACAGCTTGGTAGGTCTCCTCCACCCCAAGATCATCAGTATCGGACCCCTGGTCCATCGTGGAGGAAGCAACAACGCCAACACCATTCCCATTCTTCTTCTTTGCAGCGCGGGTCCTCACAGGAGAAGAGGGAGGAGAGGCGACAATAGCAGGAATGAAATTAGACACATCCGTGTCTGTGCGCTTCCTCTTGCCTGTGGTAGGGGTGTTCACTTTCCCTCTGCTTTTGGATCGGCCTTTAGACTTCACAGGGGGAAGCTCAGTCGGCAGGGGTTGAAGTGACTCGTCAAGAAGAGGCTTCACTAAAATGGGGATGGCCTGAAAGTGGTGCTAAGAAACCAAGAATCCTTCTTCGTCCGTTTGACCAAAAATTGGGCCTTAATATATTTGACTGGGTTAGTCTCACGAGGGGGACCAACTACACAATTTAGGATCAGACGAACCTGGCGCTGCCGCTGCCAAAACAGGAACCAAGATGAAGTAAATGAGGGATGATAATCGCGGGGAGGCACGTAGAGTCCCCCTAGGCCACTGAATCTATGGAACAACCCCTGGAGAGTGAAGTTGGTGCACACCTCTAAAAATGCCTCGGAAGGATCACTGTAGGAAGGAAGAGGAGGGGTGTCAACGCCCTGATCATAGCCAAACTGCCGTCTTGCCCTCTCAGAATGATAGAACTCAGCACGTGGACCTAACTCGGTCCAAGAAGGAAGGAGAAGTAGAAACAGACCCCACATTAATATGAGGACAAGTAGAAACAGACTCCACGTCCGAAGGACAATTGAAAGTCTCGCCATCACCAAGAAAAGAAAGTCAACTGAAGATGCCCCCGTGGCGCTTGTTATAAGGCCGAAACTGAAACTCCTCAATATCATCAATCAATGCTCCCAAAGGTTTCTTGGGAATTTTCTTGTGCCATCGGAGAAGTCGTGCAGCATGGCTATGACAAGCCTGAGCCTTCAATGTAAGGTGGGGGAAATGCTCAAATAAAAAGGCCATTAAGAGAGCGGTGTTTGCATAACTAGCAGCATTATATCGACCACAAGACCGCTCTACATCTATATGTGCTCGGTCCATCCAGGTGTAAAGGGAACCCAGAGTCAAGGCGGCTACAGGAACAGACCTACCGCGAGATAACCGTACAACCAATTTAAAGAGAAGCTCGCGAGGGGAGTCTTTAGGCTTACCGGGTAGCAGGAACCGAGTCAGAAATGTAACTAGGAAAGCGGCTAAGTGTGAAGGAGAGTGAAGCTTGGGGTCATCCTGGGGACTGCGTCAGAAGTCTCCCATTTTTGCAGCTGCTCAAAATCTCTGAACTAATATCTTTGCCATTTAGCAAAGGAGTGCTTTGTACGACTAGTCACATTTATAGCTACATACTTTGAGCACTCTCCGAGAGTTGACTTTAGCTCCCCCACCATCTCCCGCTCTAAAGGATCCTCATAGTCATCAGAAAAGACCTGTAGCCCAAAGAAAGGAAGGGCGTATAGCTCACATACATCCTCTAGGGTTAATGGTGAATTCGCCCCAACCCGTGATAAATGTGTGAGACTCCATACTCCACCGAGACAGTAAAAGATTGAGCGAAGAGTTGTGCTTAGATACCGTGCAGGACTTAAGGCTACTGACAGCGGTAAAAAGACCCACTTCCCTAAAAATAACCACATAATCAAGAATGCGCAGAACATAGTCAACCCAGCTAGCCCATTCCTCCGTGGCACCCCCCGCAGCTTTAACTTCAACATTGGAATAAGGAAAATCACCGCGGTCGACCCGAACCCAGAGAATAGAGTCCGGAATGATAGTAGGAGAATTAGCAGACACTCACTCACCCCACATGAGGGCGCTCGAGAACAGTGTTAGCAAATTTTTCCTCAAATTGAGTAAGAGAAGCCATAAAATTGTCAGCTGGACCAAAAAAAGGAGCACGGCGATAAATACCAAAATCTCGCCCTTGGCGAATGTGCATATAGTCTTGCCATGCCTGAGAAGAAGATGGTGTAGATAAGGAAGTACCAAGAGCCATTAGCTCAAGAAAAGAGCTCATCGCGGTAGAAACTCCAAGTGAGGAACTCTCAGCTGCAGCAGACCCCCTAGAAACATCAACTCGCGAGGAACCTATGGATAAGGAAACTTGGGTATCCCTCGTTGCCAAAAAAGAAGTCACAGGAGCAGCCCCTAGTGGCAAATCCAAGTGCAAGGAGCCCCCTATAGGAACACCAAATTGCGAGGAACCCATGGGTGAGGAACCTTAGGTGTCCCTCGTTGTCAACAAAGTATCCGTGGCAGTAGCAGCTAATAATGAGTAACCCTTGGTCAGCAGCACACTCCCCATAGTGCCAACAGTTGGCGAGATACCCTCGGACCCAAGGTCAAATGTCAATACGCGAGGAACCCCTAGTAGCTTTGGCAGCCGGTGAGACACCCTCGGGCACGAGGTCAATACACGAGGAACCCCTAGTAGCATTGGTAGCCAACAAGACACTCTCAGACATGATGTTGACGCGCGAGGAATCTTTACCAATAGTGGCAGATGTCGAGACACCCTTAGAGGTGAAGTCGACGTGCGAGGAACCCCCAGAAGAATTAATCATCGGCGAGGAACCCTCAGCACAGCTGGAAGCCAACACCTCATGGGCAGATGTCGAGACACCCGTAGCAAAAAAATCAATATGCGAGGAACCATCATAAACATCGGTCGTCAACAAGGAACCCACTAACAAACAGGGTTGCAAGGAACTCGCGGTTGGCAGCACGCCCCCCAAGGGAACAATGGTTGGCGAGGAACCTTTGTCCACCCTAAACCCCAAATTGTTCAACAAATATGCTGTTGACGAGGGACCACTTACGAGATGAGGGTTCCCACCCATTTCTAATGAGGGACCGTCACATGTACCAATAGCAAATGTCGAGGAACCCAGCAGATGAGGGTTCAAACCAATTTCTGATGAAGAACCCTCGGATAGAAAACGAACGCGTAAGGAACCACCAGACAGTTGCGACGAGGAAACCTCGACGATATTCAAGGTCGAGACATCTCCATCCAAGACACTAGCTACCGACGACAGTCGCGACGAGGAACCCTAGACGATATTTGAAGTCAAGACACACCCATTCAAAACACAAGGGGCTAAGCGATGTCTCGCTCGTAACAGTATCGAACCGAGCAGTAGGTCGCGAGAAACTCTCGTCTATATTGGAAGGAGATGAGGCGCCGATGTGGACAGTGGGTATTAAAGAGGAGGGCTCGAAAACCTCAGCACCAATAGGGCTTTCACTGGTAGCATTTGATGTGATAAGAAAATCGTTTGGGGCGGTAGACATGGTGATGTTGTTTTGGGAAAAGAGGGTAATAAAAGAAGATATTGAGCCAAAAACAATGGGGACAATGGTGGTGTCAAAATTGGAAGAAAAGTTTGATGAGTTAGAAGCCATTAATGGGGTGTTTGAGAAAAAGCTATGGTGTTAAGTTTTTTTTTCTCTCACTTTCTCTCACTATAAACTTAAAGACTCTATGAGTTTTTTTTTTTGAAGAAGATGAATGGTTTTAAGAAATGGGCCTTATGCTTTTTTACATCAACGTGGGAAAACGTGCAGGAAGGCAAAAAAAGGTTATGACAATTTTTTTCCCAAATGATGAGAGGATGGTTCCCAAATTGACGCGTGGAGTCTCGAAAATCAAAGAACCTCAGATGAAGGGACAGTGCATTTAATGACCCTAGGGTCCCTCAAAATTTGAAAAAAATTGAAAATCGACTTTATGGCGTACAAAGCCTTTTGGTCTACCCAACACAAAAAACTTTGCACGAGGGGCTAATGTAGTAGGGTGTCTTCCCCAAAATACTTTTTTTAGGTTTTGAGAGGGAACCTCACCTAGGTGGCGGCAGAAGCCCATGTTGAAAGGGACCCCCGCAAGGGTCCCTGCAGAAACTCACGTTGAGAAGGAACCTCACTTAGGTGGCGGCAAAAACCCATGCTGAGAGGGACTCCCCCCAAGGTCCCTGCAGAAACTCAAATTGAGAAGGAACCTCTGTTGAGAGGGACTTCCCCCATGGTCTCCGCAGAAACTCACGTCGAGAAGGAACCTCACTTAGGTGGCGGCAGAAGTCCACGTTGAGAGGGACTCCCCCCAGGGTCCCTGCAGAAATCCAAGTTGAGAAGAAACCTCACCTAGGTGGCGGCAGAAGCCCATGTTGAGGACCCCCCCCCCCCCCCCCCCCCCCGGTGCCCCTGCAGAAATGACATTTGAGAAGGAACCCCCCCAAGGCTTCCTCAACAGCAAAAATGATGTTTGAGAAGGAACCCCCCCCCCTAGGGTTCCTCAACAACAGAAACTTACATAGGAGGATGGACCCGCAAGGTCCTCCCCTCTCGGCTCCCAGAAAACCAAGATAAGATGATAGGGTGTCTACCATAAGCAACCCCTCATCATGAAAAAAGAACTGAAGTACTAACACTTATTTACTTGTACAGGTTGCCTAGTTGCAGCTCAAGTAGGCAGTTGGGATCTCTTTGGAGTTTTGGCTTGGCGGCTGAGGGACGAGGTATGTTGAACAAGTTCAACCACTTAGCACTATAGGATTGAGAGAATACTAGTAGGAAGACCCAAAAGTCACTCAAGACTACACACACCGCACACTTGGTCACAAGTGAAGTGGGCAGCCAAAGAGTTGGTTGCTCACAAGGAATAAACTCTTTACAAAAAATGACTTTCTCACAAGAGGGGGTCCTCAAGGCCCCTCTCAAGAAAAATAAGGATTTTAGAGGAGAGGGGTCCTTAAGGCCTCCCCTCTCAAGATTTGCAAAAGTTTGCACCACAAGTTACCGTTTCAAAGGATATTTAATAAGTAAGATATTTTGTCTTCATTGGGAGACATATTTGACTTTAGTTGGCACCAGGTGGCACCTGCAGGAGGGGACAGGCAGAGCTGCCTGCAGGTAGGGACAAATGGTACATTTCAGACATTGTCCCTCACCAACCCTCTCAATTTTGGCGTCCAAAAGTGCCAACTCAGCCCTAATGCCCAAGTATAAGTAGATCTCTGGGCAAGGTCAAATGGAAGAGAGAATTGAAAATTGCACTGTTAATCTGTCAAAATCACATCAGACCTACTTAGTATTTTCTCCCTGTCATTCTCTTAGTGCTAAGTGCCTTGTTTTTTCACTCCTCAACTGACAACCATCATTCTCAGGAGTTTCCCTTGAGAAAATTACTATTTTTGTTGTGAAAGTTCATCTTCTTGCAGGGAGTGGGTTGAAGTTTGAGCTCCATTGTTACCAGAAAGAGAAGGTTTCATAAGAAGTTGCACCAGAAAACATTGAAGACCTTGCAGGCAGTGTCCATTGGAGTGGGTCACCCCTCACCCTTTCCAGTTACTCATAGACCCCAGTCTCACTACCATCCTACAATAAGACTTAATTGTTCTAACTTGGGACAAATCCTCGTATCCGTTTCATAATCAACATCACCACCTTCATCTTTCAAAATGTAAAATAACTACAATGGATGACAAATGGCTTTAATTATAGGAAAAACTTAGCCTGCTAGTCAAGTTTTGCTTAAAAAGGTAAAAAGACTAAAAAGGGCACTTTAAAGACATTAAAAGATAATGCCAATATAAAATTACAACTAAAATAGGGAAATATCCTAATAAAACATGAAACATCAAATAAACAAAAATTACAAATAAATCCGGGACCCCGTACACATCAGTTAGAGTGTTTTCTTCAAGTGTAATCTTTTATGTCAATTGATACCAGAGCGTAGTTGCTTCACCCGTTATTTTCAAAATCGTAAACAATGCAACAATGGGTCCGAGGAAAAAAATTCACATTGGAATCAACTTTTGCTGCACTCGATTAAAGGAATGATTTTGGGTTGTTGGCCCTAAAAATATCTCGAGAAAGGAGGGAGTGGGGTTGGAGGGAAGAATTGGGTTCTCAAAATTTGTTTGGCTTCACGCACATAAAACTATTTTTCTTTAGATAATTTTTTTCTATCTTTGTTGATAAAATGATTTATTCTTTCGATAGTTGTTTAGCATTCCACAAACGTTCACATTCATCACACATAATAAGTGAATCATGAATGTAAAGAGAGAGAGAGAGATAAATTGATCGAATATTTTTATCCTGGTTCAGTGACACCTTTCACCTACGTCCATGCCTCAAGACGATACTTGGGGAATCTCCACTATCTTCCGGCTGACTAAGGTAGAGCAATCATCTTACACGGATATTACACACCTTGCAGTTGCAACCAATAAGTTGTCCTTCTAAAGAGTCCTTCCATGGCTTCGCGTGCAAAGACATTATCAACGTTGAAGATACAATGGAGTAAATGTCTTGATTAGATCCTCATATACCAACTACAATATTTTCTCTGAGTTTTCTTATAGCTTGAAAAATAATTTTTCCCCTTCAAAGGTAGATAAATACATTGCGAAACACAACCTCCTCCTTATCGAGTAGATGCAATATGAGCTTTGTTATTGGTTGATGTAGTTGGACCAATTTCGTCTTCATCCATTTCCCTCTTGTAATGTTGATGAAGGAATATTCACAAGTGATGTTTTGTGTTACATCGTATGTGGGAGAAACTCTCTTGGAATGGAACATGCACTAGTGGTGTTTTGTTTACACCAAATAAGGGAGAAGACTCCTAAAAAAAATTGTGTAGAATTTGCTTTAATAAGCCTTGAACCAAAAATGACCATTGTAATTTGTCCAGCACATTGAGTCAACTTAAACCAAGTTGAGTTGACTTAATCGTGTAAACCAAATTGACTTACATGAACCAAAGGTTGCATCAGATTTTCCTTGTGTTAGAATTCCTCCACATTTATTTCATGTGGTTCCCGCGTGTGCACCTTTTGTCCCCTTTGCAGTTGTATCGTTAAAGAGGTTGAGTTAAAAAACATTAGAAGGTTAGTTTGAAAGCATTAGGCTGCGTGTTAAACAAATGAAATTAAATCGTCGAAGTTTAAGCTCAAAAGCAATTGAATGTCAAGGAGAAACTCCAATGATCACAAATGAAGGAGACGCGACTTTATTTACATTGGGAAGGCAAAAATATAAAGGAGAAGTCATTTCAAAAGTACAAGTACAACCTCACTTATTACCCTTTACCACTTCATTAACTCAACATAAACGAGATGTCACTACAATAGTACAAGAAGGAGATTCTCATTTATGTAACGTTTACACTAAAGATTTCATTTGAATTTTGTGGGTATGAGGAAGAAGAACATTAACTCTTCCTCCTAAATGAGTACACATTAAACCTTGCACAAAGTACAACCTTATTTACTTTACACATATACTCCTCAATCTCCCAACTTTTCTCAACAAGATTTTGAGTAAGGCATTTACTCTATTTTATCTTCAAGGCCGATAGTGCCTTTGCACACGAAGTCAAGGAAGGACTTTTAAGCTTTGGCCATTATCACATGGTTAGCGCATTGAGTCAACTTAAAGACTTAAACTTTGTAAACCAAATTGAAGCCGCGAACCCTTTCTTTTCATTTTCACCTAATTCCGTGCCAGGTGGGACAATCTTTTTTGAACCAAAGCTTACGTCTGGTTTCATTGTGTTCAAATTCTTCCTCATTTTTATCTTGTGGTTCCACATGTGTACCTTTTGTCCACTTTATAGTTGTCTCATTTAAATTGAAGAGTTAGGAGCTTTTAATGTTGTCCTACATAATTTTGTTGGAGAAGATTTGGGAGGTTGAGGAGTAAATGTGTAAAGTGAATGAGGTTATACTTTGTGTAAGTTTCAATTAATGTGTACTCGGTTCCTTTTTTTGAGGCTACTTTCGGGAACAGATCCAGGGGAGACAAGGTGGGGCCAGTAGCTCAGAGAATTAGAGCACGTGGCTGCGAACCACGGTGTTAGGGGTTCGAATCCCTCCTTTCCCATAACCACCCTAAAAAGGAAGGACCTTTCCCTCTAGGGGTAGGAAATACCCTTGTTGACGATCCTTTACTTCGACAACATCTAGGGTTCCTCAAACAATGTGATATCTCACACCGAGTAAATCCTTAACCCTTCCCCCTCTTACTAAGACTACAAAATGTTCTTGTGAATTATGGCCAATAGCGGGTATATAAGCAGTGATTTCAAATCCAGAGGTTAATCGTACTCTGGCAACTTTACGTAAGGCGCGTAAAAATTAGTGTTCATCTTCCTCGTACCCATAAAATTCAATTGAAATAATTAGTGTATATGTAACATAAATGAGAATGTCCTTGTACTATTGAAGGTCTCCTTTATGTTGAGTTAATGGAATGATTGAGTGTTGAAGTGAGGTTGTACTTTGTACTTTTGAAATGACTTTTCCTTTATGTTTTTGTCTCCCAATGTAAACAAAGTCACCTCTCTATTTTTGAAAACTGGATTTACTCCTTTACAATTCAGTTGATTTTGAGTTGAAACTTTCACTAACCCATTCCATTTGTTTGGCACGCAAGAATGCTTCCAAAGTAACCTTTTGATGTTCTTTCGTTTGAGCCAAATGCCCCAAACAACTTTGTATACATTTTCAAATCCACTTGTGTCAAAAGTCTAAACCAACGAGAATTTTGTAAAACCACTTGGACGCAAAACCTAAACCGCTTGAAATTAATACAACCTAATAACCAAACGAATTTGTTAAAAGCACCACAATACCTTTAACCAACAGATATTCCAATAAAGAGATATAAATGCAATACACTTTTCTTTTTATTAACTGCAACATATTTATTGTGTGTTATTAATGTGAGTGTAATTAACATATTGTTTGTCATGATAAAAAATAAATAATAAAGAATCTTTAGATTCACATTGGAAAATTAGAGTCCCTTATGGCTGCTAGTAGCACTAACTGCCACCACTTACCCACGCTTCCGCAACCATCCCCGCTGCGCCAACGTCTTTGTTCATAAGTCCATCACTACCCCAGTTATAACGATTTCCCAAAACCTGACCCCAAGACACAAAAGAAGAAGCAATAGAAAAGGAGATTGAAATCCACCCCTAGGGCTGGGTTGAGGAATGAGAAGAAAGTGGAGAAGAATTTCTACATCACCTAGCTTCGTCGTTATTTTCAAGCCCCTCCAAGATTTCGGGTAAACTCCAGTGGGGGCAGGAGATTCGGAGGTATTCATGGATTCATGAAGTTAGTACCCTAAACTTATCTTCGATTCAGGAGGGGCCACTTGTGCCAAAACCCAAAAGAGAGGGCAAAGGGAGAGAAGGCGGAGATTGGAACATAGGAAAGAGGAAAAAGAAGACCGAAAGCAGAACGCAAATGAAGATGAAAGAGAGAAGAAGAAGATCGAAGAAATAGATGGAGAGAAAGAAGAGTAGATGAAAGAAAAAAGAGAGAAAAGAAGGATCAGATTGAGAAAGGAGAATAAGCCGAGAGAGAGAGAACTCACCAGAGGTTCACTGGAGAAATTCTCGTCGATAAGGCGACTGAAGGAATATCCCGGCAAGGGTTGACGATGGGTGTGAGTGTGCTTGGTTGGAGGTGACTCCCGATTTGGTGTTACAGCTGCTAGGGCTTCAGGATGGCGACTGTGTGTCATTTGGATCAGCACTTGAGCGATCAACTGAGCATTAAGTCATCAAGTCTTCTGGGCTCCAACACTTGGGCCTCCCTCTAGTTGTTAACCAGAGTTGTCAAAAAGAAAAATGAAGTAAATAAATAAAACAAAACAAAACAAAACAAAAGGTTGCATATTTCCAGAATTTACTGCCAAGTCCCCAAATTTAAAGGTTCGAGAACGAGCTTGGTCTCAATGGGCGAATGTGATGTGAATCACATTTTTCGCCCATTTTAGCAATTTCTTATTTTAATAATGTAATTTTTCTTTTTATTATTTTTTTGTTTTTAGGTGTGATTATTAGGTTTAGTGCGGGCTGTAAATCATGTGGTATTGTGGAGGGCACCATCGTCAGTGATGTCACCCATGCCTTGTGGATGCGAGAATATTCGTTTAGTGGTAGGAAATATACCCTCTAGAGCCTTCTCTTCATTCATCTTTGTATATATGGGCATAATCAATCAATGTAATAAGATATTATGAGAGTTGTCTATTATGTTGGTGTTTCCTTTGAGCGCTGTGGACATAGTTTACGTCACGTAATGAATAATATCAATGAGTGAAAAAGTATGAACCACACTGGCATTCCGTTTTATTGTAAAATAACCTATGAATAGAATCCAGTCTCCTTTTTCAAAAGAAATATTAAAGCATGTAATTCCCTTGTTTAGAAATAACTAAAAATGACTTTTGGCACTCTACTTGGAATCTCAATTTACAAAAGAGTCTTTGCTTTTTAGGAAAAACGGAGACTCATGTAGTGAATTATCACACATTTAACGCACTAGCATAACCACCATAACTATCATTCAAACAATTGTAAAAAATAATAGGATCAGAAACAAAATAAAATATTTACACAAGGGAATGAAGAAAGCATAAAAACCTACTTCAACTAATGTGTTTCTCGAGTACAGGAGAATCACCACTTTGGTTCACTATAATAAAAACATATAAAACGTGTTTCAATCACATTACTTAGCCTAGCATTACCACCATATGTACCCCAAAATCTAAAATGTACGAAAAAAATCCATTGTTTTACCAAAAAGAGACAATCCACACCATAAGCCTCTTTGTTATTAAATTTAGCCATAAACCTCGTCTTAAGAATATTATAAGAGAAAAAAGGAAAAAATAATGAAAAATTACTGCAAATGCATTGGAAGGGTCAAGACTAAGGATAGAGGGATAGCACTTAAGGCCCAATCTAAGAAGAAAAATAAAGTGAGTTTTTATGAGTTCGAGTCTGGGGACGAGTCTGATTTTGATATGGCCATGCTTCCAAAGAATTTCAAAAAAATTCTCAAGTTTTCAAAATAAAATTCTTCCAATAAAAGATTTTTTATAATATTTTTGGGAATCTGAGAAATTTTGGCAGGTCGCGAGAAGTCGTTTAAGCGGCATATCCATTTCGCGCGAACGACTAATGTACTTCGTTCGAGCGACGTCCTCAACTCGTTTGAGCAACGTCCCTGGCTCGTTCGAACGACAGCCTGATTTATGGCTTCTGATTGGTTTGCAGTTCTCTGGTTAAATTGATATATATTTTTTTGGTACTGCTGGAAGCATTCTGGACTGACTGGTTTATATGTAGGATTTATTGGTTTTAAATTGTTTTTTTTTTGCAAACGAACTGAGCTGATCCGAGCTTATTAGCTAAGCTTGTTTATAAAAACGAGTTTGAAATTATGTTTGAGCTCGGTTTATTTACTAGACGAATGAGCTGAACACGAGCTTGAGCAACTAGGTATTAAGAGGCCTAATCGAGCTCGTTTATGACTTAATAGCTCGAGCCGAGTCCAACGATCGCATTTTTTAAACGAGTTCAAAATCGTGTTCAAGTTGGGTTCATTTGCTTAACAAACGAGCCGAGTTCGAGCTTTTCACGCACAACTTGATTCACTTGCAGCCCTATGCATTGGTTACATAGAGTTGAATCGAAACCAATGTGGAACAAAATTTGAAACAAATGCTAGGCCCAAATTCTAACACAGTTTTTAAAGCAATTAAGATAGACACGTCACACGAAATCACACTTATCTAATCAAATGTTGACCCAAATAAATCGAAATCGATTTTGGCTCGAATCTGTAGCAGCTGGTTTGCTTCTTTAATTGCGAAGGGGAGGGGCGGTTCTAGAGCAGCAGAGTAGGCATCACCAGATCAATGGAAGAGGGCATGTTGAGAGGGGTTTGTTGATATGGCCGTTGTCGTGGGCGAGGGTAAGGGTTGGGGACGGAGATATTATTGGTGACTACATATGTTAAGACGGAAGCAAATGACAATGCAAGAGAGAGAAAAAAAAGGTCATACCCGTGCACAAGGCTCCCGCTAAACTACAGGGTTTGGAAGAGACATTGGAAGAGAGGTGTCAACAGACCTTACCCCCATATATGGAGAGGCTTCTCCCATGTCTTGAACTTGAGACCAGCCGTAACTTGGACAAGGGCACTTGCCATCGTGCCAAGAGAGATTTATTTTTATAGTAAATTAGAACAAAGCCCCTAATTCAATGCTTAATTGATTTTGTTGGCGCTGAAAAGTATGCGGCTGAAGTGGCTCTTGAACTTAAAAGAAATAACCCCTTTCGCATATCGGGGTGATCCTGTGGATAATCTGGAATTCCTTCAAAAGTTTCAATCAATCGTAAATTTTATTGTTGAGCCGAGGAGTTTTTACATTTTAATCAGAAATTGAAGGCCAGGTTTTTATTAAAGGGGGTTTTGGGGAAAGGTCTTCCAATCTAACTCTCAAGTGTATAAAAATAGGACACCCCACATAATTTTATAAATTTAGTCCCTGTACTAAAAACACCATGAAAAATGACCAATATGCCATTTGACAACTCATACAAAAAAAAAAAAAAAAAATCAATCAAATTTTTAAAAGTCCATAACTTTAAATCTACAAATCCAAAATTCACAAAATTTATATATTTGAAATCTACTCGTCGAGATCTATCCAACAACACCCATATTTTGATATTTTGTGACAAGATTGAAACCGATAAATTTACTATTTCAATAAAACCTATATTTTTCCGGTGAAAAACCTTATTCGGCACTGACAATGGTGCCGATGGCGCAGACCAAAAAAATGAAAGAAATAGACGAAGGGAGAGTGAAACGAGGAGAGAGAAACAATCCGGCGAGAATTTCGATGGTCTCCGGTGAGGATTTCAGCGTTCCGACGAGGATTCTGGTAGGTGGGGTGGGGGGAGTGGAGGTGGGATTATGTGTTTATTTTTAGAATGAGTTTTAAATGAGTATGACTAAGGGTATAAATATAGATACCTCTTTAACTAAAACAAACGAAATTACCTGTTTTGTTTGTGTACTCCTAACTCTAAAGGGATCACACAAATAAATGTTTTTGTACTACAAGGATTAGATTTATAAACCTGAAAACCACTGTCCTAAAAATTCAAATATAGGAAGGAACATGATCTCGACCTTAATTTTCTATTTATTAAAATATGTGTATTTATGGATGTCCCCCCCCCCCCCCCCCCCCAAAAAAAAACACACACACACACACTCGTGCACAAATGTTCCCGGTTAAGCTTTCTGCAACTGAGGAGAGATGTAAATAGGAGAAGGCGTCGCGCACTGCAGATGATGGAGCGGGTCCACGGAGTATTTTAGTTGTATTTCTTCAAATTATCTGGATTTATTAAGCTTAGAATAATAGGATATATCCTTCGAATATTCTAGAATAGCTTTTAGGTGTAGCTTAGTACTTTGTTTTCTATCGGGTAACTTGGGCTACGTTGCTCCCTTTTCTACTCAACGTTGATAACTCTATCCAAAATAATCATATAATGTGTTGATTTGAGGACATGATGAATTGACCCTTTAGATTGCTAACACACATGGGTGACAAGAACCCGGCCAAATACGACATGGGCTCGTATATATAATGAAAACACGATACATATCTGATATGACACAAATTATACTCCACTCATAACGAATCGTGTATTTGGGTGGGTGGGTGGGTGGGTGGGGTGTGGGGGGGAGGAGATTGTGGTTCAATTGTTTTCCGGAATCAATATAACATTACACGGACTCAATATGACACTACACGTTATCAAGTATAATTAAATATGAGAATTTTTGATCGATTGTTTTTAAAATAGTTAAAAAAATCATTTTGAGCTGATTTTTTAGGGGTAGGATGAAATGTTTAAACACCCCACAAAAAAATCAACTCAAATTATTTTTTTTTGGGTGTTTCAAAAAAATTGGTCCACTCCAAGCAGTCTGCATAAGATTCTCTCTCTCTCTCTCTCTCTCTCTCTCTCTCTATATATATATATATATATATATATATATATATGCCATGCATCACACTTAGTTCTAGGCAATATAATTTTTTTTTCCAATTTTTTAATTTTTTTCTTGAAATTAACCTTCTAATCAATCCATATTCAAAAAATTAGGCTAAAATACATTTTGTAGCTATTTTTAAAAAATCCACAAAAAACGGCTAACGTAGACCCTTATAAATACGGTATTTTGAGCCGTTTTTTGTGGATTTTTTAAAAATATCTACAAAATGTATTTTGACGTAATTTTTTGAACATGGGTTTATTGGAAGGTTAATTTCAAGGGAAAAATAAAAAAAATTGAAAAAAAAATATTTTATAAGGCCTACAATTAGATGTGATGTATGGATGATGTATAGAGCATGATGTAGGTGAAAATTCTCCTTATATATATATATATAGACATGTAAGTAAGTTGATCTTTAAACAGGTCGGTCTGGCAGAGCAGGGAGGAGTGGAGAAGCTATTACATTATACACAGAAGCTGATGTTCCTTATTTGAAAAACATAGCTAATGTGATGACAGCTTCTGGGTGTGAGGTTCCATCTTGGATCTTGGCCTTGTCCAAAAAGAAGTGGAAGAAGCACACGCCACACAGAGATTCTATATCAACTAAACCACATGATGAAGAAGATTAACTAACTTATACCCTTCAAATTTTGGGCTGTTTTTTCATTGATTGTAACAGTGTTCATTCCATGATCCTTGTTCTAATTTAGATAAACATTTTTTCTGGTTATTTTTGTTCGAAAACAAAAAAAGGAAGAACATTCGTCGAAGTATGATTGCAGCCGGAAATGATATTTAAGCTTATTCGCTATGTGAGAGAGGTTTATTTTTATAGAAAATTAGACCAAATCCATATTTCAACGCTTAATTGGTCAAAAAGCCATCAACTTTATCTTTTTAAAACAATCCCTATAGAATTCGTGATGGTGATGATCTTGTCATATGATATGATTGAAATATTAAAAATTGTAGGACCAGTATAATTACTTATTTATTATTATGTTGATGTTTTAAGTGATCGTATGAGAGGTCATCAAGACTCACTTTTAAAGTGGGTCGACAAATTTGGATTGCGTTCTAATAATGCTTTGGTCACACTATTTGATAAAAATATACTCCACAAACTTGCGTATGTGTTTGATAGCAATTCTTATTTCAATATTTATCCCAATAAAAATATTAAAATGATGGTGGATTATTTTAATTTATAAAAATACTATCAAAAGATGGACTATCCTTGAGAGAATTGAAATTAGAGTATTTTAAGTTGCATATTGTACGTCATAAAATGGAATATATGTTTCTCACAAAGCACATTAGCTGTTGGAAGAACACACTGAACTAAAGGAAGGATTTAGCTTTTGGGGTAGAAGTGTGTTTTCATAATTTATACCTAGTTAACATAGGATGCTGGAATTTTATTTTTTCCATAACTAGTCAATTGTATGTAGATTTTTATATAAATTTTTTCAGTCTTATTCGGACTCGAAACAGGTACAACAATTTTATTAAACTAAATTTTTTGGTAATTTTGTTTTCTTCCCAATTCTTCGAATTTCAAGTCATTAAAATTTTCTTCTCTAAAGCTAGAAGCCAACATAGAATTATTAAAACTACCAACCGAGTTCGAGTGGATACGGGCGGGCTAAAAATAGGTGGTCCTAAAGATGGGTAGGTTAGGCTAGGGTTAAAGGTTTAGATGGTCGGGCCCAGGCTAGGTTGGCTTATTTTTTTTATTTTTTATTTTGTGGAGAAAAGGATCATTGTTCTTGTATATATATATATATAAAACAACAATGACCATTTTCTCCACAAAATAAAAAATAAAGAGAGGCAAACCAAAAGATTGAACCAAAATATCGAGTTAAGAACAATACGTGTTAGAATTTGGATGTGTCAAACATACGTGGATACACACTCTAAAGTTAAAAGCACAACAATACAATGCCCCAATCACGAGATATTAATTTAGAATCATTACAATGCGATGATAGAAGCATGAGGTGTTAAGCATGTAAAGTAGAAGCACAACAAGTTAAAGCTACTTACTTGCTGGCATACCAATTTATTTGTACTTCTTTGAAATACACAAGTGATATAAATACAATAAAATTTTGAATAATCCTATTTTGGGTTCAAGTTCTATATTATTCAACACGTTATTAACATAATTTTGCTAGTTTCAAGTTAGTTGATCTTCCACAGCACTGTTAAAATTATATCCGAGTTTTGTATTATAGTTGGTAGAATTTCATTTATGTGAAGAATTTATTAGCTCTAATATACTTATCATTCTATAGAATATATTTTATTAGTTATATAGTATCTTCATGCCTAATAAAACTAGATATATGATAATATTATTTAACGTGAAGCATATATGAACATGTTATATCTCTTCCTGAAAAAAACACGGGTCCTCTTGTGGGTCGATAAATTAAATCAATCTCAAATAAATTATTTTCAATTTTAATCCCGATTAATTGTTTATCCAAGGTCAATAAATCAATTCAAATTTGAATTGATTGAAACAAAGTAAATATGGTTCAAATTTAATAACCGGTTTAATTTGTTCCTAATCAAATTAATTAAGCCAATTTTAAAATTTAACAATCAATTAAATATGTCCAAATTTTATATGAGGTGATGACAGTTAACAAATGAGGAGAATAAATGCTATCACATAAATAGGGACATGGTCATTTAACGTGAAAATCTCTCGGGTAAAATCATACGCACCCACCCCAAATACAAGTCCACGTGTACAAAAATTTCAGGAATTACTAAAGGAGAAACACAATTTACAACCATTGATTTGACCCCAACCACAAATTGTTGTTGTTCCGAACCTTCAACCTCTACAATACTAATTCTGTCAATCTCCACCACATCTTGACAGCCACAACTCTCGGTCATCGGTGTTCACTAACTTATAAAAGGAATGCGTCTGATCGAATTTTCACCTCAACTTTGACTCTTAGCTCACCAATCTCGTAAACGTGACTTGGGTCATAACACGGGAAAGTTATATATTTAAATTGTGGGAAGCTTTGACTCTTGACTCACTAATCAATCGACTCACGGATCTTCAACCTCAGCAAGCTTTGACCATAACCAAAGCCAAACATCCACAAATATATATATTTAAATTGTGGAAAATTATGTTTTATAAAACACCATTAAAATATGTGATTGAATGTACAAAATATTTTCTAAAACATGAAAAAGAGAACAAAATACCAAGTAGTGGGCTTGAGAGATTTTAGGGGTTTTGGGCTCACAAAAGTTCACCGCAAGACTAAAAAAAAGGTTTAAAAAAACTAATCACGAAATTGTACTTCTATAGAAAATTAGAGATAAGTTTTTAAGAGTTTTGTGGAAAGAAAATACTTAAAAAGAATTTAAATGTCATTAAAAATGAATTTTAAAAACAAGAGATTCAGGTAAACTCAGTAAACCATAGCCGCAGACTAACGACTAAATGCCAGGTGTCCAAGGCCACGACCGCGGGCCAAGGAACCGCAAACCGCGTGCATCCTTTCCACGACCGCGGGTGCCACGCGGGGTGCAGTGGTTGGTTTTGAGATTTTTCCTTTTAGGTTATTTAGAAGACCCTTGTAGGTTAGAAACTTTTTAGGGACATTCTTAAGTGCCACTAAAGGCGTGTCGCTGAAAAACTGTAGCTTTAACATTTAGGAAAAGCCTTATAATTTCTTTTAAAAATTTCAATTTTTTTAATATTATTTCAAAATCGACCAAAGCAAAATTAATTTTGTCTTTCAAAACTTCATTTTTCCCACATGTACTACCTATTTGTGTGGTTTGTACTTCGGCGTGATGAATATTTATGTCACGTTGATGTTGTAGTGCCGATGGCGTAGAATCTGGTTGCGTAGACAATCTTGAATCAAATTGACACAGACCCAAACTACCTTTTGATCCAGAATTTAGATAACACGGAGAACTATGTTCTTACACTTCCTATGAACATGCTATATGTTTTCTTTAATTGTAGAAATTTTTGGTATTTCTAATCAAAGCATGTTACGTTGTATCTCAAATATTTCATTACTATGTTTTATCTTATAAAGCTTCATTTTACCGCGTTAGATGTGTCTGGAAATGATTTTATCTTTCATAGATTACAGATGTTGAAATTCATCTTGATGCCTTGAATTTGAGAGATATTATTAAAAAAGAAAATAACGTGTCCCTACAGGACTGTGCTAAAGACATGATATTTCTACACCACCATATCCACGATTGATTGAATATCTCATGGTCAAGAACCCGAAAATCCTATGAACCACTCTGAGAGAGCGCTACGAATATTAGAGGACTGTTATCCTCTCGAAAACTCTCTATGAATGGCCACACTTACGATTTCATGGTTTTAAATCTGCATTAGAGCATATTTCTTCATTAATTAGTATTACATCACACTGAAATTGTGTGGCCATCCGATAAGTGTAGATGATATAGTTGAGAAAATATATTTATCATTTCATAGCGATAATATTATTCTATTAGAACAATATTAACAGTGTCATTACCAGAAGAACACGACATTGATATATGTTCTTATTGTTGCTGAACAACATAACAAATTTCTAATGAGAAATCATGAATGATGTCAGTCGAATCTCCACCAGTGTTTTAAGCACATGAAAACTTTTTCGGTGGATGTGGACTTGGACGAGGACATGGCCGCAAAGGTGGTCGTGGTCAAGGTTATGGCCGTGGTCATGGCCAACAAAGCTATCATAACCCCAAAGTTTTTAACAACATAATTATGGTCATAAAACATTAGAAATTAACCGTACCACCAACAATGGAATGCTATTAAAACAAATCAAGACAAGGGAATGGTGTGGAAAAAATATGACAATATTTGTAATCAATGTGGCATGAAAGATCAGTGGTCAAGAACGTGTCGTACAACAAAACATTTGTGGAATTATATCATGAATCAATGAAAGATAAATGAAAAGATGCTAAAATGAAATTTAATAATATTTTGACTCTAATG
This sequence comes from Sambucus nigra, assembly GCA_949130495.1. Taxonomy (NCBI): domain Eukaryota; kingdom Viridiplantae; phylum Streptophyta; class Magnoliopsida; order Dipsacales; family Adoxaceae; genus Sambucus; species Sambucus nigra. The sequence continues at coordinate 104,203,557 of OX422224.1, forward strand.
GTCGTGTTGATATTATTGGCCTTGAAGTGTCAAATTTATTTGATAGAAACGATAATCTAATTGGTGATGGGTCTATTTCCACCAATTGAAGTTGTTTTTAAGCCTTTATATCTACATATGAGTTAATTTTCTTTGGGCTCATAGTGTGAGAATTTATGTTTATATATATGGGCATTTTATCCTTTTCATTTAGTATAAATAAAATCTCAAGTTGTATTGTTTAAATTAGGATTAGATGGTGAAGATGCATGTCTAGAAGGTAATGCAACAACCCTCACAATTAGGGTTGGTTTTCGGTCGTTTTGGTTGGTAAATAGACCATACCAATACCATACCAACTTTGAAATCATCAAACCATAATTACCAGTTTTACCAGCCGGTACACAAACCCATAAACCAAAACCAAACTGCATGGTATATCGGTAAAATCAGTTTTTCGAAAAATACGGTAATTTCGGTAAATTTCTCTTTGCGGTACATTTCTCTTTGCCGTAATTATATTTTTTTGTACCACTCGCATAAACCTGTTCATATGCATATTTAAAATAATAATAAAAAAACTACATAATTGTCTCTTCTCAATAACTACACATAAACATTAAACCCCACTTAAAATTTCATAATTAAATTACAACTCAAATAAATTTCAATCGAAGTCATCACATGTTACTGCATATACTTAATGGCACATCATTAAACAGGTATACTGCATAAATTGGCACCAATTGCTATACCAAGGTTGCTACAATATTGATATACTAAAGCTATACCAAGGTTTCTACAATATTGATATACCAAGGCTGCTATACTAAGGCTGATATTTATACCAATATACCCTCTGCTACAAGGCTGCTATTTATAGCAATTAAGAAATTAATTAGTATCGCAAGAACTACACTGTCAAGGCTGCTATTTATACCCTCTGCTACAAGGCTGCTATTTATACGCTGTAATGAGTATTATAGCTATTTATACCAAACTAAACTTGTAATGAGTATCGCAAGAACTACACTGTTAAGAAATTAATGTAGTAGAAGCATAAATTAAGGCCTACCTCATTCATTGAGCACTTGGTTGAATCTTCATGTTAGTAAACTCATTAATAATACCTAAAACAAATAGAAAAGTAATTCATATTTTTAATAATAATGAAGAAAATGAAAAAAATATATATATGAAGTGAAAAAGCTGTACCCATATGTAAAAAACTGTACCACACACATTGAGCATCGACTAAGGGAACAGAGCCACACAAGCTTCTGTTTTCTATTTTAAGGGGTAAACAAAATTGTAGACAAGCATAGCCATTAATAATTTGTGATCGGAGACAAACAAAGTGGTAGACAAGCATAGAAATTAAACAAAGTTAAAGTCAAACAAAGTTGTAGACAAATAGAGTTGTAAAAATACCGATCGGAGAGTTGGGTATCTAAACATAACCATTAATAATTTGATGTAGTGATGAAAAGGGAAAAAAAGGCCCGCCAGAGGAAGAGGCAGGAAAAGGTAGAAAAAATTACTGTGTGGTGATGTGCAGTTTGTTGTGGCCAGAGGGGCTGATGTCGGTTTGGTTGTCTTGTGTTCTTGATATTTTGATGGTAGCTGATATAGTGATGAGAAGGGTAGGGTTTGTATCTTTTATATTAAAAAATAATGGAGGAGATGAGTTCAAAAAAATGAAGGGCTATGATTAATTTGGTATATATATATTATTTTAAATACTGTTCTTATTTGACAATTAGTTTAGTAGTATGATAATATGCATGAAGTTTGGTACGGTATTTTGATAATATACCATATGGTAATATATAGTAATATGTGGTACGGTAATATACGGTAATTTGTGATACGATATTTTGATATTTAATTTCGGTACGGTACAGTCGATAAATTGAATTTTAAAATACTAAAACCAAAACCAAACACAAAAAATTCGGTAATTTCGATTTTGGTAGCTTCGGTTTCGGTACATAAAAAATATAAACCATTACCAAAAAAATTCGGTACAAAACGGTACGGTACAGGTTTTTACCGTACCGCGGACACCCCTACTCACAATCCTCCTAGATAGAAAATATTTTCAAAATTAATGTTATTTGAAGATAACATGAACACAATATTAGGTTCTTGAAGAACCACCATATTATTACTTTGTGGTATAAAATTACATATTACTAATGCATTATATTCAATCAAATCCAGAAAAATATGCTTAGTTTTAAAAATATCCTCCGACGGTCGTACCACATTGAGACTATAAATGAACATAATATGGAGTATCTTTGCATTACTACGACTATCTCGGGCAACAAGAAAATATTCGAGAAATTTCCAACTTCATCTTCTTGATTATACCACATAAATATAATCATTATAGAATCATATATGAACCACAAGTTTAATGATAAAAATACATTATTGCTTTGTCATAACCGTCTTAGTCACCAAAGATCCACTATGATGCATATAATTATTTGAGAACCAGTTTTGATATCAATTAAAACAACCCCAAGATTCTTTTATCAAACGATATAACATGTACTACTTGTTCTCAAGGAAAATTATTTCTTAGGCCATCCCCATCGAAAATTAGTATTGACAAAAAGACCAAATTAATTTCAAGGCATACACAACAGTCAATAAATATTCACAGTACCCAAACAATATTAACATCACCTAGTTAGTTTTAAGACCTGAATAACAGCGCCCAATCAACATTATTAACATAATACCCAACTATATTTTAAATCCTATATTTAATGAAAAGAGAGAGTTAGAATGGGTATATAAAAAAAGAACTTAGCATTCTTTATGATGAAAAAAGAAAACACTTAACATTTAACATCTCTAAATAAGATTATATTGAGTTGTAAATAAACACATAAATAAAAGGGTAAAATAACTTATCAACTGTTAGATTCATAAGGGATCTGAAAGGTTCGTGAATAGAACAAGCCGAACTCCGGAGATGAGAAGGCCGCCGATGATCTGATTCAGAGGGGTTTGGAAGGGAAGGAGCATAAAATGGGTTTGGAACTCTCAACTTGGGATGTAAAGGAAAAAAGAGGCGGACTAAGTAAATGGAGGAGATTATAGGTTCAATTTTTTTGAACTAATTACTTTTTTTTCACCCTGTAGTTGCAAAAACACTCAATTTTTCATCCTAAACTTATTACCTTTACACTTAGGATAGGACCCATAAATAAAATTTCTCACTGATTTTTTTCCTGAAAACTCAGGAGGCGCCCTTGCCCCTCCTTGCCCCATTGTGGATTTGTCGATGCCTACATCCACGTTTGAGATGAATTCTAATTATCTTCACTATATTTGATTCACTAAGGTGGAACTAAATCCTTTAAAAGGAATTATAATATCCTGCAACTCATAACCAATAAAGGAACTACCTCCTTCCTAACCCAAGAAGACATAAGCGAGACCAATGTCTTATTTCGCCTTAACTCCCCACAACAATGTCATTACTGATTGTGAAAATACAATGAAGCCCAACTATAGTACCAGTAATAATATGTGCAACTAAAATGTAAAAGAATGTTTTTGCAACAAGCAATTTTGGTGAAATTGGTTTACTTTCTTTCTAGAACTATAAATCTCTAGCATTAATAAGTAACGTGATTAAAATGTGTTTTTGGTTTCGAGTTTGGAAATTTTATAAATAAGGATTTGAGTTTGAAAATTTGGCTCAAACGGGTTTTGGTCGAGATCTTTGCTTCAATGGAGATTTTGAGTTTATATCTCATGCCTTTGGAAATGTGTTTTGAAACTTGGTTTCTATTTATAAAATTGAAATATGGAGATCATAATATTTGAAATAGGTATTTATTATATTGATGATGTTGTAATATTGTGTATTTTTGGAAGAAGGCAGAGGGGTCTATCTATAGGCTTGAGGAGAAACTAGCCGTTGAAGGGTAATTAGGTAATTTGATCGAACTTTGGTTTTGAAAACTAGACATTGGAAAAATAGTTATTTGGGCACATTTAGCGGAATAAAATTAGTTTCAGTAAACTAAAACTGTCATTCCTTATTTTTTTTGATAAGTTTAAAAAATTTAAACATTGTTCCAAAGTGATGCAAATCCAAATACATAGTTTTACTTGATTGAAACCGGTCTTCGCTAAAACTATTAATGTCGGTTCATTTTGTTTTCTAGAATGCATTATTGGTTTTAGGTGGGTTTATATGGATTGTTCAGCTAATAATTTATCATAAAATATCATTTATATATTTCCATTTATTTCTTAATGACTCAATACTCCCTGATGAACTTATGGAGTCTTGATCACTTATTTTGAACATATATAGCTTACATAGTGCTTTTGGACATGATTCTGGTTGATTATGAATTTCATGACCTTGAGAGGATTGATTTTCTTGGTTGTTGGAAGAAGTTCATTGAATCTTTGAGGATGCGATGCTTACTTGCATTATGTCTTGATGTTATGAACAACTCATAGCCATGGCTTGGATCGTGAACTTCTTTTTTCTTCCTTTCTTATATATATACTTGAGGTAATAGTTCCTCTTGAAGCTTTGGTTGCTTGGATGGTTCATTACTAATAATAAGTCTGATAATTTCTTTAGTGCTTATTTTTATCTCAATGACATTAAAGAGAAGATAGTGAATATTTTTACATATCATTTCGATTTTTAACGTACAAAATCTTATACCTGAATGTTCTTTTATTTTTAGAGGGTAGGTCTCTAGCACGTGGCCTCCTTCCTTGGGCGTGTCCTAAGACTTGGACCAATGAGTTTATCTCCTTATTATCTTATTTGATTAGTTGATTTTAACACCTAGAGCCCAATTTATGGTCAAATAAAGTTTGAAAATTAAGTATAAACAAATCTAATTACCTTTTTTAATACTTAAATATCACCCTTTTCAATTTAAGCCACTGAACTTTGTCTTCTTACAAAACATCCATACTAAGTTCCAACTAACTTTACATATTGAGTAACTATGATGTAAACTTTCTTAATATCATACTTAAAAGCCTCAATTTGTGTGAAATTACAAAATTTAGTCATGTGTCTAGAAAACATGAAAATTGCCTATTTTTTAAATTTATTCGAATCATATGTTTTGATTAATACAAATGGACATAAATTAATTATGCAACTATATTTTCAAAGATAAAAGCCCTTTTTTTTCAGCTAATGAAAAATCGATGACAAGTCTCGCAATATGACCCCTTAGATAGAAATATTTAAAATTCTGGAAGATTAGCCATTTTTTCTTAAACAAAGATATCATTTGAGATCTACTTATACCTTTTTAATTATACAAATATCCCTAAGTAAAATTTAATCTACCAAACACTTGGTATACCTGAGCCTGATTACCCCAACGCAACAAAACATCAACTATCATAAAAGTAGGTAGTATCTGGTAGTCTAAATGAGTCTATTATAATTTACACTAACTTACTATGCTATATACCCGTGGCCATCCAGATCGAGATCGCGCACCGGTCTTCCTCTCTCTCTCTCTCTCTCTCTCTCTCTCTCTCTTTCTCTCCGCCCCTTTACTCGAAGGAGGGGGGAAATGGAGAAGGAAGGGGGATCGAAAGGTCTCACGCCTTACTTAGGATCGCTTCGACCGTCGTCGGTGTGAGGTAAATGTAAAGAGATGAAGTCGCCAACCTATTTTGCACAAAACAAGAAAAAGAATATGTTGCCACGTTGAGAGAGCGGCATCAAAGACAAACTGATGCATATGAAACCAAGAGTTCGGAGGTTCGGGGGCTAAGTTACGGAATGAGAAGGTGTTAGGCACCCATCCCGCCCTTTAGGTATCTCATGGGCTAGTGTTATTATTTTCCTTTATTTCTCCATGAAGTGTGTGTGCGTGTATATATAATAGAGTTCCGAATCGTTCAACTTATACCATTGGGAAAGGTAGAGTGAAGTCATCCATAGGAATGTTCGCAAAAATAATATATATTAAAAAAAAGGTTTTATGCGTTTATCGCAATATTGATCGTTATTATGAAGCGACAATATGTGTTGGATGAAACGCTAACAAACATGATATGTATATTAATCCAAGAATATGATAAATGCGAAAATGGGGAATTTGGGAAAATTGGGGGACTTAGAGAAATTGACAAATTAGAAAATTGAGAAAATTAGAAAATTGAAAAATTGTAAAAGTGGACTCGAGTATTGAGTTTTAATTTGAAACACCTACGTAGACTATAAAGGCATCAAAGTCCATGTAGTTTGAATGTGGCATGGGGGGGGGGGGGGGGGGTATCCCATAGATCCAAACGGAATTTTATTATATGTGTGTGTGTAGAAAAATGAATTTTGGTTTTGAAAAAGTGTGATGGATAATCCTGTCCGGAATTTATGGGCGTAACCTTCTTTTTATTTGTTTTGGTTTTTTATACAAAATAAAGTATGTGAAATATACAAATAAAATGTAGATATTAATGTGTATGAACTAAAGTAAGAACTAGATTATGAATTTAATGAGATTTATGTAAAAATAAGGAATTTAAAGATAGAGTGAAGGATTTGGACCTTTTTTGAAGCTTAATATTTGATTTTGGATGAACTCCCTTGAATGTGAGATGAATGTTGGATGAGAGAGAATGAGATTTGATAAATTTGGTATGAAAAGTATGGGAATATAAAATTTAATGGAACTTCACTTGAAGGAACTTCGCTAATTTCGAGAGAATGTTGCTGAGATCACTGATGGATCTCTGGTGTGCCTTGGGAGTGAGGTCATGTACTTTATTTATAGAGTGAGGGGTAGTTTCGATCGGCATTTACCTAGTCCTGCCTACTGGCAGGTGACCCTAGACATGCTGCCGATAGGCAGGGAACTGGACCTGCTGATTGGTAGTCTCGTACATATTTTCCTAAAAAAAAGGTCGCAGAACGTAATATGTTGATTCTAATCATGCAGGGGGCATACCGTTATAAAGGTACTTCAGATACCTTCAAGAGTCCTTTGGACCATTTCTGGGTCGGGGAGTTGACTTTGGGTCAAATGTGGCTCGGAAGCACACGTCGGTCCTTTAGACGGGAGATCGTCGGACGGAAACGAATCGTTCGTGCGCATGGTAGGTCAGAATTGCACACGGGGCGGATCGTTGGAAAGTTTAGATGATTTAATTTGACATTCCAAAGAGTTTAGCTCTATTTGGAAAGTTGACCTTGGTTAATTGTGGCTCAAAAGCGCCCGGTGACCTCTCAGAGTAAAACGAATCGTTCGTCCGCATCGTAACTCAGAATCACGCATGGGGTGGACTGTTGGAAAGGGTATTTAGTGATATTTGGAGATTCATTCATCTTGTTTGAGTTGGATAGTTGACTTTGGTCAAACAGAGCTCGAGAGCGCCCGATGGCCTTCAAATCGATTTTTGGGGGAAAATGGATTGTTCATTTGAACGGTTATGCTGTTTTGTGCATGGGATGGACCATTGGAAATGGGTTTCAGTGCCCTTTGAATATTCAAAGAGCTTACACTTTGACAATGAAGTTGATTGGGGTCAAATCGGGGCCCGACGATACCTGGTGGCCTCTGAATCAATTTTCGATAGTAAAATGGTCCGTTCATCCAAACCGCTATGGCGATTCGTGTATGGGGTAGACCTTTGGAAAGGGTATTTAGAGACCTGAGATTCAATGAGCTTTTTCTTTGATGATAGAGTTGATCAGAGTCAAACGGGGCCAGGGAGTGCCCAATGTCCTCTAGATCGGTACTCGAAGTGCGACCTACAGTTTGTAGTGAATTGGGGAAATAATAGAGACCTAAGGAGAGAATTAGTGGGGGATAGAATTTGGTGTCTACAGAGCCCCTCGACGGGTGAGCTCGAAACAAGCGAAAGCCGTCGAATAGACACCACATGATGTTTTGGAGAGAGGACGATTCTGGGAATTCTAGGATGGTCAATCCTACAGGCCGAGGTCAATTTAAGGACCTAGAGGAGGTGATGATCGAGGGTCGATGTTAATCTTTAGCTAGAAGAGGTGACGATCGAGGGCCGAGGTTAATTCTAACCTGAAAGTGGTGATGACCCAAGGATGAGGTCAATGCTGATGTAAAAGAGGTGACGACTCGGGCCGAGATCAATTCTATCCTAAAAGAGGTGACGACCCAGGGCCACGGTTAAACCTAAAAGAGATGACGAGCGAGAGGCGATGTCAATTCTGATCTAAAGGAGGTGACAATCGAGGGTCGAGGTCAATTTTGACCTAAAAGAGGTGGCGACCGAGGACAGAGGTCAATTCTAACCTAAAAGAGGTGACGACCAAGGGTCGATGTCAATTTTGACCTAAAAGAGGTGACAACCGAGGGTCGAGGTCAATTTCAACCTAAAAGAGGTGATGACCCAAGGTCGATGTCAATTCTAACCTAAAATAGGTTACGACTGAGGGCCGAGGTAAATTATGATCTAAAAGAGGTGACGACCCAATGTCGAGGTTAATTTTGACCTAAAGGAGGTGAAGACCCAGGGCCGAGGTCAATTATGATCTAAAAGAGGTGACGATCGAGGGTCGAGGTTAATTCTAACCTAAAAAAGGTGAAAACCCAGGGTCGAGGTCAATTAAAACAGGTGACAACCCAAGGGTGAGGTCAGTTCTGACCTAAAAGAGGTGATGATCTAGGGCTGAGGTCATTTCTGGCCTAAAATAGGTGACGATCGAGGACCGAGGTTAATTCTGACCTAAAGGAGGTGACGACCTAGGGCCGAGGTCAATTTTATCCCAAAAAGGTGACGACCCAAGACCGAGGTTAATTCTGATCTAAAGGAGGTGACGACCCAGGGACGAGGTCGATTCTGACCTAAAAGAGGTGACGATCGAGGGTCGAGGTAAATTCTAACCTAAAAGAGGTGGCGAACGAGAGTCGAGGTCAGTTCTGACCTAAAGGAGGTGATGACCTAGAGTCGAGGTCAATTCTCACTTAAAAGAGGTGATGACCCAGGTCCGAGGTCAATTTTGAATTAAAGAAGGTGACAACCCAAGGTCGAGGTCAATTCTGACCTAAAGAAGGTGATGAACCGGGGTTGGGGTCAATTCGGACCTAAAAGAGGTGACAATTGAGGGCCGAGATCAATTCTAACCTAAAAGACGTGACGACCCGGGGATGAGGTCAATTCAGACCTAAAAAGAGGTGACGACCTAGGGCCGAGGTCACTTCTGACCTAAAAGAGGTGACGACCGACGGACGAGGTTAATTTTGACCTACAAGAGGTGACGACCCAGGTCCAAGGTCAATTCTGACCTAAAAGAGGTGATGACCGAGGGGCGAGGTCAATTCTGACCTAAAAGAGGTGACGACCCAAGGCTAAATTCTGACCTAAAAGAGGTGACGACCCAAGGTTGAGGTCAATTTTCACCTAAAGGAGGTGACGACCCAGGGCCGAGGTAAATTCTGACCTAGAAAAGGTGATGACCCGGGGCTGAGGTCAATTTTGACCAAAAAGAGGTGACCACTATTGGGGGTCAAAGCTAATTCTGAGGGCTGAGGTTGTAACTTCCTTTGGGGGAAATTTGGAAACTCGACTAGGGATATGTATCTTGCTGTTCCACTGGGGATTGAGGGTTGGATGTGATTTTAGGTTCCGCCGGGGAAGAGGGAATGATCCGAGGGTTGGATGTGATTTCTCAGCTGGGGAATTTCTTAGTTTTTATGGTGTCCTTTAGATACGTTACTGGGGAGAATATCCAATTATTTTTGGAAATTTCGCTGGGGAGGTAAGAGTTTTTTCGAGGAAATGAGTGTGGTAAAAATATTTTTCTTGGTGAAAAAGGTTCTAAAATCCACTTGGCAAATTTAGGAATTTTTCGGGGATACTCTGGCCTTTTTTATACAAAATTTTAAAGAGGGTTCCGACCAGCATGATTGGAAGGGTGCCAAATGGCAGTGGCATGATCTTGTGGGATACCTCGAGCAGGTGGAGGGACAGTGCCATTTGTTGGGTGGCAGGGGACTACCGATCGGCATGCCCCTTGGTCTCTTATAAAAAGGGGGAGGATTCTCCTCATTTTTCATAGCTTTTCGACTTGCCTTCTTTTGCAATGACCTTGTGCAAATCGTTATAACATTCAAAAGTCAAAAGATGGTTGAGTTCTCAAGTAGCGCAACACATATGGCGTGGCTTGAAGCTGATGATTGGGCAGGCTTGGAATGAAGGGCTAGGGTGCCCCTTGCTCTGGGCAGCGAAATATCTTTTGACTCATTCGATCGAGTGGCGGATGATCGGACTCTCTTGTCCGAGCCTACGCATCATCGCTCTTCTAGGGTGGTGAACCCTGGCGGTTATGTAAGTATTGATGACTTTTGGTCTTCCTTTCCTTTTTTTCTTGATGATATTTCCTTGTTTATTGAATTTTGACAAGGGTTTTTGCTCTTTGCTTTTAACAGTATGATATTTCTATGTTGACTATGCGTACCCGAGGGATGACGGGGCTTAGGGACATTTGGGAGTACCTTCCGTTTGTGGTGCATTGGATGGTGTCATCAGTTGGTTTTGGGAGACTGACGTCTACTTTGGATGAGACGCCTCATTCTACGGTTGTTCTCTGTGCTCTGGGGGAGAGATGGTGGGACACCACCCATACCTTTCATTTTGGCTTTGGGGAGATGATGGTGACTCCCAATGATGTGTAGAAGCTACTGGGGCTAGATAGTGATGGGGTGTAGATTGAGGTGGATAGGACTCTGAGGGTGACGTCAGAGGCGTTGACGACGGCGTTGGGTGATGTGGAGAGGGTAGTCTCTGGGAACTCTCCTCATTTGTCTCTCTTGAGAGAGTTATTGCTGAGGAGGAGGATTGCTGAGAGTGATGGGTGGTAGTTGCGACAGATGACCCGTTTGTTTATTTTGCTGGTATTGAGGGGTTTCATGGTATCGACGTCATCCACTTGTGGTTTTTTCCATTTTTGAGGGTGGTTTAGAACATCCCTCTTTATGACTGGGGGAGCCTGTCCTTGGTGACCCTTTATTATTCTCTTGATGCATACATCCGGTGTTGCTGGAAAACTTTTACTAGGGCCACGTATCTTATTGAGGTATTCTTTATTTTTCACATTTTCTTTCTTACGTTTTATTCTTGATTTCTTAATTGCTGACCTTTGTCCTTTGCAGATGTGGTTCTATGAGGTGATTGGGTTTAACAACCAATTGGTAGCTTTGAAGGACGAGTCTGTTGGGGACTTATGCCGAATGCAGCGATGGAGGAAGTACAACCGCCAACTGAAGAAGTCCCTCTCTCTGGAGGCGGTGTGTCAGATCCTGAATAGCCTGACGAGTGAGTTATTAAGTCCTTTTCTTCTTGAGACTAGGTTTCCTTTGATGATCTTTTACTGATATTGATCTTTTGATCTTGCAGGGGAATTTGCAGGTGACCTTCTATCCCAGGGGATGGCCATCCAACATACGTGGTTGACTGGGGGAAATGCGCAGATGCAGTGTTTGTTGGTGCATGAGTTCGTCCACTCTTGTTACCTCAGGGAGAGAGTAGTTAGACAGATTATAGAGGATGAGGTTGCAGTGCCACCGGCGAGGCCTCTGGTATACATGAGGCGAGATATGTCGGACGATGTACGTGTAGCGGTGATGATGGGTGAGCCTTACTCATCATATACCAACGTGATAGTGATGTATGACTATGAGGACTTTGTGTCGAGCTGGTTGATGCCACCCAACATATATGGCATGATGCCTCTCCCCCGTGCGGGCTCGAGTCGGTCGTTGGGGTCTTCCCACAGCGTAGGCGGTGCAGCGACATCAGTGACGACGACGACTTAGGAGGTTCATTTTGTTCGGCGGGCCGCTCTTACTTATAATATCCGACGGGCTGATGGAGGGTCGGTGCGCATGCTGCACCGTCCTAATGCTATGGATCCGGAGGAGTTGGACATAATAGAGGAGGTCCTTCGACCTAAGGTATACTTTTTATCTCTTTGTCTTTTTAATTTCCTGATTTCTTCCTTTACCTCAGACTGACTGATTTTTTCTTTTTTGTTCTCTTTTATAGCACATCCGAGTTTCCACCATCTGGCTGCAGGATATTAGGGATTAGATATCTTCGGCGACTGCCCACATTCGAGACGTGATTCCAGTTCCTTCTCATTTGGGGCTGTCTCCGTCGTCCGAGGAAGGATCGAGCTCGGGGAATGGATGCATGTCATCTCATCATAGAGGGAAGAGAGCGTGCCATAGGGAAGAAGGATCCTAGAGAGGGAAAGAAGGAGAAGGGAGAGAAAGAAGAGAGAGAGAAAGATTGTAGGTGATGAGAGAGATAAAATGTGAGTGAGAGAGAGAAAAAGTAGGTGGGTTCGGGCTGAGTCTCATTGTATTTTCTTATTTTCCCGCAAAATTGATGTAACACAACAAAAATCTATGCAAAAAAATGAAGTTTTTTTTTTCGTTTTTAGCGACTAATGCACACGCCCTTTTTACTTTGCTGCTGAGACCGTAAAAAGAATTAAAAATGATTAGAGAAAGGTTTTATTTTGAAAATGGGATAATTAAAAACACAAGGATAAAGATATTCGGAATTCCCTTAAAATAAAAATTATTTTCATTGAGTTTTTTGATATTGACAAAAAAGGAAAAAGGGAATTTTCCCCAAAATAGGGGGCCGCCGATCGACATGACCCCTGTCCTGCCTATCGGTATATCCGTCTACTTTTTTCAATTTCTTTGTACTTGGTGGGGTAAGTTTTCCTCTGATTTCTGCAGGATTTCTTGTCTTTGTTTGAGAGCTTTCAAGTATAAATATGGGTGTGGATGAAGCTTTTCCTTCACACTTCCACATTCCTTATCCTTTACATTCTTCTTTGCTCACTATATTCTTATTTTGTGATATGGATCTCCCTGGTAGTGTTGATTTTACAAACTGCCTTAAAACCTTGGAAGCGATGTGCTCCTACAATATTGACTATGACACTTTCAACATGAGACGAGTCTCTTTGTGGCACAACCGGCCCATAGAGTGGAATATGTTGATGGCTGCAGTTGAGTTCTGGTACCCCGAAGACCATGTCTTTTTCTTTGGGTTGGACAAAATTTGTCCGACCTATGAAGAGTTTTCTACCATGTTGGGGATAAATTCCAGCGTTGCAGCAGCTATGTCTGAGTTTTCCCGATCCCTTCGGGACCTGTTGGTGGGACTTCTTCATATTTCACCTTCAACATCTAGGTTATGTAACACCACGCCCACCCGGGGAGAGCGAACGGAGCGCTAATTGCGATAAAATAAATCCAAATCCATAAGTATCAAGGTATAGAGCATCTAAATAAACCAACAATAATATAAATCCACCAATCTCAATCTCTTCAATTACAACAAGTCTCTCGAATTAAAATTTACAACTATCTAACTCGAATAAAAATACAAATCTCCAAAGCTCTATACATCAAAATAATACAAATCTTTCCCAAACAATCCTTGCTAAAATCAATCTCCATAGCACCCCAAAATCCGCACTAACCTGCCACTAAAAGAAAATATGGGGAAGTACACAATACGACAGGAAAGATGCTCAACAAATATATTAACGATGAATAAAACGTAACAACACGAGTACGAATATTCAAATCAAAATGCAAATCTCAAAGCATTTATCAATATAATTTCTCAACAACACTTTAACCGGGTCACCAGGCCTCACCACATCCGTATATGCTTTATTAAGCCATAGCCCGGGAAACAGGAATTTTGGCGGGTGCCCAACATCCGTGCCATATTAAAATCTCATGACAACGTGCTCATCAACAATATAATGATGCCACATGAATCAAAATAATTTCAACAATTATTTTCCAGATTTCAATGAATTTAACAATTCAAATATGAGTTCAATTAACAAGAATTCAACGGAATAAACTCTCGAGAGATTTAAAGGAGCATATTGTGTAAAACCCCATACCTTAAACCATGATGAGAAACCAATGATCACATCCTCAAGATCAACACAAAAGATCTACAAAAGCTCCTCCAAGAACCTCCAACAAAATAGCCCCAAGAACACCTCTAATCTAAGGTTGGAACTCACAAATCTCAAAGGCCAATGTGTATATAAAAAGAAGAGGAATATAAAATATATTTGCTACCAAAATTTGTGCCAAAAGTAGGTTAAAAGGGTTTCCCACGACTTCCTTTTATAATGAAAAGAAATGAAGAGTTGGAATCCAAAAGACTCCTTTAAATAAGGCAAAGAAATGAAGAGTTGGAAGTCAAAACAACTCCAAGAGTTAAAAATATTTAAAACTCATTTTAAAATCCGTTATAACTCCGATTTTGAAACCGTTTGAAATTCTCGCCTTTAAAAATAATAACCAACATATTTGAGCAATAAAAATAATTTTATCAAAAACTTTATTTTCCTCTATTTTCCAGAAATTAATTAAAATAGCCCAAAATTACGCGGGTTATTACAGGTTATTGGTCACGGGAGGAATAATTTCTCTTCCTGCAGTGATGCGGTCTGTATATTTGCAGGATGTTGGCGATGTTGGCTATGCTGGAGCGTCATTCTGGGTTTGGTTTCAAAACTACTGTTTGTAACTAGGGAAATGATAGTGGACCCTCAACTTGCAGATATTGTTTCTTGGATGTCATATCACCGCAATCCTATGATGATGATACTAGCGGAGACTTTGAATGGTCGGGATACCTGGCGAGAAGGTCGTTCTGACTTTTTGAGGGGTAGCCCTATAATGTTATTCATGTGGCTGTCAGAGAGATTCCATATGGCGGTACCTCCTGAGTATTCTTTGTCGGTGTTGCCAAACTTCTTCTCACGCTATTTTATTAGTGTAGGACTGGACATCGAGATCTGGGAAAATTGGTTCATGGAGCATGAGGCTCGAGGCTTACGTTGGTCAGTGCCTTAGTGGGGGGAGATGTTTCCCATTTTGGAACTCAGAGAACACTAGTATTTTTGGTTGGTAGGCCACCGGCATACTTCTTTTTACTTTCCTTGGTAGCTTCAGTAGAAATTTGGTTGGGAACAAATTGTGCTACTATGGACACTGGACTTCTTTCCTGTGGAGGATCTGACAGAGCGTATGCACATGCGATTTGGCTATTCGTGGGAGAATCGCCGACCACCCACCCGTCCATCCCAGTCTGTTTGTAGAGTCTGGAATATCTCAAGGGACTACATGAAGTGGTTAAGGAGAAGAGTAATTTCTAAGACGCTGGGTGTGGAGACTGGGCAAAGGTGGTTTGTTGTATCTAACACCATGGAGGGAGGCGTTGTGGTTTTCCCCAGTCTAGTTCGGGCTTATCATTTAATGGAGACCCAACGACACTCTCTTCAGGAAGGGGAAGTTTGGGGAACCCAATATGTGGGTGATGATGGGGCTGGTTGCTCTAGAAGCTACGGGTAGGATCCTTGAGGAGTGTATATGTGAAGCTTTTGTAATGGGTGTTTGGGAATAATTTGTGGGTTTTTCTAGTTGTAGTGGAGATTCTTTTTTATTTTTGTTTTAGGAAGTCAGGAGTAGGCTAATAAGGGAAGTCGTTTGATTCCTTATGTCGTTGTAATTGTACTTGAACTTTCAAATAATGGAATAAAGGAGTTTTTGATCATCTAGTTGTGCTTCTTGATGAGTTTTTCATTTGAATTATCTATTCCAATCGTTACGGCATACATAATCCTTTTGTTCGTGTGTACTTTAAAATGAACTATCATTCTAGAGGATTAGAAGAGAATATCATTTTGTGAAAAAGAAGGGATACGTGCTCATATAAAGCAGATGAGGGTTTTGAAATTTTTCTAAAATTCATTTTTGAAAGCAAAAGTATTTTTAAAGGATCAGGCCCCACATAATTTTGAGTAGAGGGAAATGAAGATTTTTTTAGAATAGAAGGGAGATGAGAAGAATCGTAGCGTGCTGAGATTTCGGATTAGGGGTAAAATTTCTTGAGACGATCTAGGTTGATTGTACGCGCCATTTGTTCTTCATCAAGATCAGTGAGCATAGCGGCGCCGCTTTACAAGATCTTCTTCAGAATGTTGGGGCCGCTACAATTGGGCTTGAATTTCGCTCTGGAGTCCTAGATGAGCTCTACTATCTCGTGGAGGGATAAGTCCCCTTATCGGACACCACGGTCCTTAAATATCTTATTGAATGATCGCAATATCTGGCTATGGTACCCTTGTATGTGATATAGAGCTTTCATCCTCCTTTCGTCCAAGAGTGACAACTCATCAAGATGGCTTTGGTGCCAGTCTTCCTCGCTGATTTTGCTTTTAAGCGTGACCCACAGCGAATGGATTTCCATCTCTACGGGTAGGACTGCTTCCATACCATAGACTAGAGAGTAAGGGGTAGCCCCAATAGAGGTTCGAACTGAGGTGCGGTAGCGCTAGAGGGCGTAAGGGATCCTGTCGACCCAAACTTGACAACTCTTGATCATCTTGCTTATAATGGCTTTGAGATTCTTATTGGTGGATTAAAATACTCTATTAGTTTGAGGTCGGTAGGGATAAGATTTGTGTCTTTGAATCCCGTACTCGTTGACTACCTCTGTAACCTTTACCTCTGGTTATGGGAGAACGGTCAGGGAGAAGTCGTGTTGTACAATTCCCACGGAGCCAAGTGTTGTAGGTTGGAAAACTACTGGCATTTTAGGAATCTTTGAACGTAGGTTGTGAAATCCTAAACCATGGTCGTCCAGTAGTAACCTTGTTGGATGATCTTCTTGGCGAGCATATGGCCGTTCATGTGGGGTCTGCATTCCCCACTGTGAATTTTCCGCATCATTTATTCAATGTCAGCCCCTGCGATGCAATATAAATGGGTTTCATCAAAGTTTCTCTTGAACAGTGCTTTATCGCAGACATTGTACTAGGTAGCTAATCTGTAGAGGGTTGCTCGGTCTTTCTTGTCAGACCCTTGGGGATACCTACCATTCTTGAGGAGGCGCCAAATATCATAGTACCAACAGTTGGATATATGAGGATCTTCTTCTGTGGTGAGCTCAATGTGGTAGCAGTGGGTTGGTTTATCTTTCTTTTGGACTTGTAAGGGGGTCATTGTTATTCCTTGGGGCATGTCAATCATAGAGGCTAAGGTATAAAGGGCATCGACTAGGTTGTTCTTTGCTCGGGGCAGGTAGTGGAAGGTGACATCTTGCAACTGGGAGGCAAACTCTTCTAGGTGGGCATAAAAGTGTAAGAGTTTCTCGTCCTTAACTTTCCATCTCCTGAGTACTTGATCGATGATGAGGGATGAATCCCCACATACATCTAGGTATAAAATTCCTTTCTTGAGGGGAACTTTGAGGCCTACCATGCACACCTCGTATTCAGTCATATTATTGGTGCAGGGAAAATCCAATTTGATAGAAATGGGAGTGTGAGAGTCATTAGGGGCAATTAGGAGTATACCAATGCCATACCCTTTCTTGTTGGCGGTTCCATCAAAGAACATTTGCCATCAAAGATCTTCTTGGGATGTACAGAGGATATTCTCATCAGGGGACTCAAAAATCCAGACATCGGATTCTTTCATAGGGTAGTCAATAAGCTAATCAGATGGCTCTTCCTTTCACGACTCTCTGTGTGACATATATATTATCAAATTCGACTAGAAGCATCAACCAATGGGCCATTAGGCTAGACAGGGCATGCTTCTCAAGTAGGTACTTGATGGGATCCATTTGGGATACAAGTTTGATGGTAAAGGCGAGCATGTAGTGCCTTAACTTTTGAGTGACCCAAGTAAGGGCGGCACATACTTTTTCAAAGGCTGTGTAGTTAACTTCGTACCCGTCCAACTTGCGACTGACATAGTAGATGTCTTTCTCTTTGTGGGTTTCCTTAAGGTATTGGGCTAGTAATTCCCCAACTGCGGTATCTGTCACAGTTAGGTAAAGGAGTAGGGGAAGACCAGGCTACGATGACATGAGTATCGGGGGTCGGGTTAGGTATTGCTTGATTCGGTCAAAGGCCTCTTGGCTAGCTTTGTTTCAAACCTTGGTCGAATCCTTTCAGAGGAGTTTGAAGATGGGCTCACATATAAAAGTCAACTGGCTGATGAACTGACTGATATACTATAATTTTTCAAGGAATCCATGGATTTCCTTCTCCGTTAGGGTGGTGGAATTTTGAGTATGGCTTTTATCTTAGCAGGATGTACTTCTATCCCTATCTCACTAACC
The DNA here is from genome assembly GCA_949130495.1 of Sambucus nigra. Taxonomy (NCBI): domain Eukaryota; kingdom Viridiplantae; phylum Streptophyta; class Magnoliopsida; order Dipsacales; family Adoxaceae; genus Sambucus; species Sambucus nigra. The sequence goes on from OX422224.1 coordinate 104,221,719, forward strand.
ATGAATCCCAAGAGTTTTTCTTTGGTAACATCGAAGATATATTTTTATGGGTTAAGTCGCATCTGATATTGTCGCAGTCTTTCGAAGAACTTCTGGAGAGTGGGAACATGACCTTCCCTAGTCTTAGACTTGATAATCATATCAACTACATAGAACTTGACTTCCTTGTGTATCAGATCATGCAAGATGGTTGTGGCAGCCCTCTGGTAGGTAGCCCCTATATATTTGAGACCAAATGGCATGCCGGTGTAGTAAAAAGTTCCCCAATGGGTGATGAATGTGGTTCTATCTTGATGATCTGGGTGTATCTTGATCTGATTATATCCAGCAAACCCATCAACAAATGACTTGAGAGCTAGACTGGCCATATTGTCCACAATCATATTGATATTGGGTAGCGGATAATCATGTTTCGAAGAGGCCTTGTTCATGTCTCGATAGTCGATGCACATGCGAATCTTCCCTCCTGATTTCGTCATGGGTACGATGTTGGATATCCATGTGGGATATTCGATCACACGAATGAAACCCACGTTCAACTGTTCGACGACTTCTTCTTTAACTTTGAGTGACCATTCGATGCGAAGATTTCGCAGTTTTTGCTTGACCAATTTGCATTCGGGGAGAGTAGGAATCTCATTCTGAGCTATCTCAGGGTCAATATCAGGCATGTGGTCGTAGGACTATGCGAAGACATCGATAAATTCCTTTATTAATTCCTCAAGTTGCGCACGCTCATGCTTGTTAAGGGTGTCCCTATCCTAATCTCGCACAGTTGGCTACTATAATCGAGATTCATAACAAAACTTTCATCTTTATTAACTTGGATGCGGCTATGTTATTTGTTATTAACCTTATTTACACTAGTTAAGAATTGTTGATTTGCAAAATCATTATCATGAAAATTTTGATTAGAATCAAAATAATTATTGTAAGGCATAACAAGATACTCAAAATCTTCGTTTATTTCAGTGATAGGAAAAACAACATTGAGAACCTCATAGAAGGAGGTCTCGATTACCTAAAAAAGAAGAAAGGGGATAAACATCAGGTTTAAGTTGAATATAAGCAGGTGGCACAGGTGCAACATGCTAGTTGAGGAGAGGTGCATCAATAACTTTGATCAGACGGGATGGATCTGACGATGTAGCCCCTGAGTGGATCATACTTATTGTCATCCCCAGTGCCTGTAAATTGAAAGAATCCTTGGAGTTACTTTTCTCAGAATCTCTGGTATCAACTATGGTCTTCTTAATGAGTTGTTGCACTTGATGTTGGGAACGTTCGGCCCACGAGTAGCTGTATTAGAAAAAGATTTCCATTCCAGGTTTCATCTTCTTATCCACATAATTGTACCACGATTCAATAAATCTGCAAAAGGGAATATCTTCACCCTCTCTGATGAATCTTCCGTTAAAGGAATCTCTCGACAGTCTAGGTACTTTCTAGCCTTCTCTTTAGTCAAGGTTTATGGATCATTCCGAGTTCTTCTGTCGATGGTTGATAGACCAAGCCACAGGGATAAAAAATCTTTCTTCAACACAATAGGTTAAAGTATCCCCTGCTGTCATCGTCCTAGCCCCAGTTCGGGCGTGAAGTGCATGTTCTTGAACATCTGGATTACATTGATGTTGCCATGGGGGTTGTACTCTGGGAAAACCCTATCTTTGTAATCATCCCCTGCTGGGTGTAGAAGTGGTTAAACTTGGAAACCTGACAAAAGCATATCATTTATCCTGTACTATATCTCTAGTACTGGATTACTGGTGCTTGCATTCTCGGCATTATCGTTGTCGCCCAAGATGGTGATGGCCTACCCATTGGCAAAGAACTTCAGTTTATGATGAAGGGAATAAGGCACCCCTTGATGTTTTGAAGCAACGGTCTTTCGAGCAATAGATTAAAATAGACTAGGATATTGATGACTTAGAATTCAACAACTGGATTTATAGGGCCATCCCCTATTGTAAGCTTTATAGATCCCATCACTTCTCGACGGGTATTATCGTAGGCTCGTACTGCGACATAGGTTGGAGAAAGGCCACTTACTTTTAGTCCCAAATAATTGAGGGTCCTTAACGGGTAGACATTCAAAGCTGATCCATTTTTAACAAGTGAAAGTGGGATGGTCTTTCCCATGACTTCGATGGAGATGTTGAGAGCATAATTGTGGTTTGGACCAATCTTGGGGATTTCTTCTTTGGATAAGGAGAGCATTCAAGTAGAGGTTAGAGATCTGACTAGATTCATTACTTCTTCTAACGTGGTAGAAGGAGGAACTATGGGTTCTGTGAGTAGCTTGATCAAGGCATTCCGGTGCAGCTAGGAAGACATAAAGAGTTCCCACAGAGTGATGTTGGCTTAGGTTTTCTTCAACTGATCGAGGATCTTTCTCTCCTCGAGTATCATTTATGTCATAGGGAGATTCTTAACACCCTTTCCTTTGTTGATTTCTAATGGTTGTAGGCTTGGGATTTGGTAATGCCTCCCTGACCTGGTCATATAGTTCACAGAAGAGGGGAAGAACAGAAACCCCAAATTCTCATCAATCTTAGGTTGTTCAACCACATTGTTGATTTCTCCTACCATCTCCTCAAATGATATCATCCCACATATGCTGACTATCGAACTAGTCTAACTGGACTTTGCTCTTCATCTGAATCATCGAATTCGTCCCCCCAATGGCAAAGATATTATCTTTCCATGAAAAGCCATTAAACTCCACAACTTCAATGGTTTCTTCATATAAATCCTCCCATTCAGCGAGGAGATGTAAAAGCGAAGGGGCTAGATGCCCTTATAGTTCTAAAGCATTGAGTATCTCGAATATACTGTAAATATCACCTATCTGTCGGAATAAATCCACCATGATATGGACCATATCATCTTAACTGACTTCATCGGTAGGTACCACCCAATTATCTTACTCTCGGGCCCATTTTCGATCTTCTAAGAACAACAAATTGAATCTCTAACAGTCAATGGTCATCTAGGAGGGTAATTTCATCTCGAACTTTACGAGTTGGTTCAACACTTCTGTAAATTCCATATCTATACCTCCATAATGGGTGTGGACATCGATGCATGCTCTGGTAAGGAGTGATAGGGTCTGATTGGCGAAGCTGGTAGGGTGTAGGAGAAAGTAGGGCATGTTTGGAGAGGTTTAGGAGAGTATACATGTATGATTGGTGATTTTCTTGGTATGATCTGGGTAACTGGGTCAAATTCTAGGTCTTTTTCTTGAAAGATGGCATTTGTATGATTTGAGAGTGGATTATGGGTAGTATTTGGTTTAGGATTGGCTGGTGGGGCGATGACACCTCGGTCGATTAGACCTTGGATCATATTTCGAAGTGGAAACACTGGTCGATGGTATGGACGACAGTTTAATGAAAGTCACAATGGGCATCTGGTTTGAAATTTTTAGGAAGTGGGTTTGGTAATGGACGAGGATCTGAGGGCATGATAAGGTTTTGGTTTAAGAGGGTCTGGTAAACTATGGAGAGGAGAGTGTGAAGCTCGGTGTATTCCTTTTGAACTGGGTTAGGGCGACTTTCTGGTGCCCATGAAGTGGCAGGCTGAGAGATGTTGTTGATGGTTGAAACTGCGGTACTGAGTGGCTTTTCAAACTTTTTGGGAGCGAATTGTCCATACACTTTCTTTGGTTCAACTTCTATCTTGGAAAGATCTTCTTTGATTTCCACTCTGGCTTCTCAGAGGGATCGAAAATGAGGGTAGTACTGTCCTCCCATCGTTGCTCGGACATGGGGTAAAAAGTTCTTCCTCACAATGCTAACTTGCTCCTCTTCGGAAGTCCGGTTGGTCATGGTGGCTACTTTCTTTCTCCACCTTGCTATGGAGTTACTGACCGATTCCCCAGGATTCTGCTTGAGCATCTCTAAATCACGGCGGGTAACCTCTAACTCTTTATTATTTTTGTATTATGACATGAATTTGAGGGAAACATCCTCCCAACTGCGGATTCTAGACTCCTCGAGAGATAAGAACCAATGAAGAGTGCTATCGTTAAAGGTCTGTTGGAACATTTGGGCCATTATTTCCTCAGAGGACCCTAGGAGAGTCATGGCTCAGTGATAGCTGTGGAGATGAACGATCGGGGGTCCACTACCCCCGAACTTCTTGATGTTGGGCATCTTGAACTTTTTTGGTAACCTAAATTTAGGATAGGGAGACATGTGGGTGTAGTCCATGTGGTTTCCAGAGAGTCTCACTTGTTCGAACTTCTTGGCCAACATCCTAAGGTCCTTATTGACCTTGTTCAACTCTTCCTCCTTTGGATCAACGATCACAGGTAAGTTAGAACCAGGATGGGCAAGGTTCGGCATAGGGAGATGTGCTGGCGGCGACCCATTAGCAGGAGGACCACGTTGAGCATGCTGGTGTTCCTCGAGAACCCAAATAGTCTCAGGTGCGGGTGGACCGATAGCTCGAGGGAAGAGGACCTCGGGTTCTTCAGGGACAGGGACCCGATTTCTTGCATCTCATGAACCTCTGTTTGAAGGTTATCAATCTTGGCAGTGAGTTGTGATTGGACTGTCAACAAATCCGACTGCACATTCGGTACTTGGTCTGTGTTCTCTATGGAAAACGAATGAATTTCGGACTCGGAGGAAGTGAGGGGACTGACGGAACTACACCAAATCTAACGAATTGTCACGATCATTGACCTTGACAAGTTGGACTTGTCAAGGTCAATGACCGTGGCAATTCTGGGGGTGACAACATTTGTTGTCACGGACTTGTCACGATCAATGACCGTGATAAGTTTTGTCACGGTTATAAAACCGTGACAAACCCATGTCAATGTTTAAAAAATTATCACGGTCAATGACCGTGACAATTCTAGATAGAATTGAAAAAAAATTTTATCGGGCAGTATGTCCACTGCCACTGCCCGACAATATATTTGTACCTGTTATAGCAACATTGTACCTGTTCAAACATCATATATCCAAATAAAATAGAGATAATGCAAATATACATTCAAAAAAATATGCATCACGATATAATCCAAATATAATTCAAATGTAACAACTTAAAACAATTCAATTCAAATAATGTCACTACATGTCTGGGGTAGGTATGAGGAGGTGAATAGGCCACACGATATATGAATTAATACATCCAACAATGTGCATCGTGCCGCATTATTCACGCAACCATAATGGGGAGTTCTCCTTCTCGGGTATCACATGGGTGACGAGCACCTTGGCCTCGATGTCTTGAAGCAAACGTCCCTGAACTGGCATACCCTGAACGGTATTCGGGTCCCTCAACCCCCGCCCTATCCGCTGGCCATCAAATATGTCCTGTATAAACACGCTCGGCCAACCAAGTGTCGACATCGGTCGGTCAAAGGGAGACAAATAGGGGACTGGATCATCAGAGTCCGCACGTATCGGTGATGAAGCAGCGAGGTCGACATCCTCGTCCTCCTGCACCTCCTCCTCCACAACCACCTTCTCCATCCCTTTCCCCTTACGATTTTCTCCCAACAAATGCTTCATGAATGAGAACATATCTTGGACCGTCGCCTCCAAACGGGACAGCTTCGCATCATGCGAGTCCATCATTTGAGCCAACCCGGTGTCGCTCGTCTTCAATTCGATGATCCTAGATTTGGCCACTCGTGAGCTCACCCCCATTGTCCTCCCCTTGCGATTAGTGCCAAGAACTTGGCGAGTGCATCTGTGGACAAAGATGCCTTGTCGACATCAGACTGCGACTCATGCACTTGCTTAAGCTTTGCCTGAAACGACAAAAAGCACATGATTAGTTAAATAAGTAAATAAAAAAATTATAATGTAATTAACAAAAAGTAGATTGTCGGATTACTTACAATTGTGGCCGCGACGCTCGGGGACACCTCCTTATCCTTCCCCTTCTTCGTTCGAATAGCCACATAAGTATCGAGCATATGTGGCCTACCCTCAGGGCCACTCCCCGTTCCCTGAAATAAAATAATGCAAAATTAGTATCGGCCCCACAAAGTAAAATAATGCAGAATAATATATTTCTGTAATTATAGAAAAATTAAATCTTACCATCATCCTATGATCCACCTCGGCGTAAGACGTCCGGATGGAGTAGTGTACGTCCGTCTTTTTTGCTCGATTTTCCCTCCCCGATTGGCGAGATGCCAATTATTGCTCCCTGATCTCATTGTCAATGAATTTTTGCCATTGTGCCAATGGGATTGGCTCCTTCGGTGGGACGAAGTCATGTATTCGGATAACGGACTCTCGAGTCTTACCAAAGTACCGGGACCGCATATTTTTCTTCCACATTTTGTGTTGCTCCCTCAACTGCTCCAAGACGGAATCACGTAATTTTGGATCCAGGCTGAATTATTCCGGTCCAACAAATACAATGTTAGTTGCGAATAAATATAAATATAAATATAAATATAAATATAAATATTAAATGAAATTGAAATTGAAATCTAAATTGAAATTGAAATATTCATATAAATATAAATAGAAATACTTTACCCGTAGTGCCACCCAAATATCTAACTTGAGCTCATTTGGCACCTCCCTCCAACTAGTGTACCCTGGGCCGATGTTTGTCTTTACCAGCTCTAGGGATCTTGCTAATAGCCCTTCTAGTTCTCGATGACCATCCCCAATTTGCCATATTTGGGGAGACTAGGGGCCGAGGAGCGCTTCGCCTCTGCTACCACCGAGCCCAGACGACATCATCATAATCAACATCATCATCCTCGCCTTAATACCTGAAGGAGACATTTTCTGTAAAAAAAATGTTGTTATTAGTACAAATCAAAATTAATTAAAAGAAGACATGCAAATATGTACAATTACTACAAATCCAAATGAATTATTACTGTTTAACACCTTAATTCTGAATTCCAAAATAACGGCATCTAACTCATAATATGTACAATTACTAAAAATCCGAAACATACCCACCCCCACCCCTACTACCCACACACACGCACACTGCACAAGAGTGAGAATGATAAAGTGAAAATCAATTAAAAGCATTAATAATGGATTGATAAATTACAAATTGGAATATTTATTACAAATTGAAAAATTGTTTCAAATTCGGGTTATCCTAAAAAATGGATTGATATTCGGTAGGAGCAGCCAAGTCATCCACACTATTATTTAGACGTTTTGGCGCATCTAGGACAATTGACTACGGCTCGTTATTGATATACTCCGAGTAAAACACTTGGTTGACCTTTTAAAATGCACAAACAAACGGCTCATCGCTCACGTGGTCATTGCTCTTCAACTTGGACAAGTCAACCATGATCAAATTGGTGCCGGGATCAACTTTACAAGCATTTTTAATTTCAACTCTTACCCAGTCACAGTAAAATACAACCTCTTTGAAGCTTATATAATCCAATTCAAATATATTTTGAATTACACCATAGTAAGTCATTTCAGCTTCAACGAGATTTTTATCTTTTGTGCTCGCTCGAAAGAAAGTAAGAGCCTTGTATGAAATGCCCGAGTTCTGTACATTTCTACTTTCCTCATACACTTATGCGTCGAATACGTAACCGTTGAATCAATACTTTTTGTACTCTTGTACCATGAACAAGGATCCAGTGGCTAGACGAGCAAGCCGTGATGTCGCATCACCTGTCTTTAATAACTGAGAATATAGATAAATTAATTAGATTAGTTGTAAAGTTTGAGTGTAATGTAACATTATATAACAACCACTTTCATTCTAATTACCTCTTGTGACAACCACAACCTAAATTCGCTATCTGATTGTACAATTGTTTTTTGTCTTTTATTGTTCTCACAGTCTTCATATTTTCTGCATATTACAAAATTAATCATGTATAAAATAATCTAAAATGTTCTAAAATAATATAAAACTTAAAATAATTTAAACTTACGTTTTCCATTCTTCGACATCTTCATGTGTGTCAAATAGATAACGAGCGACTTGTTCATGTTGCAAACTCGTTAATTTCACTCATTTTCCCATTACACGACCACCATCATTGACGAACTCATCAGTGTCATCAACACTGGTCGAGTCAGGCATATATTCCCGAGAATAGAATGATGACTTCATGGTTACGTATTCCTCTGCAATTGATCCTGCAATGTATCGTGTATTCTTGAAGTAATCTTTAAAAACTTTCATCAATCTTTTAAACGGATACATCCACCGATATCTAAATGGACCACAAAGATGTGCCTCGTCGCATAGGTGTACCAACAAGTGAACACTTATGTCAAAGAATGTTGGGGAAAAGTACTTCTCCAACACACAAATTGCTTCGATCACCGCAAATTTTGCAGCCACTATGTGTTCTCGATTGACTACTTTCTCACACAAAAATGAGAAGGTAATACTAATTTTCATAATAGCCCTTCGTAAATCCTTGTGCTTGGAGAAACAATGCTTAAACAATAGAGGAACCAATTGCATGATCACATGCCAATCGTGGAACTTACACTTATGTAAATCGTGAGTAGCATAATTCACAATCCTTTCCAAGTTGGATGAAAAATTAGATGGGCCCTTCAAATTATATATTGTGTCTAAAAGAACCTTCCTTTCCCCACTCGTCAAAGTAAACGCACCAGGGGGAATTGTTGTCCTTCCCCTACTATATTCTTTCAACCATAGTTATGGCTTATGTTTCAACGATTTAAGGACTTTTCGTGCATTTTATCCATCCTTCGAATGACTCCCCCTAAGAAAAGTGCCCATAATATGTGAAGGAGGGAGGTTGAGTGGGGATAGGATCACTGGACATACACTCTGATTGATGCTTAGATTTCCAAATGGATTGAAACCATCTGTTGATATAGCCAAACAAATGTTGCGCTGTTCTCGAGCAAAATCAGGTTACTCATAATTCATCCTCCTCCAAGCTGTAGAATCAATAGGATGATGCATGAGATTACCCCTACTTATGCCCTAGCGTGCCAAGTCATTGCCTCCACTATCCATGGTATTGTGAAAAATCATTTTAATCTAAGCCCAACGGGAAAATATTTCAACACTTTTTGAGGCACTTTTGAGCTTGTGCCTTCCTAACCATGGCATGTAAAGTTGTTTGATCTTTCTCACAGCCAAAGTAAAATGGTTGGGCCGCCTTAAATTTTAAACTTTGATAATCATCATAAAGGTTTATTGCGATATCTTCACGAGCACTTGAACCTTGTACATCATCAGTAACCTCATTCTCCTCCGTTTCATAAACTCCGTACGCATCATCAACTAAATCCTCTAACATATTATGATCTACATCGTCCCCTTCTACATCTATCCTACTTGTTGAAGGTTGTTGTGAAGGTTGTTCGGGGATAAAAGGAACTTTCAATTCACCGTGAAAACTCCAAAATCGATAAATATCTTGCATACCCCATATTAACAAATGTAATTCAACTGTTTTCCACTCAAACACCTTACCATTCTTACACCTAGCACACGGACACAAAAACTCTTCATCATTTTGACATCTCTTTGCGTATTTCACAAATTCATTAGCACCTTTGCGAAGCACATCCCCCATTCTATTTGTCTTACCCATCCACTCTTTGTATTTCGAATATCCCATCACAGCTACCACAACTAATCACCTATTAAAGGTAAGAAGCGTATATTCATGGATTAGTATAAACAAAACTTAGATTTATAGTATGTTTCATTTTATTATATCTTATTTATATTCGATTTTTAAATTTCAAATTCAAATTCAATTTATAATAGAAATTCCTATTTCCTCTATCTCCTCTATATGGTTAGTGGTCCTATCCCATTCAAGACCGCATATTTCTGTAATATACTTAACAGCTCATGCACATTGTTACGATTTGATAAAAATTCGGCAACATATTCCCGTAGTTCTCCAAGTACACGACGTAGATTGGCAAGTGTGAGTGTTATTTCAATTGATCAATTGAAATAATAGTCACACTTGTCAATCTAGTATGTACCTAGAGAATATTAGGATACGATTGCAAAACTTCCTCCAAAAGCAACAACTTTAATCCACTAAGAGTATTATTATACAGAAATTATGTAGTCCCAAACTATCCAAACGGGACAATTCGAGAGATCTCATTAAGGGGTAATGACTCTTGAACGGGTCTAAGGGCTATTGAATGCATACACTTAAGAACTAGAAGGCTAGTATCTATGCGCACTATATGTAATTTCAAGTATGTTTCATTTAATTATCATACTATATATATATATTGTTCGTGATACAAAGTAATTTAAAAAAAATTTGAAAAATCCCACCCCCATATGGACAATAATCCAGTGGTCAAGCCACTTTTAAAATTAACCAACCGAACATCGATCCCCTACAATCCAACCGCAATGGAAACAATAAATGTGTATCCTGTACTACTTCTAATTCATCTACTTAATTAATTCTTTTCATGAATTAAACTAACAATTAAAGTATACAGTTATTAATTTACTAATTTACAATGAGGGGCAATCCTACTTGCATATGAAAGGGGCACTAACTATTAATTTACTAAAAAAATTAACAACCAATCAATATTTAATCAATCAATTCTTTTACAAGGGGCACTACAATATGAGGGGCAATATCTAATAAACTAATAAAAATTTAATTAAAACACACACACACACACACGCACATATACACATATACACACACAACCCCACACCCCCTTCCCCCTCCCCCCCAGCCCTCCCCCCCCCCCCCCCACACACACTCATACACATATACATTATTCGTGATACAAAGTAATTTAAAAAAAAAGTTGAAGAATTCCACCCCCATATGGACAATAATCCAGTGGTCATGCCACTTTTAAAATTAACCAACCGAACATCGATCCACTACAATCCAACTGCAATGGCAACAACGAATGTGTATCCCGTACTCCTTCAAATTCATCTACTCAATTATTTCTTTTCATCAATTAAACTAAAAATTAAAGTATACAATTATTAATTTACTAATTTACAATGAGGGGCAATCCTACTTGCATATGAAAGGGGCACTAATTATTAATTTACTAAAAAAATTAACAACCAATCAATATTTAATCAATCAATTATTTTACAAGGGGCACTACAATATGAGGGGTAATATCTAATAAACCAATAAAAATTTAATTTAAAAAAATACACACACGCACATATACACACACACAACCCCCTACCCCTAGCCCCGCTCCCTCCCCCACTGCCACTGCTACTTCCCACCACACACACACACACACACACACACACACACAGTGCCTCCTCCCCCCACACCCACATGCATAAATACACCACACACACACGTGCGCACATTTACACACACATATATACACACACGCACATATACACACACATATACATAAATGGAAGAGAAATAGAGAGAGAAAACATGCCAAAACCGTAGAGAGAGAGAGTGCAGTCGCTTAAAGAGAGAGAGATAAATGGAGGGAATAGAAATCAGTGGGAAAAAAGAAGAGGGAAGGGTTTTTTACTGACAGAATTATCATGACTATGTCACGGTCATTGACCGTGATAACATTATAGGATTGTCACGGTCAATGATCGTGACAAGTCCGTGACATCTGTACTTGTCACGGATTTGTCACGATCATTGATTGTGATAAAAAATGCGTATTTTTTTTATTACGGTCAATGACCGTGACAATACTGGCCGATTGAATGATGGAAATTTGACCATTTTGGTGTAGTGGATTCGACTGAAGACCGAAGCCAATAGGGAGCCAGGCCAAGGGAATGCGATTGACTTGAGAAGGAGAAAAATTGGGATTTATTTTTTGGAAAAGAGGAAGGAAGGAAAAATGTTTTTGACATATTTGGAAAAGATGAGGTAAAACATGTTTTCGGGTAAAGGGAAGGAAAAATATTTTTGGGTTTTTTGATAAAAGAGGGAAAAATATTTTGACACTTTTGGAAAAGAAAGAAGGAAAAAATGAGAGACGGGTCACATCATGATTATTATTATTATGTTTATTATGTTCTCACTTGTATTAGGTTTACCTAAATGTAAAAAGAAATGCTGGACAGGACCCGAGCCTGGAAAGTTTGGTTTTGAAAATATGTAAAAACTATGGTTGGACTTGTTACCAGGATCATGGGCAGGTCCCTTTTTTCAAAATTATGTGAAAATTATGGCGGCATGTCGACCCGTCATTTCGGCATAATTTTGGGTAGAAATTGAAAAACTAAATATGGGTGTTCTAGGTTTGACACCTATATGCTGGTATGCAGTTGTTGGGTTAATTGGAAGGTGTTTCCCCCTTTGGCATGACTTCCACGATATACGTCTTTCTTTTGAGGGCAATCAGTATGTGTGGACAAGCCATTTGATATACCTGGATGTACGTGAATTGCCTTACTATATACCTCGTGGGAACAGTACGTGTGAGAGGGAATTCAATATATTCGATGTACGTGAACGAGTTCCCTGCGATATACCTGCCGTCATGGCTTCGATCAAGAGGTACGATACGGGGGGAACCGTTCGAGATACGTCAAAGGTACTTAGACAATGGAAGGTGAGAGTCATATCGCTTTGGCTAACTGCGACCTGTCTGATCAACACCCATCACGAAGTGATCCCCCAGTTATAGGACAAAATTTGGTCATTAACAATGCTCTTTGATGATGTAGTGTGAAATATGCATGATTCTTGATTAGTATCTTATGGAGAGAGTATATTTATTAATCATGCTAAGCAGGGAGTAAGGTATAAGTAAGTAAATCTATTCTAAGCATGGATATGTGAGAGTGAGTGGTGTGCAATTATCTACAAGTGAGTGTGTGGTAGTGAACCTAAGCATGGATCAACTACAAGTGGTGTGTGATAAGTGTGAGTGAGTAGTGATACAAGCATGAGGTATATATGTGCAAAAAATAATATAGAAGAGAAAGGGTACATACTGGTATGTGCATACAGACACAAGAAAATAAAACACCCATGCAAACAGAGTCTATCCCTCTTATGAAAAAGTACTCAGCGGAGTCGCCACTGTGGCCATCCCGACTGAGATCGCGCATCGAGCCTCCTCTCTGTCCCTGCTCCTTTACTCGAAGGAGGGGGAGATGGAGTAGGAAGGGGGATCGAAAGGTCTCATGTCCTTACTTAGGAACGCTTCAGCCGTCATCGGTGTGAGGAAAATGTAAAGAGATGGAGTCGCCTACCTATTTTGCACAAAAAAGGCAAAAGAATATGTTGCCGCCTCGAAATAGAGACATCAAAGACAAACTGATGCATTCAAAACCAAGAGTTCAGAGGTTCAGGGGCTAAGTTACGGAATGTGAAGATGTTAGGCACCCATCCCACCCTTTAGGTCTCTCATGGTCTAGTCTTATTATTTTCTTGTATTTCTCCGTGAAGTGTGTGTGCGTGTATATATAATGGAGATCAGAATCGATCAACTTATACCATGGGAAAGGTAGAGTGAAGTCATTCATTGGAATGTTACCAAAATAATATATATATATATATATATATATATATATATATATATATATATATATATATATATATATGATTTATGCGTTTATGCGATATTGATCGTTATTATGAAACGACAATATGTGTTGGATGAAACACTAACAAACATGATATGTATATTAATGCGAGAATATGAAAAATGCCAAAATGGGGAATTTGGGGGATTTAGAGAAATTGATAAATTAGAAAATTGGAAAATTAAAAAATTAAAAAATTGGACTCGAGTCTCGAGTTTTAATCTGAAACGCCTATGTAGCCTATAAAGGCATCAAAGTTCACGTAGCTCGAATGTGGCATGGGGGTGGGGTTTATCCCATTGATCCGAATGATATTTTATTATATATGTGTGTGTAGATTAATGTGTTTTGGTTTTGAAAAAGTGTGATAGATAATCCCGTCCGGAATTTATGGGCATAACCCTCTTTTTTTTGTTTTGGTTTTTTAATACAAAATAAAGTATGTGCAATATAAAAAAAAAATTTAGATATTAATATGTATGAACTAAAGTAAGAACTTGATTATGAATCTAATGAGATTTATGCAAAAATAAGGAATTTAAAAATAAAGGTAAGGATTTGGACCTTCTTTGAAGCTTGATCTTTGATTTTGGATGAACTTCCTTGAATGTGAGATGAATGTTGTATGAGAGAGAATGAGATTTGCTATATTGGGTATGAAAAGTATGGGAATATAAATTTGAATGGAAGTTCAAATGGAGGAACTTCACTGATTTTGAGAGAATGTTGCTGAGATCACTGATGCTAATGGATCTCTAGTGTGACTTGGAAGTGAGGTCATGACCTTTATTTATAGAGTGATGGGTGGTTACGATCGGCATTGCCCTAGTCCTGCCAATCTACAGATGACCCTAGACACACTACTGTAGGTAGGGAACCTGCTGATTGGCAGTCTCGTGAAGATTTTTCTAGAAAAATGGTCGTAGAATGTAATTCGTTGATCCAAATTGCACATGGGACATACCATTAGAAAGGTACTTCAGATACCTTCAAGATTCGTTGGACCTCTTCCGGATCCGGGAGTTGATTTTGGGTCAAATGTGGCTCAAAAGCGTATGTCGATCCTTTGGACGGGAGATCATCGGTGGGAAACGGATTATTCGTTCGCATAGTAAGTTAGAATCGTGCACGGGGTGGACCGTTTGAAAGTTTAGGAGATTTACTTTTACATTTCAAAGAGTTTTTCTCTGTTCAAAAAGTTGACCCTGGTCAACTGGGGCCTTGAAGCATTCGGTGATCTCTTGGAGTAAAACGGATCGTTCGTTCGCACTGTAAGTCAGAATCGCACATGAGGTGGACTGTTGGAAAGGGTATTCAGTTCCATTTGAAGATTCATTCAGTTTCCTTTGACTTGAAGAGTTGAATTTGGTCAAATGGAGCTCGGGAACTTCCAGTTGCTTTCAGATCCTTTTTCGAGGGAAAATAGATGTTTGTCCGAACGGTTCTGCCTTTTTGGGCATGGGGTGGACCGTTGGAAAGGGGTTTCAGTTCCCTTAGAATATTCAAAGAGATTTCACTCTGAAAATGAAGTTGATTGGGGTCAAATCGGGTCCCGAGGGTGCCCGATGGCCTCCGAATCGATTTTTGGTAGTAAAGTGGTATGTTTGTCCGAACTGTTATGCCGATTCGCACAAGAGACAAACCGTTGGAAAGGATATTCATATCCCTTAGAATATTCAATGAGATTTTTCTCTAATGATAGAGTTTACCGGAGTCAAACGGGTCCCGTGAGCCCCCGATGTCCTCTAAATCGATACTCGGAGTGCGACCTAGGGTTTGTAGTGAAATGAGGAAGTGCTAGGGACCTAAGGTGAGACTTAGGGGGGCCTAGAATGTGGTTTCTACAATAACCATGTTTATTAATTAAGTTATTTACCCATAACCCTACTATATGTTTATGACCTAAATGCCTAAAGCCTATTCTTTTACCTACACTAGTAACGATTACATATGTAATCTATTATCTCATTTCATTTACCCTTTGCAACCTATGTTCTTATTATCTTTATCATATGGTTTTCACTGACTATTTTAATGGTTAAAAAATAAACAAATCGAGTCACATATTAGGATACTTTGTCTTACTTGTTTAGCACAGGGCTCGGAGTTGGGTTCTTATTCTCTCTTACCATATGAATTTCTTTAACATCTACCTACCGTTATTTTCAATTATTTAAGATTAGCATTGTGTCATCTATATTTTAAAAAATAAGGTGTTTGGGCGTTGTATAACATGATCAAAATTTTACTATGTGTTGACTCAAACCCTTAAAAATTTATAAGTTACCATCTTATATTGTTTTAACATGTCTACACATACGCTTCTAATTTCCTACAAACCTGATCCTATTTACAACTACATGGTTACTTCTTGTAGGGGATATCAACCCCATAATAATTTCAATATTATGATTCGATCCTAATAAATGAATGCAGTATGAAAGAACACACAAGAATTTTTATGGTTCGACATATCATCCGGCATATATCCCCGGGGAAGGGAGGGGGAGCTTTATTAATGGAGGAAAGAGAAAATAACTGGAGTGATAGGATTGCTAAGTAAGAGTCCAATTCTTAATTACAAGAATATGGTTAATCGTACCCTTAACCATTGGGGTCACTACTATTTATAGATACAAGTGTCCTACAACCATAGGTCATCCTTAAGATTATTAGTTACCCGCTTTGATATTATCCGAAGTAGTAGAACTATAGTAAACTTGTATTTTGGCCAAGTCCGATCATCATCTCTCTTGATTCTTCGTTAGTAGATCTATGATATTCGGATGACCACACCGTCTTAACCTCAAACTACAATTCGGACGATAAGGCCACCCAATTATAAAAAAAATCCTTATAAGTTTCTTTTCGTCTGCTTATTTATATTCTTAAACTTAATGGGTAGTATCTCCTGACATGGTGTCATGGTCCTAATGACCATATGTCATATTCGGCTAATAAACCCTTCAATTGCCCCTAAAATATGGGCAATTGATCTTTAGGCTCAGTCAGCCTAACTGTGCCCAATTAATTGCACACGTGCTGGCATGTGTTTCCTCAAAAATTGCTTAACAAACATTTATGCATCCCACTTACACTTAGTGTGAGCATCATCATTCCAGTTGACGGAAGTAATCCCTATGCTTAGGATGACATGCACTATAAATTACTTTCCCAAGGAAATTAGGGAGCGTAAAATGTGTGACCTAGGGGAATTGAAGTGAGGCTGTCTACCTAAGAGAGAAGTCACTTCAACTCCTTTCTAGAGGTAAAGAGGTACAATGGTTTCAATCAGTCATCCTTATACATTCTTTCACTTAATCATTTGAAGGTACACTCCCATTTTTTATTTTCTCTCTCAAAGTTTGAGTTCTAGACATTATTATTATTATTAATATCTTTCTATATTACCGTTCACAACTATGTATAAATGTGTGATAAAGTATGAGGTGACCTCAGAAAATAATCATGAGGCATTTTGTACCAGGTATCTCATATTTAACAACAATAGTATAATGACCTCACATGAGGAAGAGGATGTCCTTGACATTGATGGCGAGGTCACCTTTATGGCTGTTACAATAATATAAAGGGGAATTTCTTTCCCCCTTCACCCATTACTTGCGAAAATACTTCACTTTTATGGAATACTTTCCATCCATATAAAAGGGATCTTTTTCAGAACTATAATGGGCATAATAGCGATTAACCATATTTGTGGGACTAATCCGAGTTTAAATGAAATTAGATATTGTTATGACCTAAGGAGGACTTCTCTTATGTCTAACACCTACCATTTTCAAGCGAGAGACAAGTCCCTTAATCTTATGAATAGGATTCCCAGATCATAAAAACCAAAATATCAACATGTCAACTTGTTCGATTTAAAGGAAGTTTAGGCCAAACGAAATCCAATTGGTGTTTGACCTCATTGGAGAGCCGCACATATCCTTCTTCGCTACGAACTGATAGTTGCATCATCAAAGAATTTCATAATGGTCCCTTAGGTTACTTTTTTCGACTACTCTTTGGTCGTTGATTATTCAATCCCCAAAGCCACCTTTATTCCCAACGAAGAAATTAGGGGGTATATGTAGGTGAATCTCAGTCGCCCACCTACATCGTTTAAACTGAATCTGAGGGCGACCCGAAAGAAGACCTTTTTCTCGAAGACTCATTCCACTCTTCTCATAAGAAGAGTTTGACATCTCAGGTTGAATTTGGGAGGAGGTTGAGGAGAAAGAAAAAGTACAAGTGGGGTATTTTTACTTCCCATCTATGCCAAACAATCTTAAAGTAATGATAGGAAATCCCCGTAGAACAATTGATCTTTTTACCATCCACACCAACCAAAAAATAGGTAATACAAGTAAAACAAAATGCCCAATGTGATATTGACACACAAAAAAGGTGATCTCCCTTCGGGAAAAAGAATAACTACAACTGGAGAAAGAGAGACATGCCAAACTGGCCAAGAAAAGGAAAATAAAAAAAGTTGCCCCTCACGCTCCACCCCCACCTCCAACTGGGAGTAATAACCACCCACTAATTATTTTCATGCATAAATAGAGTCGCCAATTGACTCCCCAGCAAACACATCCAGGATCCATCATTGGTTGATCAATTTTATGACGGCCCAGGAGCCTGTCACAATTAATGATTTTGTGTATCCTAATGTCAAAGTCGGGTATTCGATTTCTCAGTACGACATGTTTCCTATAGACATGTAGGATTTGATAACCTTTATCGTGGAGTGCATTCATAAGGAAGGGTTGCATCAGATCTTTTTGTTATGTCAGATTTTGTTATGATTTTTACAACAATCAAGTTTTTATCGAGATACTAATTCTTGCTTTCTTCTTTTATTTTTTCAAGCCATGCAAGATATGGACACTAGGGCCGATCACCTTATGAGAAGAAATGGTGTTCTTCATGAAAACTCCAAAGCAACAAAAAATAATCTTTCTGATAAGACCAAGCCGGTGACCAACCTTGAGGCCAAGATAAAAGAGGAGATGTATTACAAGGACAAGGATATGTAGAAGTCTTAATGGATTGCATTGGAGTTAAGTGAGGTCTACATCGTCTTGGCTTCCCTCAAGAAATTCTTCACCCAAAAAACCTTGCAAAAATTAATTCTGCAAAGGCAAAAGAGGGTTCTTGAGGTAAAAATGTAGGTCGACCTTGAAAAGGTCTATAAGGAGGGCTATGAGGCAGTGATACAAAAGGTTGCTTCACATTTGGACTATCAAGAGTCCGTTGCTTTCAACCTTCAATGATTGGATATTATTCATTGGGGAAATATCCTGGAGAGGGGCCCAACATTTGTCGAGAACTCTCCTTCGAAGAAACCTATCGTAGGGGAATGTGATGCTTCCTTGGATCCTCCATAAGAGGCCGGGTATGTGGTTGTTGATCCTTCTAATCCTTTTGATATGGTCGTCCAAGAGGAGAATCCTCCTACTGGATATGGGAATGTTCTTATTGTAAGTTAAGGGGAGGTCACCCCTAACTGCCTTATTTTTTTTTTTATCATTTTTTCAATCTTTGTGTTGTTTAATATGAATGAAAGTATTTTTCATCTAACATTATTATTGTCTTGATTATTTTTGCATCTTACTTTCTCTATTGATCTACATAATTTTTATAATCAAGGTTTTGCATGTTAATACCCTTATTACACTTAGCTATTAGTTGATGGTGTTGTGGTGTTTAGCTGACTCCAATGACTTATAAAATTTTAATCAAAAGGTTAATGGAATAACCAATTAATTAAGTGTTGTAAATTAATGTTCTCATTTAACTTAGCTAGTTGTCTGTGGAGTTGTGGTCTATGGCTAACTCCATTGAGTTGTAAAATTTTAACCAAAAGGTAAATGGACTAACTTAAATAGTAATCGGTGGAGTTGTGGTTTGCGATTGACTCCACTGAATTGAATTTTTTAAATAAAAAATCTAACTAATTAACCAATCAATCAAGGTCTGTAAGTTCATCCACCCATTTTTAGGGGGTTTATACCTATTCTAGAACCATTATCCCAACTTGGGTTATTTCGTAGTTTTCAGGTGGATTTGATGCCAAACATAGTCGACTAACTTATTTCTAAGTTGTACCACCCATTCTTAGGTGGGTTTATGCCTATTCAAGGATGACCAACTCGACTTGGGTTATACCATCATTTTTGGGTGGGGTTGATGCCAACATAGGCGACCAACTCATATTTAAATCTTACCTCCTAATCTTAGGTGAATTTATGCCTATTCTAGACTGACCAACCCAACTTGGGATATACCGCTATTTTTAGGTGTGTTTGATGCCAAACGCAGATGACCAACTTATTTAAAAATATACCATCTATTCTTAAATGTGTATATGCCTATTCTAGGTTAACCAACCCAACTTGGGTTGTACCAAAATGTTGAGGTTTATTTGATACTAAATTTAGGCAACCAAATTATTTCAAAGTTGTACCAGCCATTATTAGTTGGGTTTATGCCTATTATAGGTCGACCAATCCAACTTGGGTAGTATCACCATTTTGAGATAGGTTTGATGCAAAAGTAGGTAATCAATTTACTTTTAATACCATCCATTCTTAAATGGGTTTATTTTTAAGTTATACCACCCATTTTAATTGGGTTTGTAGCTCCATTTTCAGGTGGATTTGATGATGAAGTGTAATTTAGGCACAAGTATAAAGAAAAACATTTATTAACACAAATCATATTTATTTACATGAAATGTTTGCCAAAAAGTAACCTACCTACTTAATGATAATATTTCATAAGGTTTATGACATTCCATGACCTAGGTACTGTAATGCCATCAAAATATTATAGGTGGTATAATCCACCACCTCCCTTTGATAACACTCTATATGGGCCTTGTCAATTCGATGTCAATTTTCCATCAGACGTCTTCTTGGCAACATACAAGAGCTTCCTGAGAACCAGATTATTGACCTGGAACTTGATACTTCACGAATATTACATATCTGTGCCCGTTATCTTTTTACATTCTACCGCTGTTTATGTTCTTTATGCCTATATTTATGCTCGTTAACTAAACAAGCTCTATTATGTATGTTAAAATGCTCTACGAGGTATAATTGAGCTTTTTTAGTTATAAGAATGCTTATAGTGAGGATTGGTTGCATTTCGAGGAAGTTTTGTCATCGGACTCAACCTCAAGAGCATTTTATTCATTTCATACTTCATTTCTATCTCAGTGGGATTGCAAAGAATCATATTTCATTGAGTTATCTTTACGTGACCACAAACGACACATCTTTTTGAGTTCAGACGAAGAAGTTATAACCATTTATGTGAATTACCTTTTCTCCTCATGATGGACCAAAGGACACTAGTAAATAGGAGATCAGTTGACCGTCCTTGAGACCCCAGTTGATTGTTGATTCATCTTATGCCTTCGAAGTGAAACATGAGAACTCAAATTAATAACCCGATCGACCGGCCCCTTGGCCGCAGTCGATCGGTCGTAGCAAATATTTGACACTTTGCTCCTTTTAATTTTTTTTTTCTTTTTATTCCTTTTCCCACTTAGTATATAAGTGGATTTTTGTGTAAGGGACACCATATATTTCATTTTAGATAGTTTAAATTAGGGTTTGGGTGTTGCGAGCTTCTCTTTTATCTATCCTTGGGTGTTGCCCGTTTGATTGTTGGAAGTGAACTATTCATCATTCCTACCATTAATATAGTTTCCTTTTATTGATTTCTTGCCTTGTAGTATAGATTTTATTGCTTTTATTTACTTGGTTTCCGTACTTTCTTTCATTTAATTTATGTCTTACATTATGTTGTGTAGTTAATTTAGTTTAGGTTTAGATTAATTGAACTCACCTTGGGTTAATGGGTTGCTTAGCTTTGGTGATGGAGTTTATAAGTTTAATTTGATTGGGTTGTTCTTAATTTTACACCTAGGAGATTTAACAAGGTATATCATGTATGCTCCGTATTTACAACCTTGCACGTGTAATTTATGGAGTATTTATTAACGCCAAAATCCTAGTTGGCTTTTATGACGATGTAGGGTGTCAGAACTTTAAATTTAATTATTTATTGAAATAAGATTCAATCTTGATAAACTCATCTTCCCATGTAACCAATTATACTAATTAATATGAGGTGAGGGATATTAGTCTCAATCTATAGTTTTTACTCGTTTTGTTATCCTTACTTTAAATACATACTTAGAATGATCTCTCCTTTTGTTATCCAATGCCTTTTACACTTTTATTGAGAAGTAATACACCAATTAAAGTCTAGCAACATTTCTCTGTGGATTCGATACCCAGACTGGCCGTTCTATTCCTGTAAAGAGTGTAGTCAATAGTTTAGGTTTTTGTATTGAGGAGGTGAAACGAATTCAACGACTGGCGTACAGACACTGCGTTACTTTTCACCCTTGATAAAAATGGCGCCGTTGTCGGGGACTTATTTGTTTTAGAATTTAATTGATTTACTGTTTCTATTTTTGTAGGACTTCTGCATCTGAGTGCCAAGAAACACTTGAATTTTCCGAATGCACATTCTTTGTGGATTTTTTTCCACCTTGAGATATTTTTTGGATAAGCATGTCTTATTCTAATTTTTCGATAATCGTAGTGATAATTCTCAAAATCCCCCTATACCTATGTCTTTGGGTGAGTATTACCAAAGTCAAGTTTTGGATTATGGGAATTTTGAGAATGATCATTTCGATATTGGGCCTCAAAATTCTTATGACAAGAGTTTTGAAACGAATTACAATAGCTTTCAAAATTCTTATCTTAATAATTTTGATAGTAGTTATGAGGATAGTTTCCAATCGTCTCATTTTCAAGAATCCACACCTCCACCAATGACTTTGTGTCAAGGTTTGTGTATTCTTGAAAATGAAAATTTGAAAACCGTTATCGGGAAGAACATCGCTGTTGGGAGCAAGAGTTGGATGCATTATTCATTTCCAATGATGATTTATCATCCAAGACTTTTGACGTCGAGGAATGTTTTGAACCAAATGAGGAATTTGGTTCAAATCCAACGATGCATTATTGAAATCCAAAGATGATTTAACTTCCAAGACTTTTGACGACGAGGAATGTTTTGAACCAAATGAGAAATTTTTTCCTACTTTGGAACAATGAAATGATTTCTTCTTTGGTAGACAAATAAGAAAGTTCCATTGAAAATGAGCCTATTTCCTTATAAATTCAATCTTCAAGCAATGATGAGTCATCTATTAAGTTGGAATTTATTTCCTCCCCATCTTTATTCTATACTATCTAATTTTTACAAGTGTCCCATGAATCGGTTAAAAACTTTAAAATGTTTAACCCTTTCACCGATGAGGATTACTTGCTCGAGTTGCTTTCCATGAAGGCAATTTTGCCTCCATCTGTGCTACCTCCCATCATAATTACAAAACCTTTGGGAGGAAATTTTATTTTTTTTGGATCCCACGTGTATTCGTCACCCGTTCAATCCAAACCCCTATAATCCCCTCCAAAATTTTAATTAATGATGGTCCATATCTTTCGTCTTATACATACCTTCCATCGTTTGAATGAAATCCATATTTGTGAAAGGTATGTATGAAAGGGAGGGTTCCCCATTCATCCTTCAAAGTCAAATCGTATTTTGGGTGTGTGGGTAGCCTTTCGTCGATTAAGCCCATAAGAGTTGCCGACCAAGACCAAATGAGAATAAAATGTTCTCGACCTAAATTATGAGTTCTAAATGACGGTTTGAATAAAAAGATATGACCAAGTCCATCCCTAAAATCTCGGATGAGACATTCAAGGGATACTGGGCTAACATGTTGGTTACCAACACTATCTTTCTTTCAACTGAATATATATTGTACCACTGGCCTGGGGCAAAGGGCATCTGGA
Source organism: Sambucus nigra (assembly GCA_949130495.1). Taxonomy (NCBI): domain Eukaryota; kingdom Viridiplantae; phylum Streptophyta; class Magnoliopsida; order Dipsacales; family Adoxaceae; genus Sambucus; species Sambucus nigra. The sequence continues at coordinate 104,245,121 of OX422224.1, forward strand.
AAACTATCTCGAGAGTTACTTAATAAGAACAGTAGACCTCTCCATAGATGTAGGCAATTTTCCAAACCACGTATATTCTTGTGTTGTGTAATTGTGATTGTGATTACTGTTATTTCTTTCATATCGGTGATTTTTTTCCTTTACAAATTATTTGTGTTGAAATTTTATCACCACAATTGGCGTCGTTTATGGGAAAGGATTATTTTTCCTGCAAAAACCTTTACATGTAAGAACCAACAATGTTCCATCACAACAATAACGTCCCTCAAGCAGGAGATATTCAGCATCAGCTGAACCCTCTAAGGGTAAGGTCTGAAATGCGCCATTCAAATCCAAGAATTTTCCAGGAGAGGTAAGTCTCTGAAGAAAGTCAAGGGCCACCCAGGTCCACACATATTTCTAGGTTAATTGATCCTATAAGGCCAGACTCCAAGAACAGGAAGAGGCCACTTGCCAATAGGAAAACGAGAATGCTCAACTCGACAGGCGACTAGAAAGACTAGAGGGAGAACTCCATCTAAATACAAGGCGATGCCACAACAAGACTCCTAGCCCTCAGGCAACCAAATCTCTTAGCCGAGGAAGAAGCCCAAATCGTGGCTAAAAAAGAACAGAGAGACACATATCAGGTGATAACCATTTTGAATAATTGTAACCAGCTTGCCGGTACAGGAGTCCTAATCGACAGAATGATGATATACAAAGTCTGGTCCGGAGAAAGATGGACCAACACCTAACTCACCGTGGTGCCAGATCAACAAGGGATCTAGCCATATGAGCCTCAAAACTTAGACGAAGTCCCCTTTTTCAAGGGTGATAGAAGAAAAAGAAGCCCCAAAGAAGTTGTGATTCCTAGGTTCAAGATTTACGATGGGAAGACTGACCCCATCCCCCATGTTAGGCAATAAAGTCAAGCCATGACTTTGTGGAGCCATAGAGATGCATTCATGTGTCGAATATTTCCCTCAAGCTTGCACGATGTGAGCTAGAAGTGGTTCGAGAAGCTACCTCACCGATCCATCTGAAGTTTCAAGTCTCTGGCTGAGAGTTTTATAGCTCGCTTTATTATGAGCAGTTACCATTCGAAGAGGATGGATTCTTTGCTTACTCTGAAGAAAAATCCATTGGAGCACCTCAGAGAGTACACGAAGAGGTACTAGGAAATGTTCAACAAAGTCGAGGATTACTCGGAGCAAGTCGCTGTAGCATCCTCCAAAATAGGCTTGCCTCCTGCACCAGTCATTAACTAAGAAGGAGGCCACAACCATCGATGACTTGATGGACCGTATTGAGAAATATAATAAAGTTGAGGATGTGACCCATCTTAATGCAGGGGAAAATGGTGGTGCGAAGGCTAGAAAAGGGGACAAAAAGACTGAACTGTCGAAGAAAAGGAATAAGAACAGAGGAAATAATGGCTTTAAGAATGAAAACACGAATGATGACTTGAAGGCATTTCAGGATGTAAACACAGTCTTCAAGGAGCCTTTCTACAAGATTCATGAAAAGATCAGGGATGAGACATTTATCAAATGGCCGATGAAGATGGCAGGATATCCTTCTAATAAGAATAGCACACTAAGGTGCGCATTCCACATGGAGGGCGGACATAAAATTGAGCACTGTAAAGCCCTGAAGTCTCACCTCGAGGAGTTAGTCCAAGCTGTGCATCTTCATGAGTTTGTAGAGAAGAAGACAGTTAAAGCAGTAGAAAATTGTGAGAAGAGGCCAGATAATGTCCTCGAGTTGGATATTAGCCACGAATTTGCAGTAATACATGGGGCGTCAGACCTCAAATAGATTCAAGGAAATACAACTTGAATGGAAGTTAAGAAGCTTACCGCAGTCATGCAGGCATTCTAAATTGACCCAGCTAAGTCTCAGGCAGGGAAGCATCAGTGACCAGAGGACGTTGATTACAATAAGCATATTATTTTCACAGATGAAGATTTGGTGGGAGTGAGAACCCCTCATTATGACACACTGGTCATTACACTCATGATAGCCAATTGGGACGTGGACAGGTTACTCATCGACTAAGGCAGCTCGTCTAAAGTAATGTACCTTGAATTATTCAGGAATCTGAAGCTAAGCATATCTGATCTCAAGGAAGCCACTGTTCCGTTGGTCGGCTTTGTCGGAAAGATCACGATACCTCTAGGAAAGATCGTCGTGCCAGTCAAGGTAGGAAACATATAAAAATTGATTGAGTATCTTATTATTGATATTGAATCGCCATACCAAGCCATCCTCAATCGGGGATGGCTCCATGTAATGAAGGCCATCCCATCGACTTATCACCAAAAATTGAAGTATGTAACTGATCGAGGAGTAGTTGAGATCTATGGAGACCAGGGTACGGTAAGGAAATGTTTTATCGTGGCCATATGCTCCAAATAGGAGAAGAAAGTGGAAGAATCAAAAGGTAAGAAAGAATCCCAGGAGGGGTTAATGCCCTCCAAATAGAAGCTAAGATATGGTTGACTAGGTGTGGAGGAGATTAAGATCCTCCCCTCCAAGAGGGTCATTGAAGACTTGAAAGAAGTTGCAGCTGGGAGTAGCTCGACTGGAAATAAGTTTTTTATTGGCACCTCCTTGACCAATCGCGAGAAGAAAGAACTAGTGACCCTTCTCCGGATAAACTTAGATGTTTTTTCATGGGAGCCCTACGAGCTACCTGGGATTTATCCCAACATCGCTTGTCATCGATTACACGTAGACCCAACCTTCAAGCCAGTTACATAGAAGGCTCGCTAAATAGCCCCGGAGAAGTCTAAGGCAGTAAAGAAGGAGGTCGAGAAGTTACTGGATGCAGGGTCCATATGGGAAGTTCAGTTCCCTAAATGGTTATCCAACTCAATAGTAGTTCCTAAGAGCAATGGAGAGTGGAGAGTTTGTATCGACTTCACCAACCTCAACAGAGCCTGTCCCAAAGATAGTTTCTCCCTTCCAAAGGTCGATCAACTAGTCGATGCTACGACAACACATGAGATGATAATCTTCTTAGTTACGTATTCTAGATACCACCAAACTCCCCTTCATGTGCCAGACCAAGATAAGAACTCATTTATAACCACTATTGGTTTATATTGCTATAAAGTTATGCCTTTCGGCCTTAAGAATGTTGGAGCGACTTATCAGCAGCTAGTCACAAAGATGTTCAAAGATCAGATGGGGGATACCGTGTAAGTTTACATTGATGACATGCTCGTTAAAAGCAATCTCAAGGATGAACACCTTTTCTACCTGACAAGGACCTTCGAAATCCTCAGGAAGTACTAAATGAAACTTAACGAAAGTAAGTGTTATTTTAGCATCTAGTCAGGAAAATTACTTGGATACTTGGTCAGTAAGAGAGGAATAGAGGTAAATCCCAACCAAATCGATGCTATCAATAAAGTTCAGCCACCTCAAATAGTAAGAGATGTATAGAAGCTCACAAGAATGCTATCCGTGCTCAACCGGTTTATTTCTAAATCTTGAGAATGGTGTCAACCATTCTTTCAATTGTTAAAAAGAAATAAAGGAGTAACATGGGATGAGGACTGTTTGAGAGCTTTAGAAAAACTCTAGGTTTACCTCAGTAGACCCCCTTTTCTCATGATCCCTAAGGTGACTGATCCGTTATACCTCTACCTAGCTATGTCAGACCATGCTGTAAGCTCTGCCTTGGTATGTGAGAGAGAGGGAAGACAACATCCAGTCTACTATGCAAGTAAAACTCTTTTGGAAGCCGAGCAACGGTACCTGCCAATGGAGAAGCTCGCCTATGCACTGTTGATAGCCTCAAGGAAACAAAAACATTATTTTGAGGCTCACTCCATCATCGTAGTTACTTCACCCCCCTCAAGGCTGTTCTGAGGAAAGTAGATCTCTCTGGCTAACTATCGAAGTGGTCAGTCGAGCTCGAAAGGTTTGACATTCACTTTCAACCAAGAATAATCGTTAAGGGGCAAGTCTTGGCCAATTTAAGGAGAATTGCCTTGCGATCACCTCGAAACTAGTCGTTAAAGGGAAGGCTTAAGTGTTTGGATAATATAAGTTGATGGAGCCTCCAACTCAAGGGGGAAGGAGTAGGTATCGTGCTAGTGACTCCTGAGAATATAGTGCTCGAGCAGGGAATCAGACTTAGATTTAAAGCCTCCAACAACGAGGCAAAATACAAGGCGCTGATCATCGGACTACATAAAGCACATTTGCTAGGGGCGAGGCACCTTCATGTCTTCAGCGATTCAAAACTAGTTTCCAACCAAATAAGTAGTGACTTCAATGCAAAGGGTGAAAGGATGGCAACTTATCTCGCCATTATGAAGGGGTTAATGGCCAACTTTGATTAAGTATATGTTCAAAAGTTCCTTAGGGGACAAAACAACCATGCAGATGCCCTAGCAGCTCTAAGCTCTGCAATAGACTCCAACTTGAGAAGGATAATCCAAATTTATTTCCTCCCGCAACCCAGTATTCATCAAGCTACTGAATTACAAAATCCCAATCAAATTCTACATATTGAAAAAGCTTCAAGCTGGATGGATCCCATTATAGATTACTTGCGAAATGATAAATTTCCAAGTGGTAAGAAGAAAACTTATCGGATAAGAGTTAAGGCCGCTCGTTTCCGCTTATCTCCTAAGGCCAAGTTATATAAGAGATCCTTCACTGACCCCTACCTCCAGTGCGTTCATCCATAGTACGTCGAGCAAGTTCTGGATGAGCTTAATGAAGGAATTTGTGGAAGTCACATAGGAGGAAGGTCGATAGACTTTCGAGCAATAAAGGAATGATACTAGTGGCCATACATATAGAAGGACACTGGAGTCTACGTTCGAAAATGCGAAAAAGGCCAAAATCACTCACCCATGATCCACCAAACCGCTAGAGACCTAAAGTCCCTAACTAGCCCTTGGCCCTTCGCCTAGTTGGGGACATCGTAGGTACTTTACCTACTACAACAGGCAATCGGAAGTATCTGTTGGTCTCCACAGATTAATTCACAAAGTGGATAGAGGTAAAACCATTGGCAAACATGAGGGACATAGATATGGTAAGGTTCATATGGAGAAATATCATCACACCCTTTGGCATACCCATGATGATTATTATCGATAACGACACCCAGTTTAAGAGTGGCCTCTTCCAAAGATCATGGAATCAGGCACTACTTCAGCTCTATGGCATATCCTCAAAGCAATGGTCAAGATGAGGCTTCCAATAAGACAATGCTCCTAGAGCGATCCAAAGGAGCACGGGCGAATGAATTGCCCCACATCCTCTAGGCCTATCACATCACCCCATGGCGAGCAACTGCGGATACACCCTTTTCACTCACATATGGAATGGAAGCAATTATCATACTAGAAGCTAGTCTCCTTACCATGAAGTTTACGTTAGTCAACCAATGCCACAATAATGAAGCGTTGCTCACTGAACTTGACTTAGCTGACGAGTGACGATAATTGGCTCTAGTTAAGCTGGCATCTTAACATCAACAGCTAGCCAAACAATACAATTAGAAATTTAATCCAAGAAAATTACAGGTCAGAGACTATGCCCAAAGGAAAGTTCTTGGTAGTGTTGTGAGACCATCAGATGGCAAGTTAGGACCTAACTGGGAAGGACCATTCAAGGTGATAAGGGACGACTGTGACACCTCGCCCAATTAAATATCGAGGGATCAGTCCTTTATAAAATTTATAACAGAATGTTCGGTTGGTTCATTCTTAGCATCACCGTCGAAAACTAAAATCCAATTAATTACCTGACATTTATTTAATCTAGTGTCAAAATATTTTCCAATTTAAACTTTACACCAATAAATTTCAAAATTCGAAACATGTATTTATAAACCATACACAAGAATTAAATCTGACTGAATCAAATACTGAATATATAAGACTGGATAAAACCTTCCAGTTTACAATTACAAACCAAACCATAATAAATACTCAAACCAACTAAGAAGAACAACAAAGTAAACTGAGCACAACTCTGATAACGAGGATGGGCGACACAAGCCCTAACTGAGATATCTGAACTAAGAACTTAATGAAATGAGAGAAGCGTTAAATTTCCAATAACCCGCAACTTCCACAACAGCTGCAGCTCGGCAAACCATCCAAGTATCTAGAATCGGTGTCCCTGTTGCTGGGCACTTGAACTAATACATATATATATAGCAAAAGAGAGAAGAAATGCAAGAGACGGGTCAGAGCCCGAAGTGTAAAAATATTTGTTAAATACTTTAAGCGTGCACTCTAGATGAGAGGTGAGAATATCAAGTGAGAGTTTGGATACTAATATGTACATAATAAATGCTTTATTGCACTTGTTAAATACTTGCTATTTTTAAAATTATTTTACATCGGGCTCTGACCCGTTTCCTTGCATATTTCCTTTTCTATTGTATCTTCTATATCAGGTGTCCAGCAGCAAGGATGCCAACCTTAGAGGATTATGATGAGATATGGATCTATGGAGTATTTCTTAGATGCCTATCTTCATTTGATTCACATTCTGTAGTGTTCTTTTATTTAGGGAATGTCACCCAAAGGAATTCAGTTATCTTCTTTCTATCTGAGTCATGTAGTCTGGTACTCGGGTCATTTTAATACATTTGTTATTGTTGGGATTACTGTATTGGATTTTTATTTGGGAATGTTTTTTCCAGTTACATTTAAATTATTTTATGTTATCTGTTCGGTTATTAGTGTTGTAGAAGATTGTGTGTAGTGTTATTCGTAAACTAAAAATGTTTTTTTGTTGAAATTAAAATTTGGAAAGTTTTTAACACCAGCTTAATTAGGTATTGGGTGATTAGTTAATGTTTTCGACAGTGATGCTGTGAATGAGACAACTGTATATTCTGTTTTAATTTTGTATGGGACTGGCCACCCGGTATTTAATTAGGAGGGGTGTTACAATAAATAGTCTGAACCCATCCTCAAATACCGTTTATGGTTCGCCGTCAGTACTGCTCTCTCCAGCATCATCAGAGCAAGATGAGGGGATAGAACCACAGAGGGACCCTCAGTTGGGAAAACCACATGCACAAGGGAAGACTATGCCTTCTTTGTTATTTCTTCTCCTCTCCTCTTCTTTCTTCTTCTTCTCCTCTTCTCTCTTCATCTCTTATTCCCTCTTTCTCCCTCTCTCTCTTTTCTCTTTTTCTTTCTTCTTCCTCTCTAGTTCCTTCTCATGAGGTGCGATCTGAGAACCACTAGCAATATCCCTAAATATTGTCTTCTGCATCTTCAACTTATTGGATAATAGGACATCATCATCATCATCATCATCATCATCATCATCATCATCATCATCATCATCATCATCATCATCATCATCATCATCATCATCTCGAATAAGAGTTTTTTTCTTCAGGGGGGAGCCATATCCTCCTCGGTAGAGCTCTTCAACCTGTAACCTCCTGAGCTAGAGCCCTCCTCTCTAGACCTCTCTCCACGTAACTCTTCCTTGCTGGATCCCTCCTCACTAGATCCTACTTCATCACTACTACCTATGTCCCTACAGAAACACCAGACTCCGAGCTGTTCTCCTCTTCGTTATCTAGCTCGATGAGTGGGAGATAACCTTGTTCCTCCTCTTCTTCCTTTGGGATGTCAAGATGAGGGATGAAATCTACTGGATGAGCAATAAAGCTGGAGTTAGTATTCTTGTATGCCAATAATAAGGCATCCGACCTGGGGTGTTCAGATTCTATAATTGAGTCCCTTATTTTCCAGGCTTTGATTAACTCAACAATATGGCTGAAAAAGAAAATTAAGTATTAGAGGAAGAACACATTAGAGCACTAATCAAAAGGTAATAGGATTGAACAAAACCTATATATTCCTCCCCATAAGTATGGATTCGAGGTCCCCTATACCTTGCACCCCCTACTTAGGGAGGGAATTTCCAGTTCCTAGCAATAAATCCCTCAAACCAGTAGTCTTTATGGGAATCAAGTAGATTCACTACCAACACCCTATCCGGACTCCTCACTTTCAAGTAGAGAAGACCAGAGCTGGTACGAGAAAAGGTATAACAAAAGCAGATTTCAATTAAACCTAAATTAGTTCCATAGAGTTGGTTTATTCTATGGATGCCATTTATAATCTTCCAAACATTTGGAGAATATTGGTCTGGGACTATATCGAAATACTTAAAGAAGTGTAAGAAAAAGCGATTTGGGGGAAAAGTTAAACCCCCTTGAGATAACAAAAGAACGTGAATCTAGTGGCCATCCTTAATATTGCGAACATTACGAGGAACAGGGGCACACTCAATGTCCACCTAGTCAGGAGTATTATTAAATTTCCTAAATTCTACCAGATATTTGTTGTCTATCCTAGCCATGAGCAAACCCTAACTACATTAAGAAGAAAAATAACGAAAGGAAATACAGAAAAAGAAGAGACTGTGAACTTACGAATCAGGTATCAATCCAGGAATGATGAGAGACCACAAGCTAATGAAGATGAAAAATAGGAAATAGCTTTCAAATGACAAAGAATGAGCTTGAAAGTAAGAAGAAGCTTGAGAGCAAAGGACAATTTGGAAGCAAGAGGAAACACAGAGTAGAAGTGGTGAAGTGGATCGTCTGAACGTATCGGTTTAAACCCCTCAATGATAGCGCATGACAATCAATGAATATTTGCCGCTCAAAACTATCGCAGAATGACGATTCACTCCCTTGTCAATTTTAAAAATTAAAGTAGTGCCATCAGAAACAGGCCAGGAGAGCCATTTAAAAATTTTGGGCCCAAATGCGGCCTTAAAATTTTAGGGGCAATTGTGGGTACCCTTTCATTGACTAGGCCCATAAGAGTAGATGACCAAGCCCAAATGAGAATAAAAGGTGCCCGACCCAAATTATGAGTTCTAAATGAAGGTTAGAATAAAAAGACATGACTAAGTCCATCCCTAAAATCTCGGATGAGATATTCAGGGGATACTGGGCTAACATGTTGGTCACCAACACTCTCTTTCTTTCAACTGAATATATATTATACCCCTGATCCGGGGCAAAGGGAATGTGAAAAACTATCTCGAGAGTTATTTAATAAGAACAGTAGACCTCTCCGTGGACGTAGGCAATTTGACGAACCACGTATATTCTTGTGTTATGTAATTGTGATTATAATTGCTGCTATTTATTTCTTATCGTTGATTTTTTTCCTTCATAAATTATTTGTGTTGAGATTTTTTTCACCACAGGGTGGACCCTCAAAAATTTCAACTTCTAGTGTATAATTAGTTAGAAGTTTAAATTCTAGGTTGTAAATAGTTAGTTTTTTTTATTTTCTTTATTTTTATTTATTCTTACTTATTGTCTAGCGTAATTAGTTAAGTTTTTTTATTTGTTTTTTTGTTATTCTTGTTGTTAATATGTTTTGTAGAATCATTGTACTTGTACTTTCACGAGGTTGCTCCATTTTGGGAAATATTGCTATTTTCCTTTCTTTAGCTTGGTTCTTAATTCACATTGAGGGCAATGTCAGGTTTAAGTTAGGGGGTGTGGGATATTCTATCCATTCATTGGTATTTTCTTTGATTTGATTATATGTTCCTCCCAAGCATGCTTTTTTTGTACAAAAAATTAAAAATTTCAAATAGATTTTCTTTCTTTTTTCTCCTTTATTGGTCACTTTTGCCTTTATTTTCGATGATAAATTTCAATAAATGCCTGATCCAATAGACAATTCAATGATGCATGTTCTCTATTTTATAAGTAATTATACTTTAGTCCTAAATTATTGATATTATGAATAACTTCATGAATTAAACTTTAATCCCATGCGCACATGCACTTTTCTTGTTTAATTGATTTGGTCTAACATTTTTGTGACTCGGTAATCTTTTATTGCATTGTATTTACTTACACCTAGTGAACTTTGTGCTTTTCTCATTTGTGAGTGTTGTACACTACACTTTCCTCTTTGAAAATGTTACATTCATTAGTAATCTCACTATTATTTCATTGATCGTTCATTAATTGAGTTCATTTATGAAATGTATTACTTAATTTATGATTGTCAAAGTTGTTTTGACTCGAGAATTGCATAAACTTTAGTAAAGGATCATAAACCCTCTTTCCTATATCATCTATATTAACCTTGACCTCACATTATATGATTTTTCTCGTAAACCCCTTTGAGCCTTCATATAGCCTTTCGTTTCATAACCCAAAATCCCGTAACCAACTCTGAATTGGAGATATAAACCATATATATATCACCTTCCATAATTTTGTTTGAATTGATACTTAGGATTTAATGATGTTTATGTGGTTGCAATTAAGCATGTGAGAGTGTGAAAGAAAAGAATAAGAAAAGAAAAAGTGAAGAAAAAGAGAAGAAAGAAAACAAAAGAAAAAGTTAGAGAAAGAAGAAAAGAAAAGAAAAAAAAGAAAGAGAATGTTTCATTTATGTACATATTGTTCAATTATCCTTGTCGCTCTCAAATTTCATATACTATGCTCATTATGGAGTGATATTCTAATTTTGTATTTGCCCATAATTTTCCATCATCCCAAGTGTTTCATTTCCAAACACCTTTGAATCCGTATATAATCCCTTCCTTCCGTAAACTTAACCCCAAATCTACATTACTACCCTATAAAGTCCTATGTGAGCATAGGGTGAATTCAATTCAAAAGTTTAAATAGTGTTGATAATCTGTGAAAATAAATTTTGCCTCCCTTAATGAGCGGTATCTTTCATTGAGATTATAAGATTTTATTCTATATATAGCGTTCTTTAATAGTGACATGTGCGCGACCTAGTTTTCATTTACGTTTACTCTTTATGCCCGCATGTCCCATGTATTACCTCCCTTTCTGAGTGATTTTATTTGTCGAGTGTAATATCCAGTGAGGATTGGCATATATTCACGCTCTAATGCTTATTCGATTTATAAAATTCTTGCAAAATTATACTTTGCATGTGCTCGCTCTCCCTCCTACTTTTAAGGTTTCAATTCTACGAAGTTCATTTAATAATGTTAATAATATGGACTTTTGTGTGAATGCATTCACTTTTCTAATAATGTGTTTGAAATCCTTTTCGTTATTGTTGGACTTGTCGCATTTTGGTTGGGCATATTTTTGGGGAAACTTTGATGTTTGTAAATTTCATTTCTGAAAACCCTCACGAGACAACACTCGTCCACTCGGGTAACTTAGGGGTTAAACGACTTATTGCATATGCTAAATGTAATGGTTCATCCACGAAAGTGGAATTTTTATATTTTATGCTTATATACAGTTTGCATCTCCATATGCCAATTAGTTTTGTTTGTTTAATCACTGGGGACTAGCAGTGTCTAAGTTAGGGGGTATGATACGTCATGAATATTGCATATTTGTGCCCCTTATCTTTATGCATTCTAGAACTGTTTGTATTCTTTATGCCTGTATTTATACTCATTAACCAAACAAACTCTATTATGTAGGTTTATATGCTCTGCGAGGTATAATTGATCTTTTGTAGGTATGGGAATGCTTATAGTGATGATTGGTTACATTTCGAACAAGTTTCGTTATCGGACTAAATTTAAGGGCATTTTAATCATTTCATACATCATCTCTGGTTCAGTGGGATTCCACAGAAGTGTAGCTAGTTGATTTAGCTTCACATGGCCGTAAACAACACATTGTTTTGAGTTCAGACGAAGAAGTTATAGACGTTTCCATAAAGCACCTTTTTTACTCATGATGGACTAAAGGACACCAATAAATAGGGGAGTGGTCGACCGACCTTGATCCCCCGGTCGACTGGTGATTCAGTTTATGCCTTCGAAGTGAAATAGGAAAACTCAAACCAAGAACCCGGTCGACTGCGTAGCAAATATTTGACACTTCGCCCCTTTTAATTTCTTTTTCTTTTTATTCCTTTTCCCACTTAGTATATACGTGGATTTTTTTTAAGGGACAACTTATGTTTCATTTTAGATCGTTTAGGTTTGGGTTTAGGTGTTAAGAGCTTCTCTTCCATCTCTCTTTGGGTGTTATAAGTGCACTATTCATCATCCGTACCATTAGTATAGTTTCCCTTTGTTGATTTCTTGCTTTGTAGTGTAGATTTTATTTATTTTATTTACTTGCTTTACTTACTTTCTTGCATTTAATTTATGCCTTCCATTATGTTGTGTAGCTTATTTAGTATAGGTTGAGATTAATTGAACTCACCTTGGGTTAATGGGTTGTTTTTCTTTGGTGATGGAGTTTATGAGTTTAATTCAATTGGAATGTTCTTGATTTTACACCTAGGAGATTTAATGGGGTATATAATGTATGCTTCGTATTTTCGATCTTGTGTGTGTAATTTCTTGGGTATTTGTTGATGCCAAAATAATAGTAGGATTCTATGACGATTTAAGGGGTGACAACTCTAGATTTAATTAATTGCTAAATTGAGATCCAATCTTGATAAACTCATCTTCCCATGTAACCAATTATACTAATTAATTCGATGTGAGGGGTATTAGTCTTAATATATAATTTTTACTCATTTTGTTAACCTTACTTTAAATACATGCCTAGAATGATCTTTCTTTTTGTTATCCGATATCTTTTACACTTTTATTGAGAAGTAATAAGCCAATTAAAGTCTAGCAACATTTCTATGTGAATTCGATACTCGGACTGGCCACTCTATTCTCGTAAAGAGTGTAGTCAATAGTTTAGGTTTTTGTATTGAGGAGGTGAAATGAATTCAACGGCTGGCGTACAGACGCTGCACTACTTTTCACCCTTGATCATAACTCTTTGACATTGATATTTCTTCTATGGCATTAGGCGATATCTTTCTAGTATACTGGAAGGTGGATGAGAGCCCGCTCTTTTCATTCTTCTCCTAAGTTAAGCTTGTGGTCCAGACGGTCTTCGTTGTGGAAGTCCTCAAAGATTTCTATCCTTAGAGTTTAAAGGTCGATCTCTAATGGAATGACGGCCTTCATTTCGTATGCTGAGGAGCATGGGGTTTCTCTTGTTGATCTATGGGGAATTATTGATAAGCTTAAATGACAGATGAAAATTCGTCCACCCATCTTCCTTTTACATTATGTAATCTCGATTTCATCTCGACAAGTAGAGTCTTATTGATGCTTTCAGCCTATCCATTACATTATGTGAAGACCACTTGGATATAATGGATCACGATCCCATATCCTGCATAAAAGAGGATAAATTTATCATTGTCAAATTGGGTCTCATTGTTTATCACTAACTCATAATTCCAAATTCGGTGACAATTTTCCTCCATACCAATCATTTGGCATCAACTTCTCTGATATGCGTCAATGGTTCTACCTCCACCCATTTGGTGAAGTTGTAGATGGCGTTTATCAAGCATGTCCTATTTCCTGTAGTTAAAGGCCCCATAATTTCCATGCCCTACAGAGTGAAATTCCATGGACTTATGAGAAGATTAAGATTTTTGACTTAACGCTTGTTGATAGGCAAAGATTCTTGAAACTTTGCGCATTTGCGAACGTGATGAATGGTGTCTTTCTACATGAAAGTACACAAATATCCTTAGGATATTGCCTTGTAGGAGAGTGATCTTCCTCCTACATGATCCCTATAACTCCTTTTTATATTCTTGTTGAGAGTACCCACTACTTGATCCAAGTGGTCACATTTTAGTAGAGGTCCTATGAACGATCACTGGTAAAGTTTTCCTTCAGAGTTGAATGGATTTTCAATTTTCAATCTTCTTTTCCATCTGGGGGTAGAAATTTATTCTTTAGGTAGGCCATTATAAGCCGACCAAATTTTCATGACGTTTGAAATAGTGTCATCATTGTTTGGTCTGTCAACACACTCCATAATATTTGTATTTTTTAGATCAATGTCTATTGTTAATACTAACATAGCTAAGGAAATAATATGAGTTTGTAGTTCCTCTATAATTCTTTTTTGGACACCGATATGAAAGCCTTTGAAAATCTCCTTACCTTATCATGATAAATGATCATCCTTGGATCCATGGCCTCATATTCTCCATTGAGCTGATTGGTGATTAGACAAGAATCACACTAGATTTTTATATATTTTTGTCCTAAAGTTATCTCCCTTTGTAGGCTAAGATCCATATCTTCATAATCTTCTTTATCGTTGGATCCCTTTAATTCAAGCTAAACTGTTTACTCAATGAGTCACCCATGTGGGGTGACAAAGATGATTCCCACGCTAGTTCCATGCTCTTTGGATGATTCATTGATGAATAACTACCATTTTTGTTCTTGATTTTCCTAATTGAGACTAGGCATCAACAAAACGGGACTCAGTTGAACCTAGTCTCCTTTATGTGTGGCTGATAATTAGACAATGAAATTATCTAGAATCTTCCCCTTAATGGTTGTCCGTGGTTCATAGATGATGTTAAACTGTGCTAATTCCAGTGATGACTTGGTCATCTTGCTGGATATATCTTCCTTCTTGAGTACTTGTTTTAGATAGATGGAAGTTATGATGACTATAGTAAGAGCCTTGAAGTAGTGGTATAACTTCCTTATAAATGTCACTACTGTTATACAACTACATGTTCAATGGTCATATATCTCCTTTTCGATTCAATAAAAGTATGAATGACGTAGTAGACTAGGAATTATTCTACTTCTTGAAGTCATACCAATGCCCCACCATTCGCATATTGAGAAATAACTAAGTATTAGTGGATAATCTCACCACTAACATAAATTGACAATAAGGGATGATATCCAAAGTACCGCCGAATCCATTCTATTTCTCGATCATAGTATTTTATCTAGACTATTGTTCTTGCTTTATTCAAAGATTTGAAAAATGGGATACTCTTATCAAATAATCGAGATATGAATCGATTAAGAGCGGCCAACATCCCAGTAAAGAATTGAACTTCTCTGATGGTGGCTAGATTCTTTATGTCACTTAAGACCTTGATCTGATTGATATTGTCTCCAATCCCTATTTAAGCCACCAAATATCCTAGAAATTTGCAAGAACTAACTCTAAATATTTGTTAAACTTAGTCCTATATTCCTTGAGGATATTAAAAGTCTTTGAACGATCTCTGATGTAATTGGTATCCTTCCTACTCTTGACGAGCATATCATCAATGTAGAAATCCAAAGTTGAGCTAATCTACTTCTTGAACATCTTAGTTATCAAACACTGATAGGTATTTCTGGCATTATTTAGACATAATGGCATGACTTTGTAGCAATAAAGTCCTAAAGTCATAATGAACGAGATCTTTTCTTGGTCTTGATCAAAAAAATATATCTGGTGGTAGCATGTGTAGGCATCCATGAAACTCATTCACTGATGTCCTGTGATAGAATCAATGAGCTGATCAATCTTAGGGAAAAAAAATCTATCTTTTGGGTAGGCCTTGTTGAGATTAGTGAAGTCGAAACATATCCAACACTTTTAACACTTTTTTCTGACCATGACAATGATAGATATACAATGCGGAAGTTGAACCTCCTTGATGGATCCTATATGAATTATGTTCTTAACTTCATTCTCTAATGATTTGACTTTCTCGACTTTTGACTTCCTTATCTTCTGCTTGACTGATCGGTATATAGGATCCATGTGAAGTCCATGCCAAGCAATGTGATCGGGGATAAATATTATATATTTATCCCCTTACTTTCGGTACCTTTGTGAACCCGACTGGCGCAATTAATATGGATTTAACTCGTAATTGTGCTACTAACCTTCGTTGGCAAGTATGTCGTATTTTGTGTTTCTCTTATGTGTTTTACACATAAATATGCAAGCGGTACGAAAGAGAAATAGAAACAATGAAAGAAAGGCTAGGAAGGAAATTTCAAGGGCATTTTTGTAATTCTAAATCTTGATCCCGGAGGTAGGGCCAACTGGAAAGTTGAAGAGCTCGGAACAATGATAACACTGGAAAAAATGGCACCCAAATTCGAGCTACGGTGAAAGATTTATGATCCCTTGAAGTTTAAGAAAAATCCACAGAAGAAAGGAAGAACACATGAAAATATTCTAAGTGTTGGCAAATGAAAGAAAGAAGGCTCAAACCAGCAAGTTTCCCCGAACCACATGGTGAACCGGTGCGAGGTGCGTGGGACGCAAAATTCTTCTTAAATGCTGATTGGTCTAAAGAGTTCTAATATGTTACAAACTCTTGAAAAATGTATTTGTATCTTTGTATTGACTTAGAAAAGATAGTTTTGAATAGTTTTTGATAGAGATAAAAGTAGGATATTACCCTAGAAACATAGCTTTGATTTGGTGCTTCAAGATCAATTATTTTCGGGTTTAATTGCAAGTTTTAATTCAATTTTCATTCTCTCTATTATTGTTCATGCATGTTTCATTATACTTTCATCATGATTTCTTTCACATGCAACGTAGTTAATGTATGCATAGTTAGGTTAAATATGTCCAACTAGATTTTTTAGGATTGGGATGCATGAACCCAACCCTCTAAACTTATTAGACCGTATTGCGTAGTGAACACAACCATTGTAGATCTTTGGATCTCATTTGCTTCGGGTAACCATGATGCTTTAGAATGCAACGCGAGTGTAGCTATTGCGTTACCGCTTTAGTCATCCTCTGATTACGTATGGTGCGGGATTGAACCTCATATACGTAATTCTTGGGAGTACTAAAGTCTGGGTCTAATTAATCACTTAAGTTTATGATTAGTTTTATACTAGCAATACACTAGGGTTGAGAGATTGTACTCCCGGGCTATTTTTCTCTTCATATTTATTACTCCATTCTTAGTTATTAATCCCTGCTTAATTCGTTAGTTCCATAGTCTTAATATAGTTTCCTTTTACTGAGTAGGATTATTTGCAAAACAATCATCTTTTCGTTTTTCTTAGAGTTGAATTTAGGTTCACCGTCTGTCTTTCCGTCGTCACGATTTTCTCGTCCTATTTTCCTGTGGAGACGATCCCGACTTACCGGGTTTATTACTAACGCGACAGGCTTGCACTTGAGACTAGAGAGTACGCACTTTAGAGACACATTCTTAGTTGCGTCACAATGTCTGGATCAATCTCTAGAAGATCATAAGGATGCCAAGAGAACACGTCTACATTCATTCTGAGAAAGTGAATGATCTACTATACCTCATCCTACTGTAGTTTAGAATCGACCATAAAGGTTTTATTCGGTTAAGATGAGTCTAGAGGAATGGTTATGAGTTACTCCATTACTTGGTTAACAGGGGCTAGTTTGGTATCATCTACCATCGACTGGACTCCCATTAGTTGTTATTTGGGTTGGTCGCTGATAACATGTCTTTTGTGTGTGTAGTTGTTGAATAAAGACCGTTAACCGAAAATCCCTTTTGGTACCAACAAATACACTAAAATATGTACATGATCAAGTAAGAAGTCAATCCATTCTTCTTAATGTGGATAAAATCAAAGTGCAAACTATGTAATGTGTTTTTATAATAATGGTTAAAGGGGTATTTATACAATTAATGATGAACTACAATTTAAACTAACTAATAAATAAAAACTAAAATAAGAAATAAGTTAATTAAATAAATATGAGAACAAACAAGGGAGGATAATTCACTTCTACAGTTCAATTATTTATTTTAATTAAGTAACTTTTAATTTTAGAATATTCCAAGATGTATTTAAATTACAAATCGACTCTCGTCGCAAATATAAATTAAAGGAAATCTTTCTTAAAAAATTAATTTCAGACTTCCACAAAACTCTTCAAGAATGAGAATAAAACTATTCTAATAATCTACCAGCTAGGGATCATTTATTAAAATTATTTCAAGTCTTTACAATTTAGTTTTAGACTTAGAAATTTTTAATACATCCTTTAACTTAAGGAAAGCCTATTTCTAGTTTGATTTTTAAGAAAATGATGTAATAAAATTTTTGGATTCTTTCTTAATGAAAAGATCACTCCATCTCTCATGCAAGGGGAATTTTTTGATTTATTAAAAATAAATAACCTTATCTCGAAGCATGACTAGAACCAAATGTTTTCTCTCGAAATCTATTTTTATATGTAAAAGTTCAATATCGATTTTTAAAGGAACATAAGAAAATTAGAAATTACTAGACTAAATTAAACAAAAGAACAACATAGAAGTTTCATCTCCACCCCTTGAAAGGGAGTATTTATCCTAACACGTGGATCATTTTTACATACAAAATATAAAAACAATATATAAGAGTTGCAAAAGAAAGAATTAAAGATGAAGAGAAAAATATATAAACCAAGTATCCTTGAATTTACATTGAACCTCCAAGCTTAGGGATTGAATAACACCCAAAAATATAGAATTTATGATAATAATTGCCTCTCGGAACATATCTCACAAACTCACAATTTGTTTCTCAGAATACAATTTATTTCACATAATTCTCTAAAAAATTACAAAATAAACAAGTAAAACTACACTAAACTAAATTAACCTACAAAGAGAATGTTGTCTTCTAACTACAAACATTGGCTCCTAAATTAGTCTAGGTTAGTCTCCTTGAAATGAAGAATAAATCCCCCTCATATAGTTGCAAATTAGGATTTGTGGGCATTTTAGGAATTTGATAAAATTACATTTTATTTAATAAAATAATAAAAGAGGTTATTGACTTGGAATAATTAAATAGGAAGGGTAGGATGATGATAATAGAGTTATGTGATAAACTATTATCTTGGGTTTCTTTTTAGGGAAAAAAAAATAAATGAGGAGAAAAGGAGGAATAATGAAGAAGTTATTAAAGAAATAAACTTTACGGGTGTAAAGTTAAAATTATTGAAAAAGGAATCTGTTGGTGGAAAAGGAGAACTTTAGCGTGCGGGTGGGATGGGTGTGGACGTGGAGCTAATCGAAGGGCTAGGACGCTGCCACATGGCACGCCAGGATAGTGCCACATGACACGCATAGCATTTCTAGTAAAACTACATTATATTATGGAGGGAGGAAGATTCAAACCCGAGTCTCCCCCCATGTGGGTGTAAGGCCCAGCCACTAAGACAACCATTCTTTCAATAATATTTATGTAGTTAATATTATTTAACCCCTCAATAAATCAAGAATTCCATAATTGCAAATCAAACCCTAAATATCATATCTTCTTCTTCTTCTTCTTCTTCTTCTTCTTCTTCTTCTTCTTCTTCTTCTTCTTCTTCTTCTTCTTCTTCTTCTTCTTCATACAACCTCCAAATGATGAACTGCAAAAACCGATGTGACCCTAATTTTGATGGCAAGGGGTTTAACTTCGGATAGACCCAGGACTTTCACTTTGGCTTTCTTCTGGTTTTGAACTTTGTACATTTATAACTCCTTCATTTCAAATTCGATTGACACGACGTTTGAACCCAGGCATCCCTTGATTCGAGGCCTTCAATTTCCAAGTTTTGCCCAAGTCCAAAATTAGTCATATGAATTTACCAAATTTCCATTGATAGTGCATATGCAGTCATTTTTTCTCAAATTGCCTTGAATTGATGCTTTTAAAACCACAAGTATATTTTTACCTACAAAATAAACAAAATACTCGCATAATGCCAATTTTATCGAGAACTAAAGATTAAAATGAGTCTATTTGAGGTATAAATATAAAACTTTTGGGTTCTTTTCAATTGCCCTATGAATCATCATCATCGTGAGTTCTTTTGGACTGAGTTTGTTTGAATTCAATGGCAGTGAAAAACAACTATGTGAAATTGGCCGATCTCTTTTAACTTTAATTATCCCTACTTAGTCTCAAACTCGAGCTTTTGGTAAAGTGAGAATGAAACAACCCTCTTAGTGTGGTTCTAACCCTTATAAGGTGACTCTAAATGAGTCATATGAAATTCAATCTCATGGTTAATAGGATAAACTTTGAGTAAAAACTTTCTTTTCCCTATAGAGGTTTCCACCTCTATTGAGGCCGATCAAAGGACCCACTTTGGTGTCCAAATCCTAAACCTTGTACCCAGGTTTGAGTAAAAAGTTGATATATGTAATATCCAAAGAACATCCTTAATCGATAATTATCCTCTTCACATCAACGTTAACCTGGAAAGTTTGGACCAGACCATCTTTATGGGGTATATTGACTCCGAAAAGATTCTCGTTAATAAAGTGAGAGCCTTATCAAGATCAATATCCTTATGCTTGTGTTTGGAAAGAATGGTCTTTGAAACTTCAACTTGAAAATCTTCCTATATATACATGATGCGATCTTCACCCTTTACTCGAGATTTTTTCCCATGGATTGAAATAGATTTGTGTAACCATGTATAGACACAATCATCCTGACAAGTGGAATGGTTCATCTGTGTAACTATGATCTTAGTAATTAGTTCACCTGAGGCTGATGTCCCTATCATTTGGATCACTATCCATCTTCGGTGGATTCTTAAAGAACGACATATCCTTTAGCCGAGGGATAAATTTATATATCAATTCCTTAAAGAATGTTTCTACTATATGGTAGGCACTCTCATAAGTCTGTGGTTTAGATCTCCCCTTAGAAGTATCGATCTTTTCCCCTTTCTTTCCAGAAGACAAGTGATTTCCTTAGATTCATTATTTGAATCGTTCTTCTTGGACTGTTTAGTAGTCTACTCGATTGGACTATTAGCGTTGAGGATCTCATCCTTAATATTATCATATTTCTCGATGCCAGCCATAAGATCGTCTGTAGATGATGATTGCTTCTCGATGAGAGACTGGTAGATCGTCTAACCTTGCAATATTGAACTTAAAGGACGAGATTACTAACTGCTCGTTGCACTTGTTGATTTCGTTAAACAACTCCCATTACCACTGATCATATTACCCGAGTGACTCCCGTTTATTCATTTTAAGGTTGATCAAGAAATTAACTTCCTTTACCTCCTTACTGTTAGTTGTGAAACCAACTATTAAATTCTCGACCACTTCCCTAAAGAAAGATATTGGTCTAAGTGTTATCTTCTCAAACCAACTAAGGCTGATTTTTACTAGAGTTGAGGGGAATACATAAAATATGAGGGTGTCGTGATTGTTCTATAAAGACATCAACTGTTGGTACGGTTTGATGTGGTGACTGGGATCTGCCTTTAAATCTTAAGTTATGATCTTTATAACAAAAAAGTTCTCCAGAAGCTCTGATGTCTCTATATCCATGATGCCCTCCTAGATAGATCCTTCAGAATGCGTGCCAAGTTGAGGTTAAATCGCCCCTCAAATTGTTTTTTGATGAATTATCGAAGGTCATCACTATCGACCTTATTTGATGAAGGATTGAACTTAGACAAACAATTAGTGTGGATGGATTCTACTAAATGAATAGGAGCTGGGCCATAACTAGCAGTTCTATGGATTGATGCACGATTCATATGAGATAGAGTACATAAAAAAACCTGTGGACTTCTCTACCTAGAATCTCTAAGGCTATGGTGTATAGGGGTCTAATCCTCCACCTCCTTTGACGCTCTAGTTTATGGGAATCAGACACACATTTTTCAAATTCATCGGTTTGATATCTCATCTATCGAGTTATTTTTCATCTAGCTCTTTTAACTTGTCTTCATAACAACTGACTAGTCGTAAAGTAGCCTTCTTAGAAGGTAGCTCTACAGAGAGAGTGTAACGTCATCGGCTAGGTCCAGACCTTCACAACGTGTGTCCCCTTGACCTTATTTCACAGAGAGGTTGAAGGGACCTTGAGGGATTTTTTCCCATCCTTACAATTCATATCTCAAACTGTATACAACACCTGGCATGTGATTGGTGGGTACTCAAACTGAATAAAGGACGATATTTCATGGTGGTGGGGATTTGAATTTTTCCCACAAACGGAGCCAAATTGCAGGGATATCTTGGCAAATCGCCCTGCCTATGTCCACGGGGAAAAGATGGAGATATTATTAATGGAGGAAAGAAAAGAGGACTGGAGTGCTAGGATTTCTAGCTGAGAGTCCAAGTTGTGATTACAATAATGTGGTTAATCTTAACCCTAACCATTGGGGTCATTACCATTTATAGATACTGGTTTTCTGAACTTTGGGTTCTCCTTACAATCATCAATTACTAACTTTGATATTATCTTTGGAGTAGTAGAATTGCAGTAGACTTATATTCGACCAAATTTAGTCATTATCTCTTTTGATTATCCATCAACGGATCCATGATGTTTGGACGATTATAATGCCTTAACCTCCCAATGCAACGTGATTCGGCTAACAACCTCTTTATTTCTTAACCATTTGTTGTACATTATACTAATTTTGTTATACATTATACTATTACATAAATTCCACCTCTCTCTCTCTCTCTCTCTCTCTCTCTCTCTCTCTCTATATATATATATATATATATATATATATATATATATATATATATATATATATATATATATATATTAGGCTCACCAACTCATCTCACTTAACACACTAAAGAACATGCCTCACTTATTTTCACTTAAGTGTAAACGATTGGGTTAAATCATTCTAAAAAAACCAACCCAAAATGTTATAACCCCGAATGATTTGGACTGATTGCATATTGAAGAAAAACTTCAAGAGTACTCACACAAAACTAAAACTATATTTGTGAGTACCTTAATCAATACACATTTTTTAGCAAAAATAATACATTCCCAATTTATGGAACCTGTCAGCTGAAACACGGGCTATTAGTCGAGCTTATAGTTTTGGCTAAAAGACGGTTTTGTATAAATACAATTTGGCCAATACTATAAGCCCGACTAATATCCTTCATTTCGATCGACAGGTTCCACACATCATTGATTAGAACCACTCTTGATGCCCTAACAAGATTAATCCCCTCTAAAAAACACTTTTTTGATGCTAGCAAGATTTTGGATTCAATTTTTGGATAAATGAACACGTTAATAAAATTACCAATACGACATTAACTTGTAATTTTGTGTCGTGTTAAGAACTATGTAGGCTTTGATATCCTTTTTTTGGATACATAGGCATCTCGAAGACTTTTTAGGATTTAAGTCCTTGCTTACCAATTTTCTTTAGTATATATTCATATATTATCATCTTATTCATGTATTTAACATTTTGTACTGATATAGTTAGTTCTCTTTCACTTTTACTACTCACATACACGCACACAGTTGCACATCAATGCACTATGCCTAATTCAATTATATCATAATGGTCTAGGTTTGGTAATTATGAGACAATGACATGAAATTATAAATTAGAATGGGTTTAGTCCTATTGGTTTTGAGTCAATTTCGGGTTACCATGATAAACTTATTAAGATAATGGTTTAGTTTTGGTAGTTATGATAGAACCGAAATGATAACACGTTAAGACCATAACTCTATTCCTATAAATTATGTTCAATACATCTTTTTAATATTTGTAACTTTGGGTGAGTAATATTTTTTTGTTCGAATCATATTATATTAACATTTGGAACATTTTATGATATATATATATAGTTGGGTGAATGCGGATGTCAGTTACAATGATACAACATATGCTTAGGGGAAGGAACACTTTGAGGATTCTAATATTACTAGTTTTGGATTCATATAATTATTTTGATGACTTGAGAATTTTAATATTATTTCTTTTGGATTGATGTATTAGTTAGTTCTATTATGGAATTGTATTGCAGGTTTGAAAACAAGCACATGAAATTTTTTGGAAGCAAACAAATCAAAAATATTTTATTACTATAAATTTATTATTGGTCACCCGAATCGTGACCAAATCTGTGACAATTTTCATGGGTAAAGTAATGGGTCAAAGTTATAAACCATGTCTAAATCCTCTATGATCATGGGTATTGGTCACAGTCATAAATCGTGACCAATATTCACGGCTTAGGGGCATGGTAAAAAAATCGTGACCAATGTTCATGGCTTGGGGTCACGATAAAAAAACTGTGACCAAATGATGTATTTTCATGGCACGGGGTCAACCGTGACCATGTGAAATCTGGTCATGGGTCTGGTCATGGTAAATAACCATGACCACTAGTCATGGTCACTAACCGTGACCACGACTCAAATTTTATGTTACGAATGTGACCATAACACATAGAAATGGTCACACTTCATGATTGTGTCCCCCGAAATAGTCACCCTAGAAATTGTCACATTCCTTGATCATGACCATTTATGTTTCTTACGGTCACGAACCGTTGAAAGAGTATGCGCTTGCATTCACATACAGAAATTATATAATAAACTCCGTTTAACCTAAATAAACCCTAAACATGCAACTAGGTGTGATTGAAACAAGAAGTAGATCATGAAGATTAATCAAACACACACAAGTGAGGAAAAATCCCCCAAAGGGGAAAAACCATTTATTTCCATTATAATATTGTAACGTACAATTTCGGATTACAATGAAAATACAGGTGACTAAGAATTGCCCTCAGGTGTCGGATTCTGTAGTCGGCGGCTGGAGATATCCCTTTCCAGGAGGGCAGCAATGAAGAAGAAGAGCGGTCTTCTTCACAAAGGTTGAACAAAAAAGGTTTGTGTTCTAGGGTTACCAGAAGTGATTCACAAATGTATGAGAGGTTGTGTGAATCAAACCATGAGTTTGGAACTCATAAAGATGAAGACCTTGAGTTTATGAACTCTAAAAAACGTGTGTAGAAGTCTTGTAAAACCACTTCCCGTAGTGGGTTTAAATAAGAAGTCCTTGGCCTTCAAAATCTCTGCACGATATGTTTGAAATGATCCCAGGTGGACCGGTCCGGGTCTAAGGCGGATCGGTCCGAGGTGGAGGACCGGTTCTTTTAAATTTTGGCATTATCGGTTCGCTTGCGGTCCGGGGTGTACTGGCTTTTCAACAAGCGGATCAGTCCGGTAAAGGGGCATACCGGTCCGGGGTTGGATCAGTTCATTTTCTCTGGGCGAACCGGTCCGGCCTGTCAGGTTTTTGATTCCTCCTTTTCTTTGATATTCGAATCCATTGATGACAATATGAATATTGAATTTCTTCAACGGTGTAACCGCATATGGCATAACAATGGACAAAACTGTCCTTATAAATCTCCCCCTATGTCTATGCCGGTACATACATAAAAACAAACAACCGAATTATCAACGAACAAAAATGCCTATACAAATCTACCCTTCCATGAACCCAAAACTGGAAAGATACAATTGAATAAGACTTCATCGTTTGCTCTTCGAATCGTCAGGAATCTCAACGCTTTTCTCATCAGGGTGTGCAATCAAATGATAATCCATGTAGTACCTACACACCTGAGAAAAAGCAAAATACCAAGTGACGTATCGAGTTTGAAATGAGAATCGAGTTTGAAATGAGATAAACATAGATACCAAAATATGATGAAAGCATATGTTATCAAATCTCAAATTACCAAAACTCCCCCCCATAAAATGATAATTCTTTCTCCTCCATTTTATGATGTCCCAAAATAGACAAAAAAGAGGAATAAATCAAACAAGCAAGATCGGGGTGTCACTAGGACTAAACAACCATTTTTAACTTTTTCAAAATTTTTCAAAACACACAAGAACACACCATGAATGAACATAAAACAACTAAGTCCATGATAGCGTAAATGTAAGGGTGTGATCACATTCGATAGGAAGATCAATGCATACAAACATGACATATGTGCACGATGAATATTGGATACTCCTAATGAATGAACTCAAATGCTTCCTTTGGTGTAAAAGAGTGGTAATAAGAGATATTGACTCAATCAAATCAACAAATCAAAGCTCAAAGTGATTTCCACAGCAATAACGTCCAAAATGTTTTCATGCTTTTTTAGGACTTTCAAGGAATTGCAAACCCGTTTAAACATTCTCTAACCAAAATCCCTCAGATATATTTTGAATAGAGGTATACTAAATTCTCAAACTTTGGAGAATTGATGGTGAAACCTAAATGGCCCATATTTGGCATGAATTTCTTTTTATTGCCTTTACATATTTTCGGGCTCTTTTAACCTCTTTGGACCTCGGATATTAAAATTCCTCCATTTTTAGGTCCATTATAACGGTGGCTTTTGTGCAAAGGATATATAATTACCTTTCGCAGCCCCTCCCCGTTATGCACACAATCTCACCAAAACTGCTTTCACATGCAATCCAATCTTTTCAAGTTTTATCGCATATTGTACATTGTATAGACATAATTGAGATGGAAACACTCAAGACAATATGTGATAGACCAGTGCAATAGTCAAATATATTCGTGCATGTGTGCAATAAAGGATATAGGAGTCAAACATGTAGCAAGATATCACTAATTACATCTCAAAGACTCCAAACAATGTAAATCACATAGATGAAATGATTTAGCCTCTCAAATCTCTATCAAACGGTCACATGGATATATGGAATGAAGTTGTGACTTGGCTATCTTAAATGCTCATCCATAAAAGGTGCAAAAATAAAAATAAATTTTTTTTCTGGATTTTGCAAAGAATTTTATCAAAATAAAATATTTTTGGACTTTTCTAAAATTTTTCTAAAAAGAAAATCTTTTTGTATTTTTCAAAAAATAAAAAGCAAAAATAAAGAAAACTAATGATACACACTAGCAATAGGAATCAAATGATATGAAAATGACAAAGCAACCTATGCTAGACATGGACCAACCCCTCAGTCAACTGCGCAAATCCCCAAAGACTTCCTAAGACACTCAAATCTAAGGGCATCTAAGGTTTCGTGAAAATATCGGCTAACTGACGGTCGGTAGGAACGAAACTCAGGGATACGACCTTCTCCTCAACTAACTGACGTATGAAGTGCTCGCGTAATCTGATGTGCTTTGTGTGCGAATGTTGGACAGGATTGCGGGATATGTGTATCGCGCTCGTGTTATCACAGGAAATGATCATGGTGTCCTATGAAATTCCATAATCCTCCAACATTTTCTTCATCCACAAGAGTTGCATGCAACAACTACCGGCGGCGATGTAATCAGCCTCCGCAGTGGACAAAGAGATGGAGTTTTTCTTCTTGCTCAACCACGAGACAAGAGCAGAACCAAAATAGAAACACCAACCAGAAGTGCTTCTACAACCATCTGCATCCCCGGCCCAATCGGCATCCGAAAAGGCGAACAAACGATCATCGGTATCAAAGGAATACCATATACCATATGAGAGAGTCCCACTCACGTATTTGATAATACGTTTCAGAGCGAGTAAGTGTGACTCTTTCGGAGATGCCTGATATCGCGCACAGACTCCAACACTAAAGGCTATATCGGGACGACTAGCGGTCAAATAGAGAAGACTGCCTATCATACTCCGATACAAGGTTTGCTTTATGTACTTGCCTGAAGTGTCCTTACTAAGCTTGGTAGAAGTACTCATAGGTGTACGAGCATGCTTAGCGGAGTCTAAACCAAATTTCTTCACTAAGTCTCTAGCATAATTGGATTGGGAGATGACCATCCCATCCTCTAGCTGACGAACCTGGAGACCAAGGAAGAAAGTAAGCTCACCTACCATGCTCATCTCAAACTCACTTTTCATCTCCTCCTCAAAGTGGTGAGCATGCTGGGAGCATGTGGATCCAAAGACTATGTCGTCCACATAGACCTAGGCAACCAAAATAGCACCGTCATCTCTCCTGACGAACAACGTCATCTCAACTCCCCCTCTCTTGAAGCCACGGGCTAAGAGATTGGAAGTAAGCCTCTCGTACCAAGCACGGGGTGCTTGCTTCAAACCATACAAGGCTTTCCTCAGATAGTACCGTGATCCGAGTGCTTAGGGTCTTCAAACCCTTTTGGTTGTTCCACATAAACCTCTTCCTGTAGAATGCCATTCAGAAAGGCACTCTTGACATCCATCTGATATAACTTGAAGTGCAGATGACATGCGATGGTGAGTAGTAAGCGGACGGACTCAAGCCTCGCAACAGGACAAAATGTCTCCCCGAAGTCTACACCTTCTATCTGTGTGTAGCCTTGAGCGACCAACCTAGCCTTGTTTCTAGTAATAGTACCATTTTCATCCATTTTATTCTTAAAAATCCACCTGGTACCTATCACATTAGTCTCACTAGGATGGGGAACAAGTTCCCAGATATTATTCTTTTTAAACTGAAGCAACTCATGCTGCATAGCAGATATCCAGTGTTCATCCTTGAGTTCTTATTTATGATTCTTGGGCTCGACTTTGGACGTGTAGCAAAGATGGCTAACAACGTTCTCTAGCTGAGCACGAGTCTTGACCCCTAGAGTGGGATCGCCAACAATGGAAGACGGGTCATGACTCTTGCGAACCCAAGCGGGTGTGTCCCCTAACACAGGAGTGGGGACCACAGAGTGTGGGTGAGGGACAAGTGGATCACTGTCAGATAAATCCTCATACTCACACTGAAGGTTAGGATCAATAACCGTCGGAGGTTCGTCATCTTGCACGGTGACGTTTATTGATTCCATAAGCTTAGAGCTCTTCAGGTTAAAAACCCGGTACGCTCTGCTATTCGATGAATATCCTAGCAATATTCCCTTGTCGCTCCGGGAGTCAAACTTTCCTAATTGCTCTCTATCCCATAGGATATAACATTTACTCCCCAAAACACGGAAATATGCCAGGTTGGGCTTCTTGCCAGTCCACAACTCATAAGGCGTCTGAAGTGTGCGTGGACGCAGATAAACCCTATTCACCGTGTGGCATGCAGTAGACACTACCTCTGCCCAAAATCTCCTAGAAACATTACGACCTATAAGCATAGATCTAGCCATTTCCTGGATCGTTCTATTCTTTCTCTCAACAATCCCATTTTGCTGAGGAGTCTTCACAGTAGAAAAGTCATGTTTGATCCCAAGGCTATCACAATACAAATCTACCTTTGCTTCCTTAAATTCAGTGCCGTTATCACTACGTATTCTGTTAATAGTGACTCCGTGTTGATTTTGCAGGACACGGCACTTGGTTATTAAAAACTCTACAGCATCGGATTTCTCTCTCAGAAAACCTACAATGGAGTACCTGGATAAATCATCCACCATCACGAGGATATACCTCTTACCACCCAGACTTTCGGTACGAGTGGGACCCATAAGATCCATGTGTATAAGCTCACGAACACGAGAGGTGGTAATGGAATGCAACTTCCTATGGGGACTACAAATTTGTTTTCCCAACTGACAGGGTCCACAAACCGTCGAAGTTGGCCTTCCAAGAGATGGTAAGCCATGTATTAGGTCCTTTTTAGTTAAGCAAGTGAGATATTTAATATTAATATAACCTAGACGTTGGTGCCACAGATCCATAGGAGTGATCGTGGCGCTATTGCAGACAAGTGAGGATATGGGCTCAGTTCCATAACAATTATCCTTTGTCCTCACCCCTTGCACTAAAAGTTTACCGCCTTGATTATAGACCTTACAAGCGTCCCGGTAAAACTTTACGAAAAATTCAGCATCGCACAGCTGGCTAATGCTGAGAAAGTTTGCTTTCAAACCTTTGACGTACAAAACATTTTCTAGCTTAGGAAATCCAGGTAACTCGACAGTACCTCGTCCTATAATGCTAGATTTGCTCCCATCTCCAAAGGTGACTCTGCCATCCTGATAATCCTCAAGAGATGTAAAAAATGAGGCATCACCTGTCATATGTCTGGAGCACCCACTGTCAAAATACCACTGTGAGGTATTATGTGCTTTGAGAGCAA
Organism: Sambucus nigra; assembly: GCA_949130495.1. Classification (NCBI taxonomy): domain Eukaryota; kingdom Viridiplantae; phylum Streptophyta; class Magnoliopsida; order Dipsacales; family Adoxaceae; genus Sambucus; species Sambucus nigra. Next base: position 104,274,719 of record OX422224.1, read on the forward strand.
CATGAACAACAAAGGCCTTTTTGTCTTTCTTAGGTACCCAAGAAGTGGTGAACTTTTGTTTGCCTTTGTTGTTGTTGGTTTTAGCTGGAATGTGAGAAGCATTCACTGTCGGGAAAGACATCCGTCGGAATTCCTCCATCAGACTCTGATACGTGGCAGCTAAAAACTCAACTCGCTCTCTCAGACTGGTAAAATCATCAGTATGCTGACGTGGAGCAGTAGTACGTCGTGTCCGACCCATACTATAGCAAAACTCCTTGAGGTGGCATTTTCTATTGCAATAAGTACAAAAGAACACAGTCAAAGGCGGACCTTAGTTTGCTTTTCTTGGTCGAACTCTCTTTCGAGGTGTTTGACGATGGCTATAAGGAGTCGTAGTAAACTCCGGAACTGGTCCAGGTGCAATTTGGGATGTGGAGGCACATAACCTATTCCCTACCTATCACCAAAACCTAAAGCGGGGCCGAGGAGCATCTTTCCCATCTTCCCAGATCTATCCTCGATTTGTACCTTGACTTCCCATGCTTTTTCAAGATCATGAGTCAGCTGGGAAACAAAGGCTTCAAGTTTCTTCCGAGTCTCCACGGAGGAATGGAGCTCACTCGTAAGACTAGCCACCTTTTTAGTCAAGTCCCCTCTCTCTTTCTCAAAAATATTCTCTCTCTCTAAACAAACTCTCTTTCTCAACACAAGTAGATTCTCTCTCTCTCAGGGCGGTGCAGGTGGAGGACTCTCTCTCTTTCTCGTTTTTCTTAAATCTTCTTCTAAGCTGGTGATCTTAAGACCTACGCTTTGTTATGCCTTTTAGTTTTAAATGACTCAGAATATAACTCAGTGTAGGCGCGTTGAATATCACTCTCGCTCTCACTTGAGTCATCCTCCCCCTCACTCACATCGATCTCACTGTCGAGGTGTCCCTGTGATGAAGCATCCTCATCGTCGTGAGAAGTAATCAAAGTGATCACATGACTAGCCATGAATGAGGTGAAGTTACACTCATGCGGTGACTTATCTCCTGAGTCCACTGACTCGACCTCACTGTCTTCACTAAGGGTAGTATTAAGGACCGTTTTCCCTTTCTCTCTGTTCAAACGTGTGTCACACTCTAAGGCTCTATGACCCCTACCGTCGCACTCAAAGAACCTCTCACTTTCTCTCTTAGGAGGATCTTTAAAATCTTTTTCATTTTTCTTTTCAAACTTATTTTTCTCAAATTTCTTTTTATCTTTAAAATTGCCATTTTTCTTAAATTTGAAAATCCTCTTGAAATTCTTTGCAAAAAGAGCCAAATCATCTAAGTCAAAATCACAATCAGAATCTGACGTGTCAGTCTCTCTCTTTCTAGATGACTCTATCCTCTTTCTAGCCGATCCCTCACTCTTTTACTCTTTGGCATTAAGTGCAATTCCCTTATCTTTAGACCTAGCAGTTTTAGGGAACATATCAATTTCATAAGTTTGCAAATCTCCTACAAGTTCTTCCAATTTTAGCGTTTTAAATTACCCATAGAATTTAGCACAGTGACTTTAGGGATAAAACGCTTAGGCAAAGAACGAAGAATCTTTTTAACAACTCTTGCATTAGGAATATGTTCACCAAGATTAAAGCTAGTATTAACAATATCAGATAGCCTAGCATAAAAATAATCAAAACATTTTGTTTCAAGCATGGTGATGGTCTCAAATTGAGTTGTTAAATTCTGCAATTTAGATTCTTTCACAGTATTGGTTCCTTCATGGGTAAGTTGTAAAATATCCCATGCCTCCTTTGACGTGGTGCACGTCATGATACGCCGGAACTCGTCAGGAGTAATGGATTCGGAAATAGCACTTAAACCTTTAGAGTTAAAAGAAGACCATTTAAATTCATCTTCAGTCCATGACATGACAGATTTTAAATTGGTCACGTTTTCAACAGTGAAAGAGGGAGGTGTCCACCCTCTTTCGACTAGAATCCAGACTCGTTCATCTATGGCTTTTAAAGAAGACTTCATGCGGGCTTTCCAATATGCATAGTTTGTTCCGTCAAAAACTAGCATTTTACTATATGATTTCTTCATTAAACACGCACTTTTTCAAAAGTCAATTTATCAGAAAATTGATATCTTAGAAAAATTTTGCGGAAAATTAGGAATACGTAATAAAATATCGTAACCTGCTCTGATACCAGTTTGAAAGAGTATGCGCTTGCGTTCACACACAGAAATTATATAATAAACTCCGTTTAACCCAAATAAACCCTAAACATGCAACTAGGTGTGATTGAAACAAGAAGTAGATCATGAAGATTAATCAAACACACACAAGTGAGGAAAAATCCCCCAAAGGGGAAAAACCATTTATTTCCATTATAATATTGTAACGTACAATTTCGAATTACAATGAAAATACAAGTGACTAAGAATTGACCTCAGGTCGAATTCTGTAGTCGGCGGCTGGAGATGTCCCTTTCTAATAGGGCAGCAATGAAGAAGAAGAGCGGTCTTCTTCACAAGGGTTGAACAACAAAGGTTTGTGTTCTAGGGTTACCAGAAGTGATTCACAAATGTATGAGAGGTTGTGTGAATCAAACCATGAGTTTGGAACTCATAAAGATGAGACTTTGAGTTTATGAACTTTGAAAAACGTGTGTAGAAGTCTTGTAAAACCACTTCCCGTAGTGGGTTTAAATAAGAAGTCCTTAGCCTTCAAAATCTCTGCATGATCTATTTGAAATTATCCCAGGCGGACCGGTCCGGGTCTGAGATGGATCGGTCCGAGGTGGAATACCAGTTCTTTTAAATTTTGGCATTATCGGTTCGCTTGCGGTCCGGGGTGTACTGGATTTTCAACAAGCGGATCGGTCCAGTAAAGGGGCAGATCGGTCCGGGGTCGGATCGGTTCGTTTTCTCTGGGCGGACTGGTCCGACCTGTCAGGTTTTTGATTCCTCCTTTTCTTTGATATTCAGATCCGTTGATGACAATATGAATCTTGAATTTCTTCAATGGTGTAACGGCGTATGACATAACAATGGACAAAAATGTCCTTACAACCGTGACATTTTTTTATAAATGGTGTAGTGGGGATTGTTACTCTATTTTGCAAAATAAAAATGCCACCTCTATTAGATATTATTTTTGTAAAAAATCTTGCATATAAGGAAGTTGCAAATTTGGAGTAATATGAAAAGTTATGTGTGGAACTTTTCCCTACAAAGGAAAGTTACCAAAAGTTATGAGAGTATATGTGACACCATTCCTATTCTAATCTTGGGTGATCAGTCCATTATTAAATTAAATATGAATCATTAATGGTGTCATTCTTAGAATCACTTTCGAAATCCAATTTAGTTTACTACTATCCGAATGGCTCGGGGTCAAAATTTTAATCTTATTATTAACATGCAAATAAATATTTCACATTCACTATTCCGAATAACAACATAATAAATACTAGAACATCTGAATAAATAATAGTGACTGCAATAAACACTCCAGACTGAAATCTAAATACAATCATCCATAAAATAAACCAAATCCGATACTGGAAATAAAATGGAAGTACAATATCTCAAAAAGTAAACGCTAGCTAGAGATGGACGACATGCCCGATTGAGATAAATAACATGATAATCAGAAGCTGAAAGATGTGGAGGCGTCTATTACCAAGGTCCTGCAACTTCCACAACGGCTGCAACACGTCAAATGAAGGAACTCCTAAGCCTGACATCCCTGTGGCTGGGCACCTAAAATATTTTTACAAAAATGGATTTAAAACGGATCAGAGCCCAAGTAAAAAAAATTTAAAAATATTTTAGCAAGTATTTAAAATGCATTAAAGAGTACATATTATATACATGTTAGCTTCATGTGCTCTCACTTGAGATTCTCATCTCTCCACTATTGTGTAAGCCTAACATACTCTTCTAAACCCACCTACTTACGCTACCCCGCCTAACTAGTTTGACTTAAGTCTTTTCCCGTATATTATTTCACTGTGCCCACCCGTATTGCCCATAAAATACGTTGCAAAATTTCCAATCCCTTTTATTTATTAAGAGTCGCCAGTTAATTATTAAGTTCACACATACGAAGGTCAATTCAGATATTTCTATCTATAGTATCTACAAAAACACCCATAGTAGAATAAATCACACATGTATATATATATATATATATATATATGTATACGACATCCCTAGGTGGAGACCTGCGGTGCGAGCATACTTTGCTATTAAGTCCTAGTACATAACGTACTAAATAAAGGACATCGGGTTCGATGTCATTCTCGAACCATATATTAAAAAATTCACATAAAGTAGGAGGCGAACATAGTTCTAAGCAGTTGGGCTTCGCACACACCTAACGTACCCAAATGACCGGTCACACCCTTATTCACACAAGTGGTTCTCAATACCTAAGTTTTATGTCCTGAGGTACAAGTCAAAATCCCCCCCCCCCCCACAATTAGCTCATCGGGATAATATTGTCCACGATGCGGAACATCCCGTGATAGCAAGTAGCCTAGGTATGTTAAAAAATAATAAATCAAACAATAGGTATTCACACAACCTATGTATATATAAAAAACATCAATATAGGTATACACTCTACCTATAATATATATATATATATATATATATATATATATATATATATATATATATATATAAACTTCCGAATATCCTACGTATTATTAATTTACCATTATACTACGCCTCGTATTTTCCCGCGTGTTTTCCCACCACTCGAAGAGTCCTAACTATCCTATAAGTTTATTTTAGTTGTCATAATATCCCTTTACTACTGGTACGGTCTTAGGTTCACTCGCACTCTCTGTGACCCATTCTAATTATCATGGTATTATTTAACATAAAATGAGCCCCCATGGTTCACTCGTATTCCCTGTGACCCAATCCGATTCTCGTAATGTCAATTAATATTAAAATATACACCATAATTATCTGTGTTAATTTTCTATAATTGGGAAAAAAATTACAACCCTAACCTCTTAAAATTTAAGCAAACCAAGGCCAGGACAGTAAGGTCCCCCGAACCGGTTTGAGTGTACAAGCGAACCAGTTTGGGTGTACCTCCGAACCGATTTGAGGGGTCTACAAAATCGGTTCTAGGTACCTGGCAGTTCATCTTCTCTACAAATACGGGTTTCACCATTTTTAAAGCCCGGAACATCCATTACACAATCCCAAACTCCCAACCAATTGTACTAAACATTATACTAACATGAATACATGATTTCTAACGTAATTGAATCATTGAATCATCAAAGAAATCTTTATAAATCGAATTAATTCAGCAATTACATTCCAGAACCCTAGATTATCCTTTCTCTTCAAGAACATCAACAACAACTTCAAATTTCTCCAAAGTTTTATTGTTCAAATCGTTAATTTTGTGTTACATATATGAATTACACATATCCATCAAGCTTTCTACCCAAGAACATGAATTTATTCTTCCATATCGAAGACGACATTTATCTTTCATAAGATTATTCATCCTACACTAACATGAATATTATATATGCTTAAAAAGTAGAAAGATAAATACTCGCCTCAATTAGTAGGTCTGAATCTCTATAAAAAAAGTGGTATGATTGTGTTTCTCTCCTCCCAGTCTACCTTTCGGTGGTGGTGGTGGTGCAAGATGATGTGGGAATGGCCTTGGAACTCCTTCTCTTCCTCCCCTTGTGGCCTCTATGTGTTTCTTGTGATTTCTATCCTAATTTCCCTTGATAATTTATGGTATAGCTCTCCAGTTTTCCCTCACATAATTGATGATATAACTCTCAAATTTTCGTAGGTCTCTTTTCCCCAAAATTTTAAAAGACTAAAATACTCGTATGGGGTGTCGACCTAAACTAAACCCCCGAGTTCACTTTTTTGACTATTTTGACCCTTCCGAGTACACTGGCGCACTCAAAATGACCATTTCAATTATCCAAAATGAAATTATATTTTATTTTCCATAATTAACTTCCAACACGACTGACACGCGCGTCCGAACTAAATTTACCAAAACTGCCTTATTTCTCACTCACGACAATCATACTACTTTCTTATCTATTTATTACTCATTCACTAAGTAATATTCAATATAAATAAATATTGACCCTTGTCTTGCTAATTTATATTTATTTTTATCCGAATTAATTTCCCATTTTAAATTTAATTAATCCTAAGTAATCATAATATAAAAATAATTAAAATTATGGGGTGTTACATACTTCCCCCTAATAACATTATTTCTTCCCGAAATTCAGAAAAAGGAACACCTGGTATGAATAACTCTGAATATTTATCGCGCATCTCTTCCTCAAGGTACCAAGTGGACTCGTCGGCATTATGATGCCCCCACTGAACACGTACAAGTGGAACTACCTTCGACCTCAATCTCCTCTCAATATGATCTAGGATAGCCACTGGACTTTTCTCGTATGAAATATCGGGATGTAAATGAATATTCCCCAAAGCAATGTGAGTGTGAGCCAACTCATCCCAGAGATATCTCCTCAGTGAAGAAAATTTGAAATACATCATGAATTCGATGAAAATGATCCGACAACCCGAGTCTATATGCTACTGGCCCAATCCTCTCGATGATAGGGAATTTCCCCACATACCTTGGTGCCAACTTTCCTTTCTTCCCGGACCTCATAATCCCCTTCGGAGTAGATACATGTAGTAACATGGTCCCCCACGTTAAACTTTAGGAAGAATCGTTTGGCATCAGAATAACTCTTCTGTCTGTCCTGGTTTCTGAATCAACTCAATTTTGGCCGACGTATCCCGAATCAACTCTGATCCAAGTAGGTTATTTTCCCCCACCTCTAGCCAACAAGCGAAGGAATGATAAGGTCTACCATACAATTCCTCAAATGGTGCCATGCCAATAGTGAGGTGGTAGGAGTTATTATACGCAAACTCCACCAGTGGAAGATACTGTTCCCAACCCACTCTAAAAGGATACACATTCGTATCATATCTTCCAACATCTAATTTTTCCTCTCTATCTGCGTGTGATATGATGTACTCAATCACAACTCGGTACTCATGGCCTCTTGAAAAACTCTCCCAAAAATGAGACATGAAGATCTTTTCCCCGTTGGACACAATATCAAGTGGCACCCCATGTAATCTTACTATCTTAATGATAAAAATCTCGGCATACTGTCCCGTAGTATAATTCGTTCGGACTGGCAGAAAGTGAGCTACCTTGGTCAAATGATACACTATCACCCAACTGGAATCATGACCCCCCTGCGAAGTAGGCAACCCAGTAATAAAATCTATGGGAATGCTCTCCTATTTCCACATCAAAATCTCTAATGGCTGCAGAACCCCTATTGGCTTCTGATGGTCCACCTTCACCAGCTGACAGGTGGTACACCTCGAGACAAACTCTGCAATGTATCTATTTATCCCACTCCACTAATATTATTATCTCATATCCTGGTACATCTTATCTCCTCTAAGATGTACCGCAAATCATGACCCGTGTGACTCTGCCATAACCGCGTGTCACAAATCCTCCCCCTTTAGGACAAATAACCTCCCGTTGAAGCGTAAGCCTCCCTCTGAACTCACAAAGTATGACTCAGCTCCCCAAGCTAAAATCTATCTGATCCGCTCCTGAAAAAATGAATCCGTTGCCTGAGCCTGTACCACCCTTGTGACAATCTGGGGGGTTACGGTCATAATCGACATAATTGATCTGGAAATTGAATCCTGGAGTCCTAGTTCCTTTTATTTCGCCTTCCAAATTTTAGCTACATCCCCACTGTCCTACGACTTAACACGTATGCCACCACATTAGCCTTTCCCGGGTGATATTGGATGTCAAAATTATAATCTTTCATAAATTCTAGCAACCTTCACTGACGCATATTCAAGTCTCTCTGAGTGAACAAGTACTTTAGTGACTTATGATCTGTGAATAGGCAAATTTCCCCCCAAAAGGTAATGTCTCCAAATATGTAGCGCAAACACAACTACCACTAACTCCAATTCGTGGGTGGGGTAATTCTTCTCGCGAGGCTTAAGCTTGTAGGAAGCATAAGCTATAGCCTGATACTCATGATGTAGTACACCACCAAGTCCCTGTAAGGATGCATCAGTAAAAATAAGATACTCCACCCATGCCCTGGGAAGTGCGAGTACGGGTGCTGAAGTTAACTTTCCCTTCAGCTCATCGAAATCTAACTGGAAAGAATTATCCCAGACAAATGGTATGACTTTGCGAGTCAAGTTAGTCAAGGGACCTATAATTTTTGAAAATCCCCGAATAAACTGTCTGTAGTATCTGACTAACCCTAAGAAACTGCGCACCTCCATCAGTGTTGTGGGCTGTCCCCACACCCTCATCCCTCACACTTTACTCGGATCCACTGATATACCCTGAACGATACAATATGACCCCAAAACTAAACCTCATGCAACCAAAACCCGCATTTCTCCAACTTAGTGTATAACTGGTGTTCGCACAATGTCTGCAAAACAAGATGCAGATGCTTGACATGCTCCTCCTCAACCTGAGAATAAAGTAGGTTGTCATCAATAAAGACAATGAAAAATTGATTCAAGAATCTCTGAACACCCTATTCATCAAGTCCATAAACACAGCTGGCGCATTGGTTAGCCCGAATAGCATAACCCAAAACTCATAAGACCCATATCTCGTAAAAAGGCATTCTTAGATACATCCTGCTCTTGGATGCACAACTGGTGATGTCCCGATCTCAAGTTTATCTTAGAGAAGTTGGCATCTCCTCTCAACTGGTCAAATAAGTCATCGATTGTGGGAAACATATACTTATTCCGTATCGTGACTTTATTCAACTCCTGGTAATCCACACACAGTTATAAAGAACCATCCCTTTTTTCATAAACAGCACTCGGGAACCCCAAGGCAAACCTCTCATACGAATCAAGACCTTACCAATAGCTGCTCAATCTGTTACCGTAGATCCCTCATCTCCATAGGATCCATACGATAAGGCACCCAAGGTATCGATCGAGTGCCTGACGCTAAATCAATAACAAACTCTATCTCTTTGCTAGGCGACAATCTTGGTATTCCCTGAAATAAATTGACGAACTCACACACAACTGGGATCGAATATAGGTAAATAGATACTTCCTGAGAAGTCTCCTTCTCTATATAATACAAATGAGTCAACGATCCTCCTTCGGGATGAGGCATCTCCACCGGGAACATCTCCTGGCCCAAAACTGCAAACACTATGCTCATACTATAACAATCAATCATGCCCCTATACGCTGCTAGCTAATCTAATAATGGCATCATACTCTGACATATCTAACACAAGAATATAAACGTGCAAAATAAGTCTCCCAATATCTATACTAACACCTCGACAGATAAAGAATGTAAGTGTCCCATTACCCAATAGTGAGTCTACACACGTGACTGTACTATCGGCCGTGTCTAACAACCCTATGGCTTGTGCAAATCTAGTGGCTATGAATGAGTGTGAAGCCCCAGTGTCAAACAAAATGCGCCCTGAAGTTCCATGTATAAGGAACATATCATCTATTACGGGTGGAGCCTGTGGAGCTATGACCTGGTGGACATTATATACACGCTTGTATTGTAACTGCCTTTATTAAGGTGGGGGTACTGGAACGACTGCTGCTTCAGGCAATGCTAGAGAGAGTGATGGTGTTGGAAGGGCAGTGGGAAAAATAGGCCTTTGGGTCTCCTGATGAGCTCCCTGCTGCTGCTGAACTCTGCCCTACTTACTTATGAAATTTCCTCACCTTTGGCCTTGATGGCCTCGACCCTGCTGGCCACTATCACTTCTCCCCTGGCCCTGCTGAAAATGCTCCTTGCCTATAATCTCCCGAATGGAAATGCTTAGCATCATCCCCTTGGTGGGAACCCTGCTCACTCTGCCTCGACTGACTTTGAATCGATTTTGCCCCATTATCACTGCTACCCCCGTCCTGCCCTATTGGTTGGACTAACCTGAGCACTTGCTTCCCTTAACATGGAAGCGGTGGTCCTGACGGTCTAGTAGAGCATCATTTAACACATCTGTATATGTATTTAAAGTGGGGTTATCCAAAAAAAGTTGTCGGATCCTCTAGGTAAGACCATCCACAAATAACTGTATTTTCTTATCTTCTGTAGTCACCTCCTCGGGGATAAAGTTTGGCAGCCTAGTAAATTCCTCCTCATACTTCGCTACAGTCCTCCCCTTTTATGACACATCTAAGAATTTCTTCCTTATCTCAGTCTTAATGGAGGATGTAAAGTATTTACGCTCGAACCGCTCCCAGAACTCCTGAATGGTCATGGTTTCTCTTTCTCCTGTGCAGTGGTAACGGAATTCTACCAATGTAAGGCTGCCCCCACTAGCTTAAAGGTAGTTAGTATATGTCTCTGTACGTCAGTGCACTCATAAATCCTCAAATGCCTCTAGATAACCTTCTTCCATTGGCGAGCTACAACATGTAACACCCCATGATTTTTGAGACTGAGAAATTAAATTTTTGGGAAAATAAAATTTAATTAAATTGGAGAATTTTAAAATTTGGGAATTAAGGTCCAAAAATAGAGAACATTTCAAAGTATTCCGGATGATGATTTTGAGTATACCATCGATCCCGGAAGGGTCGAGATAGTCAAAATGACTGTCATTGGGTTTTATTTCGGCTCCGGAAGATTTTTAAGTCAGTTTGATTCGAATTGGAGTAAACGAGTCATTTAAATTGTGTATTAACATTTAAAACTGGGTTTATTATTTTAAGGGATTTAAAGGCTTACGGATGAAGCATTCTCATTTGAGAAAGAGAGAAAGAGAAAGAAAAGAGAAAGGAAGAAGGAAAGAAGAAGAAAAGAAGAGAGAGATGAAGAAAAGCTTGGAGATTTTCGGCCCAACCGCGACATCGAGGACGATCCAACCTCTACAAAATCAAGGCAAGTGTTTAATATTACTTAATAGCTATTTGTGTATTTCATTTCATAATTTGTGGGTTAAAGAAATGGTTTTTTGGTATTAATATCAAAACCTAGATTTTTGGGTTTAATCTTGAAATCAATGTATAAATATGGGTTTAAAGGTGTAGAAATGGTTGGGATCAACTTTGGGTTGATTTAAGAACTTCGAATCATGTTGTGATAAAGATTTGGGGGTTAGAATAGAAATTTTAGAGTTTAAAATTCGTGGGTTCATTGAAGAAGAAGAACCCTTCAAAATCTGCAGGCCCGAATCGATTCGCCCCCTAAGCGAATCGATTCGGTTAAGGAACAATAGGTAACCCAATAGGAGTGAGGGTTCATAAAATTAAGTTGAACCGTAGGTGAAATTGGGAACAATTTGGATTGTACTATCATCTAGAATGAAAGGTAGCATAAATTCTAGTCAGGATAGTGATATAAAATTGAGTGGGAGTAACAATTGAAACTCCAATACTTGAAATGGACTTGAGATAAGCTTGAGGTTTATAGGCTATTAGTTATGTGTATACCAATAGTAGAAATTAGTACTAGAAATGTGGATGTACTTTCGGATATAGATGCAATGTGTAGTGATGGTTTCCTACACAAAACTTTGGGTGATAACCTTAATGTTGAATACATACATGCATATATTTTGGTAGACTATTCATCATAGGAAAAATGGATGAATATATTTCAAGTGAGAGATTGTATTCACATATCGAGGTAAAATTAAAGGAAATTATGGTGACGGCTTGTATATCGAGGATTATGTATACTCACAGCCGAGTGTATATAGATATCTTATACACATGAGCGAGAATTAGTTTGTATATATAGATATATGGATATGTGAATATATTTGTATAAATATCTATATAAATATGAATATATGGATATATTTATGTTGTGGATATACATGGTATGGATATTTAAACCGTATATGATGGTTTAATGTTTAATTATATGATTGGATCATATGGATGTATATATATTGTGCATGTGAATGATATATATACTTATGTGGTTAAGCATACCCCGCTCATGCTATCATTGGGAAGTTTCCGTGTAGAGGGTGAGCATCCTGACTATAAAAGCAGGGTGTGGATATTCTCCAGGTCATAGTCGTCCCGTGTGTTATTATATTATGTGATTTGCATTTTTGGGATGAGACGTGGTGGGTATGTTTCGTCTCATTGCTAGTTTGGAGCTATGACTGCTTCCCGGGACGTCGTGTGCGTGTGTTTACCACGAGATGGGTGTCGTTTAGTCCCACCATGGTGGCCCCAGTATTGCTACGTGATCCGGGTACTGGGAAGATGATGCATGATGCAGTTTTATCGGTGATATATAGCCGGGTCAATTATATGTGCATGGCCATTGTACATCAGATATGATATGTACTCTTGGTCATGGGTATGGATGATGATGGTATATATATATATATATATATATATATATATATTTATATATCCTATTGGTAAAAGGATATGGAATTTGTGTGGAGTACATCTTGGATGATATTGGTGTACTAGATTGATGGGGATTGATGTATCGCATTTAAGGAATATTTAGGTTACATCATCCCAAGGATATTATTGGAGATTTTTAGTTGTTTTCATATTGTAGCCTAAAATTTAGTAGTAGTAGTAGTATAATATGGTATGTATGGCATTATGGATCTCTAGGATCGACATTGTTAAGTAGTAGTGTAACGAGGTGGTTCCTTGTTTGGATTTCGCTTTGCGAGACACCCCACGCATGAAACGTAGTGCAGTGTTGAGATTGGAGAAAAGTTCTGTCAAATATCTATGTGTGGCATGATGGATCTCTAGGATCAACGTTGTCAAGGAGTAGTGTAACGGGGTGGTTCCTTGTTTGGATTTCGCTTTGCGAGACACCCCACGCACGAAACGTAGCGCAACACTGAGATTAGAGAGAAGTTTTGTTAATAATAATTTGTATACGTGTTAATTAGAAAGTAAATTTTATGATTCAACCCAAATATAAATGGGTAACGTATTAAGAATTATAATTAATTAAATTATACCAGAATCCATTAAGCCTATTATGGCATAATTGTTTGTAAACATAATCTAATATGATTAGGAAAGGGGTGGATTCTTGGGTTAAGATAGGAAGGCAATTCTCGTGGGTATAGGCAGGGCCTATGATAAGTTAGGTTGTCCTTAGAAATGGGGGTAATTTAACTAAAACTTGAGGATGCGAATAGGTGCGCTCCTTTAGATGAGGGGTGAGTTGGGAATTCACGAGAGTGTGAATCCACTTTTAATTATGAAATAAGTGCACCGATATTTATTATGCACGGTTAACACACTTGCTAAATATTTTTCACACTCGGGCTCAGACCCGTTTACTTTTCTCTCCTGTCTGTATATATATATATATATATATTACTACAAGTGTCCTACCGCATGGATGCCGGTTGACCTTCTATCCAGAGTCTTGGGATCCGTGACAGGTGCGGACTGTTGCGGGATGTATCTTGTAGCCGCTTCCTACTTCTTTAAAAATCTAGGTAGGATTCATGTTGTATATCGGGTGTATACCCAAGGAATATTTATAGATGTGTATATTTATTTCATTTCAGTCATTGTATTGGCTGTGACTCGATAGCTTATTAGGGTTTACTTCCTTGTGGTATATTCAGTTGTAGTTATCTATTTCATTTTATTCCAGTATTTCATTTATCTTTGTTCTTTCATGCATCTTTCTTTCCTTTATTAGTAATTTTATCGTGTTGGTTTGTTGTCTGTTGCATATTTTATTAAATTTTAACATCTCGCTTATATGATACCGGGTAGTTAGTCTATATTATATAGTACCAAAAGTTGATGTTGAGACTGGACCATTTGAAACTCCCGATTTAGTGTAGTATAGGGCTCTCCACCCGTTATTATTTTAAGCGGGGTGTTACACAACAACATCGGAGCTCCCCTAAAACTCGGGAGGATAAGCCTTCTGAAAGGCATCTCCGACTCGCTCCCAATCAGAAGGAAATGAGTGTGTAGGATCTAAAGCAACACCCTGAGGCTGAGGTGGCACTTTTGGTGCCTCTGGGAAAAAGTAGTCAAGGTCGTATTAATCGCATGTGCCATAATGGTGATAACCTCGACAGCTAACTAGGCCCCCAGTGCCTGAGATGGCCGTGGTTCGGGCTATGCCTATGTACTGGCTCATGGTGAACCTTGAGGAGGAATATAACATGAAAAACTTTCTACCAGTCCATAGTTCATTATATCTTAAAATAGCTGAAACGTAAACGCGTTATATAGAATACAACAATCCTAATAATAGGACTGTACATCAAAGAACACTATGTTGAAAATCGTAGTAAGCCACACAGATCCTATAGACACTAGAACCTAATGCTCTGATACCATCTGTGACACTCTGCCTATTCGAATCCTAGGTGATTAGTCCATTATTAAATTAAACGTGAATCATTAATGGGTTCATTCTTAGCATCACTATCGAAATACAATTTATTTTACTAATACCCTAATGGGCCGATGTCAAAATTTTAATTTTATTATTAACGTGCAAACATATATTTCATATTCACTATTACAAATAACAACATAATAAATACTAGAACATCTGAATAAATAATTGTGACCAGAATAAGCACTCCAGATTGAAATCTAAATACAATCACCCATAAAATAAACCAAATTCGATACGGGAAATAAAATGGAAGTACAATGTCTCTAAAAAGTATATGCTAGCTAGAGATGGGCAACACGCCCGACTGAGATAAATAACATGATAATTAGAAATTGAAATATGTGGATGCATCTACTACCAAGGTCCAGCAACTTCCACAATAATTGTAGCACGTCCAATGAAAGAACTCCTAAGCCTGACATCGTTGTGGCTGGGCACCTAAAATATTTTTACAAAAATGGATTTGAAACGGGACGGAGCCCAAGTAAAATAGTTTGAAAATATTTTAACAAGTTTTTAAAATGCATTAAAGAGTACATATTATATACATGTTAGCTTCACATGTTGTCGCTTGAGATTCTCACCTCTCCACTATTGTGCACGCCTAACGCACTCTTCTAAACCCAACTAGTTACGCTACCTCGCCTAACTAGTTTGACTTAAGTCTTTTTTAGTATATTATTTTACTGTGCCCACTCGTATTGACCATACAATACGCTGCTATATTTTTAATCCCTTTTATTTTTAAGGGTCGCCAATTAATTATTAGGTTCAAACATACTGAGGTCAATTTAGATATCATTATTTATAGTATCTACTAAAATACCCATTGTAGAATAAATCACACGTATGTGTATATATATATATACAACATCCCTAGGTGGAGACCTGCGATGCGGGCATACTCTGCTATCAAGTCCCGGTACATCACGTATTAAATAAGAACATAGGGTTCGAAATCACTCTCGAACCATATATTTAAAAATTCATATAAAGTTGGAGGCAAACATAGTTCTAAGCCTTGGGGATACGCACATACCTAACTGTTGATGTAAAAAATTAGATCATATCTAATTATTCAATCACAGATAAATAAATGAGACAAAGAATTTTTAAAGTGGTTCAGCCTTATAAGAATGGCCTACGTCCACTGTTATGTTATTGCTGAGTGTTTGGGAATTCTCGATTACAAGTTCTATCAAGAAATTTCGGTCCCTTTACAATGAGGATTGTACAATGTATTTATAGCCCTGGGGCTGTAATGTGAAAGGGTAATACATTAAATGATGTACATATGAAAGGGTGATACATTCAATGCTCCTTAAGCGTATGCGTATGAATGATAAGCATTTAATGAACAATCAAACTGTTGGTTATCCAGCTATTAATGCCTTGATCGAGGTGCAGCTCGGACCGCCTAAGCTTCTCAGTGCTCAAGAGTTCCTCGGAGAGTTCTCGTTCCTCGGAGCGTATGAGTTCCTCGGGAAAACAGTGTTCCTCGTTGCAATATGGTTCTTCAGAGCGTGTGAGTTCCTCGAAAGTGTTTGTTGATGCCACGTAGACTGCCACGTGTCTTCACTTTATTGATCCATGTCAGTAGACTAAATTTGGTATCAACAGAAGCCCCCAATGTTTCATAGTTCGAAATTTGAGGAGTATGGAACATTCTTTCTCGGAATATGATAGCTTTAAATAGTCCTCCTGATTTTTAGGAGTGTTTCCCTTGTATTTATTTCTCTTTCCAAATTCGTAGAATCAGGATTTTTTGAATTTTCACAACCGCCTCGATCTCTGCGTACTTTTTGTCCTTTTATCCGTCGGTAGCGTAATCGTTTCTTCTCGCTTCGATTGCCGCGCTCTTTTCTGTTCCTTTAGCCGCCGATAGCGTAATTGTTTCTTTTTGTAATCATTAATTTACCACTTCCCAAGGCAAGGTATTTAAACTTCACAGACACTCCCATCGTCTTCTACCTTTTCAAATTTGTATCTTCGAGTTTTCCGTCGTCTCTTTCTCTCCTGTGTATTCATCTCTTCCATCGTTCGTTGTCATCAGATCCACTCTTTTTCTGTAAGATTTTCTTCCTTCTTCTTCATTTCTTTTATTCATCATGGTTTACCCTATTGAATCTCTTGATAAGTTTCGCTCTGATTTTTCTATTCCTTACTGGGTTGTTCTGGAAGAGCTTTCTGAGCCTTCTGATTATTTCTGCTTGGCTGAAGGACATTGGTTCCCCGGTCTCTTTATTGCTGAGTGTGGATTTTCTTTTCCACCCAATCCCTTATGTCTGGAATTTTGTCAATACTTTGACGTTGTTCCTGCAAGAATAACCCCCAATATATGGAGAATAGTTAATGGGGTGCATAGGTTAAATCAAATCCATGGAACTCGCATAGGGATTCCAGAAATCATGTTTTGCTATAGATGGGCAGTTGGTGATAACACCTTTTATTTAAAAACTAGATTTTTGAATAGGACCTTAGTAGTCAATCTCCTGGATGCTAATAGGGATTATTTTGAGCACGGGGTTGTCATAAAAAATTGGCAACATGCTCCTTTATCTGGATATGAGGTTTATCAGGGTCCCAGATCCCCTCCCTATGGAAATGGGATAGGTTATTTTTATTTCATTTTATTTATTTTGAAATCATGCTTCTTTTGTGTTTGATAAAATGTGCTACTGATATTTTAATTTTTATTTATTTGCAGTTGATAGAAAGTGTCCAAAGGAAGCAGACGTAAATATAAGACATTTGAAACTTATCTGGAGTTTGCATCAATCTGTTGTCGACGAGCATATTAGGCCGGCCTCATATCTGCTGCAATACAAGAGCTACACCACCTCTTTTACTGCTCCTCCAGTAATAAGTGAATCAGAGCCAGTACCAGCTTCCACCAGTTCTTCGCCTGAGTCACACGTTCCTTTAAGTGAAAGGTTGAAGAAGAGAAGACCTCCCACCCTCTTCGATAAGCCTGCCTCTGGTGCTAGAAAGGCTAAAAGAAGTAAGGTTGATGTCCCAGAAGGGACAAAGAAGACTGATGCGCCTTCCTCGGCTGCTGCTGTTGTGAAGGTTGTTGAGAAGCCCACAGTGGCTCCGAGCAGGTCTGCTGCTCCTGGAGAGGTGATTGTAATATCACCGACCAAAGGTTCTTCCTTGGTTGAATCTATTCCTGTTCCCCCGAGGAGGCTGAAGAAGAGATCCTCGGTCAATTTGGCTGACACCATCACTCAGCCCCCAACCATTGGAATTGGGGTTCCTACTTTTGTTCCCCCGAGCTCTGCCATGAGTTCGGTAAAGTCCTGGATCAATCCCGAGGTCCAAGGTACTGAAGAAAACCTTACTCAGGACATGGTCACCTCATTAGCTGCTCACCACCTTGCTTCTGTAAGTCCCCTTACTTTGAACTTTTCATATTTCCCTTGTCATTTCTGTTTCTGACTTGCTTTCATTTTCTTTCCACAGTTGACGAGCTGCTTCAATATAATTTTGAAGAAAGATGAGGCGATTAAAGCTTCATGTTCCTCATCTAGTGTGGAGGAAGCTCTGAAGGAAGCTATTAAGTCTTTGGAAGATTCTCGCCAGACATATGCTATTGACAAGGCAATCTGGGAGAACAAGCTTGCCTCCACTGAGCAGGAGAAAGCTCAGGTTGTTGAGGTCTCCAAGGAGTTGGAGAAGAGAATAAAGGACCTTGAGGGGAAAAATAAAGAGCTCGACGAGAAGCTCAAGAATGCTGGAGAGCTAGAGAATAAGCTCAAGGTTGCTGAAGAGGAGTTGTCTCAACTTCGGGAGGTAAATTGGCAGAAGGAGGAGGCTGAAAGAAAATTGAAAGTTATTGATGACCTGCTGTCCGAGAAACTTTCCTCGGAAAAGTTAAAAAGGAAAATGGCTGTGAAGAAGTCCTTCAGCGCTGGCTGGGACAAGGGGTGGAACAAGGGATTGGCTGCGATGGTGTTGTAAGTGGACTATGGCAGCCTCAAATACTTTAGGGATGGATGGGTTGCTGCTCTTCAGGAGATAATAGTGGATGAAAATTTCGAACTCTTTCAACAACACATCCTAGGTCCCCCTCCAACTCCTGAAGACTTAGAAGAGGACGAGGTTGCCTTCGAAGAGTCTTCTATGGTGATGGGAGATCATCCCCCAGCCATTCAGCCTGCTTTCGAGGAACTTCAGCAAATCATTACTTCTTCCGAGCAACTGTTGGCGATCCCCGAGCAACTTTCTACTCCTTCCGAGCAACCTACTTCCTCGTCCCAGCCTCCCTTCGAAGGTTTTGGGAGACAAGGAAAAGGTGTAGAGTTGTTCGGGTTTATCTTTATATTTTGCTTTTGTCAATTGTAACCATGAATATGTAACTCTGAAATCTTGTACTTTTGACCTTTATGATATAATAAAACTCGAACTTGTGTTTATTCATACTATTGTCTCTTCTTCATACTCTGTCTTGATTCTTATTGATTGTTGCTTTTTCTTTCTCAGCTAGTTTCTGGCCAGGATGGAATTACTATCTGCCCATGATACAAAGCTGCTGCGACAATGTAATGAATACTTTAAGGCTGGTCACACAGACCTGAGTACAGCACAAGTCATCGACATCCTCGACCAAGATGCTTCAGAACAGGCAGTTGAAGCATATCAATATCTGAAGTGTCTACTTGATCGAGCAGTGGCCAATAATGTGGCCTATTGTGATATGATCGAGGATCTCCAAGGCACCCTTGAAGACCTTCAGCTACAATACAAAGAATCCACTGCCCTGTTGCATGAGGGGTACGAGAAGAAGTACCAGCAGATCATTGCCGACAAGGGCTACGAGAAGCTTTTTGCTGGGTACGATGTAAGGTAAAGAACCTTGAGGGGTGAGGTCGAGGAATGCAGACAAATAGCCGAGTTGCTGGAGCAAAAAAACAACAACCTGTAAAGGGAGCTATCACAGTTGAAGTCTGCGGCTTCTACTTCAAACGCCTTAATCCCAGTGAATGATGAGGGATTCTCATTCTTGGAGGTTGAGAACGCCAAATTGAGGGACGAGTTGGAAACCTTGAAGAGGTCTGGCCCTTCTACACCTTCTCGTGGTCGAGCAAGAGCTCCTCGGGGATGAGCAAGAGCAACTCGGATTCCTGTCGAGGAACAGAGGACTCAGTCTGCCTTAGAGAACCAGGCCTTCCAGTTAATGGCGAAGAACCAGGCTTTGGCTGAAATGTCAAAGAAGATCAGGGACCTGAAAGAGCAGCTCTCCACTCAGAAATCTACCTTGGAGAATAAAGAGATCTTCATCAAAATCTCCACGAGCAGCTAGATAAATTAACATATCAATTCCACAAACAGCCCAGGGAGTTCTGGATGGCTGGATACAACGAAGCTCTCTACCACTTGGACGATCGTATCCAGAATGCCAATAATGAGGGCTACAAGCAAGTCTGATTGAATGCCTTAGGTGTGCTGCAGCTCGAATAGGGTCATTACTTGTGGGACTACCATGATCCCGGGCTGCTCGACTTACCTGTGCCACCATACAAACTGGATATGAGTTGTATCCCTTCTCGGACCATTCCTCGGAGCTTGATTTCCAAATATCTCGGTGACTATAATCTCCATTCAAATGCCGAGGTATCTCGTCCCAAGCACCTCTTAAATCGACAATCCGTGATGAATATCAGGATGTTAAAGGATCTCAACTTCATAAATTCTCCCCTGGCTTTAAATGATCCGCCTGCTGGAGAGGAACCCGTGTCAAAAGCAGAGGGGAAAAGACCAGTAGAGTAAGAATTTTGATGTAATAGTTAGTATACATTTCCATATCAATGTAACTTTCATTTTATTATCAATGTAATTTGTTTTTGGATTTAATGAAAGACTTTCATTTCTGTTCGCAATCTTAATTGCTATTGTCTTGTAAAACACTTTATATTTGTGCATGTGTATCTGATAAAAAGATAACAATATTGTGTAGTTTGTCGATCAACTTATTGTCGAGTAATTTGAACTTGTGATAGTCATTTGTCAAAAATAATATTTTGTTTCTCGACCAACTTAGTAATAATTAAAAAGTTACGAGTATCAAAAATGTTGCTCGATCACTTTAAATTTTACTTGTCGACCAACTATAGTTAGTGGATTTTTATCCCCGACCAGCCATAGTTGGTAGATTTTTCTCTTAAATGTTTCCGACCAACCAAGGTCGGTAAATTTTCCTTGTCGACTAACTACAGTTGGTGGGTTTCTATCCCCGACCAGCCATAGTTAGTCTTTTTGAAATAATTTTACCTCCCGACCAACTCAAGTTGGCATTTTCGAGAATATATTTACTTTCTAACCGACATAAGTTGGCATTTTTAGGAATATTTTATTTCTCGAGAAACATATAGTTTTATTTCCCTTAGCAATACAAATTTTACTTCCCGGAGGAATACAAGTAGCTTTACTTCCCGGAGGAATACAGGTAGCTTTACTTCCCGGAGGAATATTGGTAGCTTTACTTCCCGGAGGAATATTGGTAGCTTTACTTCCTGGAGGAATATTGGTAACTTTACTTCCCGGAGGAATATTGGTAGCTTTACTTCCCGGAGGAATATAGGTTTCTTGACTAACCTTAGTTGGCATTTTCGAGAAAAAATTTGAGTAGCCTGAGCTTTGCCGAGTAGTGTGTAGCACTAGTATTCCCCGAAAAACTTTCAATAAAAAGAAAGAATTCGACGAAATATCTTCATTTTATTCATCACTGATAATATGCGTTCCATGCATTCTTAAACTCCTCCCCTTCTAGAGTTGCTATTCGGTAAGTTCCTGATCGAACAACTTCTGTAACTCGGTATGGTCCATGCCAGTTTGTCTCCAGCTTATTATGCTTTTGAATTACTTTCTTCAGCACATAGTCTCCTTCTTTCAGGTCGCACTTCTTCACTCTCTTGTTATAGAACAAAGTTGTTCGCTGCTGGTAAGCAGCATTTCTAATGGCTTCTTCTTCTCTAACTTCCTCGAGCATGTTTAAATCCAATCTTCTCATTAAGTCGCTGACAGGGGAGTTAAAATTTAGTACCCTGTGTGTTGGGAGGCCCAACTCGGCAGGTATAACAACTTCACTTCCAAACGCCAACATATATGGTGATTCTCCAGTTGCTACTCGGGGAGTAGTTTGGTAAGCCCACAGTACTGACTGTAACTCGTGGATCCAATTTGCTTTCGCATCGTCCAGTCTTTTCTTCAAACCATTCAGCAGTGTTCTGTTTGTCACTTCAGTTTTTCCATTTCTTTGAGGATGGCCTGGTGCTGAGTGGATCTTCAACACATTTGATTGATGATAATAGGCAGCGAACTCCTCGTTATCAAATTGTGTTCCATGGTCTGTGATGAAAGCATGAGGAAGACCATATCGACAAATAATGTTCTTCCAAATAAATTGGTACACCTTCTCGTACGTCATATCAATGAGTGGCTCAGCTTCTACCCACTTAGTAAAATAATCCACTGCGACGACGAGGTATTTGAATCTTCCTCGGGTCGTTGGCAGTGGCCCAACCAAATCAATTCCCCACATGGAAAATGGCCAAGGCAAAGTTATGGGTGTCAACAATGCTTATGGAGTTCTTCGAATGGAGGAAAAGCACTGGCACTTGTCACATTTCTTGGCATAGGCTATACAATCAGCCCTCATCGTCGGCCAGTAATATCCCTGCGTCATCATCCTTTGCAAAAGCGTCCGACCTGCTATATGGGCTCCACAGGACCCTTCATGGATCTCTTCAATCAATTCTTTCACCTCGGAGGGATGTACACATCTTTGTAAACCTGCCATAATTCCTCGTCTATATAAAATACCGTTAGTTAATACATACCGAGCAGCTTTAAACTTCAATTTCTTGGCTGCGAGCTTGTCAATTGGTAATTCTCCCTCCTCAATATATGCCCTGATAGGATCCATCCAAGATGATCCTAAATCAAGGGTGATAAAGTTCATCGCCAAATCCTCATCTATACTCCGACCAGCCAAAACTTCAATTGGGATTGTTCTTCGTAACTTGGTACGAGTAGCTGATGCTAATCGAGCTAAGGCATCTGCTCTTGCATTCTCCATTCTCGGTATTCTGACCAGCTGAATAGCAGAAAATTCTGATACCAACTCCATCACTTTTGCATGGTATTTGATCATTAATTCACCTTTGGCTGCATATATTCCCAACATTTGATTTATAATTAATTGAGAATCACTGAAGACAATAATTTGCTGTGCCTCTATAATTTTTGCCAAATTAAGACCTGCAATCATGGCCTCATACTCAGCTTCATTATTGGAAGCTTTGAATTAGAAACGTAGGGCGTACTCCATGTTGACCTCGTCCGGAGTGCTCAAAACTATCCCTGCCCCACTGCTTGTTGTGCAAGATGAGCCATCTACATATAGCCTCCATATAAGTAACTCGTCTTCAAACTTCTGATCTGACAGAGTTCCTCGGGGAAATATTTGTTGCTTCCTTTCATCTTCCCCTGATATTTCTCGCTCTTCGTCGACCATCTTTTCTTGCCCTTTTACCAACCGGAGTTGGTCTGAGCTCGAATTTGATGATCCTGTCACATCCACTTGCTCTTTTACCAATCGGAGTTGGTCTGAGCTTGTGTTTGTTGATCCTGTAACATCCACAGGTTGATCAACGAGTAACGTTTGTTCCTCGGGGGTATCAGGATAGGTGAACTCTGCTATAAAATCTGCTACAGCTTACCCTAATAGCGATGATCTGGGCTCATAGACTATATCGTATTCTCCGAGCTCTATTGCCCTGTACATCAATCTCCCTGATTTTTCCGGTTTATGAAGGGCTTGCCTCAATGGCATATCAGTATATACGACTATAGTATGAGCCTGGAAGTATGGCCTCAATCTCCTAGTCGCCTCAATCAGCTCCAGTGCTAACTTTTCCAGCCTTGGATATCTGATCTCTGCTCCTCGGAAGGCCTTACTCGTATAGTAAATTAGTTTTTGCACTCCATTCTCCACTCTGATCAACGCCGAGCTAACTGCATTCTCAGACACTGCAAGATATAAGTATAATTTTTCTCCCATCACTGGCCTGGACAACAGTGGAGGTGCTCCCAAGTATTTCTTCAAGTCTTGAAAAGCATTCTCACATTCATCGTTCCACTCAAAAGTCTTTCGGAGTGTCTTGAAGAATGGGAGACATCGATCAGTTGCTCGTGATACAAATCTGTTGAGTGCTGCTACTCGTTTTGTAAGACTTTGCACCTCTTTTTTCGTCGTTGGAGATCGCAGCCCTAATAGAGCTTTGATCTTTTCAGGATTCGCCTCAATAACTCGTTGGTTGACAATGTATCCGAGAAACATGCCTTCTCGTAGTCCAAATATGCAGTTCGTCATGTTCATCTTCATTTGGTATTTATCTAGTTGATCAAAAGTCTGACTTAAGTCAACTAGATGATCAGCAGCTTTTTTGCTCTTCGTCAGCATATCGTCAACATAGACTTCCATATTGCAACTGATTTGTTCAGCAAAGACTTTGTTCATCAGCCTCTGATATGTCGCACCTTCATTTTTCAAACCAAAAGGCATAACATTATAACAATAAGTTCCCCTAGGGGTAATGAAAGAAGTACTCTCCCTGTCCTCAGGTTTCATTTTAATCTGATTGTAGCCAGAATAAGCATCCATGAAGCTTAGCAACTCGTGTCTCGAGGTAGCATCGACTAGTTGATCAATTCGGGGCAATGGAAAATGATCCTTTGGGCATGCTTTGTTGAGGTCGGTGAAGTCTACACACATCCTCCATTTGTTTTTCTTCTTCTTTACCATCACCACATTGGCTAACCAGTCTGGATATTTAACATCTTCAATAAAACAAGCATTCTGGAGCTTCTCGACTTCCTTCTGTATAGCTTGATTCTTCTCAGGACTGAATACTCTTCTTCTCTGCTTCACATGCTTAATCTCCTTATTCACATTGAGTTCGTAACATAAGAAATTTGGGTTTATCCCAGGCATATCCTCATGACTCCACGCAAAAGTTTATTTTCTGCTTCTTAGGAAAGTTATAAATTCCTGTTTTAGTGAGGCTTCCAACGATGAACCTATTTGAGTAGTTCGCTCAGGGTGCTCGTCGTCCAGAATGATGTTTTCAGTAGCTTCCACCACTTGACCCTTCACGAGTTGCGACTCATCTCTAGGATCCAATGTTTCAATTTTTGCCCCTTCTTCCACTTGATAAGTAGCAGTATTTTTCCTTGATTCCTCCATTTCTTCTTGCTCGGCGGATGAATAATAGCATTCCCGAGCTACTTTTTGATCACCTTTAACAACTCCTACTCTAAACTTTATTCGAAATTTCAGGCATTGATGCACCGTAGATGGCACAACCTCGAAATTCTTCAATCCTACTCTTCCCATGATGATATTGTATGATGACTGAACATTCTTATCCATCACGAAGAAGCATATTCTTTCTATTCGACAAGCAGGCCACGTACCAATGAATATATCCAACTTTATCGTCCCAAGTGGAAACACTTTCTCGCCAGCAAAACCGATGAGGGGTCTATGATAAGGCTCCAGTTGAGATAGTTTTAGATTTAAACTATCGAAGCACGAGTAGAACATGATGTCTGCCGAGCTACCATTGTCGACCAATACTTTTGAAATTATAACCTCCTTCATTCTCATCTTGATCACCAGTGGGTCATCATGAGGATATAGAACACCTGCAAGGTCATTCTTTTAGAAACCAATGACCAATTTCTCTTTATTCACCTTTCTCGGGCGATCCTCCTCAGCTAGATTGATTCGTTGAATGTACGAGCAAGCTGAGCCTCACAGAGGTAAGCTTTTCTCTCGGTAGTAAGGTCTCCTCCTCCTGCATCTCCACCTGTTATAACATTACAGTCAAATGACCCAAAGCGTATTGAAAATACCTCTCGTTCTGGCTGCCTTGGTCTCTTGGGAAGATCGGGGTCATCCTCGGGATCAACTTCATGGTTTATTTTCTTCTTCTCCTCTGCTCGACGAGGAGATCTAGACCTCTCTCTCGTTCGGTCGTTGTTCCTTATTTCGTTTCCACGATCAACATACTTTGATAGCTTTCCTCGTCTGATGAGTGTTTCAATCTCATTCTGAAGAGCTATGCAATTTTTGGTCATATGGCCATGATCTTTATGAAACTCGCAATACTTCTCCTTATTCCTCTTATCAGGGTCTGCCTTCATTTTCTCTGGCCAGTTTAGTTCCTCGTTGTTCTTGATTTCCTCTAGAACATGGTTGATATCCTTCTTCAAAGGATTATAATTATCATATTTCTTCATCACGTCCCATACCGACCTATTTTTTGAATGTTTGTCATTACCATTGTTCTTATGCTCTTTCTTCTTAGCTTTATCACCTTCCACCTTGGTTTCTTTGGCATCCATATTGTTCTTCGCAGCCATAGCCTCCTCGGCATTCATAATCTTGGACGCTTTTCCCATCAAGTCTGACATGGTTATAGGTGGATCTTTGACCAAAGTATAGTACAACTTATTGGGCAGTAGTCCACTCATCAAAGCGGTAATCGTTGTCTTCTCCTCATAATCAATGACTTCAAGTTTCTCGTTATTAAAACGAGTTATATAATCTCTAGTGCTCTCACCAGCTTTTTGTCTAACACTTAACAAATGTGCTACTCGTTTAATTGGCTTTGCCCCAAAATAGAAATTCCCAATAAATAACTCGGTCAGTTGAAGAAAAGTTGAAATCTTACCCCGAGGAAGATTATTATACCATATTTGAGAAGATCCAGTAAGAGTTCCTGAGAACGCCCTGCATCTCATCTCATCTGGAACAGCATAGATGTCGGCTGCAGCTTGGTATTATTCTATATGAATGACAGGGTCAGTTTTTCCATCATATTTGGGGGTCACAACAGGTGCTTTGAACTTTGATGGTGTTTGAAAATCTACAATGGATTGGACAAAATGTGTTCCTCGAACAAAGGTTCGTTATAGGGGGTTCTTAGCTTTAACCATTTCCCCCAATCTATCCTCCAGCCTTTGAATAGAGCCTTTCCATGCATCATTTCCTTCCTCGGGCCTGTTGGCTCGAGCAGCTGATCGCGTTGAGGTGGCTTCCTGAGATCTCTCTTGACGAGCAGCTGGTCGCGACTGGGCAGATCCTTCCCTTAAGTTTGATGGTCGTCGAAAACTCCTCGATGGGGTTCTAAGAGGACTTTTGGTCCTCCTAGGACCTAATCGATCGAAAGGAGATACCCTGCTTAATCTTTCTAGCGCACTGGTCCTTTTTGGGGAGAGAGTGATACGTTGTTCAGTATCTGTGGCTCGCACTGACGAAGTTCGTCTAGGTTGATAAGAAAAATCTTCAGACTCCTCATTGCGATATGAATTGGTACACCTAGTACGCGAAGAAGATGCACGGGTATTTCTTTGAATACTTCATGGTCTTGAATGGGTTGATGCACCGCCATGGAGGGTTTGTATGAGTTGACGCATAGTTTCTTGCATGACGGTCTGGCCCTGAGCAATATTTGTCATTATTCCAGCTAGATCTGGAATATTTGGCGGAGCAGATGGATTTGGAGGGCTTCCAGCGTTTTGATTGCTTGATTCTGGAATATCAGCCATTTGCGATGGACTATTTTTGATGGAAAACGATATTACCAGTCGTTTCCCATAGACGGCGCCAATCTGTTGATGTAAAAAATTAGATCATATCTAATTATTCAATCACAGATAAATAAATGAGACAAATAATTTTTAAAGTGGTTCAGCCTTATAAGAATGGCCTACGTCCACTGTTATGTTATTGCTGAGTGTTTGGGAATTCTCGATTACATGTTCTATCAAGAAATTTCGATCCCTTTACAATGAGGATTGTACAATGTATTTATAGCCTTGGGGCTGTAATGTGAAAGGGTAATACATTAAATGATGTACATATGAAAGGGTGATACATTCAATGCTCCTTAAGCATATGCGTCTGAATGATAAGCATTTAATGAACAGTCAAACTGTTGGTTATCCAGCTATTAATGCTTTGTTCGAGGTGCAGCTCGGACCGCCTGAGTTGCTCGGACTGCCTAAGCTTCTCGGTGCTCAAGAGTTCCTCGGAGAGTTCTCGTTCCTCGGAGCGTATGAGTTCCTCGGGGAAACAGTGTTCCTCGTTGTAGTATGATTCCTCGGAGCGTGTGAGTTCCTCGTAAGTGTTTGTTGTTGCCATGTAGACTGCCACGTGTCTTCACTTTATTGATCCATGTCAGTAGACTAAATTTGGTATCAACACTAACACACTCAAATGACCGGTCACACCCTTACTCACACAAGTGGTGCTCAATCCCCATGTTTTATGTTCTGAGGTACAAGTCAAAATGCCCCCAATGGGATCATCAGGATAAGACTATCCGTGATGCAAAGCCTCCCATGATAGCAAGTAGCATATGTATGTTCACACATAAGTCAAACAATAGGTATTCAAACAACCTATGTATATATAAATAACATCAATATAGGTAGACACTCAACCTATAATATATGTTTCACACACACACACACACACACACACACACACACACACACACACACACACACACACACATATATCTATCTATCTATCTATCTATCTATCTATCTATCTATATCTATCTATCTATCTATCTATATCTATATATATATATATATATATATATCTATATATATATATATATATATATCTATATATATATATATATATATATATATATATATATATATATATATATATATACACACACACATAGGTTCTAAAAAACGCGGGGCGTGATCGAGGCGTGGAGGCCAAGCCTTAAGCCTTAGAAGCCTAGGCGGGCCTTAGGCGTAAAAAGGCGTTTAGGCCTTCTTAATATATTTTAATATTTTTAACCATAATTAGGGTATTAAAATACTAAAATTATACATATCATAAAAATATGTCTGAATATTTGCAAATTAAAATACTATTTGATTATTTTGGATGAGATAAGGGTCTGGTTTGTAAAAAAATTCTTTAAAAGGTGATATTGTTTCACTAAAGCATTGTTGTTTTTAGAAAAAAGTGCACCTTAAGGGTTTTACCAAGAATAAGGCGTAAAAATCTTAAGGCGGGGAATTTCTCCCAAGCCTCAAGCCTAGGCGAAGCCTAGGCGGATTTTTTAGAACAGTGATATATATATAACTACCAAATATCCTACCTATTATTAATTTACCATTATATTACACCTCGTATTTTCCCGAGTGTTTTCCCACCACTCGAAGAGTCCTAACTATCCCATAAGATTATTTCAGTAGTCATAATATCCCTCCACTACTGGTCTGATCTTAGGTTCACCCGCACTCTCCATGATCCATTCTAATTCTCATGGTATTATTTAATATCAAATGAGCCCCCATGGTTCACTCGTATTCCCCGTGACCCAATTTGATTCTCGTAATGTCAATTAATATTAAAATATACCCCACAATTACTAGTCTTAGTTCTCTTTAATTGGGGAAACTTACAACCCTGACCTCTTAAAATTTTATCAAACCAAGGCTAGGACTGTCAGGTCCCCTGAACCGATTTGAGTGTACAAGCAAATCGATTCATGTGTACCTCCGAACCAGTTTGAGGGGTCTACCGAATCGGTTCGAGGTACCTGGCAGTTCATCTTCTCTACATATACGAATTTAACTATTTTTAAAGCCCAAAATATCCATTGCATTATCTCAAACTCCTAACCAAGTGTACTAAATATTATACTAACATGAATACATGATTTCTAATGTAACTGAATCATTGAATCATCAAAGAAGTCCTTTAAATCGAATTAATTCAGCAATTAAATTCCAGAATCCTAGATTATCCTTTCTCTTCAAGAACATCAACAACAAACTCAAATTTCTCCCAAGTTTGATTATTTAAATCGTTAATTTCGTGTTATATATATGAATTACACACATCCAACAAGATTTCTACCCAAGAACATGAATTTATTCTTCCAAATCGAAGACACCATTTGTCTTTAATAAGATTATTCATCCTAGATGTTATATATGCTAAAAAAGTAGCAAGATAGATACTTAACTTAATTATTAGCTATGAATCTCTGCAGAAAAGTGGTATGGCTGTGTTTCTCTCCTCTCGATCTATGCTTCGGTGGTGGTGGTGGTGGTGCAAGATGGTGTGGGAATGACCTTTCCCTTGGAACTCCCTCTCTTCCTCCTCCTGTGGACTATCTGTGTTTCTTGTGATTTCAACCCTAACTTCTCTCGTGTAATTGATGATATAACTCTCCAATTTTCGTAGGTCTCTGATAATACGCAAATACTGCGTACTTCATCCTCCGAACGGACGCATTTTAGTCCCCTCGGGTATCTTATTCCCTATATTTATGCTCGTTAACCAGACAACCACTAATTTCTACGTTAACATGTTTTGTAAGGGTTAATTGAGTTTTTGTAGGTAATTGGATACTAAGTGTGAACTTCGAACGCGTTTCACTCCATTTCTGTACACAACCGCACGTTCAAGGATATTTTAGTCTTTTCACAGCTTGGGCACCTAGCCCAACATGCGACATGTAAGTTGTAGCCCTCCTCGCAAGCTTCACGTGGCCGCAAACGGTGCACGATTCCGATCCCGAATGAAGAAGTTACGGCTATTTCAACGGACGAGAAAAGCTTGGAAACCAAAACAACAATGCAGTGTGATGCCCCTGCTTGATCGATAGATCGACGATTTGGTCGATCGATCAACCATTCTAAAATTACCGAAATTTGGCCTTGATAGATCGATTGACGAAATCATCGATCGATCGATGCTCTGTTTTCTGCAGATATTTTGCATTTCTTTTCTTTTATCTTTTCTTTTCTAATTTAATTCCAACTTAGTATATATACCAATTTTTTTGTAATAAACAAGAGTGAACGTTTTTAGATAGTTTTAGAAGATAGAATAGGTTAGGGTTTGGGTTTTTGGATGGTTCTTCTTCATTTATACTTGGTTTGACACCCCATTTGTTGTGTAAGTTGACTATTCATTCATCCTCTCCATTAATATAGTTGTATTTCCTTTATTTCCATTATTGTAGTATAATTTACAAGCTTTCTTGATTAGATTTACATGCTTTGGTTTACTTGCTTTGTAGTATAGTTTTATCGCGTTTATTTCCCGCTTTCCATTTATCGCGTTTTTACGATGCTTTCTAGGTAATTTAAATTAGGTTGTGTTTGAATTGAACTCACTCGGGTTGACGCGTTGCTTTGCTTTGGTGATGGTGTTTACGGGTATATTTTGGGTGCGTTGTCCTAGTTATTACGCCTAGGAGATTTGACGGGGCATATCATGTATGTCCCGTGCTTACGACCTTTCGCGCGTAGTTTTCGAGATATTTGTTGGCGCTAAAATCTTATTAGGCTTTTATGATGATTTAGGGCGTAACAACCCTTGATTTAATTAACTGTCGAAACGAGACGCATTTGTAATAACTCGCCGGCCCATGTAACCATTTTATACTAATTAACTCGAGTGAGGGATATTCGACGCAACGTATAGTTTTACTCGCTTTCATAATCTAGTTTCAATACAGTGCCTAGATTAACATTTCCCTTTTATGCTTCTTTTCCTTTTTGTTCATATTCATCTTTTACACTTTTATTTTGGAGTATTAAATCACTTAAATTCTAGCAACTCGTCTCTGTGGATTTTCGATACCCGACTTACCGCTATACTCACCCGTTGAGTGTAGTCGTAATTTAGGTTTTTGTATAGTTCAGGTGAGCCGAATATAAAACGACCGGCGCGCAAGTGAATCTCGCGCCGCGGCTAGACCTCGTCTATCAAATGGTGTCGTTGTTGGGCACTAGTTTGTTTTAGACTTTATTTGATTTAGTATTTCATAGTTTTTTCTCTATTTGTATTATTTGCTAATATTTTGCAGGACTTCCACATTTCAGCACTTAGAAACGCTCGAATTTTTCCCGCGCGCACTTACTTTGTGGAATCCGCCACTTCGAGCCATTTTGGGGGTAAGCATGTCTTATTCTAATTTTTTCGGTAATCCTTGTTATAATTCTCAAAATTCTCGCAAGCTTATGACTTTCGATCAATACTTAGAGTCCCAAAAAGTTTCAAATTCAAATATTACTTTGGGCGAGTATAACGAAAGTCAAAACTTAGGTTATTGGAATTTTGATGATGATGACAATGATTTTGGACCTTTACCTCCTTATAATAGGAGTCTTGAAGCGAATTCGAATAGTTTTCAAAATTCCTATAACAATGAGTTTTCGTCTATCAAATGGCGCCGTTGCTGGGGATCGAACCCGGGTCACCCGCGTGACGAGGTCTCGTCGTGGCGCTAGAGTCACCTGCGCGCCGATCGTTTTATATTTGGCTAAACTGAACTGTACAAAAACTTAAATTACGACTATACTCAATGGGTGAGTATAGCGGTAAGTCGGGTATCGAAAATCCACAGAGACGAGTTGCTAGAATTTAAGTGATTTAATACTCCGAAATAAAAGTGTAAAAGATGAATATGAACAAAAAGTAAAAGATGCATAAAAAGGGAAATGTTAATCTAGGCAATGTATTAAAACTAGATTATGAAAGCGAGTAAAACTATAGGTTGCGTCGAATATCCCTCACCCGAGTTAATTAGTATAAAATGGTTACATGGGCTGACGAGTTATTACAAATGTGTCTCGTTTCGACAGTTAATTAAATCAAGGGTTGTTACGCCCTAAATCATCATAAAAGCCTAATAAAATTTTGGCATCAACAAATATCCCGAAAACTACGCGCGAAAGGTCGTAAGCATGGGACGTACATGATATGCCCCGTCAAATCACCTAGGCGTAATATCTAGAACAACGCACCCGAAATAGACCCGTAAACACCATCACCAAAGCAAAGCAACGCGTCAACCCGAGTGAGTTCAATTCAAACACAACCTAATTTAAATTACCTAGAAAGCATCGTAAAAACGCGGTAAATGGAAAGAGGGAAATAAACGCGATAAAACTATACTACAAAGCAAGTAAATCAAAGCATGTAAATCTAATCTAGAAAGCATGTAAATTATACTACAACAATGGAAATACAACTATATTAATGGAGAGGATGGATGAATAGTCAACTTACACAACAAATGGGGTGTCAAAACAAGTATAAATGAAGAAGAACCATCCAAAAACCCAAACCCTAACCTATTATATCTTCTAAAACTATCTAAAAACGTTCACTCTTGTTTATTACAACAAAATTGGTATATATACTAAGTTGGAATTAAATTAGAAAAGAAAAGAGAAAAGAAAGGAAATGCAAAATATCTGCAGAAAACAGAGCATCGATCGATCGATGATTTGGTCGATCGATCGATCAAGGCCAAATTTCGGCAATTTTAGAATGGTCGATCGATCGATCAAGCTGGGGCAGCACACTACATTGCTGTTTTGGTTTCCAAGCTTTTCTCGTCTGCCGAAATTGCTGTAACTTCTTCATTCGGGATCGGAATCGCGCAACATTTGCGGCCACGCGAAGCTTGCGAGGAGGGCTACAACTTACATGTCGCATGTTGGGCCAAGTGACCGAGCTGTGAAAAGACTAAAATGCCCTTGAACGTGCGGTTGTGTACGAAAATGGAGCGGAACGCGCTCGAAGTTCACACTTAGCATCTAATTACCTACAAAAGCTCAATTAACCCCTGCAAAACATGTTAACGTAGAAATCCGAGGTTGTCTTGTTAACGAGCATAAATATAGGGAATAAGATACCCGAGGGGCTAAAATGCGTCCATTCGGAGGATGAAATACGCAGTATTTGCATATTATCAGTCTCTTTTTCCAAAAGTTTCAAAAGACTAAAATTCTCGTCCGAGGTGCCGGTTTGACCTAAAAATGCTCCGAGACTGAAACTAAACCCCCCGAGTACACGTTTCTGACTACTTCGACCTTTACGGAAACACTGCCACACTCTAAATGACCATTTGAATTATTCAAAATGAAATTATATTTTATTTTCCAAAATTAAGTCCCGACACGACCGACACGCGCTTCCCGGCTAAATTTATCGAAACTGTCTTATTTCTCACTCACGACAATCAGACTACTTTCTTATCAATTTATTAATCATTCACTAAGTAATATTCAATATAAATAAATATTTACCCTTGTCTTGCTAATTAATATTTATTTTAATCCGGATTAATTTCCCATTTCAAATTTAATTAATCCCAATTAATCCAAATATAAAAATCATTAAAATTACGGGGTTTTACAATATATAAATGCATATGTATGATAAATTATTACTTGTGGTATGTGAGGTGCATGCTCATACCATGGACCACCCCCTTTAGGTGGTGCATAACACCACACTCTGACACCCCACCTATTTTAACCATGGGTGATTAGTCATTTATCAAAATAAATAGAAACCTCATTTGGTTCATTCTTGGCATCACTGTCGAAAACTCTTTAAATTACTAACTACTTATGGTAAATGAAGATGATGCCAAATTTTATCTTTCATTAACATATAAGAACATGCGAAAATAAATGATATAACTCATCCATCCACACAATGAATAGAAGTCTAAATCATCACAAGATAAATAGATAAATGATAAATACTGCATAAACCATCGGTTCCCAAACCTAATATCCAACCATAAGTCTTCGAAAATAAATCTAAATCCAAATACATAGTCTGATAAATAAAACTGAAAGAATGTATCAAGTGAAGGGGTAACATGCCCAAATGAAATACTGAATCATAAATTCTAATATAGGAATGAATAACTGAAGCGTCTAAATCCTGCAAGCCTCCACAAGTGCTGCAGCTACACATCCCTAGAATGAGTCAATAAGCTTGGCGATCCTGTGGCTAGACACCTAAAATATTTTGAAAAATATATTTGAGACGGGTCATAGCTCAAAACCGTTGAAAAATATATAGCAAGTATTTAAATTGCAGTTATAAAAGCAATTATTAAATACACAAGCGTACACTCCCTTGAGTTCCTCACCTCTCATATATTGTGCACACCTAATGTCTCCTATTTTACCCACCTAGTTATGCTACCCAGCCTGACTAGACATAAGTATCTAACTAACCACAACCGATTTAGCTCCCTTGTATCTCCCATACGACACGCTATCGTAAAACCAATAATTAATATTATTCAAATTTTAATATTGTACCATTAATTGAGTTTCTCACACTTAAATTACATTTAGATATACACTATCTATCTATCTATCCATCTATCTATCTATCTATCTATCTATCTATCTATCTATCTATCTATCTATCTATCTATCTATCTATCTATCTATCTA
Organism: Sambucus nigra; assembly: GCA_949130495.1. Classification (NCBI taxonomy): domain Eukaryota; kingdom Viridiplantae; phylum Streptophyta; class Magnoliopsida; order Dipsacales; family Adoxaceae; genus Sambucus; species Sambucus nigra. The sequence continues at coordinate 104,309,473 of OX422224.1, forward strand.
TCTATCTATCTATCTATCTATCTATCTATCTATCTATCTATCTATCTATCTATCTATCTATTCTACCATCACACTAAAGTAGAATAATCACATTTGCATGTATTTATCACACTATAATATATATAACTACAACATCCCCTGGAATGGCCACCGCGATGCATGAATACTGTGCTATTAAGTCCATGTATCTCTCGTACTAAATTAAGGACTATCGGTTCAAAATATCTCCTCGAATCATAAATCAAATAACACACAATGGAGGCGAATATAGTTCTAAGACTTTGGGCCTACGCACATACCTAACTTACCCAAATGACATGCCGATCCCACTAATATAATGCACATAGTGAGCCTAAGTTCTATATTCTGGGCCACACATCTAGATCTCGCTGGAATTGCCAAGGTGGGATCGCCCTCTGTGCGAAACCTCCCGTGATAGCAGGCAGCGTAGGTATGTTTATACACATAACAAGGAACATAATAGGTATTTTCACTACCTATATATATATTCAGTATAGGTATATACACAACCTATAATATATCAAGTACGTGGTATTTATATCTCTCGAATACTCAACGTACTAACAATTCATACACAGTATTATCTTTATATTTTTCAAGTATCACTCGGTACTCGAAGGGTCCCAATTATCCCTTAAGTAAGTTCAGTAGTTAACACATCACTATCCTACTGGTATTGGTCTTATGTCATCGTTTACTTTTTCCATAACCCAATTTGCAAATTCCCGATACGCAATACAATCGGTTAACTATTGTCAGTCGTAATCTTAATTGTACACTCATTAAGATTAAATTGGCCTTAACTATAAGTCTATTGATCTTCTCTAAGTCTTTATATCACTAATAAACCATCACCAAAGTTCCTCAAAATTAGTTCCATGCGGAAATATATAGGAAAATCAAACTTAACAAAACTAGTAAGCCAAACCGCTTTTGTATAGCAGGAAAAACGGTTTGCAAATCTGGGAAGCCGTACCGATTCAATATAGGGTCCGAATCGGTTCGCAAATTCGGGCAGTTATCCTAGTTTTCACCATTTTTACCCTATCAAACTTCCATGAAACTTCCTCAAACTTCCATCCAACATACCCAAACATCAACCATATGTCTAGGGACAATTTCTAACGTAAATAATACAAAAAATCTATAAGAAATCCACCGAAGAATAGATTAAATCCCATAAGTCATAAAATCCTAGTTTATGTTGTTCTTCATGCATGTTCATCAAGATACCCAAATTTCTTTTATATTATTCATCACATGTTCTCAGATTTCATATGATCTACATATAGGGATGTATTCTATATGAATTCCTACCCCGAATCATGAATTTCACCCATCCAAATCCTAAGAAATCATTTATATCATGAAATTGAAACCTTACAATACATGGGCATTATAACATGCTTAAAATAATGCAATAAAAACACTTGCCTTAATAAAGCAAGTATAATTTTACGTTGTAAAAGAAGAATCAGTGTTAGAACTCGAATTCGGTGTTGTGTGCGTGTGCAATTATATTTACTAGGTGCAATTATGCGCTTTGGAGGGAATACTTGGAACTTAACATGTGAGTTGTGGGCTCGATGCAAGGGTTATCTAATGAGGTTTAGAATGGTTTGGGTTCGCAACTTAATTTTCGGGTGATGAAAATTAATAACGTTAAAAAAATTAGCATTAGCCAACCGACGTGTCTATTGAGACATTTATAAAATGTAATTATTTACTTAATGTACAATTTGGTCGGAAGTATGCGTTTCAATGAAATTTCATGGTTGTTTCGAGTAAGCATGGTTGTGTCTATACAGAGGACATGTTTCCACCAGTATTAATCAACAAAATTTCTTCATTTTACTTTCATAAATTCTCTTCCATAAACACACCTTCGTTCTTTTATCTCATTTACTAAAATTCTAAAAAAATTTAGATTGGTCACCATTTACAAGTTCCTTAAATGTATTAGTTGCATGTCATTAAAATTGCAATATGCAATTTGGGATATCCATTTATAATTCTCGTGGTATTATTTAATATCAAATGAGCCCCCATGGTTCACTCGTATTCCCTGTGCCCCAATTTGATTCTCGTAATGTCAAAAATATTAAAATATACCCCATAATTACTAGTTTTAATTCTCTTCAATTGGGGAAAAATTCCAATCCTAACCTCTTAAAATTTAAGCAAACCAAGGCTAGAACTTTCAGGTCCCCCGAACAGATTTGAGTGTACAAGCGAATCGATTCGGGTGTAACTCCGAACCAGTTTGAGGGGTCTACGGAACTGGTTCGAGGTACCTGGAAGTTCATCTTCTCCAGAGCTACAGGTTTCACCATTTTTAAAGCTCAGAACATCCATTACACAATCCCAAACTCCAAACAAATTTTACTAAACATTATATTAACATGAATACATGATTTCAAATGTAATTGAACCATTGAATCATCAAAGAAATTCTTTAAATCAAATTACACCAATTGCATTCTAGAACCCTAGATTATCCTTTCTCTTTAAGAACATCAACATCAACCTCAGATTTCCCCCAAGTTTTATTTTTTAGATCCTTAATTTCGTGTTTAATATATGAATTACACATATCCATCAAGCTTTTACCCAAGAACATATATTTATTCTTCCAAATCGAAGCCAACATTTATCGTTTATAAGATTATTCATCCTACACTAACATGGATGTTATATATGCTCAAAAGGTATCAAGATAAATACTTGCCTCAATTAGTAGGTCTGAATCTCTGAAGAAAAGTGGCATGGTTGTGTTGCTCTCCCCCGATCTACGCTCCAGTGGTGGTGGTGGTGCAAGATGGTGTGGGAATGGCCTTGGATCTCCCTCTACTCCTCCTCCTCCTCCTCCTATGGCCTCTTTGTGTTTCTTGTGATTTCTACCCTAACTTCACTCACATAATTGATGATATAAATCTCCAATTTTTGTAGGTCTCATTTGTCCAAAATTTCAAAAGACTAAAATACTCCTCTGAGGTGTCGGTTTGGCCTAAAAATGCCCGGGCCCAACCTAAACCCCTGAGTACACTTTTCTGACTATTTTGACCCTTCCTGACACACTGGGGAACTCAAAATGACCATTTGAATTATTCAAAATGAAATTATATTTTATTTCTCAAAATTAAGTCCCGACAGGACTGACATGCGCGTCCTAACAAAATTTACCGAAATTTCCGTATTTCTCACTCACTCACGACAATCATACTACTTTCTTATCAATTTGTTACTCACTCACTAAGTAACATTCAATATAAATAAATATTAACCCTTCTCTCGCTAATTAATATTTATTTTAATCCGGATTAATTTCTCATTTTAAGTTTAATTTATCCCAATTAATCCCAATATAAAAATTATTAAAATTACGGGGTGTTATAGTATATAAATGTATCTATTGGATAATTTATTACTTGTTATATGTGAGGTTAATGTTCATACTATGGACCACCCCCTTTAGGTGGTGCATAACACCAAATTGTGACACCCCGCCTATTTTAACCATGGGTGAGTAGTCCTTTATCAAAATAAATAGGATTCTCATTTGGTTCATTTTTAGCATCATTGTCAAAAATGTTTTAAATTACTAACTACCTATGTTAAATTAAGTCAGTGCCAATTTTTTTCTTTCATTAATATATAACAACATGTGTAAATAAATGATATAACTCATCCATTCACACAATGAATAGAAGTATAATTCATCACAAGATAAATTGATTCATGATAAATACCGAATAAACGATCGGTTCCCAAAAGTAATATCCAAACCATAAGGCTACGAAAATAAATCTAAATCCAAATACATAGTCTGATAAATAAAATTGAAAGAATGTATCAAGTGAATGGGCAACATGCCCAAATGAAATACTGAAGCATAAATCATAATCTAGGAATGAATAACTGAAGCGTCTAAACAAATCCTATAAGCCTCCATAAGTGTTGCAGCTACGCATCCCTGGAATGAGTCATCAAGCTTGGCAACCTTGTGGCTGGACACCTAAAATGTTTTGCAAAATAGATTTGACATGGGTTAGAGCTCGAAACCTTTGAAAAATATTTAACAAGTATTTAAATTGCAGTTATAAAAGCCGTTATTGTATACACAAGCATACACTCCCTTGAGTTCCTCACCTCTCATCTATTGTGTACACCTAACGCCTCCTATTTTACTCACCTAGTTATGCTACCCAACCTAACTAGACATAAGTATCTAACTAACCACAACCGGTTTAGCTCCTTCGTATCACCCATACGACACGCTATCGTAAAACCAATAATTAATATTATCCAAATTTTAATATTGCTCCATCAATTAAGTTTCTCATACTTAAATTATTTTTATATTTACACTATGTATATTTTCCACCATCACACCCAAATAGAATAATCACATTTGTATATATTTATCACACTATAATATATATAACTACAACATCCCCTGGAATGGCCACCACGATGCATGCATACTCTGCTATCAAGTCCATGTATCTCTCGTACTAAATCGAGGACTATTGGTTCAAAGTGTCTCCTCGAATCATAAATCAAACAACACATAATTGTGGAAAATATAGTTATAAGGCTTTGGGCTACGCACATACCTAATGTACTTAAATGACATGCCGATCCCATTAATACAATTCATATAGTGAGCCGCCCTAAGTTTTATATTCTGGGCCACACATCCAGACCTCGCTAGAATTGCCAAGGAGGGATCGCCCTATACGCGGAACCTCCCGGGATAGTACGCAACATAGGTATGTTCATACACGTAACAAAGCACAAAATAAGTATTCATAAAAGCTCTCTCTCTCTCTCTCTATATATATATATATATATATATATATATATATATATATATATATATATATATATATATATATATATATATCTTGCACAAAATAATCCAAGATAAACACTGGCCTTGATAAAGCAGGTCTAATTTTACGTTATATAAGACAAATCGATGTTAGAACTCCCCAGTCCTCTTTGATTTTGTCTCTTAAAGCTTTAATCTTTCTTCCTTCTCTCTTCTTTCAATCTCTTAAGTGTTTAGAATATGAACTACGGCTGCCTCAAAATCTTAGACTTAGGTTTTCAAATCTTTAATCCCGAAATTAGGCTAACGGGCCAAGCCTAAATGTCCCAAATACCCCCATGTGGGTCTGGTCATGTCTAAAAAGGCCCTGGGTCCCAATTACTACACCCGAGTACACTATTTCGACTATTTCGATCCATTCGAAATTCATCATGACCTCGAAATCGACATCCAAGTCACTTTACATAAATTTTCTATCTCGACCTTAATATAGTCCACACGCAACTCCTGATTGAAATATAATACAGTCACGTCGATATCACTCGCTATGACATATAGTAATTATCACAAGTTATTTACTACTCATTTATTAACATTATTTCGTAATATTATTTTTTATCTATCCCGATTAATATTTTAACAAACATATAACATTTATTTCAATTAAATTACGACACATGTGTAATTTAAAAAAATGAATTAATTAAATTCTAAATACTCATAAATACTTGATGTTACACACACAATGGGCGATGTATCATTAGGTGGTGCAGAGCACCACCGTGACTCGCGTGCACATGCCTGTACCCGAGCCTGATCGCATGTGCGTGCACACTTATATTTTCTAGGTGCAATTGTGCGCCTGGTCGCGTGTGGAGTATATAAATTCATGTGTTGGATACGTTATTACTTATTATTTGTGAGGTGAATGCTCATACCTTAGATCACCACCCTTTGGGTAGTGCATAGAACCACACAATGGGCAATGTGTCCTAAGGTTGTGCGTATCACTGCCGAGATTCGCGTGATGTGTACGCATGCCTATGCCCAAATTCGGTGGTGTGTGCGTGTGCAATTATATTTACAGGGTGAAATTATGCGCTTTGAGGGAACACTTGGAAGTTAACACGTGAGTTGTGAGCTCGATGCAAGGTTCATCTAATGCGGTTAGACTGGTTTGGGTTCGCAACTTAATTTCTGGGTGACGAAAATTAATAATGTTAAACAAAGTAGCGCTAGCCAACCGACGTGTCTATTGTGACATTTATAAAACGTAATTGTTTGCTTAATATACAGTTTGGTCGGAAGAATGAGTTTCGATGAAATTTCATTGTTGTTTCGAGTAAGCATGGTTGTGTCTATATAGAGGACATGTTTCCACCAGTATTAATCAACAAAATTTCTTCATTTTACTTTCATAAATTCTTTTCCATAAACACACCTTCGTTCTTTTGTCTCATTTACTAAAATTATAAAAAAAATTAGATTGGTCACCATCTACAAGTTCCTTAAATGTATCAGTTGCATGTCTTCAAAATTGCAATATGCAGTTTGGGAGATCCATTGTATATTAATCATAAATCTGTGTATACGACTTTGGAACTGATTTAGTGGGGGCATATACAATTTTTAGGACAATGTTCTTCACGCCTGGGTGCACTTACATCTTTGATTTTGCAGTCTCCTTCCATGCTTTATCGGTTTCAACATATTACGTAGTAGAGTCAATGGATATGATTTTTTAAGGACAATAAATAAATTTAGAAAAGTTTCTTACAAAAGAATATGACATATAGTATCAAGAGATGCTCAAATATTTACACATAGGATATAAAGACGTTTAGAAATAACACCATTTGAGATAGTTTTAATATTAAAAAATATTCATATAAAAACGTAGCAAGTCACATAGAAATTTTCTAAAATTACATTGGTATGTATGATATAAAAAGGATTTAAACAACTAGGGTCGGTCCCGAAATTTTAGGGTCTCGGGACGAACTCTTGAATTGGGGGCCCCATATTTAACAAGTGATTTTTTAAAATTAATTTTAAGTTTTTTTAATCGAAAATATGTCGATTTATTTTTCGTGAGTTGCACCAAGTTTAAATGTTTGTTCAGTTTTCAAAAAATTATTTTTGGGACAATTGAAAAATGACGCTATAAATGTATGTACACATAAAATTTTTAAGGCCATAAAATGCGTCTACAATCGGGGCTCGAGGTGGCCGCCTCTCTCGCCCCCCTCAAAACTGGCCTGTAAACAACCACTATCATTGGAGATGGTCTTATATAGGCCTACCAACAAATTAGCTTCAAATCGAATCAAGGTCAATCCATAATCATTTATTAATAAATTACTAGACTTGGTCGGATTTGAATCTTAAAACCAATTTTAAAAACTCTAATTTAAATTTGAATCTTAACAAGATTGGATTGGATAGGATATTATCAGACCCCATTAAAAATATTAAATATTTAACTTTTTTTATAAATGTAATTATAACTTAGATAATAATACAAATAAAATTAAAAGGGCAAACCCAGTGCACGAGGCTCCCACCACTGCGGGGTACTGGGGGGGTTGGATGTACACAGCGTTACCCCTGCATACGTAGAGAGACTTTTTCCGTGACTCGAACCCGTAACCTCCAGGTTACAGCGGGGTTGTAAATATTATCTATATAATAATAATCATTAAACAATATATATATAAATGATGAAATTGAAAGTATTATATATATATTTTTTTTCTTATTTATCTTGTACACCAATTTGGATTAGATTGCTAGGGGATCAAATATATATTAGTCTAAATTCAATCTATTTATTAATCGGATAAACCAATAATTAAATTATTGAGTTATTAAATTACATAACATCAATCCAAATCTAAATAAATACATCCATTTCGGGAATAAAATCATATCAATTGAAAGTCCAAACCTTATAAATTTAAAATCAAAAGATTAACTAAAAATGAACTATATAATTTCATCTATATATTGTCACCCATATAAAATATTTGAAAGTGGCTTATCCTATATCCATCCAGCCAATGCCTTCACATTTTAGGCCCATTATTAATACCTAAGAAACTGACCTCTTTGGGCCCCACAGACAAATAGAGACACTCCCAAACTCCAAAACGTTGATATAAATCAGCTCATTTATGCGTTTATTCCATCATCCCATAAAGAGAAAAATATTTCAAATGTGATCCCCATAACTATGTGTACAATTTTTGTCTTGTAAAAGTCCTATTTTCCATCTATTAGATAATCTCAAACCCAAACTTGTATTTTGACTTGTCATAGAGATAATAAATGAGTCCTGGCCAAAAAAAAAAAATAATAATAATCATTTAGTCTGAAATTAAAAGTAATGTTTTCCTTTATACTCGATACAAAATTTCAAGTAATAATGTTGCTTTCCTTTTTGGTTCTTAGAAAATTAGTAGTTCAGTTTCAATAGTAGTATATAAAAGTAGGTGTGATTATAATCACCAAGGACCAAGTGCATGTGTTGAGTCAAATTTATTTATTAATGCGGGACTCCCGTCAAAATGTTATTTTTGGTATTTTAAAAAAGGATCAATATTTGACAATTTTTTAAAAAGTTGTCAAATATTTTTTTTTTTTTAATACCAAATAAATCATTTTGAGCTGATTTTGTCAAGGGCCCTTGAAATGTTTAAAACCTACACAAAAAATAAAAGTAAAATAATTAAAAAAATAAAAATAATACCGCACGGCAGCATGGGAGTCCCGCATTTGGACTCCTGCATTAGGGTCCCTTGCAATGTGATATCTCCATACTAACATGATTGATTTTCTTCTCTATAAGTACGTAACATCGGTATTCTTTTATCTTGCATTTATCAATAACTCTATATTCATCCAATTTGTGTCGCTAAAAATACTTTTTGAACCAAATTGCGATTTTTTTTTGGTCAAATTTTTTGTTTTGAACATTCATGCTAAAAAAAATGTTCGAAATTTTCATATTGATTTTTCGTAAAAGCTTTTCCATCAAAATCCCCATCCATTGGATTAACCCAAATATGGTAGACAATTTCTTCATCATTACCTTTCCACTCTTTTCTTCCTTCATTTCTTCTTTTGTCAATTTATCTTCCACTTCTATTTTTGTTTCCTCATTCTTTGTTCCTTTAAATTTTGTAACTCAATTGAAATAGCTTTGTTCTTCATACTCCATAGGGGAGGTTTTGCATCCAATACTCGGTTGGCAAATACTCACCTTCACGGTTTGAAGCAATCGTATTTATTTTTCTCCACATATCATTGGGGGATCTTGAACCTCTAATATCATTCCAAATATCTCGATGTATTATTTTTTGCAAAATTTTGAGTGACTTTTCTTTTTTTCATTTCTTCAACTCTTTTGGACGATTCACCGCTTGGTTCTTCACAAAGCACCTTCCATAAATCACATGCTTTGAAATATGAAGTGAGGATACTCCTCATGTGGTTGTAATTGTTGAACACCAATTTCTCGCACAAGAACTCTATTTTGAAATTTCTTCAATCACATTGGCTTTGATACCATTAATTGGGAATTTTTTTAATGGAAACAAATAGATTTCTTATAAATTATAACAAGAATGAGGGAAAGTTATTTTTTCACTTTCTTTTCACTTTTTTCACTTGTATTAAGAAGTAAACCCACTTGACTTATATAACGTTTGATAAGACACTCTAGGAATCCTCCACTAAACTCTTTAAATACATAACCCATTATTTTCAACTTAAAAGCTAAACTCTTGACTTTTCATATTTTTTAACTTTTCAAATTATAATTTGTATTTATTTCTAACATATTTTAAATGTTTTCTATGGGGAGATTTTCTTTTGGTGAGATAAGAAATTTTTTTGTGATTTTTTTTTCCTGTTTTACATGTCTAAAATGTTTTTGGTTAATTATTGTTGTCCATTAAAGTTTAGGATCAAATGTCCATTAAAGTTTAGGATCAAATACCAAAAAGTCCCTCAAACATTTTCTAATACACATTTAGTCCAATCATTCTATTTTATACCGAAAAGTCACTTATTCTCTTATTTTTAAAGGTTCGCGTCAGCGGCATGGTGAATGACTTTTTAGAGCAAAATAAAAAGGTTTAGACTAATCGTGTATTAAAAAATGTTCGAGGAACTATTTGGTATATGCCCCTAAAGTTTATTCCTTGTCCCACCTCAGTCCTTCATACTGAAATTGGCACACATAGAACCTCAATGTTTCTTGTCTGTTGCAATGCGGTGCAAAATTAGACGACCCATTAGAATCCTTTACAAAAATGCATGTACGTATGGCTCACACATGTTTTTTTTACACAAAAAATGATTATCAATATAAAATATATGTTTTTACCATCGTTTTCTTCATTGTACCTTAATTTAGACCCCCTAACTATATCTGATGATTGTCCTTGATGACTGCAATGGTGGAGGGATAAAATGTGTTGTAGAAAATATATATAGTGTACCACGTAACATGCCTACGTAGTGCGCCAATACAAATTACAACAAACCATGTGGATGAAATTCAAATATTTAGTGTTTTTTTTTGACAAAATTTTGCATATTTAGTTGGCAAGTAATAGTTGTGGAATTTCATGATAGTGGGGAAATTTTAACCTGTGTTTGACAATTTCAAGTGCCACGCTGTACACCGGGTACGAAATGAATTTTCTCATATGTTAGGATTAGTAAGTGTAGATTTAGGATTTCAAATTGAGGTACATCAAAGATGATGATGGTGAAACAAAATTTTTACTTAGATTAATTTTTATGAAAAATAAAAGATCCCACGAGCAAGGCACATGTCATTTCGGTTATGATTTGTAAAAGTTTGTCCAAGACAGGGTAATGTTTGATATTTTATTAGTGTAAACTGGAATATGAGGGAATAAAGTGAGATAAGGTGTAAATTTCAAGGGATAAATAGTATGTAAGTCTCAAACTTTATTAAAAATAAAAAGAGAAATACAAGAGAAATATGGCGATAAATCCCTTGAGTCTCTAAAATTAATGATAAGGAGAAGCTAAACAAAGTTTTGTCAATAACTTCATAAACTGTATCTACATACTTCCTTCTATACGATAATAATGTATACATATACTATCATAACCCTCACTAAATAATTTTTTTACAGTTACTTTGAGTGACTAATGTGATTATATTACAATTAATATACCTTTTTCTCAAGTATATCTATTTCTGCCATGAGAATGTATCTACATAGTTTTACAATACCAAAAATTAAGAAAAAAACATAAATTTATCTTTAAAGTAATCATACACCCGTTGTTTACAATTTGGTGCTATAAATTTAATATAAAAGTGTAACTACATAGTAGATGAAGTTAACATTAATTTATAAAACATGCGATGCTTTTAAATTATCGGAAAGATTTATACATGTCTGTGGCGTAGATAAACAAAGAGTTAGCAGACAATTGACTCGAGTGTTCCAAGCCCGTCTCGTGGATCTTCCCCGGTTTGGTCAGTTGTAGTGGTGACTCGAGTGTTTCGGGCTACTCGGCTGTGAAAGATCCGCTCATGGAACAGATTCGAAAATTTGTGACAAGACTTACCCTTCTAGTGGTAGATCGACCTTGTGATTTTGAAGATATGTTGTTTGACTATGTTATTGTTTTTTGTTGTTACCTGAGGTCTCCGTTTAAAGTTTTTTTCCTCCTCTCTTTTGTGAGCGATTTATCTCTTTTTAATATGTTTGTCATGTTTTGGGTGCTTTGGTTCAACTGTTCCAGTGGGTGTTCCTCTCGGGCTGGGACTGAAAAAGACTTTGGTTTTTTTTTTGCCTCTCCCACTTTTACTAAGGTGTATCTATTTTTAGGTCCCTTGTTGTTTGAGCCTCGCTCTTTGGTGCTGTTGCTTTTGACATGTTTGTCTTGCATTATTCCACCGTCTGTTTGTCTTGTGCACATATTTGTTATGGGCGGCTCTCGCTCTGGTGTCTTCGACATCTGCCTGTGGATCTCTTTGCTGGGATGTGTTGGGACCGAAACTCAAAACCTGTCAGACGTGTTAAAAAGTTTCTCTCTAGACTGCTGTTCTAGTTTTCTTTTTGTTTATTTTATGTTTTCTCTCTCCTCTCCCCCTACCTTAATCTGAGCCTGTTTGGATTAATTGTTTCTTGGTTTATTGTAATCGTTTGTTTACTTAATGAAATTCTTTGGGATGTTTAAAAAAAAAAAAAAAAACGGACAATTGACAAGTCTCCGTAAACACAAATAAATTAGCTAAAACTTTGGTTGAAAAATTCACATATTCTCCTTCACTGCCGACTCCCCTCTTTACAATGCATTAAATTCCAAGTACAACAACACATAACAACAGCCTGTTATGAAAAGAGCCCATTTCTTAACATTAAGAAGGAATGGAGCCCATATTTTCACTGACTATTCAAATAAATTTATTTTTCCAAAAAAAAAATTCCACAACATGATGAACACAATTTCCCATTATGTTTTTTCTGCCAGGTTTTGCAGTTATAAATTCTAAGAGTTAATGACAGAAGGGAACAGAGATGAAATGAGGGGTAGGTGTGTGCTAGTTGTGTAAGAGGCCCAGCCAAAGGATGCTAAATGGCATGTCCCTCAAGGACCATTGTTCAATAATACACACATGGGCTGTCCACAAAACCTACAAATATATATAATTAATACAGCAGTTATGAAATCTCTATATGTAACAATGTGTTGTTCCTCTCATCACTCGTGATTAGATGAGATTGGAAAGTTGAACATATATTACTTACAACAAAAATGATATTCTTATCTACATTTCTTAGTAGATGCATGGTAGCAACATGTTAAAGCAATTCTATAAAAAATGTAGGTAAGTGTAGCACTCTTTGAGAATAAGTAACTAACACAACTAAAAATTTAAAAATAAAAACTAACAAAACTAAAGGCATTAACATACGAGAATAAGTAACACATTAACGCAACTCAAATATTATTGTAACCTCTCGTTGAGAACGGTGACTATGTGCTTCATTACGTGATGAGAGAGATATTCAAAATAGAAAACCACGTGATCCGAAAGGTAGACATGCCACCACAACGAGAAGTGGTCTGCCTATTTGCTTCATTACGTGACAAGAAATAAAAATAAATAATGCTATCAGAAAAATAAGTACAAAATCACGTGATTGGAGAAATAAAAATTGCCCTCTTAACGAAAGATATTAACGCATATATATAAATAAATAAGCTTTCAAGCAATCTCAACTTCAGATATAGTTACACGACATAAATGTACCTACAAGCCAAATACAAAAAGAAATATTCAATACGACAAGCACATCTACATAAAATTATGTCTCTCATCACATGATAATTTTTCTCTCAACCGATAATGAGAATGACACTTTTATATACAACGGTTGTATTAAATATTTTTTCGCGTCCACGTCAAGACCTGGCTACAAATTGCATTTCAATGCCAAAAGTTGCATAACATCCAAACCGATGCGCCATGCTTCTTTCGTGACAACCCCACCCCCCTTCCAACCCCATGACTTAATTACCATTTATACCCCCTTCACAATCTCACAAAACAACTACTTTGTGTTCAAATTAGCTTTGGAATTCAATGGAGTTCAAGCCTAGCATCATTGCAGCCTTTCTCCTCTTCCTCCTCCTTGTAGTCCCTTGTTTTTCAAGAGGTTTGTTTCCTTGGAATATTTTTATTTTCTCTCACCATACATAGTACACAAACACACACACACACACATATAGGAACTTCATGACTTCACACATTGAAAAATTAATGTGTAATGATTCTATTCTATTTTTTTGTAGGAGGAAAGATGGACTCGGGAGTTTACGATATAGACTATAGAGGACCGGAGACTCACTCTTTCAGGCCTCCGCCAAATCGTGGTAAGCATCGTATTCATCAAGAACGCTTAATGGCACATCGTAGATCCAAAGTAATGAGAAGAAGTGTAAGATTTTAATTCTCAATATTGCTTTTAATTTGATTTAGTATGCATAATATTTTTCTTCTCTCTATTGTTTTTTAATTATTTATGTTTTTTTAGGGGAAGAAATCTCATGGATGAAGAGATTTTGGAAATGGAGTACTTGTATAAGTTTGGAAGAAGTTATAACAGTTGAGTTATTTTCTTTTCTTTATATAAAAAAAAGTGTGTGTAGGGATTAAATATGAGTGTAATCAATGAATAGATTCCTGTTTTGTTTTTGTTAATGTTTGTACCTTCTGTAAAAGAAAATTGTGAGATTTGTTTGGTATTTTTCAGTTTGTATTGATGATTCAAAGTTTAGTTTTAGATAAACAAAGAAGAAAATTATCTTCACTTGTTTAGTTTTGTAATATTTATGACAAAGAAGATTTCAAATATATCAATATTGTATCCAATTTATATTTGTAACGCTTTGTACTGGCCTAATTCAGAGATGAATATAATCTTGTGAAATGTTTTCTTGTACTCTATGCCGTTTTTGGTAGACATTATTTTCAGCTAATTACGAATGATACAATGAATTTTTAAGGCTATTTTCGTGTAAAAATGTTTATTTCCTCTTTAATTCCATATCCACTAAAAATATCTATCCCTGACAATAATGAGGATTAAGCAATCAATATTGGCGAAAGAATTCTTATATTTGATTGCTATTTTACTTGGGAAAAGAAAAAAAGGTTAGCAATCTTCATTTTCATATCATTTGCATATTTAGCCACAAATCAAGTTTTACGGATCAACATATTCATGCTTGTTAATGAAATTAGAACTAAAATTTTTAATTGAATTAGTGGCAGTAATATAATGCAAATGATTTTTTTGTTTCTTTTTAATTACACCTATAATCTCTCCATATATGGAGGCAAGCCCAGCCGACAACCGCATCTTCAAGACCCTGCAGTTAAGCGAAAGCCTTGTGCACTAGGTAGGTACAATCCTTTTTTTTTTAATAACCTCTCAACTTTACCCTCATTTTCTCTTAATCACTCCAACTTTCATTTTTTGGACTTAACCCCTTCAACTTATAAAAAAACCTAAGTTATCCCAAACCCTAAAGGGTGGTACATTTTTGGATGAAAAATTAGTCATGTAACATACACATGAGGACATTTTTGTCTAAACCATTATAAAAAAAATTATTTTGTAAATAAGCTAGATCCTTTATGGAATGTCCTACTCCTGCCCGAGCTTTCCGATCAACCAATCCCCTATTTCAGGGACATCTGTGTTAGGTAGGCCCAGGGATCACTGATTAATCGAATGAGCCCATCCCTCTGGCCTATCATTTGTTGGTCGATCCACTTATGGACAGATGTGGGTGGATTAGAAATTGATTGGATTGATTTTGGGCGGTTCAAACACGGGTTGATGCAATTTCCGGGTCGAATTTGGATCGATTTTGTAGAGGGCGATTTCGGCCAAACCGTTTTTCCTCTTTTTCTCCTCCTCTCTCCATTTCTTTTGCCCATACAAACAACGGATGATTTCCACAACTGGGAGAAAAAGAGTAAATATAGTAAACTAGCTTGTGCTTTTATAACCCCGCCAATGACTAGGCGGAATGAACTGTGTTACCCATTTCTGAACCGCAAAGATAAATATGAGTATAAACGATTTGTTATGCGGGTGGTGATGGGTGATTTGATCCGTCTGGATCCATTTTGCTGGGCCTAAAGTAACCGCACCACTAAGGTCAAACGGGTAAAACTCTACAAACCTTATATTCCCTCATTCTTCTCTTACTCCCTCTCTCCTCAATTTATTAGTCCTCCTTATATCCCCGTCAACACTTTGATTTGTTGACTCAAATGTTTGTGTGGATATTATATAGGCATCATGAATATATATTAATTTACAAATGAATTTTTATTTAAAAAGGACTATGAAATTTGAATTATAATCCTTGATCAACCGAAAATAATAGATTCGTTCCATTTGTAAAAAATATGAGCTGTTATTGAGGAAAAATATGAAGGGTCTATGCTTTTGGATCATTTGGCAACCTTGTCCGCACTTATGATTGTTTTGTTTTGTGTTTCCTTCGTGTCTCATATTCATGATTACAAAGATATGTCTGGTATTTGGAATTATACACAAATAACCCAATAGTTTGGGGAATTACAGTGATTTCCCATCATATTTAGGTTCAATCTCCGTGACCCCCACCCCGTGCATTTGCGTTTTTGGGGGGGTCATTTGTCCGTAGGCCGTAAATTTTTATTAATTAAATCGATGAGTTCTATGAGAATTTATTTAAACTGATAAGTTCTACATATAATTTATTTGTTTGCAATGAATGTATAAAATTATTACTACAATATAAATAACTTATTAGTACATTTGGGGATACATATAATTGTATGTCTAAATAATCATCGTCTCAAAATATTTATATGTGAAAAATCAGCAATTTTCATGGACTCATTTAAATTTAATATCTATCCAAAAATCGTTCTTTAAGGCTTATTTATAACATTTCATTGATTATATATATATATATATATATATATATATATATATAGTCACGCTCTCTAACATTTCTCTTACCAATATACCTATGAATATACCCATTTTAAAAGAAAATAGTAAAAAAAATGTATTTTTCAAACAAATTTGATATGCATGATACTATGGAGATCATCTATAAAAAAAAAAAATGATCTAAAAATTCCATCCGGAAGTGGGTGAAATGAAAAGTAAGTATATATATAGAAATTGATTCGTATGCAAAATGATTATCCAAATTGATCAAAAAGTAATATCAAAATTAACAAATGGCGAATATATGAGAAACCATTGTAATTTTCCAAAACACAGGGGAGCATTCTATAATAAGCCAAAATTTTGGGGATGTTAATCCTAATTCAAATTACATGATGCCAATTCCATTAAGGGAGTATTTGGAAACCCAGAATTGTAATTGGAAAATTTTCCACACTGAATATCAAAATTTTATAATTTGAATTTCAAGTCATGAAATTTAGGTTCCCACAACACAACTTAAGTTTAATATTAATTAATAATTGAATCTATCAATACAAGAATCTAAAAAGGGACAAAAGCTCAAAAGAGCACTTGGGGGATTGAGGACCCTTAACGCCATTTGGAGAAATTAATGTGCTTGTTTAATGCCTAAAATAAAAGTATGCCATATAATTTTATTTACTGATATTTAACTTTTTGTCGCGTCACTTCCTCTCGAAAATATTATAAATAATTAATTGTGTGGTCTAAATTGATTTAGTATCTTCATATATGATCTTCAACATGTGTGCCACTGCCACCCATTAATTGTGTGGTGTAAACTATTATAAATAATTAATTACGCTTTGATTTGTATGACTGATAGCAACATATAACTAAAAATGTTGCTCTGGTGGTCATTTAAGAAACCACACAAACATTGGTCACATAATGCTTTTTTGACGTAATGAATGTTTTCAGGATCAAAAAACAAAAAAATGTTGAGATTGCTATTTTTTTTTTTAATCCTCGATTTCCTGTTGATGGCACTTTATGAAGTTTACTAATTACTGAGGTTGTTGAACTTTGAAAAGAAATTGATATACTTGAAATAACATATATTAGGACCCTATAAAAAGTTGGATATTCCAAGGGTTCATCATTAAAGGAAGGAACATAAGCATGAAGTTTACGAGGAATATTTAAGGTTTGTATATTTGTAAGATGATGTCACTCAACGCATCAACAACAAACTTGGAGTGAGATAATAGGTAGCAATTGGGAGAAGAAGATATTTCTATACACATTAAGCAATTAAGGGGGCTCGCATCCTTCATCTTGATCTCACGAAATAACTAAATTTTCATATCTAACACATTAGCTAAAACATCACCCATCAAAATAATATCATCAATGGGAAAAAAAAACTATTAGCAATTGTATTGTTAATAAAGAGATTAGGATCATATGCAGTGACGAAGCTGTAGGTTGGCAGGGGGGGGCCAGGGTCCCCTCCAAAGTTGTTAAACTCAGCAAAAAAAATACTGATTTTTCTTTATAAAGCCCACAAGTTTAAAGGAGCAGGAGCAGCCGTCACTCTTCAACTGTTGACCAAAACATACCTAAAGTTCAACATCTCAGGTATTCTTTTCTTTTCTCCTTTTTTATAAGTATTAATTAGGTAATATTAATTAGGGACTCATTCTGATTACTATATTAATACTAATAGGAATTGATTTAGTATTAATTCTTCCATTAAAATTAATATTAATTTGCTTATATTTAAAGAAAAAATAGGGACTGATTTTATTAAGGACGGATATTAAAAAATTATTACCCATATTAATTTTTATTGTTATTAATTATTAGCATCTCTTTATATTTTTGCTAGTATTTTTGTATTGAGTAAAGTTACATAGACCTTTTTTTGTACCCTCAATTCATACCTTGTAATAGGACAAAATATGTGAAACCCATCTTTTTACTCATCGGCTTAGGGCCTCTTTTTTTCACTCCTTACTAAATCTCCCAAAGCAAATGGGCGGGCCTTTTCTCACTCCATCTTTATCACCACCAAAAAAATAGCTCCTTTTCTCCCCTTTCCATATTTCGACAATCTGCATAGTTGTTTTCGGCGATCTCCATCACTATTTCCGGTGTGAAACTTCTTTCTCTCTCTCTCTTTAATATATATATATATATATATATATATATATATATATATATATATATATATATATATATATATATATATATATATATATTGTATTATTAATTTTCCTGTTATGAATATTGAAAATCAACCCTCATTTTCAAGCTTTTTTTTACATATATTGTTATGAATCTCAAGTATACAGACAAGATATAATGTTATTCATTTTTATTGTTTTAGAACATATTGTTGTGAACCAAAAAAAAAATAAGAATGTAAAATTAATGTTATTAACCGTAAAAAAATGGTAAAACTAATGTTAGTGACAATAAAAAAAATTGTAGGAATAAAAATAGACATTATTTTTTTTTATGTTTACTGTTAAAAATATGCATTAGCTTTTTTTATGTTTACTGTTAATTGCAGGAATAAAAAATGACAATTGATTTGGAAGATGATATTGAAGATGTTATGGAGGATATTTCTTTGAATGATGATGAAGTTGTTTAAGATGATAAAAAAAGAGATCCTGACGTAGGAATGGAATTTGATACATTCGACGATTTTTTTTATTACTATCAGAAATATGGTAATGAAATGGGGTTTCCAGTGAAAAGAAGATCTTCGGGGAAGTATCCAGGTGGGGAGATGAAGTTTGTTGTGGTGGCATGCTCTCATGCTGGAAAATCACAAAGTAATGCCAAAAATATTTTCAAAATGCGTCCAATTGTTAGAACTGACTGTAAGGCTAAAGTAAGAGTTGTTTCTTGTTCGGATGGGAAGTGGCGGGTGGCCTCTGTAAACCTAGATCATAATCATAGGGTGAGCCCCGGAAAAACAAGATATTACAAGAACAATCGAGTCATAAGTTCTTTTGTAAAGCGGAGACTTGAAATGAATGATAAGGCGGGTATCCGACTAAACAAGAATTTCACTTCTATGTTAGTTGAATCCGGTGGACATGTGAATTTGACGTTTTTGGTGAAAGATTGCTATAATTTTATTAACAAAGCGAGGCGGTTAAGACTCGGAGAAGGAGATGCTTTGGCAATTCAAAACTATTTTATGAGAATGCAAGCAAACAATGCCAATTTTTTTTATTTGATGGATTTGGATGATGAGGCACAATTAAAAAATTTATTTTGGGCAAACGCTCGGAGTAGGGCCGCGTATGAAGAGTTCGGAGATGCTATCACATTCGACACGACATACTTAACAAATAAGTATGACATGCCATTTGCTTCGTTTGTTGGGGTAAATCATCATGGCCATTCAACATTGTTGGGGTGTGGATTGATATCTAATGAGGATGTTAAAACATTTACTTGGCTTTTCAAAGCTTGGCTTACGTGTATGAATGGACGTGCTCCAATTACAATTATTACTGATCAAGACAAAGCAATGAAAAAAGCTATTGAAGATGTCTTTCCGAATACACGACATAAATGGTGCTTATGGCATATCATGAAGAAGTTACCTGAAAAGTTACGAAGTTACAACCAATATGAATCAATAAAATATGCGATGCAAAATGTTGTATATAATTCATTGACATGTGTGGAATTTGAAGGATGTTGGCCCCATTTCATTGAAAATTTTCAACTACGAGATAATGATTGGTTGTGTGGCTTGTATGAGGAGAGGAATCGTTGGGTCTCGACATTTATGAAGAATACGTTTTGGGCGGGAATGTCATCGACTCAACGAAGTGAGAGAATGAATTCGTTCTTTGATGGTTATGTGAACTCTAAAACGACACTAAAACAATTTGTCGAGCAATATGAAAATGCATTAAGGAGCAAAGTGCAAAAGGAGGACCAAGACGACTTCAACTCCTTCCACTCTTTCATCCCGTGTATTACTTGTTATCCAATTGAAAAGCAATTTCAAGATGCTTACACCACTGCAAAGTTTAAGGAATTTCAAAAGGAGTTAACTGGGAAACTTTATTGTGAAATATGTCTTATTAAAGAGGAAAGTGGTTGTGTTGCATATGATGTTTTCGAAGGTATGATTGGAGAAATGAATCGCCAAGCTACACTTACCGTTTGGTTTAAGGAGGATAATTGTGATATAAGGTGCACATGTCTGTTATTTGAATTTAGAGGAATCTTATGCAGGATGCCATCACAGTGTTGATTAACAAGCGGGTTCAAGTTATTCCTGAGAAATACATCCTTCGTAGATGGAGAAAAGATGTGAAGAGAAAGCATACAAAAGTCAAAATTTTATACTCTAATTGGGCATTTCATCCTGAAAATCAGTGCTTTGACACGATGTGTAATGCTTTTCATGAAGCGGCCGACTTGGAGACAAACAATGAGGAGAAGACTAAAGTGGTGATGCAGTGGATTGAGGGGTTGATTAATGAATTAAATATTTTTGATGGAGTATGTGGTAGTAGTGAACCTAGTCGTGTGGATGTAGTTGAACAACTTCAAACTTCATCACCTAAAGAAAGTGGAAAAATTCATAGTCCCATAGCAGTCTGTGGTAAAGGTCGACCACCCGTCAAAAGGATACAATCAAAGTTTGAACAAGTTGTTAGAAAGAGAAAAGAAAAGAAAAAGAGTAAAGAGAAAGAGAAAGTCGATAACATCAATTTGGATTTACAAATGGTTAATTTATTTCAATCTCTTCTATTTTTTCAAGTCTTAATTTATTTTAAACTTTAATTTTTTTGTAAGCTTCTTAAATGGTATGTTTATTGTTGTGTAGGCGTTTCAAGCTTTGAATGCGTCCGGAGGTCCCGCTGTGAATGTTGATGAGTTTAACTACATAGCACTTGGTTCACATCCACTTTCTTTGGCAAACAACCGCAACGTTTTTCCAAGTGTTCAAGCCTTTTCCCATGAATTCAATCCAAATATATCTTATGGACTAGGAGTTTGGAGTGCTCCATATGGAGATAATTCACATAACAAGTGATATTTAAGTTGTGTAATGCTACTTCTTAAGTTAGTTTTATTATGTAATGGCCTTTTTTGCTATGTAATGGCCTTTTTTGTTACAATTAGTGGTTTATTGGAAATTTTGGTTATGTATATGTTGCTGGTTTTTAACACTGCTGTTTTTTTAGTGCTGTTTTTTTTTACTACAGGTACGGCTGTTTTTTTACTCTACTTTGCTATTTTTTTAAACAATAATTACTGTTTTTTTAATATAATGGTGAACTATTTGCTGTTTTTAAAGAAACATAGTGTGCTGTTTTTTTTTTTTTTTAAAGTTTGCTGTTTTTTTAAACAATAATTGATGTTTTTTTTAATATAATGGTGAACTATTTGCTATTTTTAAAAAAACATAGTGTGCTGTTTTAAAAAAAAAAGTTTGCTGTTTTTTAAACAATAATTGTTGTTTTTTTAATATATTGGTGAACTATTTGCTGTTTTTAAAAAAACATAGTGTGCTGTTTTTACAAAAAAAAAGTATGCTGTTTTTTTAAACAATAATTGCTGTTTTTTTAATATAATGGTGAACTATTTGCTGTTTTTAAAAAAGCATAGTGTGGTGTTTTAAAAAAAAAAGTTTTGTTTGAATAATAGTGTGCTGTTTTTTTAGAAAAAATAGTGTGTTGTTTTTTTAGAAAAAATAGTGTGTTGTTTTCAAATAACAATTTGTTGTTTTCATACTATTAGTGACGCTTAAGTGTTATTTAACACTGAAATTTGGTTCGGAGGGAATAAGAGAAGAGTAAGAAATGAGAAGTCTGTTTTTGTTTGGGAGTTGATTTTTAAAAGGCAGGGTCCATAAGTTTTGTCTTATTACAAGGGTATCAAATGGGGTATAATTTAAGGGTACACGTAGTGTTGCTCTTTTGTATTATATTCCAACAATTAGTTTATAATGCCGTACCTCTATTTTTGCTAATAATTGTATCTTGTATGTGGTGCAATTATTATATTTTGATGGTGAATATATATGATATTGTTGGGAAAAAAATGCTTACGGTTGATATCTTGTATGTGATGCAATTATTATATTGTTGGTAAAAATATTGCATAAAATATAAATAACCCTAAAAAAAAATTCTCGGGGGCTCCCGCCCCCGAACCCCCCGTATTTTTGTGATCCCCCCCAAAATATATTCCTAGCTTCGCCCCTGATCATATGGGACGCCATAAGGCCTTGCAATTTTTTTATAAGTAATAAATTTATATATAAAATGATATCGCCTAAGGGGTCGGAAAACCGTATACAAGAGATAAACAAAAGTATACAGAGGACCAAAAAGATAAAATTGTTGATAGGGAAATAAAAACTCTCCCATCCACCTCTCTACTGCAAAACACACCTCGAAATAATACAATTAGTTCTCTATTCTCAAATCTTCAGAAAAATCAAATATGCATTGGAGCATAAAATATGCCTCTTCTTTGAACCACATGTGCAAAGAGCTTAAAATGGTGTATTGTAGTGTGGCCGGCTCAATTTCATATCCTTCGAAGTACCTCACTCTCCTCTCATTATAAATCGTCCGAAAAATACATAAGGGTGACATTATCCGCATATATTTGATCTACCTCCCCCCATCCTATAATCCCAAGATGTTATCTCCTTTCTCTTAATGACTCAGCACCCACCCATTTCACCTTAAAGACAGAATAAATAATCTCCCATAGTCCATTTTCCACCTAACAATGTATCATCAGGTGATTGACTATTTCCTCGGCACTCTTACACATCCAACACCTACTTTCCATTCGCTTATCTCTCTTCATTATCCCATCCATCGTCAGAATTGACTGTCTCACTATTGTCCAAGTAAAGGAAGCAACTTTTGGAGGAGCACACGCACACCAAATACACCACTAAAGAAATGCAGTCCCTCTATTGTTGACCATCTCCGCACAATAAGATTTCATCAAGAACTCTCTTTTCTTGTAGCCCTCCACCACACTGGGTCCTTACCTCCCCGTGGAAAACTCCTCCCAGACAACCAATCAAACATCCCATCTGCCTCCTCTAACTCCCACTCCCCGAGCCTCCTTCTAAACCTAGGATTCTATCCAAACTTGTATCCATCCTTCCAAATATGTCGCGCCACCAAATTTGATCTACCTCCCCCCATCCTATAATCCCAAGATGTTATCTCCTTTCTCTTTCTTCTCACTCACATTATGCCATAACCCGAGAAATAAATCCTCTAAAGAATGGTCTCCCCCAAATTTTCTATCCAAAACTTAACCATTTCCCCGTTATTCGTACCCAAGAAAGATTGCCTAAAAAAGTCCCTTCATCCCCTCGCAATATACCTCCACAACCCCACCTCAAGTGGGAACTTCCTTTCCCTTGATCTCCACCCATTATGTCCAAGTCCAAACCTCACCACCGCAACATTTCTCCATAATTGATTTGCCTCACCCGAAAACCACCATAACCACTTCCCCAAAAGAGCTTTATTAAAACTAGCCAGATTCTAACTCTCGCATATCCCTCCCTAATCGGCTTACATACCTCCTCTTAACTCACCAGAATGTATTTGAAACTCTTTTCATTCCCATGCCACAATAAGTTCCTCATTAACCTAACAAGCTTTTTATAGACGAAAACTGGTAACGGAAGAACCAATAGGTAATAAGAGGGAAGACTAGATAGGGTACTCTTTATTAACGTTAATTTCTAATCTTTAGACAAATATCTCTTCTTCCACCCACCAACCTCCTCTTCACCCGTATTAATAACTGAATCCTAAGGCTTTGAAAGAAGCACCCAACATAAGTCCCAAGTAAGTATGCGGAAGTGCACCCAATCACCTCCGCCATCACATTCATTTCTTATACCTTCCCTAACGAAATCATCTGACACTTTTTCGCATTAATATGCATCTCTGAAACTACCTCAAAACACATCACAATGGTCTTAAGGCTTCTCACCTGAACTAACTCTGCTCCACAAAAAATGATAGTATTATTGGCAAATAAAATATGGGACACCCGCCATAGAGAGCTCCTCTGATCGCCCATTTAAAAACTACTCAGTCTGCCTGCCTCCACTACCCTCGATAAAAGTCTATTCAACCCCTCCATCGTCAGAATAAAAGTAATGTCTAGAGTGTATACTCCCGATGTCATTCACGAGAACTGGAAAATATTATTCTGGTGATTCATTCACCAACACCAAAGACCTAACAGAGGTAATGCAACTCTCCATCCATAAATTCCACCTCTGACCAAACCCCATCCTCCCAAGAAAATCGAGAAAAAAACTCAAATTCACATGATCATAAGCCTTCTCATTATTAAGTTTGCATACAAGTCTCGACACTCCACCTCTCAATATCTCCACCACACATTCATTTTCCACCAAAGTCGCATCCAAAATTTATCTCCCCCCCCCCCCCCCCCACAAAAAAAAAGCATTTTAATCCTCGGATATAACGAAATCTAATACCTTCCTTAGTCTGACTCAAAACACTTTAGACAATAACTTCTAAATATGTCCAACCAAACTAATTGTACTAAAATCCCTCACATCCATCGCCCTTCCTTTTTTAGAGATCAAATCTATAAAGAAAGCATTCAAACTTCGTTGATATCTACCCCTCTCATGGAACTCCCCAAAAGGTCAAAAAATCATTACACACCACCAACCAGTAATGCTGGAAAAAAGCCATCGAGAAATCATGTGTCCCGGGTGTCATATCCCCCTTAAAGACTTCAACTCTACTACCACTTCCTCCTCCAAAAAATATCTTTCCAACTCCTCATTACTTTACCTCGAAATAACCCCAATTCCTAATCTGTGTAGCATAGGTCCTCACTCATCCTCTTCCTTGAATAGAACCCCATAAAACTCCTTAAACTCCATCCTAATCTCAACCTATTTAATATGCTCTACCCCGTCCACCACTACCTTTCCTATTTTTATTATGTAACTTTTTTATTATGGAAGAATTGGTGTTAGTTTATGAGATTATTTTAATTAATAATGAGATCATGTTTAGGAAGTATTAAACTTACATCATTCCTAACATTATTACGACTCACTTATATATTTTTATTATAACCATTTGTATATTGTTGGGGACTTTGATGATGAAGGTATGATATTCCAAATACCATTCGGATTATTAGTGAGCTTACTTGATATCTTTGAATTTTTTACTTGAATCTATATTAAATGAGTTAATGAGTCTTTGTGATTTTCTTTGATTGATCTTTATTGTTTGTGCTTATCTTAGTTTATGATAAAGCTTTTACATCTTCTTCACATGATGTCAAATTTCTCCCGATGAAACTCAAATCTTCTTAGAGGATGTAATTCTCCCATTGAATAGTTGTGGGTGCATGATTATGTCACATTCTTTCCTTATGATTCATGTCACAATGTCTCAAGATAAATGTTATTGATTTAAAGACATTATAGAGAAAGATTGTGAAGTATGTAATTATCAATTATATTATTTTTATAAAAATAATTTGTTTAGTATTTTCAAACAACATGGTTTCACAATATGCCATTTTAATGATAACAATTCAATTCATTACTATTTTGAAAATTTTGTTTGAGAATCACTTTTTTCTTTTACCCTTGATTTTAAGTGTTTATTTTATCCCCGTTAAATTTAGAACAATGAAACATCTCAATCAATAAAAATTATTATATCCACATATCCCCCTTTGTCATTATCCTAAACTAATTTCATATTTATTAAAAGTGGATGGATCCAAAACTTATGTACTTTTTCTCGTAGGATTCAAATGTAAAGGTGTAGATATGATCTTTTGTACAAGCTTATTTTAGTCGAACCCGGTGTTTTTTATGTGTTTTGGTTCTATATACTCCCTCTATATATTTTTATGCTCCCTTAGGCGGATTGTTCATATGCCATACTTTTTAACAAAAATGATATATTTATGCAATTATCAATTTAATGTTAATAAAACTTAGGGTGAGGTGAAGTGAGTAATGTATAAAATGTGTAATATATGACATAAGATGTCAAATAACAGATTATTTTATTATAAGATGAAAAGAGATTTCATATCTCCATTTCTGGTTGGGTTTCTATAAAATATTAATTGTGCACAAAATTGGATCCCCCTAGTTTCCTCTCAGTGGCCAGTAATCAAGGACAATGATCAAGGCTGCTTAATGGTAGGATTAGGAGATATAACTCTCAACTGAAAAAAAACGATAATGGCAGATGCCAATCATCAGCCTCACGTAATTCCTAAACCACCAGACCACAGTGTTTGGAATAGGTCATTTGCTTCTATAGTTGCATCATCTGCTTCATGCCTCAAAGATGTAGTTTTAAAGAACCCTTCTTTGTATAAAGGAGAACCAGTAGTCATTTTTTCCCAAGAGGATATTGAAATGTTGTCCAAACCATTCAAACATACCCTAGTGGGGAAGTTCTCCCATGGCATACCACTAATGGAGGTGATTAGGAAGACTTTCCAAACTTTTTTATCTCAATACAACTTTCACTATTGGCTTGTTAGATTAGAAACACGTACTTATCAGATTGAATCATGAAGAAGACTTTGCTAGACTTTGCATGAGTGAGTCTTGGTACATAGGTAAGAACCCTATGCGAATCTTCAAGTGGTCTCCTGACTTTAGACTAGACATGGAGAGTAGTATTTCTCCCATTTCGATTGCTTTCCCGTAATTCCCATCCATTTTTTCTCTAAGTCGTCACTTTATTCCATTGCTCAACTGGTGGGAACTCCTTTGAGAATGGACAATTCCACCGCTGAAATCTATCGCCCCAGTCTGGTTAGAGTCCGTGTTGAAGTGGATCTATTAAAAGAATTACCCAATAGGGTTTAGATAGGATGCGAAAGTAAGGGATTTTGGCAAGAAATTTCTTATAAAGAATTGCCATTATACTGCACCTACTGTTTCAAAAAGGGCCACAATAAAAGCACATGTTTAATTAAAATGGGCAATAAAGATGTTAATAACCAGTTTCATCAGGTGGACAAAGCTAAAGGCAAAGGCCAAACCAATGATATTGGTTCAAGAAAAATCATCTTGCCCAGAATTATGGGAAAAAAAGATAATCAAAGTCAATGTCAACTTGTTATTCTTTACCTCTGCAATGAGGATCCCAAAGGACCCAATGATACTATTACTATAGACACGATCAAACAAGGATCTGAACCAGCAGGTCTGTATACTGCAACTGTATTTCAAATGATTAATTCGGGTATCGGAGTTCCTGTTCAAGTGGTCGGTGAGAGAACCATCGATTACAATAAGGCGCCAGAATTTATTGAAGCTATTTTTTTTAGGATTAAAAAAATGAAGCTGTTAAGCTCCTCTCTTCTGGTGCAACAGGTTTGAAAACCTCCACTAAATCAGGGACGAGAGTTGACTAAGTAACAAACTTAGAAAAGTGTCCAGATAGAGCCGTAAGCTTTGGGGAAATTGAAAAGGTTCATAGTTCTGAATTAATGAGCAAAGTCAGTCCTCCTTTTTTCGGAGAATAAATAATATCAAGCTGAAAAAATCATTAATTCAGATCATCCTGCTGAAAACGAGAAGTCCGACTTTACAAAGGTAAACCACCCAGTCAACTCAACAATGAATGATATATCATTTCAAAAAATTTGGAAGAAAGCAATCACGTGATGTCAACCAAAGTTGCAGACATGTTAATTAAAGACCCAGAAGTTGTGGACATCTCAGATCAGTCTGCAACTGTGGGAAACCCAATTAAAAAAAAACAAAGCTACATTCAATGCTTAATTCAACGTGATTCCATCGTATTAATAGGAGATGAACTAGTTGTGCGCAATGATCTGTTTGAGACTTTATCGTCTGATGAAGGCTCCAACGGTGATGAAGATATGACTCCCTTAGAGAATATTAAAACAAGTGTCGAGCTACCCCAAGTTAATCCTATTAATGTCCAAATACACGACGACCGCGACATTGATTTATTCGTGGATCTCCCTAAACATGATTCAACATCTGCGGTGGATTCCGAACTCATTTCCAATGATGAATACTCTATTGAGATAAATGATAATTGGAAATTCGTCCGCAAGCGAACGCGTTCAAGAAATCGTAGGCCCTAAATGATTTTTAAATTGGCTATAGATTGTTGTTTTCTTTTTGTCTATTGGATTGTTCGAGTTCGTAAAATTTTCGTAGTTTCTTTAGAGCTTGTAAGAGCCACCTAGGAAAGGCTTTTTCTCCTAATTATTTATAAATAAATTTATTTTCTTGCTAAAAAAAATGTGAAGGACAAATATAACAAGGATAATCCTAAATTATAGGCATTATATAAGAAGCGAAGGAAAAAACAATTCTCAAGGATTATAATGAAGGTTGGCAGAACCATCGTCTTAAACTTATCATAGCTTAGTATCCTCCATTCCCACGTTAGATATGGGCGTTGAGCGCTGTAGAAGGTTATAAGTTTTTCGGTGTTTAAAGGAGGTCATAGAATAATTCTTTATGGATGAAGTAGTTCAATTCTAGAATAGAGGTTCTCGATGAAGCTCTTAGATTTTGACATAGTGGTCATCCATCCGATGATAGGCGTTGTTCCATTGCTATTGCAATTATTGAGATACATAAGAGTAAAAGTCATTTGCAAGAGTCAATAATTCAATAATAAAAAATATTTTCCACACTAAAATTTTAAAATTTTGTTTGAAACAAAAGTGTCTCGCGAAAGAAAATTGTTTTTCGAGATTTTATAACAACGCATGGGTAGAATTAGGTGGAAGAATGAAATCATAGCCATTATCATCGCTTACTTTTTCCATTATGTCATCCATATTTTTCTTCTTGGTTTACTCTAATCTAAGTTTTTAACCTCTTGGGTAATAAAGACCATTTATGGTTATGAATTTAATTTTTTTCAAGATGTGTAAAGAAGGTGTAATTGAAAGAGTTACAAATTTATCATCATGGGCATATTGATGATTTATTCCACATGGAAAAAAAATAAAGTGAGAAACATACCACATGGTAGGATACAACTTCCCTATTTTGACTCACTAGCTTATGTTGAACAACGTAGAATTACAAGTCAGTCAAACCACCATCGTGGAAGCACCAATTAATGAAGATTTACAAGAAGCTCATGGTGGCATGGCTTTCTCTCCTTAGAATAATGGAGTAGTAGATGATATTGAGCATGATATGGGAGATGATGTTGATATGGGAATAGTAAAGTTTGAAGTGAACTTACATGTCAATTGTAAACGAATTTTTTTATGTAATTAATATAAAAAAAATTATATCAAGATTTATTTTGTTAGAGAAAACTAAGTCATCAGTTAGGAATGTTTGAGTATGTACTTAAGCATATGCTTTAAAGACTTCAAGAGGCATTGAAAAGTGACATAAAATTCATACCGTTATTGGGCATCTTCACTTTGGGACCTTGGAAAGTATAATCGTATTAATATATTGATCCCTGGAACCTTAAATGAGCATTTTTACTTTTTCTAGAAGCAAGTTTTCAAAAATAAAAATTTTAAAAAACATTATTTTTCTTTTTGTATGTCGTTTTAATGACATTGAACTTTCATTCTAACAAGGGATTCATTTTCGCTTGAATGAGATTCTTATCTATTTCGAACGAGAATTATTTTTCATTTGAACGAGATTTAAATGGCAACATAATATCCAAACTTTTCTTTTACGATTAGATGCTCGTTCGAGGCTGTATGTAACGAGATTGGAGTAAGTCGTGAGAATGAGATCAGGTGGTTTAATGAAATTCCCTATGTTATTTGAACATGATCCAAAAATCATTCGAACAATAGTAGTTTTTTCCTCGTTTTGTATGTCGTCCTTTTCTAGGATTTTTCACCATAAATGACGGTACTTTTTAGTTTTGGGTGACGGTTTTCACAGATTAAAATTTGTGCCTCTAAACACTATTTTACACCCTGTTTAAGATCTAAGCATTAATGTACTAATCTTGTTCACATGTCTCATATTTCCAGACCCCGTGAATATTTATTTGTCACTAGTTGAGAATTTTAGTACGATGGGCTTCTGTGTTGCTATTTGATGAAGCCTAGTCAGATTGGTGGATATCGAGGCGTGGTTGGATTGCGTTGTGAGTCGTGGATGGATTTCCTATAGTTAATGTGATCAAGGTCAAAGAGAATAGATTTCATTGAGCTTTAAGGGAGTCGAGTTGGTGACTATGTCTGTTTGTCATCTTGTATAAATCTTCATATCACACTGAACTTGTGTAGGCTAAGTTGTTCGAGGTTTTTCCTATTATGGGTTTTCGTCATACATCATGGCGTTGTGTGATTGTTTATTTACTTTTCTTTAGTTGAAGCTTGCATACTCACATAGTAATTCTTAGTCAAGATAAAATTTGGGTAAATATCACACAAATCGAATTTACACCGTGTTGATTTGAAATTCCATTAATTGTGCACTTCGTAGTTGATTAAAAATTAGAATTGTATTAATCGTTAATTCAAGTATCCTTGCACTTACAAGTGGTATTCGAGTAGGTTGCTATATTTTATTGAGTTGATCCTAGATTAGTTTGTGTTTTAGAATTCTTTGATGGATTTTAATCACATGGGTAGTTCCATTTCCTCACCGCCTTGCTTAATGGATCAAATTATCCCTATTGGAAGACCCGAATGATATTTTTCTTAAAATCAATTGATGAAACTATTTGAAACTGTGTGGAAAATGGGTGGTATCGTCCCATGGAAGATAGTTTGCATAAAGGTTATGCCCTATGGATTAAGGCTTAAAAATAATTTTAATTCTAAATTTGTTAATGTTATTTATTATTTTATCACGGTTGAGGAGTTTAGGCGTATAATGACGTACGAGGGTGCAAAAAATGCAAGGAATATTCTAAAATCTAAGCATGAGGGTATGAATACCGTTAAAGTGTCTATGTTGAAAAATATGACAACTAAGTTTGAGATGATTAGAATGGAGGATCATGGGAGGTTTTATGAATTTTATGCTAAACTGTCAGATATTGTGAATTCCTCATTTGACCTAGGTGAACGTATCCCTGAGCCTGAAGTTGTTAGAAAAATCTTAAGGTCCTTGCAGGAAAGATTAATGATAATGTTAGGGTCATTAATTTTATTAGTGGTGTTAACGCTCTTAGATTCCAATAACTTATAGGATAAGAGTTTATCCTTAATACCCATAAAGCGGATAAGTTATATTTTGACAGTGTGTCTGAGTTTGTTCCTGAAGGAATAACTAGGTTTTTAAAAAAGTTAAATAAATTTCTTAATATTAAAGAAGAAAAGAAATCTTATAAAAATCTAAAAACTTTTATAATGATTGTGATAGGAAGAAGAGGGATAACCCTAAGAAAGGGGATGACTGGGACAAGTGTTTTGAATGCAAAGGAAGTGGGCATTATGCTTTTGGGGACTTACTAAACTAAGCAGATAAGGTAAAAAGCCTAAATAATATAATGAAACCCTTAGTGATGGTGAGTTGGAGAAAATGGTTCTCCCATGGAGCGTAACTTTACTCCTTTAATGGTTAGTCACATGAGTGTAAATGAAATATCTTCCCCTTATTGAAGATAATTATACGCATGATGATTCTAAGGTCGTGTGTATTAATTTCTATGTTGGTGAATAGGAAGAAGGACAGGAGACTAATAATGAGGTGGAAAGTAGGATAAACATAGCCCACCATAAATAGTATACAAAATCTTTGAAGTTAGAAAAGGCTATCCTGAAATTAAAGGCTATGTTGAGGGGGGTTAAGAAACAGAGTTCCTTAGTAAATAATGATAAATTGATTGAGGATTTAAAGGCACATAATAAGACTCGTAGGGATAAGCTTGCATACATTAGGGGGGAACGAAATAACCTTCTAGAAATGGTTGAAAATATGAAGAAGGAGACCAGTAATTTTAAAGAGTCTAAATGTTTGTTTGAGTTAAGGATTTTGAAGTTAGAAGATGAATAATAAGACTCAGTGCGTATCAAACTTGACTTGGAAACTAAGTCTGAAAAGTTGGATAAGATGTTAAGGTTTATCCAAATCAAGAATGACAACAAAGGTCTAGGGTACAAGTATTTTAAATCTTCCTCTTCTAAAGCCAAGACCATGTTTGTTAATTGCCTAGAACATTCCTAAAGGTTAACCCGTGTGTAGCCTTACTAGAGTTTATACGTGCACACATTGTGGTAGGAATGGTCACTTCATGAGGTTTTTCCATAATATTAAAAAAAAGTCATATGAAGCCTAATACTAGTGCCAACATGGTTCCCAAAACTCGAGAGTCTCTCGTGCAACATCTATTAGGTTGAGAAAATCTGATTTGGTGGAAAAAATATTAGACATGTTGGTTCTTGCATGCTTTCACATGCTATACCTTTGAACCAATTTATGCTCTATATATGAAATCAAATAACTTAATTGATATATTTGTATAATCACATAAAATGATATATCATAAGATGGGATTTGTTGGTATTTAAAATTTTTATGACCAAATTAGAATTGAAATTGTCCCCTTATTGTGATTTTCTTTTATGACGATTTAATTATAACGTTAAATCTTCTTATTTTAAATAAAAAAATATTATATAAAGCTGTATATTTGAAATTTTGAGACATTTTCAGTGACAGTTTTCTTATGCCTCTAATAAGCAGTAATTGAAATTAAAACTGTAATCTTACTCTTAATTTCATGATTTTTTGTGTCAATCCGAAAACTCCTAATGATCCAAACTCATTATTTTTTGTGATGGGCGCTCTTTTGGCTATTTGAGCAAATTTGTCATATTTGGTAGTAAAGTTGACAATTATTTTTCTCTCCAAATTATTTTTAAATTCCGCTTATTAGAGAGTATTTCAAAAGTTTTTCTTAATACTTTTGTAATGATTACTCAAATTTTTTCATTATTGAAAATTTTTGATTTCTTCTTTTTTATGTGTTTTACTAACTACATTAATTGTCCACCTTATTTGGCTATCATAATATTCATATTATGTGTTGTTTTTGGTATACACCAAATATTATTCCGTATATTATATTTATGATTAAATTTTGACATTAATATTTATATTATGTTAGATTAGGTGTCCATCAAACTGTCATAGTCTATAATTATATATATTAAATTATCGTGTATAAATTTAGTTATCTGAAGGTCCAAATATAATTATAAATGTTAGGTTGTTGATGCGATGATGATATGACTTATTCATTTTAAGATTAACCAAAGGTACAATTACGTTTCTTAAATAAACATTGATGGGTAATTTTTTTAATCAATTTAACCTCAAAGGATTTATATTTTTCAATATAACTAATATTTACGTTAAGTTTAATTAGGTGCTAAAAATTATAAATATTATATCAATGTATATGCTTATTATGTTCAATATGAGTTATGAAATATTAAAATCACGCCTTAATATTTTCATCTCAGTATTTATATCATGATCAAGTTACGATTCCACCAACGTGGTTTAATCTAATAAATAGTAAACATTTTATTTTGTGGATACATTCAAAAACTATGTTTTAATTTCTCGAGAGATTCCAAATATGATTTTGAGTGTTCAGATTATTAATAATTTCACTATGATTAAGGCATTGTGATTTGGTTGCTTCAAAGAGTCTGGTTTCAAGGCAAAGTAAATATTAAGGTAAAATATGCTTGTTTTTCTACCTTTTCAAAACATTAAGCTTATTGAAATCATTATACAATCCATAAAATAATGTAATATTCATATAATGAATAGTTTGGTAGTCACCAAAGTGACTAACTAGAATGGTTGTGAATATTAAATTTAAAAATAAAAGTGATAGTAATAACTCATCATGCTTATATATATAAATATTTTAATGGGGTATATCTGGTTTATTTCGTCAAGCAAGTTTCTCAAAGGAAATTGATTTTGAGTAACTGAAATAATTATTAAGGAATTATGCAATTTAGGTGGTAAAAGTTTATCCTAGATATTACGTCCATCTAAATTACATAATATAGAACCTAATAAAGTCATATATAAATATTCAAAGTTATTATGAAAGAAAGCCCACATTTATACAATATTATTAATTTATGTGTTGTTATCTCATAGCATTAAGGTAGTGAGTTATTTATCCCATTAATGGTCTATTATTTTATTTTTATAAAATTGTATGTTTTATTCGTTTTAATGCATTGAGACTGACTTCTTAGAATGAAGTGAAGAAGATAAGTTTCACCTAAAAGTGCTAAATAGTTATAATTAAGTTTTACATAATGAACCCACTATTATTGACTATATTAGCGTGGGACACGACACTAAAATTTAAAAAAAAATTCATAAACGGATTAAGCATAAAGTTTATATAAAATCTCATGATGTTAGAGACTAAAACATGAGTAGCCATTATGTAACACATATATTTATATGCTATATTATATGAATTATAATGTCTTGTTCAATATGAATGATAATAATTTGTGCTATTTTATAAAACTAAAGTGCTACGAAAAATAGTTCTAATTCAATATGAGGATGCTTACAAGACAAACCATAAAATAAAGCATAAATTCTTAGTTTCCTTTTGTTATGTTATTTTGGAATCATTTCAAAAATCCTCCGATGAAATTTTAAAATATTTATTTAAATTTGGTAATGAATGATTTATCTTGAGTATACAGAAGATTTTCCAGTTTATATGAGAATATACTTTTCTTAATTATGGTACTCTCATTGGTGGTTTGTACAATTACGTTTTTGATAAAACATTTAGAAGGAAAATGATTTTGATCCTGTATCATAATATTGAACTTAAAATACATTTATTAATAAAACTCTTCATTCTTGTGCCACAATTGAATATGAGAATTTTTAAATCTAGACTTACTTTGATGATTTAATAGACTATATTATCTTGAAATTGTTAGTTATGAATCTTCACACTCACGTTTGTGCTCTTAAGGTTTTTCAATTTTAGAACGATTTATATGGACCAAGTGGGAGAATATAGTCCTTGGATAGTGAATCTACATAGATCATGTCATTATAAAAGCACCTACATAGATTATGTCATTATAAAACAACCAGCCAAACGAACCAATATTGATGTCGCCATAAGAGTTATTCACACATATATTTACCAAAAAGGAAAACTATTTGAATATATATGGTTAAAAGTGTATTATATAAATTTTATTTTACCTACACTTTCAATAGGGTACACTAATTACTGCTAAAATAAAATGTTAAATTATTTAAAGAATGATGAAATTAGTTGTAATATCCTGTCCCGATAAATTAACACTACACCAAAAAGGCTGACATGTCACCCTTGACCCGGCCACCCTTGTCACGGTCAAAGACCATGACAAAAAATGCCCATTTCTTTTCAAGGTCTTTGACCGTCACAAGATCATTACAAGAAGTTGTCACAACCTTGTCACGGTCAAAGACCGTGATAACCAACATTAAATGAAAAGACCTAGCCTCTTCATTTTTCTTTCCCTCGTTTCCTTCCCTTATTTATTTCTCTCTCTAAACCTGTGATTCTCTCTCTCTCTCTCTCTCTCTATATATATATATATATATATATATATATATATATATATATATATATATTTCCTTTTTGTGTTTGTGTGTGCATCAGTGTGTGTGTGTGTGTATTAAAAAAATTTATGTATTGAAATTGTGTGTATTGATATTGATATTGAAATTGAAAGTGGTAATGAAATTGTGTGTATTGAAAATGAAATTGGTATTGAAATTTTTACGTATTGAAATTGTGTGTGTATTTTTATAGTATGTAATTGAAATTGGTATTATAAATTGGAATTGGTATTTCAAATTAAAATTGAAATTGAAATTGATTTCATAAATTTAAATTGAAATTAGTATTGTAAATTGAAATTGACATTTGTTATTTGTTATTTGGTATAGTGTGTATTATTTTTGGTATAAAGTGAAAATGGGATTTTGACTACAATATATTAACGAAGACAACAACCTAGGTGTAATAGGTTGGTGACATCGTCACTAGTTCTTGGATAAGGTCGAGGTAGACAAGTAGTGAGGTAACCGTTAATCATAATGATTCATTTACATCGAGGATATGAAAGGTAGGGCGTTGCTCCCAAGGAGGGAAGTGGCTTCCTAAGGAACTACCAATTCATAAATTGTGTTCATATTATGAGAACGAATGGTTGTGATTCGATTCGTCACGGCTAGTGATCGATGCCAAAATATATGGTCAGAAGTGGTACTCGGTGAGAGTTTTGAGAATGAGTGGCATGACTTCAAGTATACGGATTAAGTTCACTCCCATAAGTCGGAATCGAAAGCCTATGGACAAAATTTCTCGGGACAATTATTGTTCCTTTTGACTCTTTTATATTCCTTTCGATTTTGGCAATTTGGAATTAGTATTCTCACCTACGGAGTGACTCAGATTGGTGTCATGTCATAGTACGACGCAATTGATCTCGAGAGAGCGCAGCGGATCGGGTTTGGTGAATGAAACTAGGTAACTGGGTGCGCTCATCTGAGGTATTCTTGTGATTGCATAAGGTTTTGCATAATGGTGGATACGCTTTCGGTCACTCGGTTTGCTCATAGTATCAGTCTGCCTTAGACTAGTGGACTTTTGACTGGACGACTCATTAGTCTGTGGCTCAGGTTGTAAAGAGAGAGATAATGGTTGAGGTTACAGTATAGTGTTGAAATTGAGAAAAACTTAGCAAGCGATATTGCTTTGCCACGGTGAGTTGATTGGAGTTAGACTCTAGTGAGTAGTCAAGGGTGAGACGCCTAAGGTAGTGTTAGGTTCATCATAGTGACGTAGCGGAAGATGTAAACCACGCGTACGGTAATGATTTGATGGCATTATTTCTCCTTGAAGTGAGGGAATATATTAGTGTGGTTCTTGGCAAACTCATGCGAGTTATATATTTAGGATAGCCGGAAAAGTTGTGGAATACAAGATGTACGAACCTAAGCTAGAATTGATTTTTAATGATATCTATACGACGATTGGTTATATCATGATTTGATTTGGGTGAGCGTTGGCAGCTAGAAAGGGTTTTCCCGGAATGGCACCGGTATACCTTGGGTACTAGCATCAGTAGTGTTAGGAATGGTTTGGACTTGATTATAAGACGAGTGGAGACTCAAAGTCGTTATGTAGTGTCATGGTTGATGAGGTGATGAGCATTAGAGCATGTTACAGGCTATATATTTGATGGTTTTAGTATCATGAGTTTCAATGATATTGTCTTGGAGGATTTCTAAGACTTAGAATAGAAGTTGGTGTACGCCATGAATTTTAAGATTGATGGATCGAGTATTTCAAGGACGAAATTCCCCAATGAGGAAAGTTTTTAATATCCCATCCTGATACATTAAATTAAAATTATATATGGATTATATATGAGGGGTGATTTATTGTAATTAGAGAACAATCATGTGTGAAGTTGGAGAAAAAAATAAAAAGAAAAAGAAACAAGGTCGTTCAAATGACATGAAGTTGTCATTCGAACGGCAGTGCAAAGGTCGCGAGAAGCAGGACATCTAACGATGTGCTACTGGTTTACAGTAGCAGGTCGTGAAGGGTCGTGTGATCCACAGATCGAACGACATCAGAAGTCGTTCTAAGAAAATATGTGGTGTCGTTTGAACGACATAGGGGAAGTCGTTCGAACAACCTTAGTCGAATTTTTAGATCTGATTATCCTTGTGCACTGTCCTAATTTGGAGTGTTGATTTTGTGTGCTATCAAGCCCGGATCATCTCTGGAAGGGTAAAACGAGTATTTGGAGATTCGGGAAGGTTTTATTAAGGGCATGTTTGGTGTATTGGGTTATTTGTGTGTTGGGAGATAATAGAAGAAGGAGAGAAAGAGGGAGGTGGGTGGTCTTCCACCTCCACCTACCATCATTCCACTGCCAAACCACCACTCTCCCACCATTTTTATGGTGTGTTCAACCTAAAAATACCCATTCCCACCTTTGACAAAGGAGAGCTACAGATTTTTGGGGTGATTTTGGGAGTTTTTGGAGATGAAGATGGAGCTTTCATAGAGTGTGTGAAGTGAATTTTAAAGGAGTTCTTAGTTTGGAGCACACTTTGGAGCTTTGAGGATGCACTTGGTAACCCTATGAGTCCACCTTTGAAGGTGGAGATTGCTCCTACTACACCAACACCACCATTGAAGCCATTAGAGGTGGAAAAACCTTACTCTTAGTGTCAATTATCATTTTACATTTGTTCTTGCAATTAGACTATTGGGTAGGGTGCATTTTGTTAAATGATAAAAAATAGATGTGTAGAAAATAGTAAATATTTTTATGGAATAAAAATGTCAGAAAACGATATTTTGTTGAAAATGGTGAATAAGTAATTATTTCAAAGTTTTGAAATAGTAAAAGTGGGTGTTTATGAAAATGGTGCACTTTCTAGAAATATTGATGAAAAATATTTTACAAAATAAAATGTTGGTAAATGAAGTGATGTTGTTGGAAAATTGGTGGAATAATAATAATATTTAAATGTTCTCGTGAATATGAAGATTTTGTAAAAAATAAACATTTGTTGAGGTTGAAGAAATATAAATGTCTTCTTGCCTATAAAATGTATTTTTGCAAGTATAATGACTTCTGATAAGCACCAAAAAGTGTACATTTTATACCCTGAATAAACGATTTTTAATTGCTAATTCTCGACAAAATTGTCTTATGTGCTTAAATATTTATCTTGTAGGCCAAATATCTGTTTGCAAAGTTCGACGCTTATTTTAAGGTAAATGCGCATCATATGGAGCTAATTCCCTTGTCCCATACCTGGCCTAAGCCAAACCCGAGCTTATGCCTACCCCGAACCCCATGTGTGTTTAGTTTGTGCTTTTTAAATTTTTTTTAGATTTTTAGTTTGAGCTTTTTAAATTTTTTTTAGATTTTTAGTTTGAGTCGTTTTTATTTTTAGGATTTATTTTAAATTTATTTAGAGTTTCTAGAATTTATTTTCTAGTTCTTTTTATTTTTATTAGTTTTAATTTTAGTCTTTATTTTTAGTTTTGCTAGATTTTATATTTTTAGGACTTTAGATTTTATTTTTACTTCTTTTGTAGTTTTTATTATTTGAGTTTTATTTTTAATAGATTTTATTTATTTATAAAGGATTTATTTTAGTGCGTCGAGTATTTATTTTCCTTTACTTTTTTTTTTGTTTTTAGTTTGTAGTCAGTTTATTATTATTTTTGTTTGGTTTGGTTTTATTTTATTTTATTAGTTTTTATTTGAGTCGTGTTTAGTTTTTAGAGTTTGTATTGTGTGTCGTGTTATTTTTTTTTTAGTTTTTGTAGAGAGTTTTATTTTATTTTAGTTTTTATTTTTATTTTTATTTTACTTGTATTTATTTTATTAAATTTACTTTTATTATTTTATTTTTTTAGGACATAAATTAAACACACACCACATAACACCCACCTATCCTACACTCACTTACACCCAAACAATAACTCACACACACCACCGTTACCATACACCTCACCCACACCCAATCCCCCCTAATCCATCTTCTTCCCCTCACATTCTCTCTCTCTCCTGATTAACCACCATTTCTCCCAAACTCACAAACTCATCTTCTTCATTACCACCTAAACTCACCTCCATCACCATCATCTTCCAACAC
This sequence comes from Sambucus nigra, assembly GCA_949130495.1. Classification (NCBI taxonomy): domain Eukaryota; kingdom Viridiplantae; phylum Streptophyta; class Magnoliopsida; order Dipsacales; family Adoxaceae; genus Sambucus; species Sambucus nigra. Next base: position 104,349,569 of record OX422224.1, read on the forward strand.
GCACACCCATTTCACCACCCTCTAACCTCACTCAAACTCACCAACTCGAAACCCACGGACCCACTCCCTGTTACCAAATCCAAAACCGTGAACCTCCATGCCAAACCGCAACTACCCAAACTCCGGCCTGCCGAGCCCTTACCCGCGACCCTATATCAGCCATTCTAGCCCAACCCATAAAAGCCCATGGCATCAACCCGCCACATGAACTTTTATATATGGGGGGGAACTTTTATAAATATAAAAACGTATACCAAGTCTTTTCATGTAGAGTGGGAAACTTTATATATGAACTTTGTAATATATGGAGTTTAAAACAGATTTTTAATTAAAAAAATAGGTCTTTAAATAAAAAATAGGTATTTTAATTTAAAAAAAAAATTTAATTAACATAATAAGGCCCGATCGGGCGGGCCTGGGTAAAGAGCTTTCAAATCTGGACGGGCTTGGGATTACATAATAAGGCCCGATCTGGCCCGAGCGGGCTTGGAATAACACTTAATTTTATAAGCCTGGCCCGAGCCAGACCGGGCCTGCCCAGGCCCGGCCCACGGCCACCCCTGCCACACGTGTTAAAAACCCTTTTTTCCCTTATTTACCCAACTTACCCTCATGACCCAAGCCAAATAAAAAAGAACCCAACTTATCTTCTGCCAAAATCCAAAGCCAAACAAAACCCAACTACAAAAACTAAACACACAGCTCCTACCTGACACATCTGCCCAAATCTTTCCCAATCCAGCAAAAATCAAATATCACAAGACCCAAGCATCTGCCAACTTTCCATAAATAAAAATCACATGTCTCATCCAAGAAGTCCCTCTTCATTTTAAAAGAAGGAAAAGTAGACTAAAAAATTCAGACAGTGCAATGCAAAGGAAGTAGTTTAGTTTTTTGAGCTCCATTTTTTCAGCTCATTTTTATGTAATTTTTAGGAGTAGTGTAACTTGTAATAGTTTTTATTTCTACTTTTATAATTTTTTTTATATAGTGACTTGAGTGTGAGGGAGAATATTTTGTGAGATACAAATTGTGAGTTGAGTGATATTTTTTGGAGTGTTGCAAAATTCAGATTTGTGAGTTACTATTCATGTCAAGTTTGGAAAGTTAATATCAAACTCAAGGAGACTTGGTTTATTTATTTTCTTTCTCACTCTATTTTATTTTGTATGCTTCATATTATGTCTTTATTACATTTTATATGTAATAATACCAAAATGAGAGGCTAAATACCCCATTCAAGGGGTGAGATGGAACCCTTAACTTAGTTATTTTTAAGGTTCTAAAAAATGTGGGCATGATCGAGGCGTGGAAGCCAAGCCTTAAGCCTTAGAATCCTAAGCGGGCCTTAGGCGTAAAAAGGAGTGAAAAGGCGTTTAGCCTTCTTAATATATTTTAATATTTTTAACCATAACAAGGCTATTAAAATATTAAAATTGTACATATCATAAAAATATGTCTGAATATTTGCAAATAAAAATACTATTTGATTATTTTGGATGAGATAATGGTCCGGTTTGTAAAAAAAATCTTTAAAAGGCAATAGTGTTTCACTAAAGCATTATTTTTTTTAGAAAAAAGTGCACCTCAATGGTTTTACGAAGAATAAGGCATAAAAAGCTTAAGGCGGGGGGTTTCTCCCAAGCGTCAAGCCTAGGGAGTTTTTTTTTAGAACAATGGTTATTTTTATTTTTCGTTTGTTTATTTATTATGCCCCTTTGAATATTAATATTAAAATTTTATAATTTATATTTACGCCTCGAGAGAGGGTGAATTATTTTCGAGAGAAAATAAAAATTCAGATTATAATATTTATTTATTAATTAAACTGGAGATAGGCAATTTTGAATGATGTTGTAGTTTGAATTTCACTACTCTAAAACTTATTTTTTTTAATGATTTAAAATGCTTTTAATGAATTTTTCGTAGCGGGTGATTTATTAGAAAATGTTTAAATCTAATTTTTGTGAGTATGTAAATTTTGAATATTAATCTTCTAAAAAGACTATATGTAAATTTACATTTGCAACGAGAGCTGATTTGTTAATTTATATATGTTTTGGGGTATTTCAAATAGACAAACTAATTAATGAAAATAAATAGGTTAAGTGGTGAAGTTTAATCCCTTGAATTATCTCATAATTATTTTCTCCTCATATTTAGCTCACTTTATTGTTTCCTTTATTTATTAGTGTAGTTTTAATTTTAGTTCATAATTAGTAGTTTAAATATCCCTTCATATTGTTTTAAAAATCATACTTGTTTTCACTTTGCTCTTGTCCACATTAGAGAGTGCGGATTGACCCCTTACTTGACAATATTCATTTTTAGTGTGTTTGTGGGTACCGAAAGGGATTTTTGATTGATCGTCTTTACTCTACAACGGCATATACACAAAAGGCGAAATATCAACTTCCCATGATGAAAAATATGTTTAAACCATTTAATAGTATTTGGGGGTTTAAACAAGAAATAAGAAAAGTTAAAAGTTTAGTCTTCAAAGCGTGTGAAATTGGAACTAAAAGATATGATGGGTATGAGATTAAAAGACTACATGTAAAATAAAAGAAATGATAATTTTCTTATAAAAGTAGTCTTAACTGTAAATGAAATTCTTGAATGAAGAAAGTAAAGAAATGTGGGGTTTGGAAAGATGTGATAAAAGTATTCATTAAGTTTTAATGGGTAAACATGGAAAAGTTAGTAATGTTTTAAAGGATTAACACTTATGGAATTAAAAAGGGATTAAAGGTGTAAAAGTGTTTCTAATTAAGTATAATAATACTACAAGGTTGAAAAGAGTATTAATGTGTTAAAATATTTAAGAAACTAGTGTGAATAACTTAATAGTGTTTTTGAGAAATTAACACTTGTGCAAATGGAGTAAAATGCAATTTTGAAAACAAAATGGGAAAAGTAGTAATTTACTTAAAGTAGAACATTTTTATGAAATAAAAATGTTGAAAAGGTGTTACACAGAGTGGTTCTAAGAGAGTATGATTGTTTGGAATAAAAATCAAGGCTAAAGTGTAAAGGGGGTGAAATGGTAAGATTTCAAAGTGTAACACAAGTGGGGCGGTAAAGTCCCGAGTTTTGGCTTTAGCCAGATAAAAAGGATAAGTGTAATAATGTGGAAATTTGTAATTTGTTTAAACACATTAAAAGGAAACTCGGACGACACCAGGCTATAGCAAGAAGGGCTGTCCGAAGCCTTTGGGTGAAAAGCCCTAAACACTGGCCAAAGCATATGGTGCGCATAGCCGGCTGTGTGGAGCCCGTGGAAGTATGCAGTATAGGAATATTTTAAGAAAAGTTGAAAGAAATTTGGAACATATCAAGAAATAGGTTGCATGGTAAAATGTATTAATACAACCTAACTTGAATGAATGTAATAAATGTTTCGGTAAAGGTTAAAATGGACAAGTGAATGTATTATTGAATAATGTCCATAAATGAAGGAAAATGGTAAAGTAAGTGGGTAAATGGGTGATTAAGCAACCTAATCGGTTAAACCCATAATTAACACAAGAATATGTTGTAAAAAGGTTTTCAAAGATTAAAGGAGTACTTTCTAACATGGTGAATGCGTGTGTTGAAATGGTAATTTTCACGGAGAATACTAAAATGTATTGAAATTAATAAAAAGGTTAATTACGATAAAGGAATGTGTTTGGATAAAATAAATGTAATGGTTTCAAGTGTTGAAACGAGTGTGTTAAATAAAGCAAAAATGTTGAGTATGAATAATGGAAGCCTTTTACAAGATTAAGGTAAATTAATCTGGACAAGTAAGGTTTTCGAAAGTAAAACGGTTCATGCACTAGAACATGTATTTTTAAATGTGTGTGTGTGTATATATATATATACACACACACACACACACACACTAGGATATGCCCGTGCCTGAAGGCACGATGCAAATTTTTGAAAGTGTACATAATTGATCGGACCATACATCGTATTTAGTTCGCAATAAATAAACAATTTAAAAAATATATTGTACGAACCTATTAGTTTAAAAAATGAAAAAATTTTGAATGTTTTTTTACATACATACATACATACATTGTGGTACGAACTTGTGTAAAAAAAATTTACTACACATAATTATAAACAATTTTAAAAAATTGGGGAATTTTTATATACTCGTACTTTGGAAGTGACGAATAAAAGTTGCAAATAAATTGGGGTCTTAAACTTTGATGTCCTTCTTTATATAGTTGGAATAGAGGTCACAAAAGATACCTAGTATATAAAGTTTTTGAGAGATGAACCATGATTGTGGAATCAATCATCGTAATTATTTACGGCAACGCGGTAACACCAAGCGGTATTGAGGAAGTGTTGTTAATATGAGTTTGGTAACTGTAGAATGGGCGTAAAAAACCGGAGTCATCCTTATTAGATATGGAAAATAAAATGTAGTACAATGTGTCTTCCATATCTAATTAAGATGACTCCAGTTTTTTGCAAATATTTAATGGAGAAACCACTACAAAATATTTAATAGACGCCACTTCAAAATACTTCATAGACACCACTTAATGGAGAGACCACTCCAAAATACTTAATTGAGTCCAGTTTTTTGCAAGACATAGGAGTGCATTGAATGCACTCATACGCAAATACTTAATGGAGAGAGCACTCCAAAATTATTAATTGAACTCATTCTCCTTGTAAGAATGCTACAAATAGAGTGAATTCCCAAAAAATTAAAATGTGACATGTAATTACCCGAGTTATGTGCCGTTAGAATTATGTCTTGTGCAAAAAAATACCTGAGAAATGAACAAAATAATTATGGAAAAAATAAGTATGCACAAAATATGCAAAAAGGTAAAACACATTTAGGTGTTCACCTTTGAGGAATGTTTAATTTACCATACCAATGTCAACCCCACATATAATATATGAATTTTCATTTTTAACTTCATAATAGCCCTTGAACCATTTCTAGGGAAAGTAGCATCACAATTGAAATCAAATGGTAAAAATGAATGACTAATGACCCTAAAAACCATCCCAACAAATGGTAAAAAGTAATAATATAAGATGAATGCTTAAATGCTACTTCTAAAAAAATGCAAATCAAATTTTCCTTCTAATGGATATTGTATGACTTTTAAGAAAAAAACTTACCAATGTCAAATGCATAATATCAAATGCACAGTGAATTATCAAATGCATAATTCAGTCTAAATTTCCAAGCTTATATTCCCAACTAAGAAGCCACAACTAAAATCAAATTAAAGTTTCATGTGTTCCCTATATATGACACACACATAAGACTATTACATAATTCGGAAAGTCCTCACCAAAGAGAAGATCATTACCGATTACATAAAATATGAATTAGACACCCAAAACAAAGTATTGTACCATTCAAATCCCAAACCAACCAAAAAATGACCATTTTTGATAAAGTAAATATCAGATTGCATAAGCAACATAAACATCTGCACAATCTCTAAGCCAAAACAACTGGATAATCAATCTAAGCCTATCAATGCCTTCAACAAAATCTAAGTTAAGATGATGTAATTCAGACACTAAATGCTAGTCCTATTTACCACTAAATGTAAGGTGCGAGATTATATACAGTTGATATTAACCATATAACTACCCATGGGAACCAAAATAATTATAGGATCTTCCAGCAATAAAGATAATCGAGAAAGCAAATAACACATGAATGGTCAATCAAGATGTAGAGAAATAAATTTTATTTCACAAACAACTGGGAATAAATAGTCCATGTCAAAACTAATATTATAATAAATAAAAAAATTTAATCAAACAACTTAGTAGCTTATAATCCTGTAAAAAGAAAAAGAAAAAAAAAATCAGTATAGCTATACACCACAGTTCACTGAAATCACATCTCTGTTCTAGATAAAATACAAAAAAAAATCAATGAAATGCGACGGTTCAGTCCAAAAAACAAAGAGAGCGGAGAAACATATATCAAGCATGTACACACAGAGGTGTCGATCCATTAGAAACATGAAATATTCAGCATGTCACTTACAAAAAGTAATGAAAAAACAAATGATCTCTGTGTAGGTGGGGGGTCGAGGGCCATACAGATCATAGAACGGAGGGTACTTGTATCTTTTAGTCCTGGCATTAGGATCTTTGCGCACAAAATCGGGTTGAAAAGATCAAGATTGCAAAGGTCCTGTTATTTTCGAAAGAAAGGGCTGAGCCGCTCCAGAATTTCTAAAGAAAGAGATTATGCAAATAGTAACCTGATTGAACAACAACGTTAGTCAGTAAAGAAAGAGAAACACATATTCCTAAAATATTAGAAATCCCAAAATATAAGAAATTAATGCAACCTACACTGTCAAAAAGATACAAATTGCAATAATAAGAGACAAATTTTAAGGCATGTTTTTTTTTCATTTTAATATGTAGATTTAAAGAGTAAAAGGAAGAAATTTTGAGTAATCTGAGATTATGTATAGTATTGGTTTGATACCAAGAAAAGAAATGACAATGAGATTAGTGAAAGAAAAATAATGATTTGGTATTTATATATGCAAGTCCCCATGCTACACATCTGGAATTTTGTCATATGATTATCAAGTGCTCAGTAACAAATTATCATTCTTAAACACCGGTCTAATGGCTTGGTTTATGCTTTCCCCTAATCTCGTCTATTTTCTGCAGGGATGTAAGCCTGTGGAGCGCATGGATTTTGTCGGTGGATCTGCATCTGCGAGTCCATGCTCATCTTACCAACCAAGCCATTATGTTTCCTACAACCCAAGCCCTATTACCTCCTCCTTCCCAAGCCCACGCTCGTCCTCATATGCTGATAATCTGAATGCAAACCCCAAGTTATTCCATCTCTGAAACATCCTCATCAACCTCCTCCCCCAATCTGCCCCATCTCTACATACATACTGGTGCAGTTACAATGGAACTAATCTGCAACGACAGTAACCAAAATTTCATTAAAGTGGGTCACGGTTACAATAACGCTCTGGTGCATCAAACTCATAATATATGGGATGGTAATGTCAAAACAGTGGGTCCGAACCATGAAGATACTCAGGGGATTGTAATCAACTAACTTAAGAAAATAATCGCCACATAATAATGTCCCATCAGAGTCAAATGCCATTACATTACGGTACCATCACGGTCAAATACAATTACATTATGGTCCCATCGCGATCATAAAACAATCAAATACAATTACATTACGCTCCCATCACGGTCACATAACAGTCATATAATAGTGACCCATCACACAAGAGTCACAACAATGTGGTTTTTAGTTAAACAATAAAAAATAGATGTGAAAAACTATTAGTGATGAAATCAACACCTAATAGAGTGATAAGCAAGAACAAATTATAAAGTGTAGAAAATTTACACGTGTGAGTAAAAGAATAGGAATCTTCACACTATGTGGCTGTGACAATAATCGACGACAATGATCAATGGCGATGACAAAGTTCATTTCATAATTCATCTAGAAAAAAAGAGAAAAGAGGAAAAACATGCATGTATAGACAATTATCTATAACTGAGTATTGTTAATATGCTATAATTTAGACACAATGTATAGTTTGGAACCTTAAGCATAAATATAACTGAGTAGTGTTCCATATGCTATAACTGAGTAGTAGCAAAAACAGTTTGGGATCGGATATATGTTATCAGTTCAGATTAGATATATGTTATCAGATCAGATTATATCAGAAGTGTATTCTTACAATACATAATATGAATCTCAATGTTGTACTTAAAAACAACGAAAAAGAAATAATAGATACCATTTTAGTATAACTCAAACTCTAATGGTGTATCTTTAGAGGAATAAGATGCACACCTCTTTACCTGTGATTGCAACCCTCACCATGCCACGACCAGCAAGTGACCCGCTACGATCAGTCTCATGTCACCATTTCGATGAATCCCAAATCCCTCATAATAAGTCTTGTTGCCACTTTGACCATTGGAGAAACTAAAATCCAAGAGAAAAAATACAATTAGTCTAGACCTTAAAAAATAATAAATCAAATGAATTATGAATTAAAATCATATGATATGTGAATCTTGAAGGTTCGTCGCTTGAAAGAGAATCTTTTAGATGATATGATTGATTGTAGTAGAGCATGGAACACCTCTGTAGCAAATGCCTCTAAAGCATTGGTGTAAAGAGAACTGTAAGGTGAATAGTTTTTTTTAAACAATAAATCTACAAATCCTATTATTGAGAAGATATCAGATCCGTTATGTGAACTTATGTATCATTCATTTTCATACGATTACACCGACGAATGAAGATAAAATGCCTTTCTCAAATAAATAGCATACACATCTGCATCAAATAAAGGAAGCAAACCTTACAACTTATCCAATATAGAGACAACATATAAACACGAACCACAGCAAGTGGTACAAAGGACAACACCTTTGGTTCGGTAATCAGGGCACCCGAGATTATCTCCAGTGCTCTTTCCAACCTAGGATAAACGAATTGGATCCTCAATAATCTCCTCCGTTACAGGCTTATCGAAACAAAAGAGGGATTCAAGATCGCTTCTTCGTCCATTCACATCTCTTACTGTACTTGTTATAACCGGGTGCGAACAGGCTGTAGGATAAATGAAATCCAATTCTTTCAATTAGTACATATAGAAATTAACCCCACATAAGACTTTCGGATTGACCATTTTTTTCCCGTGTCGTTATTGATTTCGTCAAACACGATGCATAAGAATGACATGATTTGAACCACAAAGAAAAAAGTATACAAATCAAAAAGAGAGAGATCTAACAGCGAGTGAACAGATGTGAAAAATCAAAAAGTATACCTTGGGTCAGAAATAAATAATTTTTTCATGTTCTCAAGCTCACGGACATACCAGATCTTTTCTTCCCTATAAAAATACATAACTCACATGTTCGTTGATAGACATTTGTAGTCCAAGAATTTGAATCCAGAAAAAAAACTCAAAAGGTCTATATATTTTGTTGATAGAGCATGTAGTGTCGAACGTAATCACATTACCGAAAAGCACATAAATAGTAAGCATCTTTTCATCTGCTCAAAATATTTTAGTTATCTCCTTACAACTATCTAATTGTACTGAATAATAGAACGATGGATCCTCACAACTATCTAATTGGAAATACCTCAGTAGGCTCCCTGACTCTCCATATTCCAAGTCTCTCTGTGAACAACCACTTATATGAAACACAAACTATCCTTCTGGGCACCAGTGGCTGTCCAAATTTCTTTAATCCACTCCTCTTCACAATGCACCTAAAACGGTTAAATCAATACATGGTTTCACCATCAATAATTTTCCATTTCACATAATATGGCCTATTGCAAATTTCATTAATTCGGTGTGGATCACATCAATTAATCCGGTGTAGTCCCAGTTCTTGATAACATTGTTGGGCCCATCGTTGTATTATCGACACATCTTATGCAGTAACCTACCAAGTGAGGTTTTAAAATATATTAGAAAAATTGAGGTTTGGCAAATAATTGTTCCAATTGAATTAATTGAAATACTCTCCCACCCGCTTGTCTACCCATAAACGCGTAGGTTTGTATCGGCGCAATTTCGTAATCATTTGCCAACTTAACCTTAATTGCGTGAGCATGAATTAAAACCAACACCCTCATACACGTTTATTACAAGATGAAAAAGAACACCCTTACTCACACACCTCTCTTTTATAGATGAGGTCCAATATTAGATTTTATCTATTAATGACAACTCACAACACATTGAATCAACAGTACCCCTTCACAACAACAGAGCATTGAGATAAATAAACCGAAGTCATTTTCTTTAATTCGTACAAACTAAGTTTGATACACAATAAAAAGATATACATTTACATGTAGGTCTAGCTTTATATGTATCCACCCTGGAAGAACACATGTATGAACCAAATATACATTAAAATATATGAACATTCAATTTCAGATATACATTTATATATCACGCATGCTATTTCTTCCTAATTTCAAATGTTCAAAATTATGTATAATACTCCAGTTTTCAACATTCAAATTTTTTAAAATGTGTCTTACCATTTGCTAAATGTACATGCATTTGAGCATTTTGTCGAACACCTACTATGGAGCTGGTCATAAACACCCAAAATGGTCATAAGCACCTTTAAAAGAAAACACCCAAAATGTGTGAAATGATAACTGCAAATTCTTTAAACATAAAAAAGAAGAAAAATAATCATCACACATATGTACACAAATATATTCACCACACACACTTACCTAAGGTCGAGAATCAAGATTCACTCGGAGAATCAACAAATTCGAGAGATAGATAAAGAAAAAACGGAGGTCGAGTTGGTTGAGAGGAGGTGGAGTGGAAAATCGAAAATGACTGAGAGGGAAATGATAGGGTTTCGTTTGGGGCTTGGAAGAAATCGAGAGTTTGGGGAAGTGAATCGGAGAGAGAAAACATCCACTTTTTGATGTATTACTAATGTACCCTTTGTTTTTTAATCACAATGAAATTTCAGAAAGAAAAATGAGGGGGAAAGTAAATTTTAGTTGGTTAAAACTATAAATGTAATATAAATTAAAAAATCAGGTGTGGTGAGTTGTAGAGCTTATGGTGTGAATTCTAATCTCACCCTCCACTTAGTGCCTTGTTGGCTTCGATCTGAACCGTGAAGTGTCTTTCCATCTTATGAATAGTGAAAACACCATTGTAACTTATTATATATATATATATATATATATGTTATTGCATGCATGTGGTTGTAGCGTGTGAGTTTCCTTTCTTCCGTTCATTTCTATATTGCCTTGTATATTCCCACTGGACATAGGCTCACATCCTCGCTTTATTACGGTAGGTTTGGGGTGGTTTCTTATTTTGAGGGCATTATACAAGTAAGTATATTTTATACATATTTATGTTAGTTGCCCAGTTTACTTGGACTCTGGGGTGCTCTCCATGGGTCCCACACATAGTTTATCTTAAAACTGGAATCGCATGCTAAACAAGTGAAACATTAGCAACGCTACATAGGTTTTTCCATTACGCTTCACAATTAACACTTGGGTCAGTTCGGGTTGACCCATGGGTAACTCATAAATTCGGGTCGGGGCATTAAAAATGGTATCATAGCTCTTGGTTCAAGGTTCCTTTTGGGAGTGACGTGGTGAGGTCGGTATTGGATCTTTTGACGTCGGCATTGGGTAGGGTCGGTCATTCTAGTTTGATGATGGTTTGGTTCATGTTCTCGATGGTAAAATCAAAGAGGTTTGCACAATAAGTAAGTTAGTTCCAAGTGGAACTCGACCAAGTTAATGGTTATTAATCTCTTTCGCGCTTATGATTATAATTATAGTAATTTATGGGTGTCCATGCAAGTCTATAGTGGTGACACCATGGTTGTTAGTGTGAGGTGCATCTGTTGAATTTTGATAATATATAATCATTAGAGATGTCGATAGAATGAAATGACACCCGTTGAATAAGTGGCACACGTCGCATGTAGACAACAATAGAGGTTGATGAGTAAGGTGTCTCAACTAGACACAAATAATTGGTGATTCAAAGGTATATATTCCTTAGGTACGACGCTTAGGGGTAGTGTTGATGCAAAAAACTAGAATATATCTAATTCTTGAATCATAGATAAATATGAGTAAGTAAAAGAGACAAAAAGGTTTTTAAATTGGTTCGGCTATGGGGAAAAGCCTACGTCCATTATGCTTCTTATTGCCTTGTGTTTGCCTTTCAATAACTGGCCCTTGATGAAGGGATTACAACGTATTTATAACCCCGTAGGGAGACTAATAGATGGATTGTTAACGGATGTAATGCCATTATAAAGTAGGCATTCACATCAGTACATAATATCCATAATGTTTCTTGCTTTTGGCGTCTTGCTGATACTGTTGGTCGGGATTCCAGGTATTGGTCAGACTTCTTGTATGCTGGTTGGCATTCTAGGCCTTGGTCAATGGTTATGCCTTGGTGACTAGGATTATTGTCATAGTGGATGACACATGTCTATTATTGATTGATCCACGTAAGTGGATAATTTTTTGTATCAATAGAAGCCCCCAATGTTCCATGCTTGATTTGTGATTGAAAGTATGGAGCGTTTAGTTCTGATAATAGCTGGGGCTATATTTATGATGCGTGGTTGGTTACCAACTTTCCACACTTGTAAAATTATTAGCTTTGCTGATAGCGTGTACTGTTGATGGCATTTTTGTAAATATCCAGAATTATTATGAATTGTCTCAGGGAAAATACGTCTTTTTCTGCTTAGCCGCTAAAATTTTAATCATTGTTTCACTTTAATCATTATGTTCACTGATATGCCCAAGCTGCACCCTCTTACTTAGAGTAATCAACCTCAGCCAATGTTGTAGCTGAGGTGACCAGATGCCTAAGATAACCATTAGTAAAATCGGCTCTTAGAAGCTCGGCCACAACCGACATTGCTTCTACAACATACATCAACCTTGGTTAGGCATCAACCGAGGTCGACAAGGACTAACATGTTCAACCCTCCTTCCCCACCATCATCGGCCCCGATCGACGTTGCAGTCATCATCCGAGATCAGTAGTGAAAAGGGATCAGTCATCTGGCAACATCGTCATCGGCCCAAGCCGAGGTTACACCTACTCAATCCTAACCTCGGCTAGCTACATGACCATAGTCATCAAATATAGCCTCGGATAAAGGAACGGTCGGTCTTCACCAACCTCGTACTCTTCCAGGCCGAGGTTACACCAATCAAAGAACTCCGAGCATCTACAAGAACATATATGGTTCGAAAGACGTGGACAAGTCTGTTATAACCAAATCATTCCCTCCACGTGAGGGAATATTTCGTCATCATTCTCTACATGTGACAGTGACAGATGTCTTCATTAGATTAGATGGATCATCGTACACATGCTCATTACATGCTTGGGGGGTACATTACACCCCCCAAACACTATATATACTTATATTGTCCTACCTTGTGGGGGATCGAAAAATATAAACCTTAGCTAAAACTCTGTTGCATTTACAGTAGAGAGAGAAAGAGGAGTGATTGTATTACTAAGGCCATTAGAGCCTCATTTGATAGTGATATTTACACTCACTTGCACAGTGGATGTAGGCAATTGTCGAACCACTTATATTGTTGTGTTCATCCCCTTCTCCACATCTCCTACTATATATATACTCTTGTGCTGCCATTGTTATCTCTTGTTTGAGCTTGTTAACACCTTATCTGGTGGTGCTATTTCCAACATCATCATTTTGACGCCGTCTGTGGGAACAAGAAGATTCATCTCTTCCTTTCCTAGCTTAACCTCACCGGAGACTCTAGTGGTGAACCAGGTCTCACCCTTCGTATGAAGCTGTTTCACCATTAAAAGAGGTCCTTTAAGGTATTTAAGCTTTCTCATATTTTCATCACAATCTCTTTAGACCTAACATATGGCACCGGATTTACCACCACCTCCTCCACCATCTGGCGTTGGAGGATCCAATTTCAGCCAAGCACCACCCTAGTCCGAGATGGCTGAGGTGGTAGCAGCCTTGAGGTCGTTGGCTACAATGCAACAAGCAATGAAGGAGAAGTTTGCCCAGCTAAGCTAAAATCTGATGAGGCCACCAGGGATCTCACCAGAAATGATTACTCCGATGGCTTCTCAACCACATCCAGAGGCCAGGGGACCACCCCAGGCACCATGAATGGACCAACCTACACCTCAGTGGAGGATGGACATTGCTGACCCTAGGAATTTGTGTCTGGGGAGACAAGAAAACCCTTGCCCTGAGGATAAGTACGATGATATCAAAGCAGATGATGCTCCAGCAGACTGTTGGAAGCCATATGATTTTTCAGACAACACGGTACGACCTCTATAGCAGAGCCAAGGTTGTGGAGAAAGAAGGGCCGAGGTTGGTGATGCCCAACCTAAAGGATCAACTTTTGATCTCTTGAGTAGAGGTTCGACCTTTGAAAGGCTCAACCCAGTTAATGATCTGGGGCAGAGGTTATCCAGGTCGAGAAGTGCAGCTGGCTCTCAGAGGGGAGATGGTGAACATCGGCCTCGCCATGGCCGACGCCTACATGGCCGAGAATGTGGCCAAGAGGTCAACAGTTGACGTTATGCTGCAGATGGGGAACCCTCAGTCCACCCTTTGGAGGTGGATGGGGACAAACTCGGCCAGGCTGACGTTGCTAAACCCTGGAATGACTCCATCCAACGGCTGGAAGAGAAGATAGGGAACCTAATCAAAAGTCGAGACCCACTACAAAGGGGGTTCTCAGAGGGCTCCTCATTTGTGGAAAGGATAGTGAACTTCCCAACCCCTGCCAAATTCAAGCCACCTATGGTGTCTCCCAAGTATGATGGAAGTACCAACCCGATACATCATATTGAGATGTACCAATCTGCAACAAACATTTATTCAATCCCTGATGAGATGAGGTGCCGAGATTTTTCAAGCACTTTAACGGGAGATGCACACATTTGATTCACTTCCCTTCCTAAAAATTTTGCGGAGAACTTTAAAGGTTTGGCTGAGCGGTTCATACACAACTTCTGTTTTAGGGTAAGTGATAACTTTGCTTTTTGTATGTCATTTTTGAAAGCCAAGTTAGTCAAAACCTCAAATACCTACAAAATAATATCAACTCAAGTGTAGCGGTAAGTAAGAGTATCAATCCACTTCCAAGGGGTTAAAGTAAAGGGAACACAATTGTAATTCACTTTTTTATTTTTTTTTTAGCTTTTCAAATATTAAAACAATTGGGTGAGGTAAGGATTTAGAATTTAAACTAAACTAAATAAAAGAGGGTAATCAAACTAAAAGTAAAATGTGAAAAATATAAACAAGTGTGTGGAGTGCAACTAAATGAGAGAAAATATTCAAGGGACGAAAAATCTACCCTTAATTCACACAAATTTATCTAACTTGCACGATTTTAATTTCATCAATTTCCAAAATATTCATTTAATTCAAAAGCTAATTCTCATTACACTAATGAATTAATTGAATATTATTTTAGAAAAGTAAGTTTAATCCCCACAAGCACTACTCTAAATGAATTAAAATCAATTAAATGAATCACCCACTAGGATCGATTCACCAAACTAATTTTAATTAGACAAAGTATATTCAATCCCTGACGAGCTCAAGTTTCTTTGGGGCCTTCATAAAAAAATTGGTGAAAAGCATATTAAGTCGTCATCATACTTGCTGAAATACAGAAATTATGTCACCTCCTTTATTACCCGACCTTCTATTGTTGCTCTTACCATTGTGCTTGACTTAGACCAGGACCTAGTGTCCACTTCATCAGGCATTGGTGAACTTACTGTTATCACTTCTTCTTCTCTTGAATCAGACGTTCCTCTTTCTGCAGCTATGGGAAAAAAAAAGTTTCCCAACCTTCTTGGAGATGATGATGCTGCTAGAACCCACAAGCCTTTGGATAGTGGGGCCAAAAAAGAAAGATGATGCTGGGAAGAAGCCCCCAGGAGATGATTCCCTCTTAAAAAGATTGAGGAGATGTATTTCTGCTAAGCAGGTTGAAGGAATTGTTAATGACGATTAACAGAGCTTGGTTGGTGTTAATCCTTTTATTATTGGCTCCTTAGTAGTCATAGGTCCTAGCTTGGCCATGAAATTAAATAAGTCTGGTACTCTTCCAGACCACATGAGTGGTGCTTCCTCTATGCCCCGACTTAAAATTTCTGAAAGGGATTATCAAATCCTTTCCATGGTGAGAATTCTTCTTTTTCTCTTTCATACTTTGTATTTTTTCTTTGACTTATTGTACTGATTTTTCCTTTCTTCTTTGTAGTTCCTGGTTGATTTCAACCAGATGTTGGAAAAGGATGATACTCTTTATTCTTCTTCAAATGATATTGAGGAGGCTTTTGCTGGTCTCAAGAAGTCTTTTACTCGATTCCTAACAAGCATTAAAAACTGAAAATAAGACTTGGGAGAACAAAATAAAAGTTGTTGAGGATGCTCGACAGAAGGCTGAGGATAAGGCTGCTAAAGTTCAGAAGCAGGTGGTTGAGCTGACAGAGAGCCTAACTGCTATGAAGGCCAAAAGGAAGAAGGCTAGAGAAAATTCCTTCAATAAAGGGTGTGATAAGGATATCACTACTGCCTCTTCTCAGACTGAGTATGTGAAGAGGAAATATTTCAAGGATGGCAAGTTGGCTGCTCTAAAGGAGGTTGGTAGAATAGAAGACTCTGAACTCTTCCAAAGGCATGAGCCTGGCTCTCCGCCGAACATAAATGATGAAGTTGAAGATGATGTTGGTTCTATGGAGTCATCTATGGTGATTGAGTCTTCATCCGATCAACCTAAGAATATGGGTGAGTCAGTCCTCCTATCCACCGATCAAGTCACTCCAGCCGTCCCTTCTTCCAACCAAGCTGGAGTTTAAGCTGACAGAGAGAAGGTGTAGATTTTCTCGTTAGTTAGCCTCTATATATTTTTCCTTTCTTTCATTTATTTTTTACTGTACTTGGAGTGTAATTTTCCTTCATATCAATAAAAGGACTTTTTTATTCTTCATACTATTTATTATTTCTTAATTGTTCATTCTTTCTTAATTGTTGTCATATATTCCTTTTCTTGTTATTGATTGAATATCTCTTTATTTTTCAAGTTCGTGGCCAAGATGGAATAACTGTATTCTAATGATTCAGATCTGCTCAAGCGCTGCAACAGTTTGTTTAGAGCTGGTCATATGACTTTAACCGAAGAAGAATTATCAGACTTGCTCGAGGCTAATTCCATTGACCAAGCTAAAGATGCGTATATTTATCTCCAGTTTCTTCTTAATCGGGTTGTGGCTAATAACGTAGCTTACTTTGAGATTATTGAAGAACTTCAAGAAGAGCATAATGAATCTAAGGATATCCTTCACATTGATTACGAGGCCAAGTACGAGGCCTTAAGTGGAGCTCGAGGATTTTAGGACAAGTTGGAGAAGCACCTTTCTGTATTTAGGAAGAAGGAATTCCTACTTAACTGTGAAGTTGATGAAGCTAGAGCCATTGCCAAGTTATTTGAGGAAGAAAATAATAAATTAATAAGTGAACTGGATTCTTTGAAGGCCCCTTCTATAACTTCCGCTGATGATGAAGGGGTATCATTCTTAAAAATTGAGAATGCTAGGCTAATAGAGGAACTCGAAGCCTTGAAAAAATCCAAATCTTCTTCTACTTCCTGACTAAGATCTAGATCTAGTTGACCTATAACTGATAAAGCCAGAACTCAACAAACACTTAACAACCATGGTGCATAGATAAAGGCTAAGAACTTAGCTATTGCTGAGATGTCTCGAAATATCCAAACTCAGGATGAGCAACTTTCCACCCACTCTTCTCAATTACAAATTAAGGATGGAGTACCGAAGAAATTGCAATATCAGGTTGAAATATTAACCTTCCAGTTTCACAAGAAACCCAAAGAAGTTTGGATGGAAGGGTAAAATAAAGACCTTGGACGATTTGATGATCATTTTAGTCAGGCTTAACACAAAGGCTATAAATAGGGCTGGACTAATTGCCTAACAGTTATGAAGGTTAACTAGAATAGAAAACTATGGTAATGGGCTGATCTTGGGTTCTTGGATTGCGACAAATGTCCCTTCAAGCTTGACGTTAGTTGGATCCCTGTAGAAACCATTCCTCAATGATTGATGTCCAAATATTTAGGAGATCATGGTCTGTATTATGAGATGGAAATAGTTTAGCCTTCTCATTTGTTGAATACTCCGAGCAGCAGCAACAAGAGAATGCTTCATGACTTTAACTTTATCAACTCTCCATACACATTGGATGATCCTACAGCAGGCATGGAACCAGCTCCGAGCTCCTCAAAAGCTAAAGGAAAGCGTCCAGTAGAATAATCTTGAAAATAATTTGTTCCTGTATTTTATTTATACACAATTTATTAACTTATCCTGTTAATTTTTGGATGCTTGAATGACTTTGTTGTTTCATTAGTTTTACTGATACACTTAGGCATTTGCATAAATTTAGTATCATTTACTAATGAGATTATCATAGGTTCTACTGATATACTTAGATTTCTAAGTTTAATAACGGTTACCATTAATGTGGCCACGGGTTCCGCTAGTGCACCTAGATTAAAATCCAAGTTTTGCGCTAGTCACTCGTTGTATTGCTGCAGGTTCTACTAATGCACCTAAATTTAGGTTTAGCATTAGTTTCCATTGGTGATAAAACGCATGTGGAATATGTATCTACATTCCTATTTAGGAATGTTCACAACTTTCTTCCTCCATTTTGCTCAGCTTGTATAAAACTTGTTGATTTTTATATAGAGTTTTATCCCTGATGTTTCTTGACTAAGTACTGAGGACTTAAAATCAAGTTTTGACTTGGGTTTGTGTTTTTTTTATCAAGTATTGAATTTTTACTATCTCGCCGACCAAGTATTGCCTTTTCTGACAAAGTCTGGCCAATTATTGAAATCCTATCGACCAATTATTGGGTGATGCATATCACCAATATTCCCCCAAAAAATGTAAAAAAAAAACTTTTTATTGATACTGAAGCAAAGTGATTACAAAATATATTCCTTGTTACATTACTAGTAGTACTTCCTAAGATGCTCGGCATTCCATGGATTTTTGAATTCTTCCCCTTCCAAAGTTTTAATTCAATAAGTTCTGATCGAACAACTGCTGAGACACGATAAGGCCCATGCCAATTGGCCTCAATCTCTCTGGTATTCTGAATCACCTTTTTAAGTACATAATCCCCCTCTTTTAAGTTGGTTGGATTCACACTCTTGTTATAAAAGCGTGTTATTTGTTGTTGATAGGCTGCATTCCTCAAGGCTACATCTTTGCGCACCTCTTTCAGCATGTCTAGGTCTAGACTTCGCATCAAATCACTGACAGGAGAATCAAAGTTCAACACTCTATGAGTTGGAAAACCTATTTCAGCTTATATGACTTCTTTCGTCCTAAATACCAACATGTATAGTGTTTCTCCAGTAGTAGCTCTTGGATTTGTTCGGTATGCTTATAAAACTGAGTGCAATTCATTTATCCAATTCCCTTTAGCATCATCAAGTTTTTTTTTCAACCGATTCAGTAAAGTTTTGTTCATTACCTCAGTTTTCCCATTGCTCTGAGGATGACCTGGGGTAGAGTACAACTTTTGAATCTTAAATTGGGCACAGTATGCTGTGAACTTCTCATTATCGAACTAGGTACCATGGTCAGTAATGAAGGCATATGGCAAACCGTATCTACAAGTGATATTTTTCCAGATGAACTGGTACACCTTCTCATTGGGCATATCCACTAATGGTTCTGCTTCAACCCATTTGGTGAAATAATCAATAGTTACGACCAGTACCTAAATGTTCATCGGGTGGTCGGCAATGGCATGCCCAAGTCTATCCCCCAAATAGGAAATGGCCAAGGTTAATTATTGGGAGTCAAAGCTGAATGTGGACTTTTGAGAATATTGGAGAACTTCTGGCACTTGTCACACTTATTTGCAAAGTTTATACAATTTGCTCTCATGGTCACCCAGTAATACCCTTGAGTATTCATTCCCTGTAGTAATGATCTTCCTGCCACATGAGCTCCATAAGATGATTCGTGAACTTCTTATATTATATATTTAACCTCTGTTGGGTGAACACAGCGCTACAAAGTAACTATTAACCCTCTTCAGTATAGAACTCCTTTGTCTAACATATACCTTGCTGCTTTGTACTTAAGTTTTTTTGCCTTAATTGGACTGCTAGCAGAATTCCTTCTTTAATATAAGCTCCGATGGCATCCATCCAGGACGGTCCCATGTTTACTTTAATGAAACTAATCATCAAGTCTTCATTAATACTTCAATTGGCCAAAATTTTAATGGGAATGGTTCTCCTGAGCTCAATTCTGACTGCTGATGCTAGCCGAGCGAGTGCATCAGCTTGGACATTCTCCAATTTTAGAATTATTCTCATTCGAACAGCAGGTAATTTGGATATAACCTTTATAGCTTTGGTAAGGTACATTATCATCAATTTACCTTTGGCTCCATACAAACTTAAGATCTAATTGACTACCAATTGAGAATCACTGTGTGCCACAACTTGCTCGGCGTTCAAAGATTGATCCAAACTCAATCCTACAATGTGAGCTTCGTATTCTACTTTATTATTTGAGGCCTAAAATTATAATCGCAATGCATACCCAATATCTATCCCATTAGGAGTGTTGAGTATAATACTTGATCCACTTCTTGGTGCACATGATGATCCTACATACAAATTCCATATTGGGATGTGATTGTCAAACCCTTGGTCTGATAATATCCCATGATGGAAAATTTTATTCCTTTCCTCCTCATATCTTTTAGCCATCTTATGCATCTTGTTTGATTGTTTCGGTAGGTCGGCATCAACTTTTTCTGAGATCTCCCCCGCCAGGATCTGCTTGGGACGTTGGTTGGTGATGACCTCAGTTGAGCTATCCCCTGTTGGGTTTTGTTCTACCCGTATTCCTTGTTACTAGGGGACCTTCGGATAATTGAATTCTAGAATGAAGTTTGTCACAGCTTGGCCCTTTAATGAGGACCTTGGATCGTATATAATATCATACTTCTCCATCTCTACTGTTTAATACATTAATCTTTCAGACTTTTTGGGTTTATACAGATCTTACTGAAGAGGCATGTCAGTGTATACCACAATGGTATGCGCTTGAAATTAAGGTTTCATTCGTCTGGATGCCTCAATCAACGCCAAAGTTAATTTCTCCAAATGTGGAGATCTTTCTGCTCCTTGAAAAGCTTTACTAGTGTAGTAGACTGGCTTCTGAACTCCAGTATCTTCTCATATCAAAGTAGAACTTACAGCTGACTTAGAGACGGCTAAGTATAAATGCATTTTTTCTCCCAAAACTGGTCGGGAAAGCAACGGGGGTGATCCTTGATACTTTTTCAACTCCAAAAAATATTTCTCGCATTCATTGTTCCATTAAAAGTCTTCCTCGTCACTTTAAAGAATGGTAAACACCTGTCTGTAGCTCAAGACACAAATATGTCCTATGCTGCTACTCGCCCAATGAGCCTTTGCACCTCTTTTTTATAGGTCGGGGACTGCATTTCAAACAACACTTTGATTTTGTTAGGTTTAGCCTCAATTCCCCTCTAATTCATATTATACTCAAGAATCATGCCTTTTTGGACACCGGATACGCACTTGGTCGGATTCAACTTCATCTGGTGCTTCTCTAGTTGATTAAAGGTTTAGCTAAGGTTGGTAATATGATCAGATAGTTTTTTACTCTCCACAAACATATCATCTATGTATACCTCTTTGTTCTTGCCTATTTGTTCCTCAAATACTTTCTTCACCAACCTCTGGTAAGTAGCACCTGCATTTTTCAAACCAAATGGCATAACATTATAAAAATAAGTTCCTCGGGGAGTAATGAAAGAAGTTCTTTCCTTATCTTCAATCTTCATCTTAATCTGGTTATAACTAGGATATGCATCCATAAAACTCAATACTTTATGCCCTGACGTAGAATTAACAAGTTGATCAATCCTGAGCAAAGAAAAGTGGTCCTTTAAGCAGGCTTTATTCAAATCTGTGAAGTCCACACACATTCTCCATTTGTTTTTTTCTTTTTAACCATAACAATGTTGAACAACCAATCTGGATATTCACATATTCAATGAATGAGGCTTTTTAAAGCTTCTCAACCTCCTCCTGGATAGCCTGGTTCTTCTCGGGGCTAAACACCCGATGCCTTTGTTTTACTAGCTTGATGTCCTTATTGACATTAAGTTCACGGCATAGGAAATTGCCATCAATCCCAGGAATATCCTCATGACTCTAGGCGAACACGTGCATTCTCTATTTCAGGAACGTCACTAGCTCTTATTTAAGAATAGGGTCTAGCATTGATCCCATCTGTGTAATTCGCTCTGGCATGTCGTCGTCTAAGATGATATTCTTCATTGCCTCCACAATTTGGCCTTTTATCAACTCTGACTCTTCTCTTGGATCTAAGATTTCCACCTCAGACTCGCTATTGGGTTCAGTAATGTCCACTTGATAAGTGGTGGTCTTTTTCTTTATTTCTTCTAGATCCTCTTGCTCGGTAGAGGAGTAATAGGATTCTCGGGCTACTTTTTTATCACCCTTTACCACACCTACTTCAAAGTTGGTCGGGAACTTCAAACACTGATGACTGTTGAGGGAACTTCTTAAAACTTCTTTAATCCTACTCTGCCTATGATAACATTGTAGGCTGACAACACGTTCTTATTCATCACAAAGAAACGAACTTTCTCGATCCGACTTAATGGCCAGGGGTCGAGAAATAACTCCAGCTTGATTGTGCCCAAAGGATAAACTTTTTCACCAGAAAAACCGATCAAAGCCCTGTAGTACAAATCTAGTTGACTGAGCTTCAAATCCATCTTTTGAAAATAGGAATAAAGCATGATATCTGTTGAGCGACCATTATTAATTAACACCCTGGAAATGATTATGTCCTAGTATCTGAATTTTACCACCAGAGGATCGTCATGGGGGTAGAGAACTCCTGACAAGTCATTTTTAGAAAACCTAATTATCAACTTTTCTTTAATCATCTTCCTTGGCCTATCTTTTTCGGCTAGATTGATCCTCTGTATGTAAGAACAAGCTAGAGCCTCATTGAGGTAAGATTTTCTCTCAGCAATGTGATCTCCACCTCCAGCATCTCCACGTATATTCATCTGATAATTAAAGGTACTAAAACTGAGTGTAAAAATCTCACACTCTAGTTGCTTAGGTTTTTTGGGGAAGTCGGGGTCATATTCAAGATCATCTTCATAATTTATTTTCTTCTCTTCCCTGGGCTTGCATCGAGATTTTGACTTGTGTCGAGCTCCTCTGTCATCATATTGATCAACAAACTTATCCAGTTTTCCTCATCGAATGAGGGTTTCTATCTCGTTTTGCAAAGAAACACAACGATCTATAATATGCCCATGGTCCTTATGAAATTCACAGTATTTGGATTTGTCCCTCTTCCCAGCAGGTGCTCTTAACTTATTGGGCTAACGTACCTCCTTGTTATGATTAATTTCCTCCAAAACATGGTGAATGCCCATCATTAATGGAGTGTAATTATTGTATTTCATGAGCCTATCATCAATCTTCTTTTGCCTTGAATATTTCTGATCCTTATGCTCCCTTTGATATTTCTTCTCAGTTTTAATCTGAGACTTTGTGACCGAGCTTTGCTTTTCTGTTATTGCTTCCTCGATTTCCATTATCTTGGCTGCTTTAACCATTAACTCGGTTATAGTTTTGGGAGGATCTTTGGCAAGAGTGTAATAGTGCTTCTCGGGAAGTAGTCCACTCGTAAGAGATGTGATAGTTGTTTTATCCTCGTAATCAATCACCTCCAACTTCTCATTGTTGAAGCGAGTAATATAATCCCTTGTGCTTTCACCTACACGTTGTCTCACACTTAACAAGTGAGCTAATCTCTTTACTGGTTTAGACTCAAAGTATAAATTACCAATTAATAGCTTGACAAGTTGGTTAAAATTAAAAATAGTCCCCCGAGGAAGGTTGTTGTACCATATCTGGGCAGGACCTGTTATGGTACCTGAGAATGCCCTGCATCTCATTTCGTCGGGGACAACATAAATGTCTGCTACTGCTTGATACTCTTCTATGTTCACAAGAGGGTCAGTTTTTCTATCATACTTAGGAGTAACCACAGGTGCTTTGAACTTCGAAGGAGTAGGAAAATCCACAATAGCCTAAATAAAAGGAGATCCCGTCACAAAACTTCATTGAAAAAGGTTCTTTGTCTTCCCCATTTCTCTCAGCCTATGGATTGAGCCTTTCCATGCATGCTTACCCATATCAGATTTATGTGATGCAGCTCGACTGTTCTGACCAACTATTTGTGATGAGCTTTCTTCCTAAGAGTCTGCTCGCTATGGACAAATTATCGGGCGCATGATCTGGATTGGTTCGACACCTCATGTTGATCGGATGGTCGTCTAATATGCCTAAACAATGCCCTGGGAACATTTCTATTCCTTTTAGGTCCCAAGCGATTAAAGGGTGATACTCGGCTCAGTCTTTCTAAAGCACTTATCCTTTCAAGAGAAAAAAACTACTCATCGTATGACTCCAAATTCCTAAGGGAAGAATTTACTTCTAGACGGTAGGACATATCATTGGAAGTCCTGGAATGGATATACCTCCTGAGGGAAGAACTTACTCCAGGACAATATGACGCATCTCTAGAAGTTTTAGAGTGGCTATGCACTCTTGTTCATGGAGGTGGTGGTGGCATATTTTTGTGAATAGACAAGGCATGAAATCTGACCTGCAATGTTTGGGCCAATTGCCTGATCATATCTTTCATAGCATCTTGTCCCCTAGCGAGACTAGCCAAAATTCCAGTCAAATCATTATTTATTGGAGGAACAGATGGAATAGGCGGATTTACCTCATTTCTGGCACTGGATTCAGGAATGTCAGTCATTTTTGGGAATGATGATAAATGGGTGAGTGAAAAAGTTTAGAAATACGTTCCTATGGATGACGCCAATCTGTTGATGCAAAAGACTATAATAGATTTAATTCTTTAATCACATATAAATATGAGTAAGTAAAAGAGAAAAACATTTTTAAAATGGTTCGACTATGGGGAAAATCCTACGTCCATTGTGCTTCTTATTGCCTTGTGTTTGTCTTTAAATCACTTGCCCTTGATGAAGGATTACAACGTATTTATAGCTCCGTAGGGAGACAAAGACATGGAATGTTAAAGGACGGAATGCCTTTATAAATTAGGCATTCAAATCAGTACATAATATCCATAATGTTTCTGGTTGTTGGTGTTCTGTTGATAATATTAGTTGGCCTCCCTACTGCTGGTCAGACTTCCTGGTGTTGGTTGGGCTACTTGTATGTTGGTCGACATTCCAGGCCTTGGTCGGTGGTTATGCCTTGCTGACTAAGATTATTGCCACAGTGGATGACACATGTCTATTTCTGATTGATCCACGTAAGTTGGTAATTTTTTGTATCAATGGGTAATTAATGCCAGTGATGTAATTAGGCAAATTTGATCCTTGGAGTGATATCGAAATTGATGGTAATTCAGTGAACATATATGGCCGTGTAGGCTGATAGTGGAAATTCCATAAACATATGTGTGAGATGTATCGTAAAATGACGTTGGTGACGAGAGTAGCATTGTTAGTTGTAATAGTGAATGGTGTTCGTTGCGACCCAGTAGTTAAGGTTGAGTATCTCATTAATGGAGACTAAATAGTTGGATAGAATTCATAAGAATTGATTTTATGGTGAGAACATATTAGTCTCTTTGGTTGAGGACTTAGGTTGGGTGTATCTTGATTATAATGGAATATTGAATAATAGGATATCGTGCACCCTCCGTGATGTGGACCTTAGTATTTATAGGCAATACTCGATGTCCGTATCCTATAAAGATTTATATAGTCGTGTTAACTCATAGATTGGCACGTGGTATGATGTTGACAAAGTGAGGAAATCTAGTTGCCATAGTTGAACATCCATTAAGGATTGGGTGAGGCAGACCTTGAGGTTTATAGGCTGCAAGTCTCGTTCTATATCCTTCCCTAACCTATAGTAACGTTAATTATGATTTGTACGTGACTTATAGTCAGATCCGTTTGGAAGAAAGATAAGATTAGTGTCTAAGTGTTGAGACTCATTTTAGCCGTTGTGGTAATGGATAGGTGAGAGGTAGTGTGTGAGTGGTTCATAAGAACATTGAGGTGCCCATATGACAAAATTATGACATCATTAAGGATAAATGTCGAATTTTGTGATGTCCTGAAGTGTTTGAGGATTAAGGTGTGCTATAGTTAGAGGCTCATAGACTAGTGTCCTTGTGAGCACCAAGTAATATCGATGTATGGAAAATTTTATAGAGTGTATCTATGATGAAAAAAAGTATAAACGATGAACTCTAGTCGGATTTGGGACTTTCACATGAAATGTGTTTAGTGTTCTTAGGAGACCAATAAGTCCAATAAAAAGAGGTAGTATTACTCTAGTAACGATAGTATTGAGGACTAGGTGATGATCCCAGGCTGTCAGCCATATAGTATATGTGTTGGTTATGGCCTTCCAATCGGCACAGATGGGTGGTGCAATGTATCCTTATAAGAGTGATGCTCAGACATCATGGAATGACTAGTACGGGTGTGGTGATACTCTTTTTTGGGATGTACTCGAGAATGTATTCGATGTTAGAGTGATGCTAAAATGTGAAGATTTGAAAATAGCAACCAAGGTGGGGTAGAATTGAGACATAATTATCATGTCGAAGTGTAGACAGTACATGCTAGGGTAGCCTTAGTAATGTAAGGATTAGTTATTAGCACATCTTGCGAAGCTGTTATGGGTTTGATGATGTAGCCCAGGGTGATATTAATTACCCTTGGGTGCCAATGACAGCAAGTTTGGTCATCATAAAAATCCTGTGTGGGTAGAAAAGGTAAGGTGAATTTGTGGCAACTTGTGGTTAAAAGGACACGGTTGGATGAGCGCCTTGTTTCAAATAAGTGATTCTTATGGAAGTTGGGATTTCGATCACAATATGTTAACGCAGACAATAACCTAGGTGTAATAGGTTGGTGATGTCATCACTAGTTATTGGATAAGGTTAATGTAGACAAGGCGTGAGGTATTCACTAATCTGAGTGATTCATTTACACCGAGGATATAAAAGGTGTGGCCTTGCTCCCAAGGAGGGAAGTCGGGCATTGATTTCATAAGGAACTACCGATACGTAAGTTGTGTTCGTATTATGAGAACGAATGGTTGTGATTCCATTCGTCATGGATAGTGACCCAGGCCAGGGTATATGGATAGAAGTGGTACTCGGTGATAGTTTTGAGAATGAGTGGCATGACTTCAGGAATACGGTGTAGGTTCACTCCCATAAGTCAGAATCAAAAGCCTGTGGAAGAAATTTCTCGGGGTAATTGTTGTTCCTTATGACTCTCTTATATTCCTTTTGGTTTCGGTAATTAGGAATTAGTATTATCACCTATGGGGTGACTCATATTGGTGCCATGTTATGGTACAATGTGGTTGAGCCTGGGGGAACGTAGTGGACCGAGTTTGGTCAATACAACTCGATAACTGTTTGCGCTCATCTGAGGTATTCTTGAGATTTCATAAAGTTTTGCGTACGGGTGGCAACGCTTTCGGTCACTTGGTTTGCTCGTAGTATCAGTCTCCCTTATACTAATGGACTTTTGGATGGATGGCTCCGTAGTTAGTGGCTCGAGTTGCAAAGAGTGAGATGGTGGTTGAGGTTAAATTATAGTGTTGAAATTAAGGAAACCTTAGATCGGGATGTTGCTTTGCCACGGTGAGTGGATTGGATTAGATGCTAGTGAGTACTCAAGGATGAGACACAATGGAAGATGTAAGTTGGGTGTACAGTAATTATTTGGTGGAATTATTTCTCCTTGGAGTGAGGGAATAGCTGAGTGTGGTTCTTAGAAAACTCACGTGAGTTATATAGTTAGGATAGCCTGAAAAGTTGTGGAACACATGATGTATGGTCCTAAGCTAGAATTGATTTTTTGTGATATGTATAATGGTTGGTTGTATTATGATTTGATTTGGGTGAGTATCAACGAATAGAAAGGGTTTTCCCATAATGGCACCAATATACATTGGGCACTAGCATAATTAGTGCCAAGAATGGTTTGTACTTTATCATAAGACGAGTGGAGACTCGAAGTTGATTATGAAGTGTCATGGTTAACGAAATGGTTAGCATTGGAGCGTGTTGCATGCTAAATATTTGGTGACTTTAGTACCATGAGTTTCAATGATATTGTCTTGGAGGATTTTTAGGACTTAGAATAGAAGTTGGTGGACCCCATGAATTTTAAGATTGATGGATTGAGAATTTCAAGGAGGAAATTCTTTAAGGAGGGAAGTTTGCAATATCCCATCCTGAAAAATTAAATTAAAATTATATATGGATTATATATTAGGAGGGATTGATTTTAATTAGAGAACAAACGTGTGTGAAGTTGGAGAAAAAAGTAAAAAGAAAAAGAAACAGGGTCGTTCAAACGACATGAAGCTATCGTTCTAATGATAGTGTAAAGGTAGCGAGAAGGGTCACGAGTAGAAGGACATATAACGACCTGCTACTAGTTTACAGTAGCAGGTCCTACGAAGGGTCGCTCGATCCACATGTCGAACGACATCAGAAGTTGTTCTAATGAAATATGTGGTATCGTTCAAACGACATAGGGGAATTCGTTCGAACGACCTTAGTTGAGTTTTTAAATCTAATTACCCTTGTAGGCTGTCACAATTTGGAGTGTTGATTTTGTGTGTTATCACGCCCAGATCATCTCATGAAGGGTAAAATGGGTATTTAGAGCCCTAAAAAGGTTTTATTAAGAGTTTATTTGGTGTATTGGGTTATTTGTGTGTTGGGACAAAATGGAAGAAGGATATAGAGAGTGAGAGAGAGAGAAAGAGTGAGGTGGGTGGTATTCTACCTCCACCCACCACCAAACCACCACTCTCTCACCATTTGTATGGTGTGTTCAACCCAAAAATACCCATTCCCACCTTTGATAAAGGAGAGATACAAATTTTTGGGGTGTTTTTGGGAGTTTTTGGAGATGAAGATGGATCTTTCATGTAGTGTGAAGTGGGTTTTGAAGGATTTATTGGCTTGGATCACACTTTGGAGCTTTGAGAATGCACTTGGTAACCCCATGAGGCGACCTTTGGAGGTGAGAGTTTTTCCTCCTACACCAACACCACCATTGAAGCCATTAGAGATGAAAAAACCTTACTCTTAGTGTAGATTTTTATTTTGCATTTGTAGTCTTGTAATTAGACTATTGAGTAGGGTGCATTTTATTAAATGATAAAAATAGATGTGTAAAAAATAATAAATATTTTTATGAAATAAAAATATTGACAAATGATATTTTGTTGAAAATGGAGAATTATTTCAAAGTTTTGAAATAGTAAAAGTGGGTGTTTGGTGAAAATGTTGTATTTTCTAGAAATTTGGATGAAAAATATTTTATAAAATAAAATTTTGGTAAATGAGGTGACTTTGTTGGAAAAAAATTGGTGGAATAATAATAATAATAATAATATTTTAAAGTTCTTGCGAAAATGAAGGTTTTATGAAAAATAGACATTTGTTGAGGTTGAAGAAATAAAAATGTCTTTATTGCCTTAAAAATGTAATTTTTCAAGTGTAATAACTTTCCATGATGGAAAAATATGTTTAAACCATGTAGTAGAATTTTGGGGTTTAAATAAGATATAAGAAAAGTTAGAAATATAGTCTTCAAAGCATGTGAAATTTGGACAAAAAGATATCATGAGTATGAGATTAAAGGACTATATCACTACACCAAAAACAGCAATTTGGCACACCCTGATATTAAAAATTTGGCACTGTTTTAAACTTTGCCAAATTATGCCACGATTTAGTGACAATTTGGCACACTTTAAAACAGTGCCAAATTTTGGCACTGTTTTAAAGTGTGCCAAAATTAAGAACACTTGACTAGGGTATAAAATACCTTAAAATTTTGGCACACTTTAGTTTCCCTCTTCTTTCTCCTCCCTCATCTTCTCCCCCGCTCCCCCCTCTCTCTCGACCAAAAACCCAAGCCCTACCCCTCTAATTCTCTCTGTCACTGCCGTCGCCCCTATTTATCCTCATGTCACCTCCCCCCTTTGACGCAACCTCTATGTTTCCTCTAACCTCAAGCGCAGTAGTGCCAAGGTCCACCTTAAGGGTGTTGGTCAGCCCTTAGCTCCGGAAGGTAAAGTTCACCATTACGGAACTGTTCAGGTTTTACATCGTCCTCTGTCTCAAGCAGGTTTCTCCATCTCAGGTAGGACAACTTTCGAGGGTTTGAGGAGTGTGGGGGAGTACAACGGCGGTGTCGGGGATGACTCTAGTGCTGCGATCAACATTTTCGATTGTCGGGACAAGAAAGAATTTGGTGTTATAAATCCGTCTAGGTGATCACATACCACCTGATCTTAGCTCTTTTTTGTTGAGATCTAAAATTTTAACCATGGGTCTTCATCCGATATCCAAAACTCCAGTTGGGTTTTCTTGAAAAAGCTACATGTGAGTTGAACTTCTATGGAAAAAAATCATCTTTCCTATATATATATGTGTGTGTGTGTGTGTGTGTGTGTGTGTGTGTGTGTGTGTGTGTGTGTTTTGTGAACAATATATGAGTTGAAGTATTTGTGAAGCTAAGACTTTGTATAAATTGTATAGTTTCTAATTCTGGGTCTTGATTAGTTTTAAAGTTGTGTTTTATTTTTATATGCTAAAAGAGTAATGGAATCATTTGGGGGTTCTATGGTTTGTTAGTGAATACAAATAACTTTTAATAATGTCTTATCATTTGCATCAAGATATTAAATTTATGGCATGTGGAGATAACTTTTCAATAGTCCACTTTAGGAAAGAGAAAGCCATGTGCAACTAACATTTGCAGTCTCGGGGTGGGTGATATAGGAGGTGATTGTGTTTTCTTGGCAAGATCTGATGGGGCTTATGGGATTTCCAAGCACGTGAGGTGATTGTGTTTTCAAAGGCCCACTCAGGTCACACTCCCTCCAAGGCTATTGCCGCCCCTCTGAGGTATTTCTCATATTAATTTTTGGAATGGGTTTTTTGTTTTGCAACAAAATGCATTTTTTTGGCACAAAAATGGTTCAAGCTAGTTTTTTGCAAATAATGCATAGTTTGGGAGTTTTGTTTGCATTTAATTCCATCAACACTTTATAGTTTAATATAATTGTGTGTTACACATAAAACCTATTCATAATGAAGAATATAATAGACCAGTTACATTAACTTGAGTTGTATTGGTTTAGCTTTGATTCAACTTAGTCAATAGGAGTTTAAGGGGTTTAATCAAGGGAATGGGAGATAGATGATAGTAGCTAGGAATGAAAAAATTTGATCAGCGACTCAACATTATCTCTTACATATTAATATTAAGTGATGTAAACCAAATAAATACCTCAATTGTCAATAGTCTTAATCATTGTTATTGATTAAAACATAATCCCTAGTTTCGATTGCGATAATGTAAACAAGAGCAACAAAAATAAGAAAATATGTCAGAGGTTTATGCTTCCGCCTTCAATTAAAGGGCTATATTAAAGTTTTGGACCATTGATCTTTTGTCTCTCAATAAATTACTTGGATCAGTTCCTATCAGCTTATGAACTACCTATAAGTTCATAACATAGGCTAAATGTATATATATTAATATTTAAGTGTTTAAATGTTGATTGTGCCTGTTCATGTTTGTGACATTGTTAATGTGCATATAGTGGGTAAAGATTGGATAGTCCAATTGTTAGATGTGTCCTGTTTCTCGCTAGCAACAAAAATGGAGGAGATTGAAGTGCCTCCCATTATTGATTTACAGGTGAGAGAAAAATTAATGTCAATATTTATTTATTTCATTATACATTGAACCATTTGTCTTTCTGATATGTTCTTATATGTAATGGACATATGGATTTTTGTGAGTAGGTAGGAGATCCCAAGTTTTTATTTGAAGGCAAAACCATACAAAGAATGGAGCTTCTTGTTTTGAGCACCTTGAAGTGGAGGATGCAAGCTTGCACTCCTTGTTCTTTCATAGACTACTTTCTTAAAAAGATTAACCATGATCATCTTCCATCACAATCTTTGATCTCTAGATCAATTCAATACATCTTAAGCACAATCAAAGGTAGATTATTCACTATATGCACGAATGTGTTAATTTATATCGATACATATCCATATAATAACGCACAATATAACGCGTATCCTAACGGCACGTAATGATACCCAATTATACTCATAAAAGGGACATGTTATCAATTTCATATATGGGTATTGTAATATTAAAGAGTTTAATCCAGTGCTGGGTGACAATTGAATGCATGTACTGGGGAGGTTTGGAGATCAAAAGGCCAGCATAGGGTGCCAGTGATTTGTTTGGTTTTGTTTTACAAAGGTTCAACTCAGGCCAGTTCCATCCAGTCGTAATCAAGTTACTACAGGTAAATATTATTTAGTACCCATTTATTCACCTTTTAAAATGCAATGAATTATTTCTACTCAGCATTTATAGTTTGTCTTTTTCATTCTATATCTGATCATTCCTTTTAAAATTTGAAATCACTTCATGGACACAATAATTAATAGTATTTATGTTCAATGTATCTCTTCTTTTCTTCTTCTGGTGCTACAAGGTTATACTCACGAACACCTCGCACGGGACCAATGTAACTTGTACGAACTGACATCATAGTCGCGGGTCTCCCGGTTTGATAATATGACGATAATATCAAAATATGTAGATTAGGCTTAAAAACAAGCTGTTTGAGGGTGAAAACCCAAACCAGCCCCCAAACGGCCCCGTAAGAGGCACAAACACCTCGCACGGGACCAATGCAACTTGTACGAACTGACAGCGTAGTCGCTGGCCTCTCGATTTCATAATACGACGATAATTTGAAAAATATATCGATTAGGCCTAAAAACAAGCCGTTTATGGGTGAAAACCCAAACCAGCCCCCAAACAGCCCCGTAAGAGGCACAAACACCTCGCACGGAACCAATGTAACTTGTACGAACTGACCACGTAGTCCTGAGTCTCCCAATTTGATAATATGACGATAATTTCAAATGTGTAGATTAGGCATGAAAATAAGCCGTTTGAGGTTTAAAACCCAAACCAGACTCCAAACGGCCCTGTAAGAGTCGCGAACACCTCGCACGGGACCAATGTAACTTGTATGAACTGACCTCGTAGTCCCGCATCACCCGATTTGAGAATAAGACAATAATTTCAAAATACGTAGATTAGATTTGAAAACAAGCCGTTTGGGGGTTAAAAACCAAACCAGCCCCCAAACGGCCCCGTAAGAGGCACGAACACCTCACACAGGACAATTATAACTTATACGAACTGACCGCGTAGTCCCGGGTCTCCCAGTTTGAGAATATGATGATAATTTCAAAATATCTAGATTAGGTTTAAAAACAAGTCGTTTGAGGGTAAAAACTAAAACCAGCCCCTTAATGGCCCCGTCAGAGGCACGAACACCTCGCATGGGACCAATGTAACTTGTATGACTTGATCGCGTAGTCACGGGTATCTCGGTTTGAGAACATAATGATAATTTCAAAATATATAGACTAGGCTTAAAAACAAGCCGTTTGAGGGTGAAAAACCAAACCAGCCCCTAAACGGCCCCGTAAGAGGCACGAACACCTCGCACGGGACCAATGTAACTTGTACGAACTGACAGCATAGTTATGGGACTCTCGATTTGAGAATATGATGATAATTTTAAAATATATCGATTAGGCTTAAAAACAAGTTGTTTGAGGATAAAAACCCAAACCAGCCCCCAAACGACCCCGTAAGAGGCACGAACACCTCGCACGGGACCAATAAAACTTGTATGAACTGACTGCGTAGTCCTGAGACTCCCGGTTTGAGAATATGATGATAATTTCAAAATATGTAAATTAGGCTAGAAAACAAAACGTTTGAGGGTGAAAATCAAAACCAGCTCCCAAACGGCGTCTTAAGAGGCACGAACACCTCGCACGGGACCAATGTAACTTGTACGAACTGACCGAGTCTCCCAGTTTGAGAATACGAAGATAATTTCAAAATATGTAGTTAGGCTTGAAAATAAGCTGTTTGTGAATGAAAACCCATACCAACCCCCAGACGGCCCTGTAAGAGGCACGGACACCTCACACAGGACTAATGTAACTTGTACGAACTGACCGCGTAGTCCCAGGTCTCCCGGTTTGAGAACATGACGTTAATTTCAAAATATATAGATTAGGCTTAAAAATAAGCCATTTGAGGGTGAAAACCCAAACCAGACCCCAAACGGCCCCGTAAGATGCACGAACACCTCGCACGGAACCAATGTAACTTGTCGAACTGACAGTGTAGTCGTGGGCCTATCAATTTGAGAATACGACGATAATTTCAAAATACGTAGATTAGGCTTGAAAACAAGACGTTTGAGGGTGAAAACACAAACTAGCTCCCAAATAGCCCCGTAAGAGGTACAAACACCTCGCACGGAACCAATGTAACTTGTACGAACTGACCGCGTATTCTCGAGTCCCCCAGTTTGAGAATATGATGATAATTTCAAAATACGTAGATTAGGCTTTAAAACAAGCCATTTGAGGGTGAAAACCCAAACCAGCCCCTAGACGACCCCGTAAGAGGCACGAACACCTCACACAGGACCAATGAAACTTTTACGAACTAACCGCGTAGTCCTGGGTCTCTCGATTTAAGAATATGATGATAATTTCAAAATATCTAGATTAGGCTTAAAAACAAGCCATTTGATGGTGAAAACCCAAACCAGCCCCCAAACGGCCCCGTTAGATGTACGAACACCTCGTATAGGACCAATGTAATTTATACAAAGTGACAGCGTAGTTATGGGCCTCTCGGTTTGAGAATATGATGATACTTTCAAAATACATAGATTAGGCTTGAAAATAAGTCGTTTGAGGGTGAAAACTCAAACTAGCCCCCAAACGGTCCCGTAAGAGGCACAAAAACCTCGCACGGAACCAATATTACTTGTACGAACTGACCATGTAGTCTCCAGTCTCTCAGCTTGATAATATGACAATAATTTCAAAATAAATAGATTAGGATTGAAAACAAGATGTTTGAGGGTGAAAATCCAAACCATCCCTCAAACAGCCCCGTAAGAGGCACGAACACCTCACACGGGATCATTGTAACTTATACGAACTGACCATGTAGTCCCGGGTCTCCCAATTTGAGAATATGATGATAATTTCAAAATACGTAGATTTGGCTTGAAAACAAGCCGTTTGAGGGTGAAAATCCAAACCAACCCCCAAACGGCCTCGTAAGAGGAACGGACACCTCACACGGGACCAATATAATTTATACGAACTGACCGTGTAATCCCAGGTCTCCCGGTTTGAGAATATGACGATAATTTCAAAATACGTCAATTAGGCATGAAAACAAGTCGTTTGATGATGAAAACCCAAACCAGCCCCCAAAAGGTCCCGTAAGTAGCACTAACACCTCACACGGGACCAATGTAACTTGTACGAACTGATCGCGTAGTCCCGGGTCTCTCAATTTGAGAATATAATGATAATTTCAAAATACGTATATTAGGCTTGAAAACCAGCCGTTTGAGGGTGAAAACCCAAACGACCCCGTAAGAGGCACGAACACCTCACACAGGACCAATGTAACTTGTACGAACTAACCGCGTAGTCCCGGGTCTCTCGATTTGAGAATATGATGATAATTTCAAACTACGTAGATTTGTCTTGAAAACAAGCCGTTTGAGGGTGAAAATCAAAACCAGCCCCCAAACGGCCTCGTAAGAGGCACGGACACCTTGCACGGGACCAATATAATTTATACGAACTGATCGTGTAGTCCTGGGTCTCCCGATTTGAGAATATGATGATAATTTCAAAATACGTCGATTAGGCATGAAAACAAGCCGTTTGATGGTGAAAACCTAAACCAGCCCCCAAACGGTCCCGTAAGTGGCACTAACACCTCACACGGGACCAATGTAACTTGTACGAACTAACCGCGTAGTTCCGGGTCTCCCAGTTTGAAATATAATGATAATTTCAAAATACGTAGATTACGCTTTAAAACAAGCCATTTGAGGGTGAAAACCCAAATCAGCCCCTAGACGACCCCGTAAGAGGCACGAACACCTCACACGGGACCAATGAAACTTTTACGAACTAACCGCGTAGTCCCGGGTCTCTCGGTTTGAGAATATGATGATAATTTCAAAATATCTAGATTAGGCTTAAAAACAAGCCATTTGATGGTGAAAACCCAAACCAGCCCCCAAACGGCCCCGTTAGAGGTACGAACACCTCGTACAGGACCAATGTAATTTATACAAAGTGACAGCGTAGTTACGGGCCTCTCGGTTTGAGAATATGATGATACTTTCAAAATACATAGATTAGGCTTGAAAATAAGTCGTTTGAGGGTGAAGACTCAAACTAGCCTCCAAACGGTCCCGTAAGAGGCTCAAAAACCTCGCACGGAACCAATATTACTTGTACGAACTGACCATGTAGTCTCCAGTCTCTCAGCTTGATAATATGACAATAATTTCAAAATAAATAGATTAGGATTGAAAACAAGATGTTTGAGGGTGAAAACCCAAACCATCCCTCAAACAGCCCCGTAAGAGGCACGAACACCTCGTACGGGATCATTGTAACTTATACGAACTGACCATGTAGTCCCGGGTCTCCCGATTTGAGAATATGATGATAATTTCAAAATACGTAGATTTGGCTTGAAAACAAGCCGTTTGAGGGTGAAAATCCAAACCAACAGCCAAACGGCCTCGTAAGAGGAACGGACACCTCGCACGGGACCAATATAATTTATACGAACTGACCGTGTAGTCCCAGGTCTCCCGGTTTGAGAATATGATGATAATTTCAAAATACGTCAATTAGGCATGAAAACAAGTCGTTTGATGATGAAAACCCAAACCAGCCCCCAAAAGGTCCCGTAAGTAGCACTAACACCTCACACGGGACCAATGTAACTTGTACGAACTGATCGCGTAGTCCCGGGTCTCTCAATTTGGGAATATAATGATAATTTCAAAATACGTATATTAGGCTTGAAAACCAGCCGTTTGAGGGTGAAAACCCAAACCATCCCCCAAACGACCCCGTAAGAGGCACGAACACCTGACACAGGACCAATGTAACTTGTACGAACTAACCGCGTAGTCCCGGGTCTCTCGATTTGAGAATATGATGATAATTTCAAGCTACGTAGATTTGGCTTGAAAACAAGCCGTTTGAGGGTGAAAATTAAAACCAGCCCCCAAACGGCCTCGTAAGAGGCACGAACACCTTGCACGGGACCAATATAATTTATACGAACTAACCGTGTAGTCCCGGGTCTCCCGATTTGAGAATATGATGATAATTTCAAAATACGTCGATTAGGCATGAAAACAAGCCGTTTGATGGTGAAAACCCAAACCAGCCCCCAAACGGTCCCGTAAGTGGCACTAACACCTCACACGGGACCAATGTAACTTGTACAAACTGACGGCGTAGTCTCGGGTCTCTCGATTTGAGAATATGATGATAATTTCAAAATATCTAGATTAGGCTTAAAAATAAGCCATTTGAGGGTGAAAATCCAAACCAACCCCCAAACGGTCCCGTAAGATGCACGAACACCTCGCACGGGACCAATGTAACTTGTTCGAACTGACCGCATAGTCCTGGGTCTCCCGATTGGAGAATATAATGATAATTTCAAAATACGAATATTAGGCTTGAAAACAAGCCGTTTGAGTGTGAAAACCCAAACCAGCCCCCAGACGACCCCGTAAGAGGCACGAACATCTCACACAGGATCAATATAACTTGTACGAACTGATGACGTAGTCCCGATTCTCTCGATTTGAGAATATGATGATAATTTCAAAATATATTGACTAGGCTTAAAAATAAGC
This sequence comes from Sambucus nigra, assembly GCA_949130495.1. Lineage (NCBI taxonomy): Eukaryota > Viridiplantae > Streptophyta > Magnoliopsida > Dipsacales > Adoxaceae > Sambucus > Sambucus nigra. The sequence continues at coordinate 104,387,217 of OX422224.1, forward strand.
CGTTTGAGGGTGGAAACCCAAACCAGCCCCAAACGGCCCCATAAAATGCACAAACACCTCGCACGGGACTAATGTAACTTGTACGAACTGATAGCGTAGTCACAGGCCTCTCGATTTGAGAGTATGATGATAATTTGAAAATATATCGATTAGGCTTAAAAACAAGCCGTTTGAGGGTGAAAACCCAAACCAGCCCCAATGGCCCCGTAAGAGGCACGAACATCTCGCAGGGGACCAATGTAACTTGTACGAACTGATCGCGTAGTCCCGAGACTCTCGATTTGAGAATATGAAGATAATTTCAAAATACATTGATTAGGTTTGAAAACAAGCCGTTTGAGGGTGAAAATCCAAACCAACCCCTAAACGGCCTTGTAAGAGGCACGAACACCTCGCACGGGACCAATAAAACTTGTACGAACGTACCGCGTAGTCCTGAGTCTCCCGGTTTGAGAATATGACAATAATTTCAAAATACGTAGATTAGGCTTGAAAACAAGCCGTTTTGAGGGTGAAAATCCAAACCAGCCACCAGACGGCCCCGTAAGAGGTACGAACACCTCACACGGGACTAATGTAACTTTTACGAACTAAACGCCCGATCCCGAGTCTCCCAGTTTAAAAACATGATGATAATTTTAAAATATCTAGATTAGGCTTAAAATAATCCATTTGAGGGTGAAAACCCAAATCAGCCCCAAAATAGCCCTGTAAGATGCATGAACACCTCGCACGGGACAAATGTAACTTGTAGCAACTGACAGTGTAGTCACGGGCCTCTCAGTTTGAGAATATGACGATAATTTCAAAATATGTAGATTAGGCTTGAAAATAAGCCATTTGAGGGTGAAAACACAAACCAACCCCCAAACAACCCTGTAAGAGGCACAAACACCTCGCACGGAACCAATGTACCTTGTACGAACTGAACGCGTAGTCCCGAGTCTCCCGGTTTGAGAATATGATGATAATTTCAAAATACGTAGATTTGGCTTGAAAACAAGCCGTTTAATTGTGAAAATCCAAACCAGCCCCCAAATGGCCTCGTAAGAGGCACGAACACCTCGCACGGGACCAATGTAATTTGTAGGAACTGATCGCATAGTCCCAGATCTCCCGGTTTGAGAATATGACTATAATTTCAATATACGTCGATTAGGCTTGAAAACAAGCCGTTTGATGGTGAAAACCCAAACCAGCACCTAAACGGTCCCGTAAGTGGCACTAACACCTCACAGGGGACTAATGTAACTTGTAAAAACTGATCACGTGGTCCCGGGTCTTAGGGTTTGAGAATATGATGATAATTTCAAAATACGTAGATTAGGCTTGAAAACAAGTCGTTTAATGGTGAAAAACTCAAACCAGACCCCAGACAGCCCCGTAAGAGGCACGAACACCTCACACAGGACCAATTAACTCGTACGAACTGACCCCGTAGTCCCGGGTCTCCCAATTTAAGAATATGATGATAATTTCAAAATATATAGATTAGGCTTAAAAATAAGCCATTTGAGGGTGAAAACCCAAACTAGCCCCCAAACGGCCCCGTAAGAGGCATGCACATCTCACACAGGATAATTGTAACTTGTACGAACTGACCGCGTAGACCCGGGTCTCCCTATTTGAGAATATGACGATAATTTCAAAATATCTAGATTAGGTTTAAAAACAAGTCGTTTGAGGGTGAAAACCAAAATCAGCACCCTAACGGCCCCGTAAGAGCTACGAACACCTCGCACGGAGCCAATGTAACTTATACGACCTGACGGCGTAGCCACGGATCTCTCAGTTTTAGAACATGACGATAATTTCAAAATATGTAGACTAGGCTTAAAAACAAGCCGTTTGAGGGTGGAAACCCAAACCAGACCCCAAATGGCCCCGTAAGAGGCACGAACACCTCGCACGGGACCGATGTAACTTGTACGAACTGACAGTGTAGTCACGGGCCTCTCGATTTGAGAATATGATGAAAATTTGAAAATATATCGATTAGGCTTAAAAACAAGCCGTTTGAGGGTGAAATCCCAAACTTGCCCCCAAACGGCCCCGTAAGAGGCACGAACACCTTGCACAGCACCAATGTAACTTGTACGAACTGACTGCGTGGTCCCGGGACTCCTGATTTTAGAATATGATGATAATTTCAAAATACGTAGATTAGGCTTGAAAACAAGCCCTTTGAGGGTAAAAATCCAAACCAGCACTCAAACTACCTCATAAGGGGCACGAACACCTCGCATGGGACCAATGTAACTTGTACAAACTGATCGCATAGTCCCGAGTCTTCCGATTCGAGAATATGACGATAATTTCAAAATACGTATATTAGGCTTGAAAACAAGCCGTTTGAGGGAGAAAACCCAAACCAACCCCCAGACGGCCCCGTAAGAGGCACGAACACCTCACACAGGACTATTGTAACTTGTACGAACTGATCGCGTAGTCCCATGACTCCCAATTTGATAATATAATGATAATTTCAAAATATCTAGATTAGGCTTAAAAACAAGCCATTTGAGGGTGAAAATCCAAACCATCCCCCAAATGATCCCGTAAGATATACGAACACCTCGCACGAGACCAATATAACTTATACGAACTGACAACGTAGTCACGGGCCTCTCGATTTGAGAATATGATGATAATTTCAAAATACATAGATTAGGCTTGAAAATAAGCCGTTTGAGGGTGAAAACACAAACTATCCCCCAAACAGCCCCGTAAGAGGCATAAACACCTCGCACAGAACCAATGTAACTTGTAAAAACAAACCATGTAGCCTCGAGTCTGCCAATTTGATAATATGACGATAATTTCAAAATACGTAGATTAAGCGATAAAACAAGCCATTTGAAGGTTAAACCCCAAACAAGCCCCCAAACGGCCTCGTAAGAGGCACGAACACCTCACACAAAACCAATGTAACTTGTACCAACTGACCGCGTAGTCATGGGTCTCTCAATTTGAGAACATGAAAAATAATTTCAAAATATTTAGAGTAGGCTTAAAAATAAGCCGTTTGAGGGTGAAAACCCAAACCAGCCCCCAAACGGCCCCAAAAGAGGCACGAACACCTTGCGCGGGACCAATGTAATTTGTACGAACTGACAGCGTAGTCACGGGCATCTCGGTTTGAGAATATGATGATAATTTGAAAATATATCAATTAAGCTTAAAAACAAGCCGTTTGAGGGTGAAAACCCAAATCATCCCCTAAACGGCCCCGTAAGAGGCACGAACACCTCGTACGGGACCAATGTAACTTGTACGAACTAACCGCGTAGTCCCGGGACTTCCAATTTGAAAATATGACGACAATTTCAAAATACATAGATTAGGCTAAAAAACAAGCCGTTTGAAGGTGAAAATCCAAATCAGCCCCCAAACGGCCTCGTAAGAGGCACGAGCACCTCGCACGGGACCAATGTAACTTATACGAACTGATCGCGTAGTCCTGAGTCTCCCGATTTGAGAATATGACGATAATTTTAAAATACGTAGATTAGGTTTGAAAACAAGCCGTTTGAGGGTGAAAACCCATACCAGCCCCCAAACGGCCCCATAAGAGGCACGAACACCTCACACAAGACTAATGTAACTTGTACGAACTGACTGCGTAGTCTCGGGTCTCCCGATTTGAGAAAATGATAATAATTTCAAAATATCTAGATTAGGCTTAAAAAAAATCCATTTGAGGGGGAAATCCCAAACGGCCTCGTAAGATGCACGAACACCTCGCACGGGACTAATGTAACTTGTACGAACTGACAGCGTAGTCACGGGCCTCTCGGTTTGAGAATATGATGATAATTTCAAAATACATAGATTAGGCTTGAAAATAAGCCATTTGAGGGTGAAAACACAAACTAGCCCACAAACAGCTCCGTAAGAGGCACAAACACCTCGCACGGAACCAATGTACCTTGTACGAACTGACCGCGTAGCCCCGAGTCTCCCAATTTGATAATATCATGATAATTTCAAAATACGTAGAATAGGCTTTAAAACAAGCCGTTTAAGGGTGAAAACCCAAACCAGACCCCAAATGGCCCCGTAAGAAGCACGAACACCTCACGCGGGACCAATGTAATTCGTACAAACTGACAGCGTAGTCATGGGCCTCTCGATTTGAGAATATGACGATATTTTCAAAATACTTAGATTAGGCTTGAAAACAAGTCATTTGAGGGTGAAAACCCAAACCAGCCCCCAAATGGCCCCGTAAGAGGCACAAAAACCTCGCACGGAACCAATATAACTTGTACGAACTGACTGCGTAGTCCCGAGTCTCTCAGTTTGAGAATATGACGATAATTTCAAAATACGTCGATTAGGCATGAAAACAAGCCGTTTGATGGTGAAAACCCAAACCAGCCCCCAAACGGTCCCGTAAGTGGCACTAACACCTCACACGGGACCAATGTAACTTGTAGGAACTGACCGCGTAGTCCCGGGTCTCCCGGTTTGAGAATATGATGATAATTTCAAAATACATAGATTTGGCTTGAAAACAAGCCTTTTGAGGGTAAAAATCTAAACTAGCCCCCAAACGGCCTCGTAAGAGGCACGAACACCTCGCACGGGACCAATATAATTTGTACGAACTGACCGTGTAGTCCCGGGTCTCCCAGTTTGAGAATATGATGATATTTTCCAAATACATCGATTAGGCATAAAATAAGCCATTTGATGGTGAAAACCCAAACCAGCCCCCAAACGGTCCCGTAAGTGGCACTAACACCTCACACGGGACCAATGTAACTTGTACGAACTGACCGCGTAGTCCTAGGTTTCCCGGTTTGAGAATATGACGATAATTTCAAAATACGTAGATTAGGCTTGAAAATAAGCCGTTTGATGGTGAAAACCCAAATCAGCCCCCAAACGGCCCCGTAAGAGGCACAAACACCTCACACGGGACCAATGTAACATGTACGAACTGACAGCGTAGTCACGGGCCTCTCTTTTTGAGAATATGATGATAATTTGAAAATACATAGAGGCACGAACACCTTTCATGGGACCAATGTAACTCGTAGGAACTGATTAGGTAGTCATAACTTGCGTAAGATTTTTAATTTTCGAATATAATAATAATTGCAACTCCTATATGTAATTTTTTAGCTTGAGTAAGATTTTTTTATAAATTACTTGGTTACTAATATCGTCTCTTTTTCGTATCCTATTTTTTTTTTGCAGGATAACATTTTATCGTTAACATTTATTCACGTGGAACACACAGAGAACTCAATGGTTTACAGCAAGGGGTTTATTCATGATTCTATTTTTTTGTGTTATCGTCGTGCGGACTTTTGTAGTTTTATTGTTAAATTTTATGGTCATGCGGGCTTTTGTAAGTCTATTGTTATATTTTGTGGCCGTGCGGGCTATATGTTACGCAGGTTTTATATTAATAGGTTTTAGAATGTCCAGAAAATCGAGGAAACTCTGCCCAAATTTTTTTTGGGCTGTGAACTACTAAAAGACTTGTAATATTTTGAAGTTTGTATGTACATTAGTTTATCAGCAACGTGCAAGATTTGCAATTTGTGAAATTTCTTGTTTTCAAATAATTATTTTTTTTCTTTTTATCAAAAATTTGGCACAGTTCAAACCGTGCCAAAAGTGTATCAAATTTTAGCACGATTTTGAACTATGCCAAAAGTTTTTAAACTGTGCTCAATTTGGCACAGTTCGAAACAGTGTCAAAAGTGTGCCAGAAATATCAAATTCTGGCACGGTTTAAAAGTGTGACAGAAGTGTTCCTGTTTGGTCAAATCTGGCACACTTTTGAGCCGTGCCAAAAAAAAATGGCTATTTTGGAACACCTGATTCTGGCACAGTTCAAAACCGTGCCAGATTTGATCTGGCACAGTTTTAAACCGTGCCAGATTCCTGTCTTTGGTGCAGTGTATGTAAAATAAAAGAAATGGCGATTTTCTTATAAAAGTTGTCGTACGTGTAAATGGAATTCTTGAATGAAGAAAGTAAAGAAATGTGTAGTTTGGGAAGATGTGATAAAAGTATTCATTAAGTATTAATGGGTAAACATTGAAAAGTTAGTAAAGTTATAAAGGGAATAAAGGTCTAAAAGTGTTACCCATTAAGTAGAATAATACTCCAAGGTCTAAAAGGGTGTTAATGTGTTAAAACACTTAAGAAGCTAGGGTGAATAACTTAATAGTGATATTGGAAAATTAACACATGTGAAAATGGAGTAAAAGACGATTTTTACAAATGGGTAAATTGGAAATTTTACTTAAAGTAGAACATTTTTATGAAATGAAAATGTTGGAAAGGTGTTACACAAAGTGATTCTAAGTGAAAATGATTTTTAGAATAAAAATCAAGGCTAAAGTGTAAAGGGGATGAAATGATAAGATTTTAAATTGTAACATAAATGGGGCAGTAAAGTCTCGAGTTTTGTCTTTGGCCAGGTAAAAAGGATAAGTGGAATAATGTGGATATTTGTAAAATGTTAAAACACATTAAAAGAAAACTCGTATGACACCGGTATAAAGAAATAAGGGACCAGAGCCTTTGGGTGAAAAGCCCTAAACACTGGCCAAAGAATATGGTGCACATAGCTGGCGGTGTGGAGCCCGTGGAAGTATGTAGTATAGGAAGATTTCAAGAAAAGGTAAAAGAAATTTGGAACATATCAAGAAATAGGTTGCATGGGAAATGTAATAATACAACCTAACTTGGATGAATGTAATAAATGTTTCGATAAAGGTTAAAATGGACAAGTGGATGTATTATTGAATAATGTCCATAAAGGAAGAAAAAGGGTCAAGTTAGTGGGTAAATGGGTGATTAAGCGACCTAAGCAGTTAAACCCATAACTAACAGAAGAATGTGTTGTAAGAAGGTTTTCAAAGATTAAAGGAGTATTTTCTAACACAGTGAAAATGTGTGTTGAAATGGTGATTTTCAAGGAAAATACTAAAATGTATTGAAATGAATAAAAAGGTTAATTTCGGTAAAGGGATGTGTTTGGATAAAATAAATGTAATGGTTTTAAGTGTTGAACCAAGTGTGTTAAATAAAGCGAGAAATGCTGAATATGAATAAAGGAATCCTTTAACAAGATTAAGGTAAATTAATCTGGACAAGTAAAGTTTTTTAGAGTAAAATGATTCATGCACTAGAACATGTATTTTCAAATGTGTATATATATATATATATATATATATATATATATATATATATATATATATATATATTATCTCATGCATATGGTTGTAGCGTGTGAGTATCCTTTATGTCGTTTGTTTCTATACTGCCTTATATATTCCCATTGGGCATAGGCTCACATCCTTGCTTTGTTACGGCAGGTTGGGAGCGGTTTCGTATTTTGAGGGCATTATGTAGGTAAATGTATTTTATTTATATTTACACTAGTAGCTCTGTTTACTTGGAATCTGGGGTGCTCCCCATGGGTCCCTCACGTAGTTTATCTTGAAACTGGAATTTCATGCTAAACAAGTGAAACCTTAACTAAAATAAAATTGGACTGGCAACACTACGTAGGTTGTTCCATTGCACTTCACACTTAATGCTCGGGTCGGACCGGATTGACCCACGGATAACCCATAAATTCGGGTCGGGGAGTTACATTAGTGGGAGTATCAAATCACGTAATGTGGTTATAAAAGAAGTTAAGATACTCGTGTCATTCCCTCAACATCCAAATTACTTTTTCTTTTGGTTGGTGAATATAAATAGTTTTAAGAAGATCTTAAATGAGTTTGCTATTCTGGATGATTATGAGATTCATCACAAGATTGTGAATTTGACATAGGAGTAAGAAAATATCATATTTTATTTTCAAAAGTTTCAAAAATTATAATGTCATTAATTGACTAAGATGAAGTTTAGGATCGTGTTGAATTACCTAATTGATACACCAGAGTCGAATGTAAATATGTCTTTAAGACGAAAACGCGACCCTGGTGATAATCAATGATATAAATCTAGATTTATGGTTAAAGTTTTCATTACACATAGAGAAAATGGTGTAAATAAATATTTTCATCTATATTTTAAAATCTGAAATTCTTATAATTTGAGTAGCTACTTTTGATTAAGAGTTACATTTAGTGTCAAAACTTATGAGAGTTTAAGAAAAGAATTGTATAGGTTGAGAACTCACTATATAAACTTATATCAGTTTCTTTCAAATGGTATTTTAAGAATAATTTGTGTATTTTCGATTAGTTTATATATACCTTGAGCTCAATGGGAGTAAGTTTTTATATTTTGGACTTCTTTATACATTTTTAATGAAAGATAAATTTGAGAAATAAAATATTTTTAAGAGTATTAAGTGATGAGATTCCTAAAATATTATATTCTCACACTTATGATAATTATTTATATAAATATGATTAGTGCTTATAGTTCGCTATTGGTTAATTAGATTTATTTTGGCCTAATGGCTAATATTATGAAAGACTGAGGAACAATTATGTATTATTTGTGGTATGCAATAGTGTATGGATTATGGCTACAAAAAATTATTTTGGTACTCGGAGTTGTCGACACTATTATGAAGTCACTGAAGTGTTATGATAATGTTGTTGCAATCTTCGTTATGAAAAAATTATAGGTATTTCAAAAAACCTAGGTACATTAGGATGTAATACCTGTTTGTGAACGAAGAAGTTCAGAAACAACAAATATCAGTTGAACACATTTGTTCAAGTGTTAACATAACATATCTACTAATAAATGTGCTATCACCAAAGGACATTCATGAAACATATTTAAGATATGGGTCTTGAGTGTAACCAATTAAGTATAAGTGTTGTGGATTGTTTGGTGCTTAATTTGACACTATAACTAATATCAATTAAAATGTATTATGAACATTTCAATTTCGGTCTTGTAATATTAATTACATGCATGTTATTATTAATATATGTGATAATATTGATTATGTGCATGTTATTGTTGGTATATGTGATCGAAACAGTCTCTTACAAGACATTTACGAACCATTAAGGACAACCTAACTTATATGCCTTATGAAAAATCATTTAAGGATGACTCGAAAATTATTGTGCGCCTTATGATAATTATGGACCAAGTGAAAGAATGTTAGAATTATTTTAAATAACAATTATCTATAGTGTGTTCCATATTTAAATAATACTAAGATCCATTTTGGTAAGTGAAAGGGTACTCCAAATACCAAGAGTAAAAATGACTCTTGAGTATCTACCTTGATAGATGGTTTAGATTAAGTGACTGTTGGAGATTTGAGTCTTGTCCCTACTTATAAATAAGTGGCTGATTTTTCATCATCCAGACACACTAAAAGATAACATAATAAAATTATAGGATAAAGGAGAGAAATTCCAATACTCAATGAGAGTTAATTTTTGGAATGATGTTTTGACCATATAGGGTGATCTAATCGTTAGAATGCGCTGAAACTAGAATATGTTCTTACCATAAACAAGATAAAGTTGTGGCCCGATCGGACATCACGAAGGACACATACACTCACAACTATTAAACATATTTTGAAAAAAAAAATAATTTAAAACATCTGGAAAGAACTGAAAATAGTATAATTATGTTATGAAAATACTAAAACATTTAAAAAATCTGGAAAATATTATAAATATTTGTATTTATCCTATTAAGGTGGATGTCCACTCCTATTAGGACTCAACCAACTTGTACTATAAATAAGAGTAACCCCCCTCTCCCCCAATTATTGACACACCAATTAATAATAAATTCATCATCTCTCTAAAATTATCTTTGTATCCTATTTCTCATAACACTTTATCAACACGATTGCAAAACTCCTCAAAGACTGTTCAACTCTCTCACCAAAAAGGTCATTATTTCTTTTATGTGTATTGTATGGGCACATTTACAGCTATAATCAATCCCCATTTGTACTTCCCATAAACTTCATTATTGTTGATGTACACACATGGGTTTTACTGTCAGAATCATAATAATGAGTTATCTACATATATAAATATGAATAAAAAATGATTTTATCTCTAACATGACTAATAGTGGGTATGATACCTGCTTCATATTACGCTTGAATTAAATGATTACATATAAGAATATTCATTTCAAGGCTTGAATTCCTGGCATAAAATCATGGTATAAAATGCTTTGATGATGCCTATCAAGTCTTGTATAGTTGTATTATAAAAATAATTCCATTTCGAAAATATAATTGGAACATCTGTAATGGAAGGAAATTGATAAGAACTACGAATATCCTAAATTAAAGATCTTAGTTATACATATTCACAGCTAGTATATAAAATTATACGATAAATTTTCAAAAGGTTAGAAGAAGTAGATACTAAATTTCATATACCGTACATATATTTATGGGTCCCAAAATAACCAAGTGCGGTAAAAGTATGTTTCAAACCAAACCAAGTTGTGTAACAGATTAGCTTAACCAAATTTTATCTTAATTAATCATAAACATGCATCTAGTGATTAAAGAAAGTAAAATAAAGTAAAGATACTCACAACGCCGGAGGTACGAGAAAACCCCAAACGAAAAAAACCTCGGACGGCCCAAGAAAGGCAATCACTATGAATAATGGTTTTACAAAGACAGATTAGCCTTACTCAACGACTCAATCCCCATGGGTCTTGACGCTCCTTATAATCTTCTACCGTTCTTCAATAGTGCCCACACAAAATTTTTGTCTTCCACGATGCTCATCCACAACACACGCGTCCACGTATGTCTCGATGTCCACCGATACGGGTTGATTCGTCTATGATGTTGAACATGATATCCGTCGCTTGTCCACCGCAAAACCAGCAACACAAGTTGTTCAAAATGGTTGAACAAGTTCCAAACTTTATGTAAAAGGATCTCTATATCATATGATAATGAAAGATCGGGTTTTGACACATAAAGGATGATTTTTCGTAGGAAAACCTTCGCAAACTATTGTGCAGAAAACATAAGAGTGTTCTAAAAATATTTGACTATACACACATGGAATAACTAAGACGAGACTGCTTTTAATAATATTTTTAAGTTGGTGCAGTCGTTGAAACGAAACCCAATGTCGTTCGAACGAGATGCCACGTCGTTGGAACGACGGGCAATGTCATTTGAGCGACATTAAACACTATTTTATTTTTGCACGCTTCCCAAGAAATCAGTACGGGTTTCAAACATTTTCAAAACGACATTGTCTCAGATAAAACACTTTAAAACATATTTATCTTTTATGTAAGGACACAAATTTCCAATTGAGTCCATACATAGTTTTGGCTTAATTCCGGACAAAAACATTTATTCATAGGATAGTATTTATTGTAATATTCTCAAGCCTATGAAGTGTATGTTGAAGACGTAGCGGCAAAGAATTTAAAGCTTCATCAAAATGCCGGTTTGTGTGCCTCGTTTCTACGTCATCAATTAAGGTTCCATGCTCCCAAGGTATGAATGTAATTATATGTATATATGAGCTTGGAACAATTTGTATTGGGTGTTAGGTTAATAAAAACTGCATTTTATTTTTCAGAAAGAATCTATTAGAAACTTAAAAATAAGTATATAAAAGTTTATAAAAGTTTCTGGGCCAAAATCGAATTTTTTAATCTTTCTGGTTGTTCGTTTGAAATGTCGTTCGAACGAGTTTTTTCGTTCAAACCAGATTTCGTTCGAACGAGTTTTGTCGTTCGAACCTGTTTCGTTCGAACGAGTTTTGTCGTTCGAACCAGGTTCGTTCGAACGAGTTTTGCCAACGACCCTAACTGGATAGTCGTTCGATATGTCGTTCGAACGAATGCTCGTTCTAACGAGGTATCTAACGAACCTCTAACGAGCCCAGGCTGGTCACTCGTTAGAAGTCTCGTTCGAACGAGAATCACGTTCGTTCGAACGAATTTCCAGCGGGAACAGTTATTTGGCAGTTTTTTGCAGTTTTTCCCCACTCTTCCACTTGGTTTTCAACCAACTTTTTTCATGCAATATTATGTGCGGGATACACATTTTCCAAGACAACTTTTCCAACATTTTTTTACCTCCAAAAGAGAGTTTGAGAGCAAAATTACTTTAGGAAAATGTTCAAAGTTTTGATTGTCATTTTTAATGAAAAATTCATACACACTCTAGTTTACATCCAATTGTTTATCCAAGTTTCTATATAAATATCAATTGCTTGGAGATTGTTTTGGCACCGGTTTTCTCTACCGAATTCAAGAGACATTTCGGGTTTTCTTCTACACCCCATCACAAAGAAGACCTTTGTTGAGATTCTACCCGTTTGGAGAAAGGCTCCATATTCGGGTGACGGTGACCGTTTAAAGTCCTATCGGTGTATTCCGAGACCGCGGTGGAGGTCCGTTGGTTATCCGCTAATTGGAGGTTGATACAAGAAGGAGCATCACGGCTTGAGAGGGTTCGAGTTTAGGAAGTAAGTCTTTTGTCTTGTATTTTGTAATACCGTTTTTAGTGGATTTGAGGCTAGGGCCGTCCCGAGGTTTTTTCCCGTTAGTGGGTTTTTCCTCGTACATCGCGGTGTTGTGTGACTGTTGATTCTATATTGCCCTTTATCACTTAGAACGCATGCTAGATTAATTTCAAGATAAAATTTGGTTTTACAATCACACTCATTTAATTTGGGACTTAAATATAATATTGGGTAAAATTGGTTTATTCAAGTCATTTACTAAAATTGGTTTCGCCTAACTTTGGATAATTGTTAATTATGACTTAGGAAAATTCTAGGACTTGAATTATGTTTTAATTTGTTCCTGGCCTTGTTGTTTTGTTGAACCATCTCTTATTATACGCTTCCGCATTTGTTCAAAAAGGAAATTAATATTTTTAATTGTGATAAATTAATCACCGGGGATCCAACTTCCGCCCTTTCATTTTATGTTTATCATTTCCTAAAACATTTATTTTAAAATTCATCCTTAAAAAATTTCCGATTTCCAAAATCATTTAGCATTCATACCTTAGAGAAATTAGGAATACATTATTTAATTTGATTGGAGACTTCAATCTTGCATCAATAACACGATATGGTAATACGCTGAAGCTTGCCCCCTATGTCTTCAAATCAACACGTTATAGACTCATGGGATCGAGATAATAAAAAATCTATCTATGACTCAAACATGTTTTGTTCCGAGAATAATTCAAAACTACATTAAGACTCAATTGAAAATTTAGTCCTTACAAATCTCCCCCTGTGATTATTCTGGGACAAAACCAACAGTGAAATGCCTAAGCCAGGTCGTCAAGCTGTATGATGCCTAAATCCCATCCCATAAAACTCAAAAGTAAAATTACATCATCAGTGCAGGATAAGATTCATTAACAGTGGATCGGCAATCATGAAACTGTCTTGAATGTCTGAATGTAATGTAGACTTGAAATCTTGAATTTCTTAAGCATACCTACACACATGAAACAGACAAATACCCAGTGAAGTATGGAGGAACAAATGATATAAATCAATATGAAAACTCAAATTAAAATCATTTGTTATGTAAACAAAACATGATACCAATATGTGCAAATGTGAAAAACATATAAATCAGGATATCAAGTATACAAAACTCCCCCTACATCACAGACATCTCTCCTCCTTTTTATCTCGAATAGACAATCTGGTGAAAAGATAAACAATTCTAGAATAAACTAATACCAATATGAATAATAGCTAGATAAACATGAAACAACCAGTTAAATATGATCAATTAATGTCAAATCCGTAGCTAGAAAACAGTGAATCGATCCAAGCAAATGTCATTAAAAGGATCAATGTAGTAAAATATCAAATCACTCAAAGAAGGCTACAAAAACAAAATCCCAGGTACCAAAAGATTAACACTATGTAGCAGGATACTGAAACAAAAGGCGACTAAAAAAAGTCATGCTGGTCAAACAGGACTGTAGTTCGAATGAGCCAGGGATGTCGCTTGAAGGAGAAGCAACATCGCTCGAACGAAACTTGATGTCGTTAAATAACATAATCAAACAGTTCACAGATTCCCCAGAATATTAAATAGAGTTGCCTAGTGAAAAATGTTCATGGAAATTCTAACTGGAAGGGGATCAAAACTGCGAAACAGTATCAAAACAGTAGATGGACTAAGAAAACTCAAAACAAACAAATATGAGTAACATGCCAATATAGTATCGATGTGCCTAAACATGAACATGGAATGTATGTGCGTGAACTAAAACAAATGAATCACAATTCCAACACATCGAAATGATTAAGAAGCTCTAATCAATAGCAATCTATCATCAAACTTTATTATAGCCATATGTGACAATTAAAGTATGAGCTTAACTAAACAAACATCACGCACACGAATCCGAAATTTTGACGATTCTACAAACAATAGCGTTATGACACGATTTTCAACATCGGATTCTTTGTGCAAACCCGTTTAGTTTTTTTAATCAATCCAAACTCCCTCAAATATATATCATATTTTCTTTTGAAGGAACTAAACTAATTTGGCCCATTTTTGGCATAGGATTCTTTTTATTTTCTTATGATTTTTTGGGCTCCTTTAAACGGTGGCTTTCATGATGAGTCAATTTTACACTCTCATAGCCCTTTCCCATGAACACTCATTATTTTTCAATTTAATCCTCATGATAAACGGTTATTACATGCACACCTCCTCCTTATGTCTCTACTTACACATAGATGACAAAATTGAGATAAGAACGTCTAACCAAACTCAAATATGCAAGAGTAGTCAAACATCCATATAACCTCGTGCGTGTGTGCAAAGATGGCATTTATACAAAGTCGAATCAAAATGCATATCAACTTCGAAACAACCCCATAATACAATGGTTAAGATCATTTTAAGTATCGATAATAATGACTAAATGTCCTAGCCACATGATGGATAATGAAAGTAAGGGGGTCCATGCACACCAATATGCCACATCAAACATGTTAACTCATGACACAAAAACAAAACCGAAAATATTTTTGGATTTTTCAAAATATTTTGACTCAAATAAAAGAAAATTCTTTTTTTGTTTTTCTGAAAAATTTTCAAAACCAAAAATCTTTTTGTATTTTTCAAAAAATTTTATCAAAAAGAAAAATCTTTTTGTGTTTTTCAAATAAAATACAATAAATGAAAAATATAATACAAAATGATAAATATGGAAACACACTCAACCTTTAGATTTAGCATGGGAAGAATCAAAAGCCTGATTTCCTAACCCAAGTAGGTGTGACATAATGCATGGGGGTGGGGGGAATTGGGGCAACTTAATTCTTAAACTTCCTAAACTTTCGAGGAGCATTCCTAAGGTCATAGCAAAACTTTCTAAGGTGGCCTTTCCTACCACAAAACGTGCAAATTTAGCAATGGTATGGAAAGTGACCTACATGTGGACCTTTTCTAACGTTCCTATACGTCTCTCTCACACGTACGGGGGGAATGGGAACAACACGATCATCAAAGCTAATACCACCCCTAATTCTATTAATTTGGACGGTGCCTAGCATCCTATCCAACTTCTCACTTCTAGCCTCTAAATCAAACTTAACTCTAGACAAGTCTCTCAAACTCTCCTCCAACTCCTTAATCCTAGACTCAAGTAGAAGCCTAGACCCCTCTAACTCTAGAAACTCCTTTTTCATCACTTCCATCAAACCCATAAGTTTATCTCTCTCACCCTTAACACACTCTAACTTCTCCCTAAGTGTCTTCTCTCGTGCCCTAAAATCCCCAATCAACTTATCATTATTTTCAACAGCACATACTTTCAAATTTTCTTGCAACGTCAAGTTTTCCTTTTCAACCTTTACCCTCTCCTTACAAAATTCATTAAAGGCGAGTTGAAATTTGTTCACATCCACCTCTTCTCCCTCACTCTCCTCATCCTCACTCACTTGGGATTCACACACAATTGTCTCGTAAGTGTCATGCACATGAGAATATTCATGGGCATATATATCGTCGTCGCTCACATGACATGCCATAAACGCAACAAAGTTATGCTCAATGGGGGACTCCTCTCCCTCTTCCGATTCACTATCACTTAAGGTGGCATTATATGCAATTGGTTGCTTTCCCTCTTTCTTAAGTCTAGTGGGGAACTCCTTAACTTTGTGACAATAAGACTCACACCCAAAACACCTATCTGACTCATCCCTTTTTGGTTTGTCATTTTCAATTTTAGGGATTTTGGTATCCTTGTGGTTTTTAGATTTTTCAATTTTTTTAACATCTTTTGATTTCCTTTGAAACTTGATAAACTTTTTGAATTTTTCTGCCAACAAGGCCATATCCTCGAAGTCGGAATCGGAATCATCATCCGAAATTTTTATTTCCTCCTTCCGGGTTTTCAAAGCAATACCCTTTTATTTCTTAGGCACTTACTTGGAGGTAAACATATCAAGCTCATAAGTTTGTACGTCACCTACAAGTTCTTCTAATTTCGTTGATTCAAGCATGCCTAGTGAATTTAAAATGGTTACTTTGGGATCAAATCTACCCGACAACGATCTTAGAATTTTCTTTATAACACGATTGTCGGGTATCTTTTATCCCAACACTACACCAAAATGGGCAAATTGTCACCTTTCAGCCGGCCAGCCTTGTCAAGGTCATTGACCGTGACAAAAAAACACGCGTTTTATGTCACGGTCATTGACCTTGACACGACCGTGACAACGAATTGTCACGGTCATTGACCGTGACAAGCCCGTGACAATTCAATTTGTCACAGCCTTGTCACGGTCATTGACCGTGACAATTATTTAAATTCTTGTCACGGTCAAAGACCTTGACACGACCGTGACAATATTCTCAGCAAAAACCCTACCCCCCCTTCTTTTTTCCCTCCCGCGCCGTTCCCTCCATTTCTCTCTCTCTCTCTCTCGACGCTGTTCTCTCTCTCTCTCTCTACTTTCAGGTCCATTTTCTCTCTCTCTCTCTCTCTCTCTCTCTCTTTCATTTATATATATATTTGTGTGTATATTTGTGTGTATGTGTATATATATATGTGTGTATGTGTGTGCTTGAGGGGGGCAGGGGGTGGGGACGATGGAGGGGGGCAGGGGGTGGGGGAGGGGGTGGTGGAGGGTGGGGTGGGGTGTGTGTGTGTGTGGTGGTGTGTGGTGGGGGAGGGGGTGGGGTGGGGTGGGGTGTGTGTGTGTGTGTGTGGTGGTGTGTGGTGGGGGAGGGGGTGGTGGAGGGGTGGGGCAGGGGGTGGTTAAGGGTGAGGTGTGTGTGTGTGTGTGTGTGGTGGTGTGTGGTGGGGGAGGGGGTGGGGTGGGGTGGGGTGGGGTGTGTGTGTGTGGTGGTGTGTGGTGGGGGATGGGGTGGTGGAGGGGTGGGGCAGGGGGTGGTTAGGGGTGGGGTGTGTGTGTGTGTGTGGTGGTGTGTGGTGGGGGAGGGGGTGGGGTGGGGTGGGGTGGGGTGTGTGTGTGTGTGTGTGTGGTGGTGTGTGGTGGTGGAGGGGGGCAGGGGTGGGGTGGGGTGGCAATTTTTGACACGACACGATACCCGACACGAACTCGACACGAACTCGGATGATAAATTATTTATGTGTTGCAAGAATTTGAAATTAATTAAATTAAGTTATTGTAGGCGTATGAGTGCTATGATTGGTTAAGAGAGAAGAAAAAAATTATTTTATATTTTACTTAATGGGTTATGCGGGTCAACCCGAACACGACACGATAATAAATAGGTCGGGTTAGTGTTTGCTCATCTGACACGATTAGTTAAATGGGTCGGGTTAGGGTTGACTAATACTTAACACGAACCCGACATGACATCTATTTATTTGAATTGATATCTATTTATTTGAATTGATAGAATTGTTTCTAGGATAATAATCCTACTATAAGATGATTGCTCAAAATAAATATTAAATAATAATTACTAAGATATCAATTCAAATAAAGTCTTAATAACCTAACCAAAAGAAATAAAATAAAATATCAAATAAATTATCATCCACCTCATAGACATTCCCTACCAATCATTTTAAGATAATTTTATCCTTATAAAGATAATAGATTATGTAATTTTAGGACTTAAAATAATATTGATTATGGATATAGGACAACAAACATTTTGTTTCCATTTTTTGTCCCTATTTTCAAATTAAAGGGACACGTGGCATGTTATGATTGGTTAACGTTTTATGAATATGGGTCCGCGCCAGCGGTTTTATTAAAAAATAGGGACTAAAATCATAAATAAAATGTTTGTTGTCCTATTTTCAAAATATATATTACAATAAATCCTAAATTTACAAACCCCTAAAGATAAATACCTTTGATTGCAAAGCATGCACTTGTATTATTTCGACGTGTAATTTGGAAATGCTTGTTTTTCTTTCTAGAGACCCGTGTCGTCAAAACTTGGTAGTGTTCGAGTGTGTTTTTATCACTAAATTATTATTTCACTAACAAATACTCCTTATATCCTAGATTAAGAATCCATATTTAATTTTTGTACTTACTAATAATACACTTAATCAATGGCTAGGATTAACCCTTATTCACTATTATGAGACATCAATTTTATAAATAATTGATATTTTCATTCAAAATATGTGTGTGTGTGTGTGTGTGTGTGTGTGTGCGTGTGTGTGTGTGCGTGTGGCGGGGGTGGGGTGGGGTGGGTAGGGGTGGTGTGTGTGTGTGTGTGTGTGTGTGTGTGTGTGCGTGTGGCGGGGGTGGTATTGATGGAACTTACACATACGTTATAATATAGACGAAACATTTTTTTATCTGTACTAATAACATTTTTTCTATCTGTACTAATAACATTTTTTTTACAGCAAAAATGTCTCCTTCAGATGTTAGGGCGAAGATGATGATGCTGTTTATGATGATGTCGTCGTCTGGGTTCGATGGTAGCGGAGGCGACGAGGGCTCCTCCGCCCCTAGGCTCCCCAAATATGGAAAATTTGGGATTACCGTCGAAAACAAGTCGGAGCTTTTAGCGAGATCCCTCGAGCTGCTAAAGACGGTCATCGGCCCGGGGTTTATGAGTTGGAAGGAGGTACCGTATGAGCTCAAGTTAGCTGTTTGGGCGGCACTACAGGTAATATTTATATGAATATTTCAATTTCAATTTCAATTTATATTTATATTTATATTTATATTTATATTTATTCGCAACTAACATTGTATTTGTTGGACAGGAACAATTCAACTTGGATCCAAAGCTACGCGATTCCGTCTTCGAGCAGTTGAGGGAGCAACACAAGACGTGGAAAAAAAATATGCGGACACGGTACTTTGGAAAAACACGAGAGACCATTTTACAATGGCGCGGATCCGTCCCGCCCAAGGAGCCGATCTCATTGGCACAATGGCAAAAGTTCATTGACAATGAGATCGAGGATCGACAATTGGCATCTCGCCAATCGGGGAGGGAAAATCGGGCTAAAAAGACGGACGTGCACTACTCCGGCCGGACCTCTTACGCTGAGGTGGAGCATAGGATGAAGGTAATATTTAATTTATCTATAACTACAGAAATATATTATTGGATATTATTTTACTTTGCGGGGCCGATACTAATTTTACTTTACTTTATTTTATTTCAGGGGGTAGGGAGTGGGCCAGGGGGTAAGCCATATAGGCTCGATACTTATGTGGCTCTTCGGACGAAGAAGGGGAAGGACAAGGAGGTGTCCCCGAGCGTCGCGGCCACGATTGTAAGTAATCCGACAGTTTAATTATTGTTAATTACGTTATATTTTTTTAGTTTACTTATTTTACTAATCATGTGCTTTTTGTCGTTTCAGGCAAAGCTTAAGGAAGTGCATGAGTCGCAGTCTGATGCCGACAAGGCATCTTTGTCCACAGACGCACTCAGCCAAGTGCTTGGCTCTGATCGCAAGGGGAGGACAAGGGGAGTGAGCTCGCGGGTGGCCAAATCTAGGATCATCGGATTGGAGACGAGCGACACCGGGTTGGCTCGAACGGTGGATTCACACGACGCGAAGCTGTCCCGTTTGGAGGCGACGGTCCAAGATATGTACGCATTCATGAAGCGTACGTTGGGTGGAGACCGTAAAGAGAAAGGGAAAGGGAAAGGGAAGGAGAAGGCGGTGGAGGAGGAGGTGCGGGAGGACGAGGAGGTGCGGGAGGACGAGGCGCAGGATGACGAGGATGTGGACCTCGCTGCTTCATCACCGACACGTTCGTACTTCGACGATCCACTTCCCTATTTGACGCCCTCCAACAAACCATTATCGACAATTGGTTGGCCGAGCGTGTTCATATTGGACATATTTGATGGCCAGCGGATAGGGCGGGGATTGAGGGACCCGAACATCGTCGAGGGTGGACTAGTCCATGGACGTGTGCTTCAAGAGATGGAGTCCAGGGTGCTCGTCACGCATGTCATACCCGGGAAGGAGAACTCCCTATTGTGGTTGCGCGAACAATGCGGCACGACGTATATTAGTGGGTGCGTCAATTCGTATGTCGTGTGGCCTACTCACCTCCTCAGTTTTATCTAAGACATGTAGTAACATTATTTTTAAGTTTGTCCATTTTAATTATATTTGGATTATATCGTCATGTATATTATTTTTACTTTGAAGATTTGGATTATACTGTCATGAATATATATTTGCATTATCTTTAGTTTGTGTTGGATATATGATGTTTGGAACAGGTACAACGTTGCTATAACAGGTACAAATATACTGCTGGGCAGTGGCGGTGGCCATACTGCCCAGCAGATTTTTTTTAAATTCTGCCCAGAATTGTCACGGTCATTGACCGTGACAAAACCGTGACAACATTTGTCACGGGCTTGTCACGGTCATTGACCGTGACAATTCTTTTAAAAAAGGTCATGGCTTTGTCACGGTTATAAACCGTGACAAACGTGTCACGGTCATTGACCTTGACACGACCGTGACACAAAACGCGAGTTTTGTGTCAAGGTCAATGACCGTGACAAAAAAAGTTGTCTCGCCTCGAAATGTCACGGTCATTGACCTTGACAAGGTGAATTTGTCAAGGTCAATGACCTTGACAAATGGGCAGATTTGGTGTAGTGCAAGTTAAACGAAGAGTTAACAATTGTAGATAATCTAGCATAAAATTCATCCAAAGTCTCACTTTCTAACATTTTAATCATTTCAAATTGAGTAGTGAGATTTTGTAGTTTAGACTCTTTGACAATGCTGGTGCCCTTATGTGTGAGTGCCAAACTATCCCAAGCCTCTTTCGAGGTTTCACAAGTCATGATTCTATTATACTCTTCTTGTGTGACATGTGAGGAAATCAAGTGCAAACCCTTAGAATTATAAAGAGACAATTTATGTTCGGCCTCGGTCCAAGTCTCAATTGGTTTTATGTTTGCGACATCACCCTCTCTAACTACCGGAGGAGACCAACCTCTTTCAACCGCTAACCACACCCTCTCATCAATAGCTTTTAAAGCACTTCTCATTCACATTTTTCAATAGGTGTAATTAGTGCCATAAAAAATGGGAGTTTTCAAATTTTGCATTCCATTGAAATTCATCTTTAAAAACACAAGGATCACAACCAATGGAAATTTGTTTCTTGCTCTGATACCAGTTTGTAAGTCCCAAAATAACCAAGTGCAGAAAAAGTTTGTTTCAAACCAAACCAAGTTGTGTAACAGATTAGCTTAACCAAATTTTATCTTGATTAATCCTAAACATGCATCTAGTGATTAAAGCAAGTAAAATAAAGTAAAGACACTCACAACGCCAGAGGTACGAGAAAAAATCTAAACGAAAAAAAACCTCAGACGGCCCAAGCCAGACAATCACTATGAATAATGGTTTTACAAAGACATATTAGCCTTACTCAACGACTCGATCCCCATGGGTCTTAATGCTCCTTCTGATCTTATACCATTCTTTAATAGTGCCCATGCCAAAATTCCGTCTTCCACGATGCTCATCCACAACACACGCGTCCACGTATGTCTCGGTATCCACCGATACGGCTTGATTCGTCTACGATGTTGAACATGATATCCATTGTTTCTCCACCGCAAAACCAGCAACACAAATTGTTCAAAGATGGTTGAACAAGTTCCAAACTTGATGTAAAACGATCTCTATAGCACATGATAATGAAATATCGGGTTTTGACACACAAAGTATGATTTGCAAACTGTTGTGCAGAAAACGTAACAGTGTTCTGAAACTATTTGGCTCTGCACACACAATATAACTAAGACGA
The DNA here is from genome assembly GCA_949130495.1 of Sambucus nigra. NCBI lineage: Eukaryota > Viridiplantae > Streptophyta > Magnoliopsida > Dipsacales > Adoxaceae > Sambucus > Sambucus nigra. The sequence continues at coordinate 104,409,431 of OX422224.1, forward strand.
GACTACTTTAAATAATTTTTTTAAGTCGATGCAGTCGTTCAAACAAAACCCAAAGTCGTTTGAACAAGATACCATGTCGTTTGAACGACAGGCAATGTCATTTGAGCGACATTAAACACTATTTTATTTTTGCACGCTTCCCAATAAATCAGTCCGGGTTTCAGACATTTTCAAAACGACCTTGTCTCAGATAAAACATTTTAAAACATATTTATCTTTTATGTTTATCATTTCCTAAAACATTTATTTTAAAATTCATCCTTAAAAAATTTTTGATTTCCAAAATCATTGAGCATTCATACCTTAGAGAAATTCGGAATGCATTATCCAATTTGATTGAAGACTTCAAACTTCCATCAATAACACAGCTTGATAATACGCTGAAGATTGGCCTCTACGTCTTCAAATCAACACGTCATAGACTCGTGGGATCGTGACAAGAAAAAATCTATATATGACTCAAACATGTTTTGTTTCGAGAATAAGTCAAAACTACATTAAGACTCAATTGGAAATTTGGTCCTTACAATATTAACAATCATAAATATGTGTTGTAGTACATATATTATCCTATGATATCAATAAACTTTGTGACAATTGAAGTTTAATACGCCGCACTTGCAATAACTTCAATAATTTTATATACTTGCATTTTTTTAGTTTATCCATTCATACTCTATGCTTAAAAAAATTTCAAAACTACAATTTTGATTAACCAAAATTGAAATCATTATTATTTAAAATTTGGGGTCTGAAGTTCCCAACTGCTATAAAAAATTTAGGACTTAAAGTTCCTAATTACTATTATAATTTGAGACCCTAGGTTCCCTATTTAATGCAAGGACTTGAAGTTCCTAATGCTACTTATAATTTGGGTATGAAGTTATCAATAATCCTTTAAATTTAGGAGATGAATTTTTATTTAAATAATGGTCATGGAGTTCCAAATAACATATACCCTCAATTAGAACCTGAAGTTTTTTATTTGTATATATTGGGGTAATATATTCCTAAATAATTTATAATTCGGACTTGAAGTTCCCAATATTTTTTTTCTCTTCGTGATCAAACCTGAAGTTTTGACACAATGGGAAGGGAATTTTAAAATTCCAATATATTGATAAAATTGAACTGGAAGTTCAATTATTTTATGTATTGAAGCCAAAGTTATTACAAATAAATAGTATGAACCTGACGTTCTAATTATTAAATCAAGGATTTAAAGTCCTAATTGCACACATGATGTTCCAATTAATATTGAGTTATTATATTCCTTTATTGTGCATTATATATCTCTGATTGTAATATATTATTTGAATAGTGTAAAAAATGTCGAATATTTCTAAACTCGAATTAAAAGCACTTGAACACTCTGGCTGAATTATTTTAATTGGTTTCAAGATGCTAAACACCGTCTCCAAGGTAAGAACATTGGTGATGCAATAACACTTGAAAACACCATGTCCCGATAGGACAAAGCTAAGATTTTGATATTCCTTAGGCATCACATACACAATGATTTTAAAAGTGAGTACCTGATTGTAAAAGATCCTCTAGATTTATAAAACTACCCGAAGGAGTGTTATGACAAAAAAAAAATCAATCATACTTCCATGTGCACGCCATGAATGGCTTAACTTGAGATTTCAAGACTGTGTTTGAATACAACTTTACTACATTCAAAATTATCTCCAAGATAAAGATATGTGGAAAAAAGGTAGAGGGTGTAGATATATTGGAGAAAACTTTCTCCACTTTTCATGATTCGAATATGCTCCTGCAGAAGCAATATCAAGAGCGATTATTTAAAAGGTACGCGTAACTAATCTCATGTCTCCTAGTTGCTGAGCAGAACAATGACTTACTGATGAAGAGTCATACTTGGTTTGATCATTTTTATACAATGATTATATTATTGGTGGATTGAATTTCAATTTATATTTAATCATGTTAAAGGTATGGATCCGAAAGTAGTAGCAAATGATGATACTCGTCTGGTAGACATTGGGACAACCCACACCGTTTTGAAAAATTAGAAGTTTTTCTGAGACTTGATATACAATACATCAAATGTTTTCACTATAGCTAGTCCTGCTAAGATCATTGAAGGCCCTATAAGAACCCATGTGGTGTTACCTAATGATACCCATTTATTCATAAATAATGCTATATACTTAAGAATTTAAGAAGAAATTTATTGAGTTTTAAGGATATAAGAATGAATGGGTATCATATAAAAATATGTGATGAAGGTGACAAAGAGTTCCTTTGCATTACTTCTAGTGTTGGAAGTCAGAATCTTACACTAGAGAAGTTGCCTGCACCATCTATGGGATTATAACATATAATAATTAATGTTGTAGAATCACTACTGTCATGAGACGGAAGCTCAATGATCCTAATAATTTTATATTGTGGCATGACCGCTTGGGTCACCTTGGAATAAACAACTTGTGGAGATTCATTAATAACTTGTGTGGGTACTCGCTTATTTTGCCCGATAGTCATTTTTACACCCCTTGTTCTCAAGTCAAATTAATCGCTAAGCCATCTTTTCTCAAAATAGCTTCTAAATCACCATTTTTTACAAAGAATTTAAGGGATTAGTGTACATTTTAAATATTTTATAGTTTTAGTTGATGCATCCACTCATTGGTCACATAATTGTTTGTTATCTACTCGTAATTTAGTATTTGCAATATTACTTGTTCAAATCATAATGCTTAGAGCACATTTTCCTGATCAACATACTAAATCCATCCGTTTAGATGATGTGGGAGAACTTACTTCTCAAATATTTTATGATTATTGGTTATCACAAGGAATTGATGTTGAGCACCCAATCCATCATATCCACACCCAAAATGGTTTAGTTGAGTCTTTAGTTAAATATTTGCAACTTATTGCATGACCTTTACTTATATAATCCAAACTCCCAGTCTCTACTTGGGGACATCCTATCCTACACGCTGCTAAGTTAATCAAGCTTAGGCGTACTACTTATCATACTTTTTCATCATATCAACTTTTGTCTCTATGTCAACCAAATATATCACACTTGCGTAAATTTGTTTGCACAGTGCTCGTGCCCATCCCCCCACCCCAGCGTACCAAAATGGGTCCTCAACGTCGTTTGAGAATATATGTTGGTTATGATTCTCCATCAACCATTCGTTATATTGAGCCCCTAAAAGGTGATGCGTTTACCGCTAGATTTGTGGATTGTTATTTTAATAAGAAATTCTTCCCGCCAGTAGGGGAGGAAAGAACGTACTAGAAGTACAGTCTGTTCCTAAAGAATGGCGAGAATTAACATTCTCATCTAGATAAGCGTACTGCTCAATGTGAGGATGAAGTGCAAAGGATATTGCATCTGAAATAAATTGCAAATAAATCACCTGATGCAAAACTAATCAAGTCTCATGTGCCCGCTGAAAATGTGCCAGCCAAAATTGATATACCAGAGAGACAAATTTTGATTTCAGCAGCAAATGAATCAGTAGCATGCCAGAAGCGCGGCAAACCTATAGGTTCTAAAGATTTTGCTCCATAGAACCGGAGATCAAATGGAAAATCATAACCTCGTAACATTCCTGAAGTGGTTATAAATAAAAGATCATTTTTCTCTTAAATTCCTGAAGAGGTTATTATCTCTGAAAAGACACAAGTCTCTGAAATGACAATACAAGCCCTTAAAGAGGCAAAGGGACCTAAAGATAATAATGAGATCTCTATGTTTTATACATATTCATGAGAGATGTGGGATCGTAAAGAAACTATCATCAATGATGTATTTTCATATGAAGTAGCTAAATGAATTTCAAAGGGTAGTGATGGTGATAATGATCTACGTATTCTAAATTAATATCGACAAAGAATAAATTGGCCAAAATGAAAAATTATTGATAAGGCAGAACTTGAGTCTCTAAATAAACGTAGTTTTTTTTACCCTGTAGTACAAACCCCAAAAGGTTATAACTCGATAGGTTACCATAAGTGTTTGTAAGAAAAAGAAATGAGAACAATGAAATCACTCGACATAAGGCACGACTTGTGGCACAAGGTTTTCTTCAGAAACTTGGGATTGATTTTGAGGAAACATACTCCCCCATTATAGATGGTATAATATTCAGATATCTTATTAGCTTAGCGATTTCTAAAAATTTTGATACGAGAATCATGGATGTTGTGACCGCTTATTTATATGGGGACTTAGACATAGAAATTTACATGAAGGATTTTCTTTACCTGAAGCAAAGCCAAGGAGTATGCACTCGATCCGACTAAGACATTCACTGTATGATTTAAAGTAATTCGAAAGAATGTGGTATAATCATCTTAGTGAATACTCGTCTAAGTAAGGGTGTGAAAACAATCCAATTTTCCCTTATGTATTTATAAAGAAATTCTCAAAAGAATATACAATAATAGAAGTCTATGTGGATGCCATAAATTTAACTGTGGCTCCAGAAGGGCTCGAAGCAATTCCTAATTATTTAAAAAATGAATTTTAGATGAAAGATCTTGGAAAAACTAATTTTTATCTCGACCTACAGATTGAGAAAAATTTAAGTGGGATTTTAGTCCACTGATCTAATTATCCCGAAAAGGTATTAAAATGTTTTAATATGGACAAAGCGCACCCACTAAGTACCCCTATGGTTGTCCAGTCTTTGGACATAAAGAAAGATCCATACCCTCCTAAAGATAAAGATGAGAAAATATTGGGTCCAGAAGTATCGTATTTCAGTGCAATTAGTGTACTATTGTACTTGGCACAATGCACTAGGTCGGATATTTCATTCTCTGTTAACATGCTTGCTAGATATAGTTATGAACTAACCAAAAGGCATTAGGTTGGTGTCAAGCATATCCTAAGATATTAACATGGAACCAGTGACATGTGTTTATTTTATTCCTATAATTCTAATAGTTCAAAGTTAGTTACTTATGCAGATTCTGGATATCTCTCTGATCCTCATTAGTGTCGATCTCAGACAGGTCATGTATTTTTTAGTGGTAATACTATTATTTTTTGGCATTCTACTAAACAAACTTTAGTAGCTACTTCTCCTAACCACTCTGAAATTTTAGCTTTTCATGAAGCTAGCCGTGAATGTGTATGACTGATATCTTTAATTCCGCATATTCGTAGTTCTTGTCAATTACCTTCCATTAGAGATGTTCCAAGTGTCATCTATGAAGACAATGCAACATTTATAGCGTAAATTAAAGAATGATTCATCAAAGGAGACAGAACCAAGCACATTTCAACAAAAAATTTCTTCACTCGCGAGCTTCTGAAGAAAAATGAGATCAAAGTCATGCAAGTTCGTTCAAGTGACAACTTTGTCAATCTTTTCACAAAATCACTAGCAAAGGGGACATTTCAAAAGTTTGTGTATGATATTGGAATGTGTTGACTCCACTAATAGTGAAATTAAACATATCAATCAGGGGAAACATCTTATCAGAAAGAGGATACAAGAACATATTATTTGGGGCATTTGTGTGCGTTGTACTATTTTTCCTTTGACTAGGTTTTGTCCCACTGGATTTTCCTAGCAAAGGTTTTAATAAGGCAGCATTAAGCACGTCCAATACCGACTTAATGATCACAAAAGTTGTACTCTTTTTCCTTCATTTTGAATTTTTTTCGAATGGGTTTTCCCTAGTAAGGGTTTAATGAGCAATAATCATTGAATGGTGAAAATAGTATACATCCAGGAAAGGCGTTATAAATATTTGTATTTATCTTATTTAAGTGTATGTCCACTCCTATTAAAACTCTACCAAGTTGTACTATAAATAAGGGTGACCTCATTATTAACACACTAATCAATGAGAAAGTTATACTCTCTAAAATTCTCTTTATGGACAGAAAATACCTTTTTGAAATATATACATACAATCACAACCATTAGACACAACATTAAATTCTTAAACTCAATAAAAAAAAAACAAAAATAAACCCTTAAAAAAAACACACATGGTAGTATTGAATCAAAACACATAAAAAATCACATTAAACACTTGGATTAAATCACAAGATTCAAATACGCACCAAAATTTCACCACGAGTCAACCTCCTGTTGACCAAACGCCACCCCCCCCCCCCCCCCCCCCCCGGGGGGGCCAAAAAAAATCAAACCCTAGAAAAATATACAATTTAGAGGGAAAAAAATCATATGTATCACCTATACTCTAAAAAAAAAAACCGAAATCCAATATCTTCTCCTACAAAATCAAATACCAAGAAACTCATTTCCATTTTTTCCAGATTTGTTTATGTTGACATGTGCGTGTGTGTAAAATTGCATGTTTGCGTGTGTTAGAGTGGGAGAGAGAAGAAGATGATGGTGAGATGAGAGAGAAAGCAAAGAAATGTCAAGCCTATTTTCATTTTTTTTCAGATTTGTGCATTGGTGTGCATGTGTCGATGCAAAATTGTGTGTGCGCAAAATCCTGCATGTGTATGTGTATTACAGAGAGAGAAGAAGATGAAGATTAAGAGATGAGAGGGCAAGTGAAGTCATGTCTTGGCTTGGCTTCCATTTGAGAGTGAAAGAGGAAGAGAGATAGATTGAAGAGAGAGAAAGTGATTTTAGATTTTAATTAGGAAAAATAGTATAAGAATAAAATACCCTTTTAAAAAGCCACATGCATGCCATGCACATGACTTACTTTGCTGTCCAAAAAGTAACGGTATTAACGGTAGAAAATTACTTGTGATCGTTTATGAAGTTCAGGAAAAAAATGCCGAAAATAAAAATTTGAATGATAAATTAAAAAAACCAGATAAAATTCAGAAGGAAAAAATGTAACGAATCCTATTTAAAAAGTAAATAAGGCGGATTTGTGGGGAAAAATGACTTCGTAGGAGACTCCGTTACACAAGTAGAACATCTACAAAAATTACAAAATTTCAATACCCAAAACTCCCCTCTTTCTAAGCCCTTCCCAACACTTTAAAAATTCTTGCAAGGTGTCAGATTTCAAATCTGAATCCCTGATCTAGAAGGGATAAATCGGAGCACCGAGTTCAACGACATGCTTATGAATATCCATCCATAAATTTATATTTTTTTAAGGCAAAAAACATGTGTATAAAATAATTTTTATTTAATTGTGTAATAATAATATACTTATTGCTTAAATTTACCTAAACAATAAATCTATATTGGTTATTAAATGCACAAGTATATTGCATACAAATTAATCTTTGGCCTGGCCTAAAATTGTTCCACCACAACAAACACAAATTTATAATTCTTTTGAGTCCAAAAATAAAATTCCAACATTTTCAAAAATATTATAATTTTCTAAAAGTCCCTTTCATACATACATGCAACAAGCAAATCAAGATTAGTTCTTAAGGACCAAAATATGCACATAGTAAAAAAAACGCCTCTTAAGTTTGAATCTAAGAGGTGCTAAATAGCGTTTTTTGTTTTTAATTTTTGAAAGATTAACTATCATTTATGCTTCTTTAATGGTTGAGAGGTTTTTTTAAATTATTTCAGCACAAAACAAACATTTTCAAATTGAAATGCAGCCAGAATAAACAATCATAAAAAAATAAAAAAGCATAAATTACTCATTTGACCCATAAACTATCGTTATTGTTCCAACATGACCTCAAACTATAAGAAGTGTCAAGTGCGCCTTCAAACTAATCAAACCAATTTAACAAGACCCAACCGTCACTTGGAGCCATTAAGTTGGACCAAAATGAGTCATGTGTCATGCACATGACTCTTTGAGGGCAAAATACGTAAAACATTAGCCAAAATTAAAAATTAAAAATCAAAAATTAAAACCTAAACAAAGCTTCACATCAACCACAACCCCACGCAATACCAAATCACCTCCAATAACCAACACCACATCCCAAAATCAAAACCAGCACCACCACTAGCTCCCAACAACCACCATCACTAGCCCCAAAATAAAAAAAAACACTAAAGAACAAACCAAAAACAACCCCAATCGGAAAAAAAAAAAAAATCATCTAGATTTTCTACAAAACCATTTTGGTACAGAATGTTTTCCAAGGACTTTTGATGTAGAGAGAGAGATGAGAGAGGTGGAAATTGGGATTCCGACGACGGGGGGGAGGGGGGGGAGGGGAAGGTGTAGTGTGCGTGTATTCCGATGAGGCGGTTGGAGTAGATTTTGGGGTGGGGTGGGGTGGGGTGGGGTGGGGTGGGGGAGGGAGGGGGTTGTTTTGGCAAGGTCGTGGGAGTATCTGTTGTCTATTTTGCCCCTATAATATTAAGGATCAATTAACGTATAGACCCCAACATAAATACATATTTTGCAAAAATAAAACTATTTTTAGTTTAACTCATTTAGTTACTCAAACAAAAGGTCCCCCCCACACCAAAACCCACCCTACCTCGTCGGACCTCTGGTGGGTGTCTCTGGAGCTCCAGGAAGGGCTGCTGGAGCTTCAGCAGTGGGGCTGGTGGGTGAGCATGTGGGGTGGGTAATGTGTTTGTGTATGTCCTTGTTTGGAGTGTTTTTACGTGATGAGTGATTTTTTAGAACAAAATAAAATAATTGAACTAAACATTTATTAAAAAACGTTCGAGGGAGTATAAGTCAATTGACCCTAATAGTAATGGGTTACCTATTTTGCCCTTATAATTAGTCCACATGGGGCTCATTTCTGTCCAACTTAACAGCTCAAAGTGACGGAAGAGCATTGTTAAATCAGTTTGGTTAGTTTCAAGACTTACTTGACCCTTTTAATAGTTTGGGGGCCTTTTAAAACAATCGCGATAGTTTAAAGGCCAAATGAGTAATTTATTCTGATAAAAAACTGAGCCTTGGAGAAGAATTGGGCTAAAAAATAAAAGTTCAGCCATAAAGTTAGAGCTCAAACAACATTCTTTCTTCCCAGTCAGCTAGTTATTCACATAGATCCAGGGGGAATTTCTAGTTACCAAGCTAACTTTCTATCCAAAATATTTATGACAACATAAAAACAGCCTCACCTGAAATTGTTCATACACCTCATTGACAATAGTACCAGAAACAGGGAGAATTTGAACACAACACAAGAGGAGAGAGAAGAACAAACAGTAGGACTGAATCTCTCCTACTCTCCTGGTGCTGAAACACCTTGCTTCAATTTTTCCTTCTTCATTTTCTTCTTGGAGACGGGTTTCTTTTTTCGGGGAGGAATGGTCTTTTGCGCGTACATGTAGAGTACATAATTCCCGATGAGGAACGTCAGTAATAGCCCGCCAACGAGAAGCAACACGATCAACCCCGGGTTAAACCCAGCCTCCTTGGCCACCTGTATTTCACACGTCGTATAAAAATGTCAAATTCGAATTATATTTCAACAACTCAGGCAATGGCAAACAAAACCAATGTTGTCCCCCTCCCCAAAACTATATATATTTTTATTACAATCCAGCAAAAATAATCGTTGTTGCAAAGACCACTTATGTGTCACTAAACGTCACACGGGAATCTTTGCCACAAAATATATAGTTCAAGGGGGAAAAAGAAGGGGGGGGGGGGGGGGGGGGGGGGGTAGTATATTTCAATAGAAAAATAAAAGGTCGGGATTTTTTTGCACTTCCCACCCAAAAGATTATTAAACGGTAATATTCCATAGCAGGAAGCACACCCTACACATTCATCAACAATTAACGTGCCATCAACTGAACTACCTCACCCGGTAATAGTTTTCTGTGAAGATTAACATTTTGGCACGTGATGGCACAACCATAAACAGAGCCAAAAAAACGAGTTTAATAGCATCAAGAAACAGATAAGAGAGCTATTAGAGCAATTGGCATTAATTGGAATCATTGTAAATGAGAGCTCAGATGGGCTAATACATCTTTTTGTATAAGGTGATTCAAACCCTGTCAAACAATCTTAACAAACGTTGGTTCCATCACCCTTTTTAGCAGGAATCATATTCCAATTAGCACTGATCATAGTTATCAAATTTGGGATACGTATCATGTATCGAAAACCCAATGTATTGCGTATCATGGCTTAAGTTAAGGTACAAAGCATAAAACAAAATAAAAATTAAATAGATGTATAAATAACACAATATAATCAATTATACAATAAATTATGGTTTAAAACCATTTTTTAACAAAATGTATTTTCAATTTCATTTACTATTGTAAAGAGTCAATATTACATCTTTAAACTTTTAATCTTCCAATTGATGATGGGATCCATAGCACGCACACAAAAAAACGAGAATCATAAGGTAGTGATGAGTAAGGTACTTCATTTATCATCACATTCTTACACAAACATACTCCCAAGAGATCAATAACTTTCTTTTCTGAACCATTTTTTCAAGAAATTAATATCTAAGTAACAAGTGATACCAAACTATAAATGGAAATCAATTAACCAACCCAAAACTCAAAATTATTTAAGAGAGTATTAAAGGGCAAACCCAGTGCACGAGGCTCCCGCCACTGCGGGGTACTGGGGGGGGGGGGGGGGGGGGGGGGGGGGGGGGTTGGATGTACGCAGCCTTACCCCTACATACGCAGAGAGACTGTTTCCGTAACTCGAACCCGTGACCTCCAGGTCACAGCGGGGGCAACCTTACCGTTGCGCCCGGGTTCACCCCTTATTTAAGAGAGTATTAAGGAGTATTAATATTAACACACTTCAGAGATTTGACACCCCACACTACCGTGACTTTTTTTTACTTTAAGAAATAAAAATAAGTCGTGACCTAAGGCTGGGACCAAACAAAAGTGTGACCCTTCATTCCCAACAAAAGTAGCATAATTGGATTAAAAAAAGTGAACAAAATGCGAGGGAGGCTTACGGAAGGGAGCAAGTGGTAAATCGCACAAGAGAAGGAATTTAGAAAATGTTAGGGTTTTATTATTATCTATTTTCTTGTCCTTTTTAAAAGGCCAAGACAAGAATCGTTCAATTGAAAACCTACTCTAGTTCAGAATTAGCGGTTGTCTACTAGCAAATCTGAAAAACCCAACCCAAAACTCCGTACCACTATGTGCATGGGGTATTGCGCGATACATGTATCGTATCCGATACACCACGATACAATTGGGATACAGGAGGGCCTTTGCCATGCAGAGGTGTGATCTATATTGCTAGACGTGTATCAATGGCAATAATAATAGTCTGGGTACAAGGGGTGAGCAAGGCCTTTTTTTCATAGCCTTACAATCTTGGTCACCTGCAAACCTAGATAGGGTAAATAAGTAGAAAGCAAATAGTGCACGTAATAAAAGAACTTAATCTAATAATCGGTACAGTTAAGCAACAAGACAATATTCCTACTTGACAGAAAATGGCACTAACAACAAGTTTTGATAATACAATTATCAAACATGCAATGAAAGATGAGACCAAATCAAATGGGCTTTTTATCACCCAATTAAAACCAATATGTCGTATAACACACGACTTGCCTAAGAAGGTCTCACTCAAACCCAAGGTTCTAAAAAACGTTGGGCGTGATCGAGGCGTGGAGGTCAAGCCTTAAGCCTTAGAAGCCTAGGCGGCCCTTAGGCGTGAAAAGGCGTTTAGGCCTTCTTAATATATTTTAATATTTTTTAACCATAACAAGGCTATTATAATACTAAAATTGCACATATCATAAAAATGTCTAAATATATGCAAATTAAAATACTATTTCATTATTTTGGATAAAATAATGGTCCGGTTTGTAAAAAAATTCTTTAAAAAGCGATATCGTTTCACTAAAGCGTTGTTGTTTTTAGAAAAAAGTGTGCCTTAATGGTTTTACCACGAATAAGGCGTAAAAAGCGTAAGGCGGGGCGTTTCTCCCAGGCCTCAAGCCTAGGCGGATTTTTTAGAACAGTGCTCAAACCTATGCTTCCAACTACAATCAGATTTATTGCTTATAATGGCTTAGAGACAACAGTTAGTTTCCCTTGCCACATATGCATACACAACTCCATTTGTAGATTCTAAGCAGACTCAATAGATTTGCTTCTTGCATTTTGACATAAGAATCAAGAGAAAATTGGTTGGTAGCCTAAAAAAAAGGTCGTACCTAGTGGACAAGGCTCCCGCTTTAACTGTAAGGTCTGGGAGAGGCGGATGTCGGCTGCCCTTACCTCCATATATGGAGAGGCTGCTCCCGTGTCTCGAATCCGAGACCAATCGTAGCTTGGGCAAGGGCACTTGCCATATGTAATGGATGGTAGTCATTGTGGCATAACATTTCGACTCTCTCTCTAGAATTTAAAATTTCTCTCTTAGAAGTATTAGTGTCGACTCTGTAATAGTCATCATTCACCAGAAGGAAGTGGCCTGTACAAGTGGGCTACAAACATCATCTCAAAGCAATAACAACATAAAGGGCACAATTTAAAGTTAGGACACTCCTATGTGATGGGTATGCCATGCCACCAACTTATACACAATTACGGTCACTGCATTAAGTGCTTGAGTGACATGGTTGTTAATTGTGTCCAACATGAAAACCAAAACGTGGGACAAGCTGTCATGTTGGTAGGACCAAAATGCCCCCGGTCTTAACGGTTTTCAAAAGAGGATGTAACCCACGTAGGCATGTCAACGGGTCGGGTTTAGGGAGATCCAAATCCGTGTAATTGGGTCTTCATCGGGTCCGGGTCTTCATCGGATCTACAATATTGGACTCAGACCCGGATCCGTTCGGGTCCGGTGGCCAAATATATACATTTATTTTATATTATCCACCTTCTTTATTTTTTAATCTTAAATTAAAATATTTTGTAATGTATTATAGAATATTATTCGTATAAATAAAACGTATATTATTTATATTTATTATATACATAAATATATATTTTTATATATATTACTTACATGTTATATTGATAAGATATATTTATAAATATATATAGATTTATAGTATATGTATATATATTTAAAAAATAATAGTGTACCATTCGGGTCGGGTCTTCGGATCCGGGTCTTGTATAAAATCCAGACCCTACCCGTTTAATAAACGGGTCTTCGGGTATTCGGGTCTCAGATCCAAAAAAATATGCTCAAACCCTATTATACGGGTCGGGTCCGGGTCCGGGTCCAGACCCGACCCACGTTCCTAATAAAAGGAATTGTGTTTATCATATAACTACTCACAAACTGCAAAATAAAATGTTATTTTGCACAGAAGTGCAAAACACTCCAAACCGAAACGATAATGTTATAATTGATTCATACATTCCGAGAGTGACATTCCATTCCTGCTTTTCAAATTCTAAGCCAATCAAATTCATTTTGGTCACCGCCGATATTAACGTGCAGACCGTTGAACGCAAAGGTAAGCAAAACAAAGAGTCAAAAAAATTTACAACTTGATGTCATAAATATGGATGGATCATTCATCGTGGGAATTAGTATAGGAATATAAATATAACCTTCAACTGCACAGGGGAAATTAACAACCATTATGAACATGAAGGCAACCATTAATATCCAACTGCCATTATCATCCTATCTATATAATGAAACACTAATTCTCTTGGATTCCAATCAAATCCAATGTCATAAAAGTAGATAAACGTATTCAAAGTAGAGAACGGAATATTAACAGCACATTCAGTTAATCAGTTACCAAAAGGGTATTGATGTCATTTTAATCCACCGTTGCCTTATAGAAACCCGAGTGCCCAATATTTTGGAAAATTATGGGATTAGACTAAAAAATTGTGGGGACAGTGGGACCAATTACAAAACACAAAAACATGAGATTTGTGTCAACTAAATCTTATCAAAGAGGACTACAACCAAAATTTCTATTAAAGTAAATCTGTTCAAGGTTTACGTTTGATTTTTGCATAAGTAAAGTGTCTTTGTAGTGATGAGCTTTGTGCCTATAACGTGTGATTAAATAGAAAAATTGCACCATATGTTTACTCCTTCAAACCAATAAATGTACTTGAGCTTAATCATAGACAAAAACTATAACCCCAACCAATTTGTATTATATTGAAGTTATTCAAGCGACTGTAGATAAAACCCACAATCCACACAAGAAGTTAACATAGAATAAAAAATGTTTCAACTCAATTCAACAAAGCCTTTTTACGATTATTTGGGTCGCCACATGAATCCAATATTTGTGTTCCAAAATAAGTATCTAAACTAGTAAATGTTTCAACAAAAACAAATTACATAATCTTTAAACTAGTACATGCCATTGAAACATTGTCAGATCAGATGCAAATAATTCACTTTCAACACCCCTTCCCCCCATGAACACAGCTAATGATTAATAACAAAGATCAAGCATTCGGGAAAAAAAGAAATCTTAGCACAATAATGAAGATGCGAAAAAAAATATCTTTATACATGAAAAGTTGATGTATAATAGAAAATGTTTCGATAAAAATAAATCACAAAATTTCTAACATTTAAACATTTTCAAATACAATTAATTCCACCCCCACCCCACCCCAATCAAATGAAAATCAGTTAATGTATGATAATAACAATAACATGGGTTATTTAGGGTTTAACCCCATTAATTTTTTGACATTGACTTTGACCCCAACATTTTCCCTTTGGGGGGTATGACCCCAAAACACTTCGACATTGACTTTAACCCCAACATTTTCACTTTTGGGGGTTTGATCCCCAAAATTACTCTTAACAAAATACATACCAAAAAAAAAAAAACTTTTTGCGACACTTTCGCATCGTTAAAATTCATTTTGGGGGCCAAACCCTATAAATGAAAATTATGTGGGTTAAACTCAATTTCCAAAAATTAATTGGACCCAAGCCGCAAAAAAACCTAATAGCAAATATCAAGAATTTGTGTGTGTGTCTTAGCACCATAATGAAGAAGGAAAAAGAATACATGTTAGGGTTTCAAGAATTTCTTACCCCATTTTTGTTAACAATTTTTTTATTTGGGGTTTGACCCCATTAATTTTTTGACATTGACTTTGACCCAACATTTTTCCTTTGGGGAGTATGACCCCAAAACACTTTGACATTGACTTTAACCCCAACATTTTCACTTCTTGGGGTTTGACTCCCAAAATTACTCTTAGCAAAACACACACATACAAAAAAAAAAAAAAATTATTTGGGGTTTGACCCCATTAATTTTTTGACATTGACTTTGACCCCAGCATTTTCCCTTTGGGGGTATGACCCCAAAACACGTTGACATTGACTTTAACCCCAACATTTTCACTTTTAGGGGTTTGATCCCTAAAATTACTCTTAGCAAAACACACAAAAAAAAATTTCTTTGGGGTTTGATCCCATTAATTTAATGACTTTGACCCCAACATTTTCCCGTTTGGGAGTATGACACCAAAACACTTTGACATTGACTTTAACCCCAACATTTTCACTTTGGGGGGTTTGATCCCCAAAATTACTCTTAGCAAAAACACACACAAAAAAAAATTCTTTGGGGTTTGACCCCAACATTTTCACTTTTGGGGGTTTGATCCCCAAAATTACTCTTAGCAAAACACACAAAAAAAAATTATTTGGGGTCTGACCCCATTAATTTTTTGACATTGAGTTTGACCCCAACATTTTTCCTTTTGGACTTTAACCCCAACATTTTCACTTTTGGGGGTTTAATCCCCAAAATTACTCTCAGCAAAACACACACACCCCAAAAAAAATTGTGACACTTTCGCATCGCTAAAATTCATTTTTGGGGCCAAACCCTATAAATGAAAATTATGTGGGTTAAACTCAATTTCCAAAAATTAATAGGAGCCAAGCCCCAAATAACCCTAATAACAAAGATCAAGCAGCTTAGCACCATAATGAAGAAGGAAAAGAATATATGTTACGGTTTCAAGATCTCCTTATCCCATTTCTATCAACAAATTTTTTTTTGAAAATTTTCAATCCCACCCCACCTCTGAAAATATTGTTTTATCACCTCTACAAATTAAAAAGATCATTTAAAACATCACATTTATACAGCAACAGATATATATAACACAATAAAACTCAAATGGGTATATCATATAAAACCCATAAAACAATAAAGAAAGGAAATTATTTAACTATAGATCAACACAATAAAAACCAAACCCTAAATATTTATTTCAACAAAAAACAGATAAGATATTTTGAGATTTGATAGATGAAATTTTGAAATGGGTACCTTGTGATCCATTTGATTGAAATGGAAAAGAGAGAGATTCGTTGATTCCCAGGACAAACCAGATCCTTGAGCTCAATTAAATTAAATGGATTTCTTTTGTACCACCCAAGTGGGTATTGTTTATAATTTATTCTTAGGTCCTCTAAGTTTTTTCCATATTTGTCTTGTGGTCACATTTTTTAAACTTATAGGTTATTTTGCCATTTATTTATTATTGGCCGAATGAGATAAGTATCATTCTATATCAACTATTTTTTTTTTTAAATTAGTGAAAATTTTATTTTGAATTTTTTTTGTGGAGTATTTAAATATTTAGGAGTATTCCCCAAAAAATATTCAGCTCAAAATTATTTTTTTACGTTTTTTTTAAATCGGTCACTTAGCATATTCTGATCATTTTTTAAATATAAAAAAAATTATTTTGAACTGATTTTTTGGGAGGGATCCCCTGAACTACTTAAATACTCCACAAAAAAATTGGGTTGGTGAAGTGAGTATAAGTTGTACTCGAGCAGCAACTTTTTCTAATTTTGTACTTCAGATGACAAGTGGGTTATTGTAGCAATCTTCTCATTCATTTTTTTAAATAATATTATTATTTTTAAGGAAGCACGAGTATTGTCTCTCAAAGGGAAAAATGATCTGGTTTGACCGCAATGGTAATATATTATTAACCCATTTTGGCTATGTAAAAGGGCTAAGCGCTTGGAGATGCCCTTAGTATTGTGTTGATTTTGTTTAAGTGATTATAAATAAGTAAAGTAAGTGTGCCTAAGGGAGGAGCCAAGGTTACAGCTTGTAACCCACTAAAAATACAAAATTCCTTGATATTAGTAATTTCAATTGCACTTTAGTCGCCCCCGATATATTTTCTTAAGTTAAGCTTAATTTAAACAGTTCAGTTGATAATCTAAACATAGTTAATAACCCATCCCAAACTAGAATTATTTTGTTTACATACTCAAATTTGGGGTTCTTATTTTAGATATTTCACTAATCACACTCTCATTTGTGTGATATGGTAAAATATTTTTGTATTTGATTGCGTTTCCATTGGATGAGATTTTGAGACGTTGAGTACAAAAGGCTAGTTATCGAAAATTTGACAAATCGGTATTTATACCTACTGGCTAAATATTTGCGTAATTAGACTGATTGTGTTTTTTCGTTTATATAAATTGCTTATTTATGAAAAGCTCGAAAATAACTCTATAATATCCCGTCCTGGTAAATTAATTAAGTTATATATGAGGAAGGATTAATTATAATTATGGAAGAATTGTGGATAGGACTGGAGAAAAATAAAAAGAAAATGAAAAAGGGTCGTTCAAACGACATAGGGCTGTCGTTCGAACGACAGTGTGAAGATCGTGAGAAAGGTCGCAAGATGCAGGGCTTCTAACGACGTGCTAATGACTTATAGTAGCAGGTCGCGCGATTCATAGTTCGGACAACATAGGTTAAGTCGTTCGAACGATATTCGACAAGTCGTTCGAACGACGTCGGTCGAGTTTTTAAATCTCAGTATCCTTGTGCGCTGTCGCAATTTGAAGCATTGGATCTTTCAATTGCTGACCCTAGCTCATCCCAGAAAGGGCAAAATGAGATTTTTGGTATTAAGAGAGGATTTATAAGGGTTTGTTTGTGTGTATTGGGTTATTTTGTTAGGAGAAAATAGGAAAAGGAGAGAGAAATAGGTGATCTTCCACCTCCACCCACCATCAAACCGCCACTCCTCCACCACTTTCTTGGTGTATTCCACCACATTTGAACACCTTATACCCATTTTCACTATTAACAAAGAAGAGCTAAGAATTTTGGAGTAATATTTGGGGGATTGTTGAGAAGATGAATGTGGGTTTTCATGGAGTTGAAGTGAGTTTTGAAGGTGTCTAGCTTGGAAGTGTGGAAGAAGAGAATTTTTGGAGCTTTTGGAGGATGCATTTGGTAACCCCTTGAGGCTACCTTTGGAGGTGGTGGTTTCTCCTCCTACACCAACACTTCCACCACCATTTGAGCCATTAGAGCCGGGAAAAAACTTACTCTTAATGTAATAGTTATTTTTACACATTGTAGTTAGACTATGTGAGTAGGGTGCATTTAGTAAAATAGTAGAATTATTGTGTAGATGAAAATAAATATTTGTATGAAATAAAAATGTTGAAAAATAGTATTTTATTGAAAATAAAGAATAAGTAAATATTTCAAGGTTTTGGAATGTTGAAAGATGGTATTTTTATGAAAATGGGCATTTCCTAGAAATATTGGTGTTAAACATTTTATGAAACAAAATGTTTGGAAATAATGATTTACTTAGGTAGATATTTGGTGAAATAATAATATTTCAAAGTTCTTACAAAAATGAAGGTTTTATGAAAAATAGACATTTATTGAATTTGAAGAAATACGTCTTGAAAATGTATTTTTGCAAGTATAATGATTTTTCATGATAAAAAATATGTTTAAACAATGTAGTAAGACTTTTGAGTTTAAAATTCATATTCTCATGCATATAAACTTATAGTATTTTGACATTAAATGTATAAAAAGGTTTAGAGAAGGTTAGGTTAGGTTTAAACATGAAATGAGAAAATAGAAATCCTTGCCTTTAAAGTGCATGAAAAAAGGGTTAAAATGTAATAAGGATAAAGCGTAAGGCTACATGTAAAATGAAAGAAATTGTATTTTCTTATAAAAGTAGTCTTAAGTGTAAATGAATTTCTTAAATAGGGAAAGCAAAGAAATGTGTCTTTTGGAAAAATATTGATAAAAAAATGCTCATTAAGTGTTATTAGGAAAGCATGGAAAAGTTAGAATGTGTAACTTGGTAATGTTGGAAGATATTAACACTTATGAAATTGAAAAGAACTAAAGAGGTAACAGTGTTCCCAATTAAGATGAATATTACTCCAAGTGTAAAAAGGGTGTTAATGCATTAAACACTTAAGAAGTTAGTATGGATGACTTAATGGTGTTTTGTAAGAAATTAACACTTGTGAAAATGGAGTAAAAGGCGTTTTAGGAAACAAATGGATAAATGGTAATTTTACTTAAAGTGAAACACGTTTATGAAATAAAAATGCTAGAATAGGTGTTATACAAAGTGGTCCTAAACGAATATGATTTTTGGAATAAAAATCAAGGTTAAAGTGTAAAGGACATGAAATTGTAAATTTCAAAGTGTAACACAAATGAGGTGGTAAAGTCCCGGGTTTTGGCTTCGACTGGATAAAATGGAAAGTAGAATAATGTGGACATTTGTAAAATGTTAACACACATAAAAAAAACTCAGATGACACCAGGATAAAGCAAGAAGGGCCCTGATCCCTTGGGTGAAAAGCCCTAAAACACTTGCCAGAACATATGGTGCGCACAATCGGGGGTATGGAGCCCGTGAAAGTATGCAGTATAGGAAGATTTCGAGAAAAAATAAAGGAAATATGGGACATGTCAAGAAATGGGTTGTGTGTTAAGATGTATTAATACTACCTAACTTGAATGAACGTAATAAATGTTCCGACAATAGTTGAATGGACAGATAAATGAGTAAATCTATTATTGCCCACAAAGAAAGTAAAAAGGGTAAAGTAAGTGGGTAAATGGGCGATTAAGCAACCAAGTCGTTAAGCCCATAATTTGTATAAGTATGTATTGAAAAAAGGTTTTCAAATGATAGATAAGTATTTTCTAACACGGTGGATGTGTGTGTTGAAAGGATGAGTTTCAACGAAAATGCTAAAGCGTATTGAAATAAGTAAAATGGTGATTCCGATAAAGGAATGTGTTGGATAAATCAAATGTACTGGTTTTCTAGTGTTGCACCAGGTGTATTAAATGAAGTGATAAATGTTAAAAAAGAGTAAAGGAAGTCTTTTACAAGATTAAGGTAAATTAATCTGGATAAGTAAGGTTTTTCGGAAGTAAAACGGTTAATGCATTGGAGCATGTGTTTTCAAAGTTATACATATCTAGATACATACATATTTTCGCATGCATATTGTTGTAGCGTGTGAGTATCTTTTCTGCCGTTCGTTTTTGTACTACTGTGTATATTTCCACTGGGCATAGGCTCGCACCCTCGCTTTGTTACGACAGGTTGGATGTGGGTTCGTATTTTGAGGGCATTTACTTGGACTTCAGGGTGTTCCCCATGGTTCCCTCGCGTAGTTTAATTTGAAACTGGAATTGCATGCTAAATAAGTCAAATGTTAAATAGAATAAAACTGGACTAGCAAGATTATGTAGGTTGTTCTATTGTATTTCGCACCTAACGCTTGGGTCGGACCGAGATGACTCACGGGTAACCCATAAATCCGGGTCGGGGCATTACAAACTCAAATATAAAATTTTCTCTAGGATCTCACACATGAACCTCTCGTTTTGTGCGAAAGAAATACCGGTCTGCCCTTTCAGGAATCCTAGCTTCGCCCTTGAGTGACCCAAATAAGTAAGTATCTTCTTAGGTATGATTTCTCAAAATTATTCACTATATACAGATTAAGCAACTGGGTGACTTTTTTAATGGCTCATTCAAGAAAACTTTTAATGTGTGTGTCAAACTCTCTATGGGCATAAATTGTGTCATGAGAAAACTAAATAGAATGAAATTTTAAAGAGAAATTAAAATAAAATTCTGGGAAAAAGATAAATGAAAATAATTGGAAGTAAACACTCTACATGAAAGGCAAATTAAACTAGAATAAATAAAAATTAAAGTACAAATATGAGTTAATAAATAAGAATTAAAGTAGGATGAGAAACTAACTTAATCTCTAAAACTTCAAAGATAGTTGAATGTGACAAACTAGAGTTGTGCTATTTTAATTGAACACCCAATGTATGAGGAAAGTAAAGAAAATTAAATAAAATTCTTATTCTTAGGTCAGGAACCCTTATTTTATTAAGGAAGTTAATTTTTTTATGACAATGAGAATAACCTTCTCTAATTAGAATTTATTTGTCACTACCTTAAAGTTCATCGATCATGCCGCATGTCATATAGAGACCCTAAAATTTCAATCATTTACCCACTCCTTTATTAAATCAGGGATGCAGGATCCTTTAGTGTGTTACGAAACCTAAGGAAAATAACCTTAAGTCAAAGACACAACTTTATTCATTTCAAATTGAAGATTCGATTCATTACTTCGATAAAACATGAATACGAGATTCATTTTCGATTGATTCTCAGGCCATACGTGTGTGCACCTTCATCAAAGGTACTTGAGCACACTTCGAGGGTTTGTTCATCTCCTAAGACTCACCCACTCATTATATGGATAGTTAAAAATATGATAATTTAGAATAAAAGTCACATCTAAGAGAAGGAGATAATAAACAAGCAAAAAGTCTTTAATATAATCAACTTGAAATTTACAATACTTTAAAGATACTTTCTTCACATTATTCTCATTTATTTATACTCATGGAAGATAATTTTGGATATAGTAATTAATAAGTGAGATAACTAGGTATATGAACCCAACATATAAGATCATTATGAGTTTAAAAATCTATTAATTATTTGAATGTACTTAAGTGACTCAAATAACTATTGGGACTTAAAAATATCTGTCACAATTTTAAAAGTTATGGTGACCTACAAGACATTCTAAATAAGCCCCCCAATATAAGTCAATTGTTGAGTATGAGAAGGAGTTCACCAATTTATATATTTTTGTACCTGAAAAGGTGGATTCTGAGAGAAAGAAAGTGGAATGCTTCATTAAGGGATTGTCTTGGTCTATTAGACAGATAGTGTTAGGGAATTTGGCATACACTACCTATACTCAGGTGGTGCATGTCGTAATGTTGCTATGGCAAGAGAAGGCCAATTATCAAAAGAAGCTGGGAAAGAGACAAGAGCCTTATGGACAAGGAACTGAGAATAAGGGTCGCAATAATCAAGCATGGAAGAGCCAGAGGAACAACGAGGAACAACAAGGTCAAAGGGAGGAGCGGACAACTTCTAGGCATTTCGAACCTTTTAAGGGTGAATGTCTCATTTGTGGGAAGATATGGCATAAGGCAGTTAAGTGTTTCAAGAAAGAAGGCCAACAAGGACAAGCAGTCCAGGCCCAATCGGGTCAATTCATGCAAGGGCAACAAGGGCAAGAGTTCAGGGGAATCTAGGACTGAGGCCTCCAGTCTTAGCAGTAGCTAGTGTTCGGGAAGCGTCAGCAGCACCGGCAATGTCAGGGGTTCAAGGAGCGCCAGCAGCACCAGCAGCACCGGCAGCGTCAGGTGCACAGGGGGTGGTCGCAGCACCAACCAATATCGATTTTGGGAGGTGCTATGTGCCTCCTCGGCTTCAGGCAGAGCAGGATAGATTATGTGGCTAGTAAAGTATCGCGGTACGTAATATCTTCTCAGATACTTATATATGTAGGCTTTATATATATTGTATTTTTGTTAAGGATTACGCTCGGGTAGATTAGGTGTATGCGCGCCTAATTGTGATATTCTACGAGTAGGCATATGTGAGCCTTATTTTTTTTCGAGATTCACGCGTTGATGTGCATGCTTCGTCTAATTTTGAGGAAGACGTTCTTTGATAGTGGGTAAGTATGTAACATCCCGTGTTTTAATTAATTTACTTTAATTAATTTGGAGAAAAATAAAATCTTGAGGTTACTGGCCTTTAAGAATTTAACTTGGTTTTATTAGTAAATTTTTCAATCGGGAATTAATTCGGGTCTTTTATAAAAAGGTTATAAGAATTTTTATTGTTTACCTGCCAGGTGCATTTTTAAGAATATTTATCAGATTAAAAAGTCAGATTTTAAAAGATTTCATTTTTGATGTTGGGGTCGTTCAAACGACATCGTATGTTGTTCAAACGACATAGCATCTTAAACCCTTTAAATACCAAACTAATACGGGGTTGGCACTTCGAAAAACACTTTTCTCTCAAACTTTCTCCAGTAAGGCTCTCAAAAACATATTTCCTCTCATCTTCAACCCCTAGCCCCAACTTTTGACGAGTTTTGAAGATTCAATTAGTGTTTTCTCAAGAGGAGTTCAACCTTCTACTCAGATTTTTATCCAACTAATATCAGGCATGAATACTCTATTCTTTTCCTTTAGTATTATGCGGTTTAAGTGTTGCCTAAACCTTAATTTAATATTTTCTTAAAATCAATTAGCAATCTAATTAGAGAAAGTGGACACATAAAGCTTGGGACTGTTTTTAAGAAATCCTTTAATATGACTAATATTCATAACCCTTGGGTGCATAGTATTTATGAGTGGAATTTTGGGTTTTGTTGGTGTAGGTTGCATGTAGAAAAACCCTAGTTTTGAAATAAATGAATTTGGGGGTGTATAACTCACGTAATGTGTGTAGAGATGATGAAATTGGGATTTTGATGTATTAATGATGAAATCTCGATGTATTTAATTTAAATAATTAAATGAGATTAACCGGGTGTTTATGACTATGTGATAATTAAATTAAGATTTAATTAAATTGGACTAGTATGCATAGTTTTATACGTCGATTAATTATGCTTGTTCATGTGATTTGTTGGTATTATTTAATTGCCTTTTATAACGACAGGTTATTGCGTATTTATGCTCACCCTATATTTTAGGATGTCTTCTAGGTATGTGACTAGTGCGTAGGCCTTTTGATGATTTACGCCTTCTAGGTATGGGACTAGTGAGGGTAGATTATTACGACTTCATTATGTCGGGGGTGGGTGATTTTTGTTACTTTATCATCGCTACGCTAGCCTAGGCATGAGACTAGGTCGAGGTTTATGTCAGAAATTCATCATATACATAGGGTAGGACGTTATGATAACTCGGGGACCCTTAGGTATGAGAATATGGGGCATTTTGAGGATCTCACATTGATTGAAAGGGTGGGGTAAATTATAAATGGTGAAATTGAGAAAACTGTGATTTAATGCCTAAGATAAAAAAAGACGAGTATTAAAATTGGTGGCGACATAGTGTGTCAGGGACCGACAGTTTAACTGTATCAGCTTGGGCGATTTATGTCGTGTCATGTGTTGGAACCTTGTCATATTGCGTATAATGCTACTGTCTAGATTCGAGGATCCTATTCGAGGGGAGTAGTGTGTAATCATGCTTGGGGCTCTGACCTCGTGCGTTGACTAACTTTTTCAGGATAAGTTTTGGAGAAGATGCATAGAATTATCGAAGTTTATCATTTGGAGGTGCAGCTGGAGTTATTCACTTTATTGCTTTATTTAGTTAGAATTTCTTTTCAGTCGTATTTAATTATGAGACTTCATTTGGGGTTTCAATGGGCCATTCGGTTCCAAAGTTATTCGTGGTTTTCAGTTGGATTATTCACAGATCTTCATTATTCAGATTTTATTTAATCGTTATTGGAGATTGGATTTATTCGGAGTTTTAGCATGTGATGGATCTTTTTACTCAGTTGTTTATGATCGTTAGAGATTGATTCAATAATTTATCTTATGGACTGATTTATTTATGTCTCATATCTGTCTCATGCTAAGAATGGTGTTTATTTAGTTCACGCCTGACGTAGTTCGGTGACGGTGGATGGCCACCCCGTCTATTGGATTGCGCGGGATGTGACACCAGACTCGGGTGTGGTCCAAGTACTCTTAAAGTTATCTAAATTACCTTTATAACGGTATGCCGCATGCGCGATTTGGAATTACAAATTGCATTTTACGACCATTTTTTCAAAAAATCTACACGAGACTACCGATTAATATGTCTATTTTCCAGCCTATCGGCAGTGTGTCTTGGGCTACCTGCTCTGATTGGCAGGGCAAGGACTATGCTGAGCGACAGTCCCCCTGTCCTATATAAGGATATCATGTGCTCACTGTAAAAAGGAGCCCCAGATACATCAATACTAGTGATCTTAGAAACATTCTTCAGCAATCAACAAAGTTTCCTTGTGTGAAATTCCTTTTCACCTTTCATTCCCATCATTTTCATACCCAATTTATCAAAAATATCCTTCTCTCTCATCCAATATTCATCCCAACTTGCAAGGAAGGTCATCAAGGATCAAGATCAAGCCTCATGTCTTCAAAGAAGGTCCAAACACCCTTCTCTCTTAAATTCTTTTTATTTTTGCTTTAGTTATATAATTTTTAATTTAGCTTTTACTTCAGTTCATACAAATTAATATCTCATCCTTTATTAGTTATATTGCACATAATTTATTTCCTATAAAAAACCACAACAAAGAAAAAGAGGTACACCTATAAATTCCGACGGGATTCTTCGTCATATTTTCTCAAAATTAAAAATATCTTCTCTACACACACATACAATAAACTCCCATTTGAATCTATGGGATAAACCCCAGCCTTGTTGCGCATGAGAACTACATGTACTTTGATGCCTTTATAGGCTATATAGGCGTCTCGAGCTAAAACTCGAGACTCGAGTCTTATTTTCATATTTTTCCTATTTTATCCATACATTATTCATATATATTATACTTGTGATTCATATTTGTGTTTTATCTAACATATATTATTATTTAATCATAACGATTAATATCTCGATAAGCGCACACATAATATTTTTCTAATTATTATTTTGAAAACATTCCTACGGATGACCTCACTCCATCATTTCCATGATGTGAGTCAAGCGATTTCGATCTCCATTTATACACACACACACACTTCACAAACAAATTAAGGAAAATAGTAACACAAGCGCATGAAAGACCGAAAGGGAGGGATGGGTACCTAACACCTTCCCATTCTGTAACTTAGCCCCCGAACCTCTGAACTATTGGTTTCGCAAGCATCAGTTTGTCTTTGATGCCGCTCTCCAGAGGTGGCGACAAGTTCTTTTGCCTATTTTGTGCAAAGTAGGTTGGCGACTCTATTTATTTACATCACCCCAACACCGACGACGATCGAAGTACCCCACGATGTAGTGAGGGGCACGGGACCTTTATCTCTCCCAGTTTTCCCCCCGAAAGCACCCGGGGAGAAGAGGATTCTCAGGGATGGCCAGAGTGGTGACTCCGTTGGGGACTGACTTAAGAGGGATATACTTTATTTGCATGGGTGTTATCATTTTCTCTTTTTGTACGTATTCACCTACCTATATGTTCCCTTTTTCTCCTCTATTATTTCTTCATATATATATCTACCTTATGTTTATATCACCTATTTCTCACTTTTCACTTCACACACTTGTAAATAATCTCCATGTACACTTCATACTACCTGCACTTGTATATAAGGTTCACTTATACCCACATGTTGAACACACCACTTAGAATATCCATGCTTAGGTGTCACTAGCACACACCTCCATTTATCACACTTGTATACATCCATGCTCACTTATACTTACCACACACCACTTATGGTTGATCCGTGCTTAAATTCACTACCACACATTCACTTACAAATACTCACACATCACTCACTCTACATGCTAGATTTACTTTTCATGATACTTGTACATTCTTCTCTATTAGTATAGTGCTCATCATGCCAAATAAAAATATTCTCTCCATAAAGTACTAATCAAGAATCATGCATTTCTCACACTACATCACCAAAGAGCATGGCTATTGACTAAAATTTAGTCTCATGCTGGGGGTCACTTTGTGATGGGCGCTATTTCGGCAAGTTGTAGTTAGCCTAAGCTATATGACTCTCACCTTCCATTGGCCAAGTACCTTTGACGCATATCAAACGGTTCCCCCCGCATCATACCCCGTGACCGAAGTCATAACGGGAGGTATATAGCAGGGAACTCGTTAACGTACGTCGAGTACATTGAATTCTCTCTCACACGTACTGTCCTCACGAGGTATATAGTGAGGCAATTCACGTACACTCAGGTATATCAAATTGCTTATCCACATTTACCGATTGACCTCAAAAGCAAGACGTATATCATGGAAGTCATGCCAAAGAGGGGAAACCTTTCCACTAACACAACAACTGTATACCCTCATATAGGCGTTAAACCTAGGGCAGTCATATTTAGTTTTTCGATTACTATTTAAAACTCTACCGAAATGACAGGTCAACACGCCTCCCAATTTTTGTGTGATTTCGTGTTTTTTTTAAATGAGACTCTGTCCATGATCCTGGAAACAAGCCAAACCGTGTTTTATATATTTTTCAAACTCAATTTTCCCACGCTCAAGTCCCGTCTGACATTTCTTTTTGCACTTAGGTAAACCTAATATAAGCGAAAACATAATAATAATAATCATGCTGGGACTCTTCTCTCATTTTTCCTTACCTTAGCAAAAGTTTCAACAACATTTT
The DNA here is from genome assembly GCA_949130495.1 of Sambucus nigra. NCBI lineage: Eukaryota > Viridiplantae > Streptophyta > Magnoliopsida > Dipsacales > Adoxaceae > Sambucus > Sambucus nigra. The sequence continues at coordinate 104,436,824 of OX422224.1, forward strand.
TCCTCATCTTTTAACAAAATGCCAAAAAACATTTTTCCTCATCTCTTATTAAAATACCAAACATATTTTTTCTCTCCTTTTATAAAAATACCAAAGACATTTTCTCTTCCTTTTTCCCAAAAATACCAAAAACATTTTTTTCTTTGTTCTCAAAGATTTTTTCTCTTTTAAAAATGAATTCGAATCATTTTCCCTTTCAGGTCGATCGTATACCTGACCCTTGTCCTAGCTCGCTATTGGCTTGAGTTTTTCGTCGAACTACCCCGAAGCTCCGTTGGTTCTCTCGCTATTTCCTCCGAGTTCGGAATCCACCTCCATCCACTCCCCATGGAGAACCCAGACCAAGTACCAAATGTGTAGCCTGATTTAATGACAATTTTAGTCCTAATTACCCGCCAAGATTGACAACCTTCAAAATAAGGTTCATGAGATGCAGCGAAACCGGGTCCCTATTCTAGAATAGCCCAAGGTCCTCTTCCCTCGCTTTATGGGTCCACCCCACCTGAGCCTATTTGGGTCCCGAAAGAGTATCAACATGCTCCATATGGCCCTCTTATCGATGGTCCATCGCAAGATCAGCTCTCTAGGTCGAATCTTGCCCAGCTAGGGGTTAACCCGCCAGTACCTATTGATCCAAAAGAAGAAGAGTTGAACAAGGTCAAGGAGGAACTTAAGCTATTGACCAAAGAGTTTGACCCGGTCTGAATATCCTTCATACCCTGCAGCAAGGCTACCGAAAAAATTTAAGATACCCAATATTAAGAAGTTCGGTGGTAGCGGGCCCCCAATTATCTATCTCCAAAGTTACCACTGAGCCATGACTCTCTTAGGTGCCTCTGAGGAAATATTGGACCGGATGTTCTAGCAGACATTGAAGGACAACGCTCTTCGTTGGTTTCTATCCCTCGAGGAATACATAATTCGCAGTTGGGATGATGTTACCCGTGAATTCATGTTACGGTATAAGAACAACAAGGAATTGGAGGTTACACTCCATGATTTAGAACTTCTTAAGTAGAACCCTGAAGAAACTATCAGTAATTTCATAGCAAGGTGGAGGGAAAAAGTGGCCACCATAACCAACCCGCCTTTCGAAGAGGAGCAAGTTAGTATTGTGAAGAAAAAATTTCTTACCCCATGTCCGAGAGATAATGAGAGGACAATATTACCCCCATTTCTAAGCCCTCCGGGAAGCAGGAGTGGAGATTGAAGAAAGTCTTACCAAGACAGAAGCTGAGCCAAAGAAAGTATTGAGACAGTTTACTCCAAGAAAATATGGGAAGTCTGCTACAGTGTCGACTAACCTACTACCTCTTGGGCACCAGAAAGTCACCCTAATCCCGCTAAAAAGGAATACACCGAGCTTTATTCTCCCCTCTCCAAAGTCTACCAAGCCCTATTGAGCCTAAATCTGATCAAGTCGTTGGAACCTCGTCCATTACCAAACCCACTTCCCAAAAATTTATAACCCGACTCCCATTACGATTTCCATCTAAATACCAGACATACTAATGATCAGTGCTTCCATCTCTAAAATATAATCCAAGGTCTGATTAACCAGGGTGTCATCTACCCACCATCCAATTCTAAACCAAACACTACTCACAACCCACTTCTAAATCATGCAAATGCCACCTTCCTAGAAATTGACCTAAAATTCGACCCATCTATCCAGATTATACCCATTAAATCACCCATTATACCCATACATTCTCCCAAACCCCTAAAAGTTTGTCCATATTTTCTTTTACACCCTGTTTTTTTTACCAAGCCCTGTCACGTCTTAAAAAAGCATACACTACTATTAGTACTCATTCTGAAGGGAAGGATATGGAATTGCCAGCTGTACTGAACTAGTACCTAGAGTTTGGGCAAAAATTAACCCTAAAAAATGACTATTGACTACCAAAAGTTCAGCACACTGTTCATGAAAGCCCGTAAGTGGGCTCGAGAGTCAGATAATTGGGTGGTACTCGTTGACAAAGTAAGTTTAGACGATGCAGTTCAGATCATGGCAGGCTTATTCCGACAGACCAATAGGATTTGAAGTATATCCAAGTTACTTAATGCCTTAAAACTATAAGGGCAGTTGGTCCTTCCACTTCTGCATCTCCCCGTTGAGTGGGAGGATCTATATGAAAAAGTTATTGAGGTTGTAAAATGCGTTGAGTTCTAGTGGAAGGATAACATCGTTGCCACTGGATGGGGGGACGAATTTAATTATTCAGATGAAGAGATAAGCCAGGAAAAGGCTAGCCCAGTGAGCAGCGTATGTGGGATGATATCCTTCAAAGATCTACTAGGAGAAATCAACAAAGTGGTCGAATAACCTGAGATAGATGAAGAAATATGGTTTTTGTTATTCCCCTCTTCTGCGAACTATATGACTAGATCTGGGAGGCACTACCAGAGTCCGAACCCTCAATCAGCAACGACGAATAAAGGAAAGAGTGTGGTTAAAAAACTCCCCATGCCAAAAATAACCACCGAGGAGAGTAAAATCCTCGACCAATTGAAGAGGCTAACTGCACCAAAATGCCTTGATTAAATTGCTTATCAGGATCACAGTCACTCCTTCCACCACTCTAAAGGAAGCAGTAAACTTAGTCGTATCCTTAACCTCTACTAGAATGCTCTCCTTCTCTGAGGAAGAAATCTCCAAGTTTGGTCATAATCATAACTATGCTCTCAATATCTCTGTTGAGGTAATGAGGAAGACAGTCCCACTTTCACTCGTCGACAACGAATCAACACTTAATGTTTGCCCGATAAGAACCCTCAACTGCTTCGGATTGAAAGTAAGCAACCTTTCTCCAACTTTCGCCGCGGTGCATGGTTATGACCATACTTGTCGAAAGGTGATGAGATCCATAAAGCTTACAATAAAGGCTGACCCTATAAATCCTGAAACTGAGTTCCAAGTCATTGACATACTAACTTATTTCAATCTATTGCTCGGTTGACCGTGGCTTCACAACATCAAGAGGGTATCTTCTTTTCTCTATCAGATACTGAAGTTCTTTGCCAAGGGGTCGGTCATCACCATCTTGGGCGACGATGATAATACCGAGAATACGAGCACTAGTAACGCAGAACTAGAGATACAACAGGGGGGCAATGATATGCTTATGTATGATTTTGAGTCTAACCACTTCCACTCCCAGTAGGGGATGATTTCAATGATAGAGTGTGTCCAGAGCATAACCCTTATGGCAATGTCAACATGATACATATGTTCAAGAATATGCACTTCATGCCCAGACTGGGGCTGAGACGAAGACAACAGGGGATACTGGAACCCATAGTGTTAAAGAAGGCCTTTCCTCCATATGGCTTGGGTTATCAACCATCATTAAAGGAACTTAAAATGATTTGCTAATCTCGGTCAAATAGAAGGCTAGAAAGTTCAAAGACTGTCTCAGGGGATTCCTTGAATGGTAGATTCATCAAAGAGGGTGAAGATTTTTCCTTTTGTGGCTTTTCGAACCGTAATATGATCATGTGGACAAGAAGATAAAGCCAGGAATTGATATCTTATTCCAAAAAAGTTATTCATGGGTCGAAAGTTCCTAGCATCATGTGCAACCACTCGTTGAGAAGACTACAGTTGTTACTGTGAATTCTAAGGGAAGTGACTTCGAGGACTCATCAATTTGCAGACACTGGGGATAAGACTCTGCATGATCCATTCAGATGCTACATCATCGGATCCGTCCATCCTGATCAAGACTACTGATGCACCTCTCCTCAATTGAAATGCTATACCAGTTCCACCTGTTGAGATACAACTCAACCCAAATGTTTATCCCATTTCTTCTTATTTTGTTGTTCCTCCTTGCTCTAATCACAATGTAATCGAGACCTCATTTGATGAGGTTTTCAACGCTATTTTTCCCAAGAATGAAATAAATGAATATTTTGAGTATCTCACTATGCCTTACATTAATTTTTTTGATTATAATCAAACTCTTGATAATGATGATTTTACAAATGAACAATTCTTAACTGATCTTAATAAGGTTAATAATAAACAACATAATCGCATTCAAATCAATAAACACAAAATTGTTGTTATCAATCTCGGTTTTAGTAGCCAATTGTGCAAGATTAGGATAGGGTCCACCCTTGACGAGCATGAGTGCGCGCAACTCAAAGAACTGCTGAAGGAATTTGTGGACGTCTTCGCATGGTCCTACAAAGACATGCCCAACATCGACCCCCCGAGATCTCTTAACACAAAATTCCAACTCTCCAAGAATGTAATTCGATCAAACAAAAACTGCGAAAGCTCTATACTGAATGGTCTATCAAGTTTTAAGAAGAGGTGGACAAAAAATTAACGTAGGCTTCATCTGGGTGATCAAATATCCCACATGATTAATCAACATTGTACCCATTTTGAAATCAAAATTGGGATTTGAACAAGGCCTCTCCTAAGGATGATTACCCGCTCCCTAATATCGACATAATTGTGGACAACACATCCAGTCATACTCTCAAGTCATTCATTGATGGGTTTCTCAGATAGAATCAGATCAAGATGCACCCTGATGATAAAAAAACTACATTCATCACTCATTGGGGAATCTTATATTACAGAGTTATGCCATTCGGTCTTAAAAACGTAGGGGCTACCTACCAAAGGGCTTCCATGACTATCTTGCACAATATGAAACACAAAGAAGTCAAGGTTTACATAGATGATATGATCATCATGTCTAAGATTCAGGAAGGTCATGTTCCGGCTCTCTGGAAGTTTTTTGAACGACTGTGGTGATATCAGATGCAACTTAACCCACAGGAATAGGTTTTTAGCATTACCAAAGGAAATATTTTGGGATTCATGGTTAGCGAGAAGAGGATTGAAGCAGATCCTACCAATTAAGTAGTATCTAACCTGGCCTCCGGTACTCATGCCACCGTAGCTTGGTCTCCCTCTACTCCTATACTTGACCGTAACAGACACCATAACTGGGGCTTTGCTAGCCTAATAACTTGAAGAAACTCGCAAAGAAAGAGCCATCTACTACGCCAATCATGAATTAGCCAGTAAGAGGTCAACTAGACTACCTTGGAGAAAGCATATATCTCCCTTATTTAGGTAACTCAGAAATTGCAGCATTACATGCTCGCTTTTCCCATTAGACTTATATCACGAATGGACCCTATCAAATACCTGCGCGAGAAACCTGCCCTATCTAGCTGAATAACCCGATGGTTAATACCGCTAGCTGAATTCGATATTGTGCATGTCATGCAAAAGCCATAAAAGGAAGAGCCATCACTGACTACCTTGTTGATTAACCTATGGAAGAAGTTGATTTTTGGATCTCTGAAATCTCGAATGAAGATATCCTTTGTACTTTTTAGGAAAATGTCTGGTGGCAAATGTTCTTGGATGGTGCTGCCAATAAAAAAGGATACGGCATTAGGATACTCCTGATCTCCCCTGATGACTCTCACACTCCCATTTCCATCAAGATAGAGTTTTCCTACACCAACAATAAGAATGAATACAAGGCATGCACCATAGGGCTCAAAGTTTCACTCAAGAAAAGGATCTAATGCCTAGATATCTACGGGGATTCAACCCTTATCATCAGCCAAGTCCTTTAAAGATATAAAGTCAAAGATGAGAAACTCATACACTTCCACGCCTATCTAGAAGAGTTGGTCTCCCAGTTCCAAGATATCACCTTCCACTACTTACCTCGGGTAAGGAACAACTTAGTCGATGCCCTTGCTACCTTGGCCTCCATGATTGACATGCCCGAGGGAATAATGATGGCCCCTTTCCTAGTCCAAAAATAGGCTAAACTAACCCACTGCTACCACATAGAACTCGTCACAGAAGAGGATCCTGATATGGTTGGTATTACGACATTTTGCACCTCCTCAATCACCGTAGGTACTCCTAAGATTCTAATAAGAAAGACCGAGCAACCCTCCGTAAATTAGTCGCCCATTACATTATCTGTGATAAAGCACTATTCAAGAGAAATTTCGATGGAACCCACTTACACTATATCATAGGGGCTGACATTAAAGAGATGGTGCAGGAAATAATGCGAACCCCACATGAATGGCCATATGCTTACCTAAAAGATTATCTGTCATGATTACTATTGGACTACTATGGTTCAAGATTGCACCGTCTATGTTTGAAGATGCCTTAAATGCTAGCAGTTTTCCAATCTCCAGCACTTTTCTTCACGGAAATTATATAGCATGACTTCTCCCAGGCCATTTTCCATATGGGGCATCGATATCATAGGGAAAGTCACACCCAAAGCCTCCAATGGGCATGAGTTCATCCTAGTTTCCATTAATTACTTCACCAAATGGGTTGAAGCTGAGTCATATGCAGTGTTGAATGCCAAAAAGGTAGCCAGGTTCATCTGAAAGAACATCATTTATCCATACGAGGTCACGCATGAGCTAGTGTCAGACAACGGGTTACATTTCGAGGCAAAAGTCATAGAATTGGTTGATGAGTATGGGATTTAAAGACACAAATCTTCTCCCTACCGACTATAAAATAACGATGCAGTTGAAGCTTCTAATAAGAACCTCAAAACAATCATCAACAAGATGATTGAGAGTTATCGAGATTGGGCCAATCGAATCCCTTACGACCTCTGGGGCTATCACACTTTAGTTCGAGCATCTAGTGGGGCTTCCCCTTACTCTCTGTTATATAGCGTGGAAGCAGTCCTACCCATCGAGATAGAAATGCCTTCACTGTGCGTCATGCTTAAAAGCACAGTCAATGAAGAAAACTAACATCATAGTCGACTTGATGAGTTATTGTTCTTGGATGAAAGGAGGATAAGGGCTCTATATCATATACAAGGGTACCATCGTCGGATAACGTGACCATTCAAAAAGAGAGTCAAGGATCGTGGTGTTCAAAAAGGGCACATAGCTCTTAAAAAAATCATAGAACCCGTCTGGGACCCTAGAAGAAAATTCAAGCCAAAATAGAGTGGCCCCTACATCATGAAAAAGATATTATCTGGTGGCACCGCTATGCTCACCAACCTCAACGAAGAAGAGATGGCCTGTCCTGTCAACCTGGACCGTATCAAGAAAATCTTCCCCTAGTTCGAAATCTCAGCGCACTACGACTCCTCTCATCTCCCTTTTATTTAAAAAAAATTCTTCAGTGAACCAGAGCCCCCTTCCTACAATGAGAGAACCAAGAACCCCCATTTGATGATGAAGAATACTAAGAAACTTCCTCAAATGACGATATCTGGTCAGGGTCCTTAATGTCCAATGAATACTCACCGGATTACCTAACCAGATAGATAACTAAGTTCTGGACATGGTGGAAGAAATATCCACCCCTACTATAAACTCAGATGTAGTTGTATGATGGATAGACAACTCCATGTCTTGAACCCTCTCGAAAACCCATAATAAATATCTTAAGAGCCCAAAATGGACCCCTACCTTGGATTGAATAGAATTCATTGCCCAAAACAAACACTACCTACCGCCGACCCTATATCCTTGAATGATCTCTTATTGTGCCTAGAGAAAGTTGAACGAGAAACCCAGGAAATAACCGTGCCCACCCTGGACAAAGAGGTCGACTTCCTCACCAGGTTAGGTCGACACTCCGCTCTTCTGAACCTTACTAATAAAGAGGTAGGTTCCCCCTAGTAACCACCATACCCCTCTTTGTGGAAATAATAATATTCAATATAAACTCCAAAGAACCTCAAGCTAACATCACCATCTAGGAGTTTGCAGCTACATCCTAGGAACACTAAGCCTCCCTCTTCAGTGTGTTATCCCAAGCTTCTGTTCCTATCGATCTAACCCCGATCGAGATATCGAACACCATCGGTTACATCACCATAATATAACACATTTTCTTCTCTAATGAAAACCTTCCTATACAACAAGGCCGCAATTACCAATTTGTGTTACACATTACTATTGAGGCCCGTGGATAGATTGCACCCCTGGTACTAGTGGACAATGGTTCCACCATCAATGTATGCCCCCTCCACACTGCTATTTATCTGAGAAACATCGCCTCAGAATTTACACTGTCTTTTGTGACCATATGGGCCTATAATAACACTTTTCGAGAGGTCCTCGGGGCAATCACTCTCACTCTCATAATAGGGCCTATCAAATGCGATGTTGAATTTTAAGTAATAATCAGTTTCAAACTTTTACTTGTTAGGCCTTGGATGCACCCCACTGGGGCATTACCCTCATCACTTCACATAAAAAGGTTATTGTTTGACATCGAGGTCATCACCATCCAACGAGATGATGGGTAGGCTTCTATACCCAATACTAGCACTGCCCCTCTCTTAGACACCCATCACAATACCAGTGAAATCAACCTCAGTGGATTTCAGGTCATCCCATTCTCTCACATGATAGAGGAGTAGATGATTATTCACAATATGGCCGACCAAATCAGCTAAAGGATGAGATACATGCCTGGGTTCAGACTAAAAAAGAATCAACAGGGAACCCTTAAGGTGTTCACTACTGCGAAACACACGGGAAGAACTAGTGTTGGGTAAACCCCCAACAACAAAGCCATATCCAGTAACCTCAAGGGCCCCCATAAAGGGTGTAATGGAAACTTTCGTCTCAAGGGAGAGGACTTTCCCTATCACAGGACTCCTGAGCTATGGTGAGACGAAACATAGAGATCCCTACATCGCAGAATGATAATCCTCTATGAATAAGAGTTATATGTGGACAACGGGAAAATCCACTAAGTGAATGATGGTGAACTTAATGTATTATAGGTTACTGCAAAAGATAGAGAAACCTCCCACCCAAAGCCCGAACAGGGATTACCCACACTAGTCTTGATGAGACTGCTCTAATAGCCATGTTGAAATCCACTGACGTAACCCCCGCTGAACGCTTCCATAATTGGTACACCGCCTGGGCCATTCGACGCACCACTAAAGAGAAAGGATAACTATCCAGAATCCCTGATATCAACCTCTACCTCAGTGTGGCGGACTTTGCAATCCTCCACTCTAAAACACTGCCTTCGATTGAGCCTTAAGACACAACTAATGAACCTCTATGGGATTACTAGTGGAACAATGAAAGTCACTAATTCTTGTTGGAAGCCCTCTCCGAGGCACAACCTTAGAGAGACCCTATCAGAAGCCAGACCAGAAACCCAAAGGCTACCCCTAAGGGAAATAAGTCTCAACATAAGAAACACCGCCTACCCTAGCCTGCAGTCAATACCAAAGTTACAACGTTCCCGAAGGTCCCTGCAAAAGTAACTCTATAGAGCGATGCTCACCTCATCACCAACATCAAAGGAGCTGAAATAGTGAAAAATTGGACCTCTACCAGATGCATCCCAATGCCCTTCATATAGAATTCCTTTAAGTTTTGCATGTTAGTTGAAGATCCCCTTATCCCCTCCCCCAATATATCCCTCTATAAAGCATATTTTTTGGTTATTATTAATGATTCCCTTGCTCCCTTTCATGACATAATTAGGGGTGGAAAAATAGGTCAATGGGTTATGGTTTTACACGAACCAACACGACATGATAAGGTTCTTGTAGACACCACATTCTAGGCACCCCTAAGTCTATCCTTAGGTACCTAGCACTCCCCATTTCATTACAAAGTTTAGGTCATACTCCGAGTACCGATCTAGAAGACATCGAGCGCTCCCGGGCTCCGTTTGACTCTGGTAAACTCTATCGTCAGAGTGAAAGCTCATTGAATCTTCAAAGGGATATGAATACCCTTTCCAATGGTCTGCCCCGCATGCTAATCAGCATGACGGTTCGAACGAACGGACCATTTTACTATAAAAAATCGATTCAAGGGCTCCCGGGCCTCGATTTGACCCCAATAAACTTCATTGTTAGAGTGAAAGATCTTTGAATTTTATAAGGGAACTGCAACCCCTTTCCAACTATCCACTCCATGTGTAAAATGGCATAACTGTTCAGATGAACGATCCGTTTTCTTCTAAAAATTCATCTAGAGGCCACCGGGCGCTCTCGAGCTCCGTTTGACTAGGGTAAGCTCTTTAGCTCAAGCGAGACTGAATCAATATTTGAAGGGCACTGAATAACCTTTCCAACGGTCCACCCCATCCGTGATTCTGACTTACGAGGCGGATGAACGATCCGTTTTACTCCGATAGGTCTCCGAGATCTTTCATGCCCCAGTTGACTAAGGTCAACTTTTCGAACTAAGCGAAACTCTTTGGAATGTCGAAGTACATCTCATAACCTTTCCAACGGTCCATCCCGTGTGTGATTATGACTTACTAGGCAGAAAAATGATCCATTTTTGTTCGATAATCTCCCGTCCAAAGGACCGACGTGCGCATTCGAGCCACATTTGATCCAAAGTTAAGTCCCGGACCCGGGAGTGGTCCAAAGGACTCTTGAAGCTCTCTGAAGTAACTTTATAATGATATGCCCCATGCGATCCATATCAACGGATTACGCTCTATGATCGTTTTTACAGGAAAATCTGCACAAGACTGCCAATTAGTTGGTCCAGTTCCCTACCTATTGGTAGTGTGTCTAGGGTCACCTACCGATGGGCAGGACTAAGGCAATGTCGATAGGCACCACCCCTGACCCTATAAACAAAGGGCATGGCCTCACTCCCGACACACCTCAGATCCATTAGCAACAGTGATCTCAGCAACATTCGCTTGAAATCAGCGAAGTTCACTACACCAAAACTGGCGAATGGTCATGGATAAAATCCCTGACTAAGACTGTGGGTCGCGGACTTGGGTCATGACCATTTCGGGCGTGACTAATTTCGTGGGTTGCGGGTCAAGTCCATGACCAATTGGGGGTCATGGCCCTGAGAGGGTCGCATCAGATGGTCGCGGACTTGGGCCATTACCCACACCGCGATGGGAAAAAATGGTCACAGCCAAAGTCCGTGACCCCTAACCCTGATAAAAAATGGTCGCGGCCAAAGTCCGTGACCCCTAACCGTGACGAAAAAAATGGCCGCGGCCAAAGTCTGTGACCCCTAACAGTGACGAAAAATGGTCGCGGCCAAAGTCCGTGACCCACATCGCGATATTTTTTCCCATTTTTGTCGTCGCGGTGTGGGTCATGGACTTTGGCCGCGACCATTTTTCATCACGGTTGGAGGTCATGGACTTTGGCCTCGACTATTTTTATGCGCAAGGAAAAAAATAAAAATTGTCATGGACTTTGTCCATGACCATATTTTACTATAATAATAAAAAATGGATTTTTTTTGGTGTAATATCCTAAAATGGGGTCCCATGATTGTGCGAACGGTTGCTATGAGTTGCGTTGGATCCGCACGAGGTGTTATAAATATTTACTATTGGCAAAACAATTAAAAAAATTCACAAATTGCGAATCGGGAACGTTGTTTATAAAATAATGTATATACAAACTTCAAAATAGTATAAGTCTTAATAGTTACACAGACCAAGAAAAAATTAAGCAGAGTTTCCTCTATTTTCTGGACATTCTTAACCCTATAAATATAAAACCTACTTAATATAAAGCCAGCACGACCATAAAATTTAATAATCAAAATATAAAAGCCCGCATGGCCATAAAACTAACAATAAAACTATAAAAGCCCGCACGACCGTAACACATAAAAAAACATAAATCCTGAATATCAACAACATTATATAAACAATCTTCATGTTGTAAACCATTCCTTCTTCATGTGTTTCAAGTGCATAAAAGTAAACGATACAATGTTATCTTGCAAAAAATAGGATACAAAAAGAAATGATATTAGTAACCAAGTAGTTTTAAAATAATCGTATTGAAGCTAAAAAATTTCATATAAAAGTTATAATTATCATCATACTAGTTCATACGAGTTGTTGGTGTTGGTGCCTTTCTTGGGACCATTCGGGGGTTGTTTCGGGATTTCGCTCTCTAATGCCATTTTTTAAGCCTAAGTATATATATTTTCAAATTATTGTCGTATTCTCAAAACGACAGTCCCGTGATTATGTGGTCAGTCCTTACGAGTTACATTGGTCCCGTGCGAGGTGTTGGTGCCTCTCACGGGACCATACGAGGGTTATTTTGGGGTTTCGCCCTCTAATGCTATTTATTAAGCCTAAGCCTAAATATTTTAAATTATCATCATATTCTTAAACCGAGAGTCCCGTGATTGCGCGGTCAGTCCCTATGAGTAACATTGGTCCCGTGCGAGGTGTTGGTGCCTCTCACGGGCCGTTCGGGGGGCGTGCCAAAATTTCGCCATCTGACGCCATGTTTTTAAGCGCAAGTCCTGATATTTTTAAATTATCGTCGTATTCTCAAACCGGGAGTCCCATGATCGTGCGATTTGTCCTTATGAGTTACATTGGTCCCGTACGAGATGTTGGTGCCTCTCACGGGACCGTACGGGGGTTGTTTCGAGGTTTCACCCTCTAATGCTATTTTTTAAGCCTAAGTCTAAATATTTTCAAATTAGATCATATTCTCAAACCGGGAGTCCCATGATTGTGCGGTCAGTCCCTATGAGTTATGTTGGTCCCGTTCGAGGTGTTGGTGCCTCTTACGGGACCGTTCGGGGGCTGTTTTGGGGTTTCGCTCTCTAATGTCATTTTTTAAGCCCAAGTCTATATATTTTCAAATTATCGTCGTATTCTCAAACCGGGAGTCCCATGATTGCGCGATCAGTCCTTACAAGTTACGTTGGTCCCGTGCGAGGTGTTGGTGCCTCTCATGGGACCGTTCGAGGGGGTTTCTCTCTCTAATGCCATTTTTAAGCCTAAGTCTATATATTTTCAAATTATCATCGTATTCTCAAACCGGGAGTCCCGTGATCGCGCGATCAGTCCCAACGAGTTACGTTGGTCCCATGCAAGGTGTTGGTGCCTCTCACGAGACCGTTCGGGGATTGTTTCAGTGTGGTAATAAATATGGTCATGCCAAAAAATAAGATGGTCACGGCTCAAGTCCGCGAATAGTTGGTCGCGGACTGGGCCGTGATCAACTGAGCGTGACCATTCGCAGGATTTGGTGTAGTAGCTCCTCCATGTGAAGTTCCATTCAAGCTTATATTCCCATATTTTTCATACAATATTTGGAAAAACCTCTTTCTCTCTCATCCAACGTTCATCTCACATTCAAGGGAGTTCATCCAAGATCAAAGATCGAGCTTCAAAGAAAGTCCAAATCATTCCCTCTCTCTTTAAATTACTTATTTTTGCATAAACTACATTAGATTCATAATCTAGTTCTTACTTTAGTTCATACACATTAATGTCTATATTTTTATTTGTATAGTGCACATAATTATTTTCTATCAAAAAAACCCAAAACAAACAAAAATAGGGTTACATCCATAAATTTCGAACCGGATTATCCATCATACTTTTTCAAAACTAAAACACATTTTTCTACACGCAGACCCATAGTAAAATCCCATTCAAATCTATGGGATTAGCCCCACCCTCATGCCACATTAGAACTACGTGGACTTTGATGCCTTTATAACCTACGTAGGCATTTCGAATTAAAACCCGAGACTCGAGTCCAATTTTTCGATTTTCTAATTTTCCAATTTTTTTCAATTTTCTAATTTATCAATTTTCCTAAATTCTGCATTTATCATATTCTTGTATTAATATACATATTATGTTTACTAGCGTTTCATCCAATACATATTGTTATTTCATAATAACGATAAATATCGCAATAAACGCACAAATCATATTTCCTATATATATTATTTCAGGAACATTCCTATGGATGACCTCACTCTACCTTTCCTATGTTATGAGTTGAATGATCAGATCTCCATTACATAAACACGCACACACACTTCATGAAGAAATAAAGAAAAATAATAACATTAGACCATGAGAGATCGAAGGGGAGGGATGAGTGCCTAACACCTTCCCATTTCGTAACTTAGCCCCTAAACCTCCGAACTATTGGTTTCGTATGCATCAGTTTGCCTTCGATGCTGCCCTCTCGAGGCTACAACATATTCTTTAGCCCGTTTTATGTAAAATAGTCTGGCTACTCCTTCTCTTTACATTTATCCAACACCGATGATAGCCGAAGCGTTCGTAGGCAGGGCGCGAGACCTTTTTATCCCCCCTTTTTTCTTCCCCATTCCCCCCTTTGGGGAGGCAGAGGAGAGGAAGCATCGCGCAGTCTCGATCGGGATGGCCACAGTAGCGACTCCGCTGGGGACCTTTTTTCATAAGAAGGCTAGACTCTATTTGCATGGGTATTATTTTTTACTTATGTACGTAAGCACCTATCTGTATGTTCCCTTTTTCTCCTCTATTATTTCTTGTACATATGTCACTACTCACTCACACACTTGTAGAAATTCTCCATGTACACTTCACACCACGTGCACCTAGGATTGCTTATATCCACATGTTGCACACACCACATAAAAATCCATGCTTAGGTGTCACTAACACACACCTTCTCTTATCACACTTATATATATCCATGCTCACTCACACTTATCACACACTACTTGTAGTTGATCCATGCTTAGGTTCACTACTATACACTCACTTGTAGATATTCACACGTCACTCACTTTCACATAATCCATACTTAGTATATATTTACTTTTTATACTTGTACATTATCCCCTGCTTGGCATGATGCTCATCAATAAAGATACTCTCTCCATAATGTACTAATCAATGATCATGCATCTTTGTATTGACCAAAATTTGTCCCGTAACTAGAGTGTCACTTCGTGATGGGCGCTGGTCTGGTAGGGCACACTTAGCCTAAGCGATATAACTCTCACCTTCCATTGACCAAGTACCTTCGACGTATATCGAACGGTTCCCCCGCATCGTACTGCTTGATCAAAGTCATGATGGGAGGTATATCGTAGGGAACTTGTTCATGTACGTCGAGGATATCGAATTCGCTCTCGCACATACTATCCGCACGAAGTATATAGTGAGGCAATTCACGTACACTCAGGTATATCAAATGGCCACACATAGAGATTGCCCTCAAAAGTAAGACGTATATCATGAAAGTCATTCCAAAGGAGGGAGCACCTTCTAATTAACCCAACAACTGTATATCCTTATATAGGCGTCAAACCTAGGGTACTCATATTTAGTTTGTTAGTTCAACCCAAAACTCTGTAGGAATTTCGGGTCGGCATGCCTCCTGAATTTTAGCTCAAGTTTTTAAAATGGGACCCTGCCCATGAGCCTGGTAACAAGTTCAACCATAGTTTGTACATATTTTTCAAACCCAATTTTTCCAAGCTCGGGTCTCGTCCGACATTTCTTTTTTTTATTTAGGTAAACCTAATACAATTGAGAACATAATAAATATAATAATAATCATGTTGAGACTCGTCTCTCGTCTTTTTACTCTTTCTTTATCTAAAAGTGTCAAAAACATTTTTACTTCTTTTATTAAGAATCCAAAAATATTTTTCCTTCCCTTTACTCGAAAACATGTTTGTCCTCATCTTTTCCAAAAATGTCAAAAACATTTTTCCTTCCCTTTCTAAAAATAACAATTTTACCTTTCTCTTTTTCAAAAATAAATTCCAAATTTTCTCCCTCTCATGTCGATCGCATATCCTTGGACTGACTCCCTATTGACTTCGGTCTTTAGTCGAACCCCCCCGAAGCTCGATCAGCTCCTTTGCTACTTCCTCCGAGTCTGGGATTCATTCGCTTTCCATGGAGAATACAAACCTAGTATCGAATGAGCATCCAAATTTGTTGACAGTCCTAGCATAACTCACTGCCAAGATTGACCACCTTCAAATTGAGGTTTATGAGATGCAACGGGGTCCCTGTCCCCAAAGAGCATGAGGTCCTCTTCCTTCACACTATGGGTCCCTCTGTACCCGAGCCTATTTGGGTTCCCTAGGAATACCCGCATGCTCCATGTGATCCTCCTGCTAATTGGCCGTCGCCAGCCCAGCTCCCTATGACGAACCTTGCCCAACCAGGAGCTAACTTTCTCGTGAATATTGATAAAAAATAGGAATATTTGAATAAGTTCAAGGATTACCTTAGGATGTTGACCAAGAAGTTCGACCAAGTCAGACTCTCTGGAAATTACGTGGACTACACCCACATGTTTCCCTATACTAATGCAAGGTTGTCGAAAAACTTCAAGATGCCTAACATCGAGAAGTTAAGGGGTAGTGGACCCCCGATCATTCATCTCCATAACTATCATCGAGCCATGACTCTCCTAGGGGACTCTAAGGATAGAATGGCCCAAATCTTCCAACAACCCTTGAACGATAACTCTCTCTGTTGGTTCTTATCTCTCTAGGAATACAGAATCCACACTAGGGAGCATATTGCCCGCAAATTCATATCACAATATAAGTACAACGAATACTTAGAGGTTACCCACCATGATTTAGAGCTGCTCAAGCAGAATCCTGGTGAATCAGTCAGTAACTTTATAGCAAGGTGGAGAGAGAAAGCAGCTACCGTGACCAACCGACCTTCCGAAGAGGAGCAAGTCGGCATTGTGAAGATAAACTTCTTACCCCATATCTGAGCGATGATGGGAGGACAATAGTACCCTCATTTATGAGACCTCCGAGAAGCAGGAATAGAGATCGAAGAAGGTCTTGCCAAGATAGAAGTTGAACCAAAGAAAGTATTTAGACATTTTTCTCCTAGAAAGTTTGAAAAGTCAGTCAGTACCATAGTTTGAACCATCAACAACATCTTTTAGCCTGACACTTCATGGGCACCAGAAAGTCGCCCTAACCCAGTTCGAAAGGAATACACCGAGCTTCAAGCTCCCCTCTCCAAAGTTTACCAGACCCTCTTGAGCCGAAATCGTATCAAGCCTTTAGACCCTCATTGTAACTTTCACCAAACTGCCAACTATACTACCGACCAGTGTTTTCACCTCCAAAATATGATCCAAGGTCTGATCGACCGGGGTGTCATCACCCCACCATCCAATCCTAAGCCAAACACTACCCATAATCCACTCCCAAATCATACAAATGCCTTCTTTCTAGAAGAAGACCTAGAATTTGACCCATCTACCCAGATCATACCAAGCAAATCACCATTCTTACCCATATACTCTTCAAAACCTCTCCAAACATGCCCATTCTTTCTCCTACACCCTACTAGATTCACAGATCAATCCCTATCACTCCTTACCAGAGCATGCATCGTTGTTCGCACCTGTTCTGGAGGTAAAGATATGGAATTGACAGAAGTGTTGAAACAACTCCTAGAGTTTAGGCTAAAATTACCCTCCCAAATGACCATTGACTGTCAGAGATTTAGTTTATTATTCTTAGAAGCTCGAAAATGGTCCCGAGAGTCAGACAATTGGGTGGTACTGAATGATAAAGTCAGTTTAGATGATGTGGTCCAGATCATGGTGAATTTATTCCGATAGACAAGTGAAATTTACAGCATATCCGAGCTACTCAATGCTTTGAAACTATAAGGGCATCTAGTCCCTTCACTTTTACATCTCCCCATCAAATGGAAGGATTTATACGAACAGGCCATTGAAGTTTTGGAATATATTGACTTTTCATGGAAATATAATATCATTGCCACCGGGTGGGGGGACGAATTCGATAATTCAAACGAAGACCAGAGTCCAGAAAATACTAATCCGATAGTCAGCATGTGTGGGATGATATCATTTGAGGAGATACTAGGAGAAATCAACAAGGTGGATGAACAACCCAATATTGACGAGGATCCCCTCTTCTGTGAACCATATGACCAGGCCAGGGAGGCATTACCAAATCCCAAGCCTGCAACCATTAAAAATCGACAAAGGAAAGGGTGTTGAGAATATTCCTATGCCAGAAATGACTCTCGAGGAAAGCAAGATCCTCAATCAGTTAAAGAAAACCCAAGCCAACATCACTACGTGGGGACTCTTTATATCTTCCCAACTGCACAAGAATGCGTTGATCAAGCTACTCACAGGACTCATTGTCCCTCCTTCCACCACGTCAGAAGAAGTAGTGAATCTAGTCGGATCCCTGACCTCTCTTGAATGCTCTCCTTCTCCGAAGAAGAAATCCCCAAGATTGGTCTAAACCACAATTATGCTCTCAACATCTCTATCGAAGTCATGGGAAAGACCGCCCCCCTTTCACTTGTCGATAATGGATCAGCTCTGAATGTCTTCCCGTCAAGGACCCTCAATTATTTGGGGCTGAAAGTCAGTGACCTTGCTCCAACCTCTATCGCAGTGTGGGCCTATGATAATACATGCTAAGAAGTGATGGGATCTATAAAGCTTGCAATAAGGGTTGATCCTATAAATTCGGTTATTGAATTCTAAGTCATCTATATCCCATCTTGTTTCAATCTGTTGCTCGGATGACCGTGGCTCCATAACATCAAGGGCGTATCCTCTTCCCTTCATCGGAAACTGAAGTTCTTCGCTAATGGGCAGGTCATCACCATCTTGGGTGATAATGATAATATCGAGAATGCAAGCACCAGTAATCCAGTACTTGAGATGCAGCACGAGGTGAATGATATGCTTCTATCAGGTATTCGAGTTGAACCAATTCTCCTCCCAACAAGGTACGATTTTAAAGATAGGGTTTGCCCAGAGTAAAACCCCATGGCAATGTCAATACAATCCAAATGTTCAAGAATATGTACTTCATGCCTGGACTGAGCTTGGGACGACGATATAAGGGGATACTTGAACCCATTATGTTGAAGAAAAATTTTCCTCCTTGTGGCTTGGGCTATCAACCATCGACAGAAGAATTCAGAATGATCCATCAGCCTCGACTAAAGAGAAGTCTAGAAAGTGCCAAGACTATCTCGAGAGATTCATGGAACAAAAGATTCATCAGAGAGGGTGAAGATTTTCACTTATGTGGCTTTCCTAAACCGTGGAACGATCATGTGGATAAGAAGATAAAACATGGAATGGAGATCTTTTTCCAAGACAGCTGTTCATGGGCTGAACATTCCCAGCATCAAATGCAACCACTCATTGAGAAGACCATAACTGATACCAAAGATTTAGAGAAATGTGACTCCGAGGATTCGACACTAGGGCTGACACTCTATATGATCCCCTCAGGGGCTACATCATCAGATCCATCCCGCCTAATCAAAGCTGCTGATGCACATCTCATCAACTAGCATGCTGAACCTGTGCCACCTACTGGCTTTCAACCTAACCCTAATGTCTATATCCTTTCTTATCTTTTAGTTGTTCCTCCTTACTCTGATGTCCTCAAAACCTCCTTAGATGAGGTTCTTAATGTTGTTTTTCCTATTAATGAAATAAACGAAGTTTTTGAGTATCTTGCTATGCCTTATATTAATTGTCTTGATTCTAATCAAACTCTTGATGGTGATGATTTTGCAATTGAATAATTCGTAACTGATCTAAATAAGTTTAATAACAAACAACATAATCACATCCAAGTTAATGAAGATGAAACTGTTGTTATTAATCTCAGTTTTAGTAGCCAACTGCGCAAGATTAGGATTAGGGCCACCCTTGACGAGAATGAGTGCGCATAACTAGAGGAATTAGTGAAGGAATTTATGGATGCCTTCGCATGGTTCTATGATGACATGCCTGACATTGACCCTGAGATAAATTAGCATGAGATTTCTACTCTCCCCGAATGAAAACCGGTCAAGCAGAAACTCTGAAAGCTCCACACCGAATGGTCGCTCAAAGTTAAGGAATAAGTAGTCAAACAATTGAACATGGGTTTTATTCGTGTAATCGAATATCCCACTTGGCTAGCCAATATCGTACCTGTGCTAAAATCAGGAGGGAAGGTTCGCATGTGCTTTGACTACCGAGACTTGAACAAGGCCTCTTCGAAGGATGATTACCCGCTACCCAATATTGACATGATTAAGGACAATACGACCAGTCAGGCTCTCAAGTCATTCCTTGATGGGTTTACCAGGTACAAACAGATCAAAATGCACCCATATCATCAAGAGAAAACCGTATTCATCACCCCTTGGGGAACCTTTTGTTACACCGTTATGTCGTTTGGTCTAAAACACAAGGGATACCTACCAAAGGGTTGCCACAACCATCTTGCACGATCTGATACACAAAGAAGTCGAGGTCTATGTGGATGACATGATTATCAAGTCTAAGACTAGGAAAGGTCATGTTCCCGCTCTTAGAAAGTTATTCGAGCAAATACGGCAATACCAAATGCAACTTATCCCACAAAAATATGTCTTCGGTGTTACCAAGGAAAAATCTTGGGATCCATAGTTAGTGAGAAAGGGATAGAAGCAGATCATGCCAAGATAAAAGCCATACTCGAGATGCCACCACCCCAAACGGAGAAGGAAATCCAGGGATTCCTTAGAAAATTATAGTGTATCAGCCAGTTGACATCTATATGTGAGCCCATCTTCAAACTCCTTCGAAAGTATTTGACCATGGTTTGGAACGAAGCTTGCTAAGGGGCCTTTTACCGAATCAAGCAATGCCTAACCCGATCCTCGGTACTCATTCCACCGCAGCCTGGTCTTCCCTTACTCCTTTACATAACCGTGACAAATACCACAGTTGGGGCTTTGCTATCCTAGTACCTTGAAGAAATCCATAAAGAGAGAGCCATCTACTATGCTAGTTACAAGTTAGCCGGGTACGAAGTTAACTACACAGCCTTGGAAAAATCATGTGTCACCCTTATCTGGTTCACCCAAAAGTTACGGCACTACATGCTCGCCTTTTCCATTAAACTTGTATCCCTAATGGATCCCATCAAATACCTACTCGAGAAGCCTACCCTGTCTAGCCGAATAACCCATTGGTTGATGATTTTAATCGAATTTGACATTGTATATGTCACGCAAAAAGCCATAAAATGAAGATCCATCTCTGATTACCTTGTTGACTACCCGATGGAAGAAGACGATGTCTAGATTTCTGAGTTCCCAGATAAGAATATCCTTTGTACATCCCCAAAAGATCTTCGATGGCAAATGATCTTTAACAACACAGTCAACAAGAAACAATATGGCATTGGGATACTCCTAATTTCCCCTGATGACTCTCACACTCCCATTGCCACCAAATTGGATTTTCCCTGCACCAATAACGTGATTAAATACGAGGCATGCATGGTAGGCATCAAATTTTCCCTCGAGAAAGGAATTCGATACCTCGATGTTTATGGGGACTCAACCCCCATCATCGATCAAGTACTCAGAAGATGGAAATTCAAGGACGAGAAACTCTTACCCTTCCATGCCCACCTAAAAGAGCTAGCTTCCCAATTCCAAGAAATCACCTTCCACTACCTACCCCGGTTAAAGAATAAGCTAACCGATGCACTTGATACCTTAACCTCCGTGATTGACATGCCTGAATGAATAATCATGGCCCTTTTCCTTGTCTAAAAATAAGATAAAACCAACCCACTGCTACCACATTGAGCTCATCGTAGAAGAAGATCCTGATATAGCCAACTGCTGGTACTATAATATTTGGCGCCTCTTCAAACATGATAGGTATCCCTAAGGCTCTAATAAGAAAGATCGAGTAACCCTTCCTAGATTGGCTGCCCAGTATATTGTCTGCGATAAAGCATTGTTCAAGAGAAGCTTTGATGGAACCAATTCGTACTACATCGTAGGGGATGACATTGAAAAAATAATGCAGAAAATCCACAGCGGGGAATGCGGACCCCACATGAACGTATGCTCGCCAATAAAATATCCGACAAGGTTACTACTGGACTACCATGGTTCAAGATTGTACAGCCTACATTCGAACATGCCTTAAATTCCGGGAGTTTTTGAACCTACAACACTTGCCTCTGCAGGAATTGTACAGCATGACTTCTCCCTGGTCATTCTCCACATGAGGCATTGACATTATATGTAAGGTTACACCCAAAGCATCCAATGGACGTGAAATTATCCTGGTTTCCATTAAATACTTCACTAAATGGGTCAAAATCGAGACATACGCAGTTCTGAATGCCAAGAAAGTGGCCAAGTTCATCAAGAAAAATATTATCTGCCGGTATAGGGTCCCAAACGAGCTAGTATCAGACAACGAGTTACATTTCGAAGCAGGGGTTACAGACGTAGTTGATGAGTATGAAATTCAAAGACACAAATCCTCGCCCTGTCGACCTCAAACTAATGGAGTAGTTGAAGTTACCAAAAGGAATCTCATAGCCATAATCAACAAGATGATCGAGAGTTGTCGAGATTGGGCCGAAAGGATCCTTTATGCCCTTCGGGGCTACTGCACCTCAGTTCGAACCTCTACTGGGGCTACCCCTTACTCTCTAGTCTATGGCATGGAAGCACTCCTACCCGTAGAGCTAAAAATACCTTCGTTGTGCATCATGCTTGAAAGCAAAGTTAGTGAAAAAGACTGCCAATAAAGCCATCATAACGAGTTATCACTCTTGGACGAAAGGAGGCTGAAAGCTTTATATCACATACAAGGGTACCATCGCTGAATAGCGCGATTATTCAATAACAGAGTCAAGGACCGCGGTGTCCGAGAAGGGGACTTAGCCTTTAAAGAAATTATAGATCCCATCTGGGACCTAGAGGGAAATTCAAGTCCAATTAGAGCGACCCCTATATTGTAAAGAAGATCATGTCAGATGGCGTCGCTATGCTCACCGATCTTGATGGAGAAAAAATGGTGTGTCCATTCAACCTGGACCATCTCAATAAATTATACTCCTAATCCAAAATCTCAACGCATTACGACTCTTCTCATCTCCATTATATTAAAAAAAATCTTCTTCATTTCCCTCTACTCATAACTACGTGGGGCCTGATCCTCTAAAAATCCTTTTGCTTCCAAAGTGAATTTCAAAAAAATTTCAAAACCCTCAGAGGTACGTATGCAACTCATCTTCTTTATATGAGCACGAAACCCTTCTTTTTTCACAAAATGTTATTCTCTTCTTATCCCCGAGAATGACAATTAATTTTAACGTATACACGAATTAAAGGATTATGTATTCCTTAGCAATTGGAATAGATAATTCAATTGCAAAACTTATTAAGAGGCACAACTAGATGATTAAAAACTTTTTTGTTCCATTATTAAAAAGTTTTGGTACAATTACATCAGTAAAGAGAGTCAAACGACTTCCCTTGTCAGCCAACTCCTACCTTCCTAAAACCAAAATAAAAAACAAACCTCACTACAATTGAAATAACCCACAAATTATTCCCAAATACTTATTACAGAAACTCCACAACCCCTACTCGCAGTTGCTAAAGGAACCAACCCCATCATCACCCACATCCTGGGGTCCCCAAACTTCCCCTGCCTGAATGGAGTGATGCAGATGCTCTATAGAATGATAAGCCTTGATTAGCTTGGGTAAAACTACAATACCTCCATCCATAGTGTCAGATATGCGAACCACCTTTGCCCAGTCTCCACAACCAGCATCTTGGCAACTACCTTTCTCCACAACCACTTCATGTAGTCCCCTAAGATACGCCAGACTCTACCAACAGACTGGGATGGACGGATCGACGGTCGGTGATTCTCCCACAGAGAACTAAAACGCATGTGCACACGCTCTGTCAGATCCTCCACAGTAAAGAAGTCCAGTGTCTGCGGTGGAACAATTTGTTCCCAACCAAATTGGCGCAGAAGTCACCAAGGAAAGTAGAAAGAAGTATGTCGGAGGCCTACTAATCGAACATACTAGTATTCTCTGAGTTCCCAAATGGGTAATAGCTCCCCCCACCAAGGCACTGACCAGCACAAGCCTCGAGCCCCGTGCTCCACAAACCGGTTTTACCAGATCTCAAGGTCTAGTCGCACACTAATAAAATAGCGTGAGAAGACGTTTGGCACCACCGATAAAGGATACTCAGGTGGAACCTCCATATGGAATCTCTTTGATAGTTGCATGAACAGCATTACAGGGCTACCCCTCAAAACGTCGTAACGACCTTCCCGCTAGGCATCCGGACCATTCAAAGTCTCCACCAGTATCACCACCGCAGGATTGCGACAGTACGACATCCATTAAATAATAAATGTAACTCCACTAGCATTTCCCCAGTTACCAACACCAGTTTTGAAACCAAACCCAGAATGACAGCTCCAACATAGCCAGCATCGCCAATATCCTACAAATGTATAGATTGCAGCATCGTAGGAAGAGAAATCATTTCTTCCGTGACCAATGACCTGGCTGCCGAAGGTGAAATGTGGAGAAGTCCCGCCAACAGCTCCCTAGGGGACCGTAAAAACTCAGGCATAACCACTGCAACGTTGGGATTTATCCCCAACATGACAAAAAAATCTTCATAGGTCAAGCAGATTTTATCCAACCTGAAGCAAAAGACATGGTCCTTGGGGTACCAGAACTCAACTGCCACCATCAGTATATTCCATTATATGGGTCGGATGCGCCACAAATAAACTCGCCACATGTTGAAAGCGTCGTAGTCAATGTTGTAGGAGTGCATCACTTCCAAGGTTTCAATGTAGTTTGCAAACTCAAAACTACCAAGGAGAGCCATATCACAAAATAAGAAGATAATGAGCACAACAGAATGTAAAGAAGGAGTGTGGAAGTGTGAAGGAAAGGCTCCATCCACACCCCTATTTATACTAAAAAGCTCTCAAATAAAGATAATAAACCCTGTAGAAATTGGAGGAAAACTTACCCCACCAAGTACCAAGCAATTTAAGAAAGTGCAATCAAAGCCTTGAATTGAGTGGAATGGACTGACATGCCGATCGACAATCCCCTATTTTTAAAAATTTCCCCTTTTCCTTTTTTGTTAAAACAAAAAAACTCACTAAAAATAATTTTTATTATAAGGGAATTTCGAATTTCCTTATCCTTATGTTTTTACTCATCCCATTTTAAAATAAAATCTTTCTCCAATAATTTTGAATTCTTTTTACGGTCTCAGCAACAAAGTAAAAAGAGCATACGCATTAGTCACTAAAACCCAAAAATTAACAAACAACTTCATTTTTTTGCACAGATTTTTGTTATATTACATCAGTTTTGCAGGAAAAATAGGGAAATACAACGAGAGTCAGCCTGAACCCACCTATATTTTCTCTCTCTCTTCACCTATAATCTCTCTCTCTCTCTCTTCACCTATAATATCTCTCTCTCTCTCTCTCTTCTCTTTCTCTCTTTCTCTAGATAAGCCTCCTTTCCTGCAGCCCACCCTCTTCCCTCTGCGACGAGATGACGTGCCACCACTCCTCGAGCCCGACCCTTCCTCAGACGATACCAAACAAGAAGGAATCAGAATCGCATCCCAAATGTGGGCGGTCTTTGAAGATATCCAATCCCTAATATCCCTCAACCAGGTGGTGGAGACCCGGATGTGCTGCAAAAGAAAATAGAAAAGAGCAAATCAGTCAGTCTAAGGTAAAGGAATAAATTAGGAAATAAAAAAGACAAAGAGATGAAAAGTATACCTTAGGTCGAAGGACCTCCTATGTCAATCCCAACTCCTTCGAATCCATCGCATTAGGATGGTGAAAGCATATGCACCGACCCTCCAACAACCCACCAGATATTGTAAGTAGGAGCGACCAGTCGAACAAAAGGAACCTCCGAAGTCATCGCCACCGCTGATGTCGATGCACTGCCTGCGCTATGGGAAGACCCCACCGAATGACTCAAACCCGCATGGGGGAGAGGCATCACGTCATATATGCTGGGTCGCATCAAATATCTCAACACGAAGTCCATATATTCATATATCACCGTCTTGTCGGTATATAACAAGTAAGGCTCATCCATCATAGTCGCTACCCGTGCATCGTACGACGTCTCTCGCACTCGCCTCATATATATCGGGGGCCTCATCGATGGCACTGAAACCTCATACTCCACAATATGTCAAACTACTCTCTCCCCGAGATACCAAGAGTGGCCGAACTCGTGCGCCAATAAACGTTGCATCTGCGCATTTTCCCCAGTTAACCTCGTATGCTGGATGGCCGTCCCCCAAGGATAGAAAGTCACCTGTGAATTCTCCATCAAGAGTAAAAGATAAATATCAGGAAAAGACTATCAAAGAAAAAATTGACCTCAGAAGAGAAATAAGGATTTACCTGCTCACTCTTCAGGCCATTCAAGACCTGACACACTTCCTCCAGAGAAAAGGACTTCTTTGACTGCCGGTTGGACTTTCGCCATCGGTACATCCGATAGAAGCCCCCAATGGACTTGTCCTTCAAATCTATTAATTGGGTGTTATGGCCATCTCTGATCCCCGCCGCGGAGGGAAAAGGATCCTTCGGGTCCCGCGCGTCCCCTCTCGGGAGAGCGCTTCGGCTAGCGTCGATTTGTGAGGTGTGAAAATGTAGAGAGATTCAGAGTCGCCAGTCTATTTTACTCAAAACAGACAAAAGAAAAAGGGGAAGCCACCCGGAGGGATGGCATCCAAAGACATACGGGTGCGTGTGAAACCAAAATGATTCGAGAAGGGTTCGGAGGCTTAGTTACGGAATGGGAAGGTGTTAGGCACCCATTCTGCCCTTTCGGTCTCTCATGGATATTTGCTACTTTCCCTTATGTTTTCGCCTGTGATATGTGTGCATGTGTATATATAGGATGGATGTAGGAATCCTCGACTTGTATCATGGAAAAGATAAAGCGAGTCATCCGTAGGAATATGAGGTTAATGTTACAAAATAAGATTTATGCGATTACCCCTACGTTGATCGTTATAAGGGGACGATAACGCATATGGGGTAATACGTTACTAAGAGCAAGTATATAGAATATAATAGAAAATGAGATAGAGAGAAGATGGAAAATAAGAGAAAAAGTGAGAAAAGGACTCGAGTCTCGGACTTTATCCCGAGACGCCTACGTAGCCTATAAAGGCATCAAAGTTCACGTAGTTCGCATACAAAACGAGGGGTGGGGTTTATCCCATAAATCCAAATGGAGAAGTCTCTTATTTGTAAATGTGTGTGTGTGTGTAGAAAAAGTGTTTTAGTTGTGAGAAAAGTATGGAAAAAGCGTGAGAATCCCTATTTGGAATTTATGAGCAAACCCTCTTTTTTTCAGTTTTTTTGGGTTTTATTTATATGAAAATAGGAGATGTGAAATAATACTAAATAAAAAGTATGTTAGGATGTGTGAGATGAGATAATAAAAGTGCTAAGTAAGAAAACAAGTTATTGGGAATTCAAGAGAATTTAGGATAGAGTTTGAGAAAGTTGGACCTTCTTGAAGATCTTCAGCTTGATCTTGAATGTTGGAGAACAACCCTTAAACTTTGAATGATTATGGAGAGTGTTTAATTCACCAAATTTGATGAAAGGGATGATGAAAAGTGGGAGTAAAAGGAGGATTTGGAAGTTGAAATCACGCTGCCTTCGAGAGAGGTTTCTGGGATTCGTTGGGAGAGATTTTTATCAGATCTAGGCTCTTCTTGCAAACGAGGCCAAGGTCTCCTTTTATAGGCCCAGGGGTTTGTTGATCGGCATTTCCATGGCACTACCTATCGGCAGGTGCAGATAGGCAGGGTTTGGGACCTGCCATTTGGCAGTGTGCTTTCGACTTTTTTAGAAAATTGGTCGCTGAGGGCAAACCGTTGGTCAGAATCGCACACGGGGCATACCGTTAGAAAGGTATTTAAGAGACCTTCAAAAGTCCTTTGGACCGCTCTCAGGTTTGGGAGTTAACTTTGGGTCAAATATGGCTCAGAAGCATTTGTCGGTCCATTGGACAAGGAATCGTGCGGACGCAAATGAATCGTTCGTCTGCATGGCAAGTCTGAATCACGCACAGGGCATACCATTGGAAAGGTTAGGAGATGTACTTCAACATTCCAAAGAGTTTGACCCTGTTTGGAGAGTTGGCTTTGGTCAATCAGGCCCGGGAAGCATTCGGTGACCTCCCGGAGTCAAACGGATCGTTCGTCCGCATGGAAAGTCAGAATCGCGCATGGGGTGGACCGTTGGAGAGGGTATTCAGGGACCTTTGAAGAGTTGACTTAGATCAATTAGAGCCCGAGAGCACCCGGTGGCCTCTAGGTCAGGTTTCGAACGCAAACGAACCGTTCGTTTGCATGGTAAGTCAGAATCGCGCACGGGATGGACCGTTGGAAAGGGTATTCAGTGCCCTTCGAAGATACATTGAGTCTCGGTCGAGACAAAGAGTTTTACTTTTAGTCAAATCGAGCCGGGGAGTTCCCGATGGCTTCCAGGTCAGTGCTCGGGATATGACCTGGGTTTGCGGTGATGAGTGGAGGTACTAAGGACCTAAGGAGAGTTAGGGGGTAACAGAATAAGGTGTCTACAAATCCCATCGATGGGTGAGTTTGGAACAAATGATGACCGTCGAATAGACACCATATGATGCTTTTGAGGGAGTATGACCGTTTTAGAGGATCGAGGCCGATTCTGAGGACCTAAGGAGTGTGCTGGGGATGATCAATTCTGCGATAACTCAGGTGACAATCCAAGACCGGGGCCAATTCTGACCCAAGAGTGGTGACGACCGAGGATCGAGGTCAATTCTGACCTAATTCAGGTGACGATCCAAGACCGGGGCCAATTTTGACCCAAGAGTGGTGATGACCGAGGACCGAGGCCAATTCTGACCTAACTTAGGTGACGATCCAAGACCGGGGTCAATTTTGACCCAAGAGTGGTGACGATCGAGGACCGAGGTCAATTTTGACCTAACTCAGGTGAAGATCCAAGACCGGGGCCAATTCTGACCCAAGAGTGGTGACGACCGAAGATCGAGGTCAATTTTGACCTAACTCAGGTGACGATCCAAGACCGAGGTCAATTCTGACCCAAGAGTGGTGACGACCGAGGACTGAGGTCAATTCTAACCTAACTCAGGTGACGATCCAAGACCAGGGTCAATTCTGACCCAAGAGTGGTGACGACCGAGGACCGAGGTCAATTCTGACCTAATTCAGGTGAAGATCGAAGATCGGGGCCAATTTTGACCCAAGAGTGTTGACGACCGAGGATCGAGGTCAATTCTGACCTAACTTAGGTGACGATCCAAGACCGGGGTCAATTCTGACCCAAGAGTGGTGACGATCGAGGACCGAGGTTAATTCTGACCTAATTCAGGTGACGATCCAAGACCGGGGCCAATTCTGACCCAAGAGTGGTGACGACCGAGGATCGAGGCTAATTCTGACCTAACTCAGGTGACGATCCTGACCCAAGACTGGTGACGATCGAGGACCGAGGTCAATTCTGACCTAACTCAGGTGACGATCCAAGATCGGGGTCAATTCTGACCCAAGAGTGGTGACGACCGAGGACCGAGATCAATTCTGGCCTAACTCAGGTGACGATCCAAGACCGAGGTCAATTCTGACCCAAGAGTGGTGACGACCGAGGATCGAGGTCAATTCTGACCTAACTCAGGTGAAGATCCAAGACCAGGGTCAATTCTGACCCAAGAGTGGTGACGACCGAGGACCGAGGTCAATTCTGACCTAATTCAGGTGACGATCTAAGATCGGGGCCAATTCTAACCCAAGAGTGGTGACGACCGAGGACCGAGGCCAATTCTGACCTAACTCAGGTGACTATCCAAGAACGGGGTCAATTCTGACCCAAGAGTGGTGACGACCGAGGACCGAGGTCAATTTTGACCTAACTTAGGTAACGATCCAAGAACGAGATCAATTCTGACCTAAGAATGATTGCATTTCCTTGGAAAAAAAAGAGTTCCACTGGGGGGGAAGAATTGGATTTGGGGTTCCGCTGGGGAACGATGAATGAGCTGGGGAAGATTTGGATCGTCCTTTGGGAGAGATCGCCTGGGGCGAGTGATTCTTCTAAAATCCGCTGGGGAAAATACCATGTGATATTGTTTCGCTCTGGGTAGCCGATGGCTGGGGAGGCTTTGTGTCCTTGGAGGAGCTGATTGTTGGGGAGATAACCGGTTTGAGGTTGTAAACTCTACTGGGGAGATGATTAGGTAGTCCGGGCGCATTGCTCGAGAGGTTATTTTGAGGGTTCTGTTAGGGAAAAAGAGGTTTCGCCAGAAGGAGTATGAAATTTTCTTGACGAAAATGTTCTAAATCCTTCTTGGGATTTTTAGGAATTTTCTGAGGATTTTTTAGGGTTTTTTGGAATTTTCCAGGAATTTCTGTACAAAATTTTAAGGGGGGTGTCGGCCGGCATAAACTGAGGGGTTCCATTCGGCAGTGGCACGGACTTTTGGACTGCCTCGGGAAGATGAGGAGTTAGTGCCGATCGGTATAGAAGTGGGAGGTGCCGATCGGCATGGCGCTTGGCATCCTATATAAAGGGGGCGAATCCCCTTCATTTTTCACAGCTTCTTGCCTTCTCTCTTTCCGTGATTTCTCTCTGCGAATTTTTCTAACGTTCTGATCTTCAAGAAATGGCCGCCTTTGTGAGCACTGCTGTCCACCGGGAGTGGTTGACTGTTGATGACTGGGCGAATGTGGATTGGAGAGACAGGGTGCCCCTTGCTTTGGGGAACGAGAATTCTTTCGATGCATTTGAGTCATTTGCGAACGAGCGGACCTTGCTGTGGGAGTCATCGCGTCATCGCTCTTCGAGAGTGATTCCCGGCGGTTATGTAAGTAACCTGACCTTTGGCATTCCTTTCTTTTTGGGTGATTTTTAATTCTTTCTTAACTTTTGATGAGATCTTTGCTTTTTCCAGTCTGATATTTCCTTGAGGAACATGCGTGCTCGTGGGACGACGGGGCTTAAGGATGTTTGGGAGTATCTTCCACCCATGGTGTGCTAGATGGTATCATCAGCGGGTTTTGGGAGGTTGGCGGCTGCGCTGGATGAGACGCCTCGTTCGACAGCAGTCTTGTGCGCTTTGGGGGAGAGGTGGTGGGACACTACCCACACCTTCCATTTTGGCTTTGGGGAGATGACGGTGACTCCCATAGATGTGCAGCAACTGCTGGGGCTGGATTATGACGGGGAGCAGATAGAGGTGGATCGCTCCTTGCGGGTGAGGCCAGAGGCGGTGCATGCGGCACTTGGTGATGTGAGGAGAATAGTTTCTGGAGATTCTATCCGGCTGTCCCTACTGAAGGATGTTTTGCTGAGCAGGGTGATTGATGTGGATGATGGGCTGCAAGTGAGGCAGATGCCCCGGTTGTTCATCTTGTTGGTGCTGGGAGGTTTCATGGTGGCGTCGAGCGACGACGTCGTCCATTTGTGGTTTCTGTCGTACTTGAGGATGTTTTCGAACATCCCTTTCTATGATTGGGGGAGTCTGACCTTGGTGACCCTTTACTCTTCTTTGGATGCATTCAGCCGGTGCTTCCGACATACTTTTACTGGAGCCACGTATCTCCTTGAGGTATTCTTTGCTTTGCGCATTTTCATTTCATGCATTCGCATTTTCCTTATGTGTCTCTTTTTTCTTGTGAATTCAGACGTGGTTCTATGAGGTAATCAGGTGAAACCCTTCGCTGATTGCTTTGAAGGACGATACTATTGGGGACTTCTGCCGACTGTATCGATGGCGTAAGGACAACCGGCAATCGAAGGGATCTCTCTCCCTGGAAGCGGTTCGTCAGGTCTTGAATGACCTGACCAGTGGTTGGGTAAAGTCCTTTCCTTTTCAGTCTTGGTTTTTGCACCTTCTGATCTTGTATTGACTCATGCCTGCTTGGGGATTTTCAGGTGACCTTTTATCCTTGGGGGACAACCATTCAGGATACGGGGATGATTGGGGTGAACGCGCAGATGAGACATTTGTTGGCGCATGAGTTCGGCCATTCCTGGTATCTCAGGGAGAGGGTGGTTTTCCAGGTCACCGGGGAGGAGGTGGTGGTGCCACCTGTGCAGCCTCCTATGTCTATGAGGCGGGAGCGACAGCTGTTGGAGGATGAGAGGATCGCGACGATGATTGGCGAGTCCTACGCGTTGTACACTGATACGGCTGCGCCGTATGACTATATGGACTTTGTGATGAGCTGGTTGATGACGCCCAGCATACATGATACCTTTCCCTTCCCTCCTGCGGGTTCGAGTCGGGCGGTGGGGTCTTCCCACAGTGGTGGTGGTCCGTCGGCACCTGCGGCGCCGGTGACCTCGGAGGTTCCTTTTATGCGGTTGCACACTCCTTCGTACAACATTCGGCGGGCTGATGGAGGGATAGTGCAGATGCTGCACCATCCTCTTGCGATGGATCCGGAGGAGCTGGGGTTGACAGAGGAGGTCCTTTGTCCTGCGGTAAACCTTTCGGTCCTTTTCCTCTTTTTTGATTTCCTTTGCTTGATACTGATTCTTCCTTTTCCTTGCAGAAAATCCGGGTGTCGACCACTTGGCTGAGAGACATCAGAGACTGGATATCATCGGTGACTGCCCACATTCGGGATGTTATCCCTATTCCTTCTTGCTTGGTGCTGTCAGCCTCGTCCGGGGAAGACTCTGGCTCGGGTAGTGGGGGCGTGTCGTCTCGTCGTAGAGGAAAGAAAGCGCGTCGTAGGGGTGGAAGCTCGAGAGAGAGAGAGAGAGAGAGAATGTGGGTTCGGGCTGAGTCCCGTTGTTTTTGGCTTTTCTCTCTATTTCCTACAAAATGATGTAACACAGAAAACAGATATATGGAATGCAATGGAGTTTTTTTATTTTCTTTTATTAATGATGAATGAATGGATGCATATGCGCTTTTTACTTTGCTGCTGAGACCATAAAAAGGAATATTTTCGAAATTTTTCGAAGGAAAGTTTTAATTAAAAAGGGAAATTATATAGGGAGGAAAAGGGATTTTGAAATTCTGTTGAGAATATCAATTTAATTTTATTTGAGTTTTCTGATTTGACAAAAGAGAAAAAAGGGAAATTTCCCAAAATGGGGGGGGGGGGTTGACGATCGGCAATCACCTGGCCTTCCTATCGGCAGTTCAGTCCAGTCCCATTAATTGAAAGCTTTGATTGGTACCTCCTTCAGCCTTTGGTACCTTATGGGGTAGGATTCCTTCCGATTTCTGCAGGGATTATGTCCCTTGTGAGGATTTTTAAGTATAAAAAGGGAGAAGGGTGTAGTGTTCTCATCACACCTTTGCATTCTTATCCACTTGTCTACTATCTTTTAGCCCCGCAAGATGGCTCTCCCTGGTAGCATTGACTTTGCCAATTACCTCGAAGCCTTGGAAGCAATGTGCTCTTATAATGTTGACTACGATGCTTTCAACATGCGTCGAGTCTCCTTGTGGCGCAATCGACCTATTGAGTGGAACATGCTGATGGAGGCATTACAATTTTGGTACCCCGAAGACCATGTATTCCGCTTTGGGTTGGAAGAAGTTTGTCCTACCTACGAGGAATTTTCTGCCATACTGGGTGTAAATCCCAGTGTTACTGCGGCTTTACCTGAATTTTCCCGCTCTCCTAGGGATTTATTGGCTAGGCTTCTTCATAACTCGCCTTCGGCGGCTAGATCCTTAGTTCCTAGAGGAATGATATCCCTCCCGACGGTGTTACAGTCCGTGCATTTGCGAGAAGTAGGTGATGCTGGCTATGCCGGAGCCGTTGTTCTGGGCCTTATTTCAAAATTACTGTTGGTGACTGGGGAGGTGCGCGTGGACCCTCAACTTGCAGCTATTACTTCAGGGATGTCATACCGTCGCAATCCTGCGGTGGTGATATTGGCAGAGACTCTGAATGGCCTGGATGCCTAGAGAGAAGGTCGTTCTGACTTTTTGAGGGGTAGCCTTGTGATGCTGTTCATGTGGTTGTCCAAAAGATTCCATTTGGTGACTCCTCCAGAGTATCCCTTGTCGGATGTACCCAAATTTTTTTTGCGCTACTTCATCCGCGTTGGCCTGCATGTTGAGAATTGGGAGAATTGGCTTGTGGAGTATGGGGCTCGTGGGCTGTATTGGTCAGTGCCTTGGTGGAGACAGTTGCAGCCAATTCTGGAGCTAGGAGAGTATTCATATGTGCGGCTGGTTGGTCTCAGACAGACCTCTTTTTATTTCCCCTAGCGGCTTCTGCGCCAATTTGGATGGGCACAGGTCGTGCCCCCTCGGACCTCTAATTTCTTTCCAGTAGAAGATTTGACCGAGCGTCTGCGTCTGTTGCTCGGATCTCTGTGGGAAAATCGGCTTCCGTCGACCCATCCCTCTCAGTCTGTCGGGAAGGTTTGCCATGTCCCCAAAGATTATATGAAGTGGTTGTGGAGGAAAGTAGTCAGCAAGATGTTGGTAGTAGAGACTGGTCAAAGATGGTTTGTTTTATCTGACTCCATGGAAGGGGGTGTTGTGGTCTTTTCGAAGATGGTTAAGGCTCATCGATCCATGGAATGTTTGCGACACTCTATTCAGGCAAGGGAAACTTGGGGTCCTCAGGATGTGGATGATATGGGCGCAGGCTCTTCTGGTAGCTGTGGGTAGGACTCTTGGAGAGTTTATTTTGTGTAACAGATGTGGGGATTTTATCTGGCTTTTATGGTAACGGGGAAGGGAGTTATCCGTTCCTTTTTCTTATGTAATCTGTGTTGACTTTTCTTATTAATGAAATAAACAAGTTTCAAATCATCCAGCTGTGCCTTTCGATGAATTTTGTATTTTGAATTATCTATACCGATCGCTAGGGCGTACATAATCCTCTTGTTCAAGTAGATATTTAGAATGAAACCGCCGTTCTCGGAGGTAAGAAAACAATATATTTTTGTGAAAAAGAAGGGGCCGTGCTTATGTGAGATGTATGAGTTGCCTACGTACCTCTGGGTTTTTTGATTTTTTTTTGTTTAAAAGTGGGTTTTTGTAGAGGATCAGGCCCACGTAGTTCTGGGTAGAGGGAAATGAAGAGTTTTTTTTTTTTATAATAGAAGGGGGATGAGAAGAGTCGTAGCGTGCTGAGATTTTGGACTAGGGGTAGAATTTCTTGAGACGGTCCCGATTGATTGGACGAGCCATCTCTTCCCCATCCAGGTCAGTGAGCATGGCGGCACCGCCAGACAAGATTTTTTTCACAATGTAAGGGCCGATCCAATTGGGCTTAAATTTTCCTCTGGGGTCACAGATGGGTTCGATCATCTCCTTGAGGGCTAAATCCCCCTCTCGGACACCGCGATCCTTGACTCTCTTGTTGAATGAACGCTTTATTCGGCAATGGTACCCTTGTATGTGGTATAGAGCCTTTAATCTTCTTTCGTCCAGGAGGGTCAGCTGGTCAAGACGGTTTTGGCACCAGTCTTCTTCACTAACCTTGCCTTAGAGCATGACGCGTAGCGAGGGTATTTATAGCTCCACAGGTAGGACTGCTTCCATGTCGTAGACCAGAGAGTAAGGGGTAGCCCCAGTAGAGGTTCGGATTGAGGTTCGATAGCCCCATAGGGCGTACGAGATTCGGTCGGCCCAATCCCTACAACTTTCGATCATCTTGCTGATAATGGCTTTGAGATTTTTGTTGGCGGCCTCAACTGCACCATTGGTCTGAGGTCGGTAGGGAGAAGATTTGTGTCTCTGAATCCCATACTCATTGACTACTTATGTGACTTCTGCCTCTAAGTGCAAACCATTATCTGACACTAGCTCATGCGGGACCCCATATCGGCAGATGATATTTTTCTTGATGAATTTGGCCACTTTCTTAGCGTTTAATACTGCGTATGACTCAGCTTCGACCCATTTGGTGAAGTAATCAATGGCAACTAGGATGAACTCATGCCCATTTTACGCCTTTGGTGTAACCTTCCGTATGATGTCGATACCCCAGGTGGAGAACGGCCAGGGAGAAGTCATGTTGTATAATTCCCGTGGAGGTAGATGTTGGAGATTGGAGAACTATTGGCATTTAGGGCATCTCCGAACATATGCGGTGCGATTCTGGGCTATGGTGGTCCAGTAGTAGCCCTGTCGGATGATCTTCTTGGCAAGCATGTGATTGTTCATGTGGGACCCGCATTCCTCGCTGTGGATTTTCTGCATTATCTTTTCAATGTCAGCCCCTGTGATACAGTGCAAATGAGTTCCATCGAAATTCCTCTTGAGTAATGATTTATGACAGATGATGTACTGGGTGGCCAGCCTTTGGAAGGTAGCTCAGTCATTCTTGTTGGAACCCTCGGGATACCTACCGTACCTGAGGAGGCACCAAATATCATAGTACCAGTAGTTGACTAGCTCAGGATCTTCTGTGGTGGCGAGCTTAATGTGGTAGCAATGGGTTGGTTTGTCTTGCTTTTGAACTAGGAAGGGGGTCATTGTTATTCCCTCGGGCATGTCGACCATGGAGGCTAGAGTGGCGAGAGCATCGGCTAGGTTATTCTTTGCTCGGGGTAGGTAATGGAAGGTGATATCTCGGAATTGGGAGGCTAACTCTTCTAATTGGGCATGAAAGGGTTGGAGCTTTTCGTCCTTGACTTTCCACTTTCTGAGCACTTGACCGATGATGAGGGCAGAATCCCCGTAGACATCAAGGTATTGAATACCCTTCTTGAGAGCGACCTTGAGGCCCACTGTGCATACCTCATATTCCGTCATGTTATTGGTGCAGGGGAAATTCAACTTGATGGTGATGGGAGTATGAGAGTCATCCGGGGCAACCAGGAGTATCCCAATGCCATATCCCTTTTTGTTGGCAGATCCGTCAAAGAACATTTGCCATCGGAGGTTGTCTCGGGCAGTGCAGAGGATATTCTCATCTGGGAATTCAGAGATCTAGACATTAACTTCTTCTACGGGGTAATCCGCGAGGTAGTCAGAAATGGCTCTTCCTTTCATGGATTTCTGTGTGACGTACATAATATCGAAATCGGTTAGAAGCATCAACCATCGGGCCATTCAGCTAGATAAGGCGGGTTTCTCAAGCAGGTATTTGATGGGATCCATTCGGGATACAAGTTTGATGGGGAAGGCGAGCATGTAGTGTCGCAACTTTTGGGTGACCCAGATAAGTGCGACACATGCCTTTTCTAGAGCAGTGTAGTTGACCTCGTACCCGGCCAATTTGCGACTGGAATAATAGATGGCTCCTTCTTTACGGGAATCCTCAAGGTATTGGTCTAGTAAATCCCCAGCTGCAGTGTCGGTTATGGTTAGGTATAGTAGCAAAGGGAGACCAGGTTGTGGTGGCATGAGAACTAAAGGTTGGGTTAGATATTATTTGATTCGATCAAAAGATTCTTGGCAGGCCTCGTTCCAAACCTTGGTTGAATCCTTTCGGAGGAGCTTGAATATTGGTTCACAAATAGAGGTTAGCTGGATGATGAACCGGCTGATATATTATAATTTCCCAAGGAAACCTCGGACTTCCTTCTCTGTTCGGGGAGGCGGCATCTCAAGTATGGCCTTCAGCTTGGCGGGATCTGCTTCTATCCCCTTCTCACTGACCATGAATCCTAAGAGTTTTCCCTTTGTAACGCCGAAGACACACTTCTGTGGATTGAGTCTTATCTGATACTATCGCATTCGTTCAAAGAACTTTCGGAGAGATGGAGCATGACCTTCTCTAGTTTTGGACTTGATAATCATATCATCCACGTAAACCTCGACCTCCTTGTGAATCAGGTCGTACAGGATGGTTGTGGAAGCCCTTTGGTAGGTAGCCCCAGCATTCTTGAGACCAAATGGCATAACGGTGTAGCAAAAGGTTCCCCATGGGGTGATGAATGCGGTTTTTTCTTAGTGGTCGGGGTGCATCTTGATTTGGTTGTATCCGACAAACCCGTCGACGAATGACTTGAGAGAATGACTGGTTGTGTTGTCCACGATCATGTCGATGTTGGGTAGCGGATAATCATCCTTCGGAGAAGCTTTGTTTAAATCTCGATAATATACACACATTCGAACCTTTCCTCCTGATTTCGACACAGGTACTATGTTGGCTAGCCATATGGGATATTCGATCACACGAATGAAGCCCACGTTTAACTATTTGACCACCTCTTCTTTGACCTTGAGCGACCATTCGGTGCAGAGCTTTCTCAACTTTTTCTTAACCGGCTTGTAATATGGGAGAGTGGGGATCTCGTGCTGAGCTATTTCAGGATCAATACCGGGCATATCGTCGTAGGACCATGCGAAGACATCCACGAACTCATTTAGCAATTCTTCGAGTTGTGCGCGCTCATGCTCGTCAAGGGTGTCCCCTATCCTAATCTCGCGCAATTGGCTACTAGAACCGAGATTAATAACAACAGTCTCTTCTTCATTAACTTGAACGCGGTTATGTTGTTTATTATTAACTTTTTTAGATCAGTTAAGAATTGTTCATTTGCAAAATCATCATCATCAAAAGTTTGATTAGAATCTAAACAATTAATGTAAGGCACATCAAGATACTCAAAATCTTCGTTTATTTCATTGATAGGAAAAACAGCATTGAGAACCTCATCAAAAGAGGTCTCGATTACATTTGAGCAAGGATAGACAACAGTAGATGAAACACGGTAAACATTGGGGTTGGGGGAGATTTCAAGAGGTATAACTGGCGCAGCATGCCAGTTGAGGAGAGGTGTATCAGCAGCTTTAATCAGACGGGATGGGTCCATTGATGTAATGCCTGACTGAACCATGCAGAGTGCCAGCCCGTATCTGCAAGTTGAAGGAATCTTTGGAATCACTTTCCTCAGTTTTTTCGATATCTTTGATGAGCGGTTGTACATGGTGTGGGAAATTTTCGGCCCATGGGTAACTATCTTGGAAAAAGATCTCCATTCCAGGCTTTATTTTCTTGTCTGTGTGGTCGTACCATGGTTCTGGAAGACCGCAAAAGGGGAAATCCTCTCCCTCTTTGATGAATCGTCCATTTAAGGAATCTCCTGAGATAGTTCGCACGCAGTCTAGCCCTCTCTTTGATCGAGTCTGGCGGATCATTCTGAGCTCTTGTTCTGATGGCTGATACCCCAAGCCACAAAGAGTGAAAGATTTCTTCAATTCGATGGGCTCAAGTATCCCCTTCTGCCTTTGTCCTAGCCCCAGTCCGGGCATGAAGTGAATGTTTCTGAACATCTGAATCACATTGACATTGCCATGAAGGTCATATTCTGGACAAATCCTTTCTTTGAAATCGTCCCCTGCCGGGAGCAGGGATAACTCAACTTGGAATCCTGATAGGAGCATATCATTTGACCCATGCTGTATCTCAAGAATTGGACTGTTGGTGCTTGCACCCTCGGCATTTCCGTTGTCGCCCAAAATGGTGATGACTCGCCCATCGGCGAAGAACTTCAATTTTTGATGGAGCGAGGAAGAGACACCCTTGATATTGTGGAGCCAGGGTCGTCCGAGCAACAGGTTAAAACAGGCCGGGATATCAATGACTTGGAATTCGACGATGGGGTTTATAGGTCCAACCCCTATTGGAAGTTTTATGGATCCCATCACCTCCCGACGGGTATTATCGTAGGCACACACGGCAGCGAAAGTTAGAGCGAGGTCACTTTCTTTCAGACCTAAACATTTGAAGGTTCTCAGTGGGCAAACATTCAAAGCGGATCCTCTATCAATGAGAGAAAGCGGTACAACCTTCCCCATAACTTCGATGGAGATGTTGAGTGCATGATTATGATTTGGCCCAATTTTGGGGATTTCTTCTTCAGAAAAGGACAGCATCCGGGTAGAGGTCAAGGATCCGAACAAATTTACCGCTTCTTCTAGTGTGGTAGAGGGAGGAACTATAGGTCCAGTGAGTAATTTGATTAAATCATTTCTGTGCAGCTGGGAAGACATGAAAAGCCCCCATAGAGAGATGTTAGCTTGATTTTTCTTCAGTTGATCAAGGATCTTGCTCTCCTCAATGGTCATCTCTGGCATAGGAAGGCTTTCAACGCCCAATGCCTCCCAGATCTGGTCATGTGATTTATCGAAGAAGAGAAAAACATGAATGCCGTTTCTTCATCGATCTCAGGCTGTTCTGCCACCTCATTTATTTCTTCGAGGAGTTCTTCAAATGATATCATCCCACATAAGTCGGTTACTGGGCCAGTTCTTCCTGAAGCTTGCTCTTCTATTTAATCTTGGATTATGTTTCGAAAGTGGAAGCATTGGTCGGTGGTATGGCCATCCATTTGGTGAAAGGCGCAACGAGCATCGGTCTTGAAATTTCTAGGAAGTGGATTGGATAATGGACGGGGATCCGAAGGTTTTATAAGATTTCGGCTTAACAGGGCTTGGTAGACTTTGGAGAGGGGAGCATGGAGTTCAGTGTATTCCCTACGGACGGGGTCAGGGCTACTTTCTGGTGCCCATGATGTGGTTGGTTGAGAGATGTTGATGATAGTTGAGGCTGCGGCACTGACAGGCTTGTCATATTTTCTGGGGGTGAACTGTCCGGACACCTTCTTCGGTCAACTTCTATTTTGGCAAGACCTTCCTCGATTTCTACTCCTGTTTCTTTGAGAGCTCGAAAGTGGGGGTAGTACTGTACTCCCATGGTCGCTCAGACATGGGGAAAGAAATTATTCTTCACTATGTTGACTTGTTCTTCCTTAGATGGTCGATTGGTCATGGTAGCTGCCTTTTCCCTCCATCGGGCTATGAAGTTACTGACTGATTCTCCAGAGTTTTGTTTGAGCAGCTCTAAATCACGGCGGGTGACCTCGAGCTCTTCATTGTATTTGTACTACGACATGAATTCTCGGGCTACATCCTCCCAGCTACGGATTCTGGATTTCTCAAGAGATAAAAACCATCGGAGGGCACTGTCCTTCAAAGTTTGCTGAAATAGTTGGGCCATTACTTCCTCGGAAGCCCCTAGGAGAGTCATGGAACAGTGATAACTGCGAAGATGAACAATTGGGGGACCACTCCCCCCGAACCTCTCGATATTTGGCATCTTGAACTTCTCGGGTAACCTTGCTTTAGGATAAGGAGACATGTGGGTGTAGTCCATGTAATTCCCAGAGATTCGGACTTGGTCGAACTTCTTAGTGAGCATCTTAAGATCTTCTTTGACTTTGTTCAACTCCTCCTCCTTTGGATCAGCGACCACATGCAAGTTAACCATAGGCTGGGCAATGTTTGGCATTAGAAGCTGGGCAGGTGGAGGCCCATTAGCTGGAGGGGCACGTGGAGCGTGCTGATATTCTTTCAGGACCCAGATAGACTCGGGTGGACCCATAACACGAGGGAACAGGGCCTCGGGCTCTTGAGTAATAGGGACTTGGTTTCGTTGCATTTCTCGGACCTCAGCTTGGAGGTTGTCAATCTTGTCCATGAGCTGAGCTAGGACTGTCGGCAGATCCGGTTGTATGACTAGTGCTTGATCTGCATTCTCCATGGAAGATGGATGGGTTTCGGACTCGGAAGAAGTAGTAGAGGAGCGGATAAAACTCCGGGGTGATTTGACTGAAGACCGAAGCCAATAAGGAGCCAGGCCAAGGGAGTGCGATCGACCTGAGAAGGCGTAGGGTAGGATTTATTTTTGAGAAGAAGAAAAAGAAGGGAAAAAACTATTTTTTGGATTTTTGATAAAGAAGGGAGAAATGTTTTTGGATTTTTAATAAAGAAGGGAGAAATGTTTTTTTGGATTTTTAATAAAGAAGGGAGAAATGTTTTTTTTTGGATTTTTAATAAAGAAGGGAGAAATTTTTTTTTGGATTTTTAATGAAGAAGGGAGAAATGTTTTTTGGATTTTTAATAAAGAAGGGAGAAATATTTTTGGAGACGGAAGTCAGCATGATTATTATGATTATTATGTTTTCACTTGTATTTAATTATCCTAAATGCAATGCCGGACGGGACCCGAGCCTGGAAAAGTGGGGGTCTTAATATATGTAAAGCTACGTTTGGACTTGTAACCAGGCTTGCGGACAGGGTCCCGTTTTAAAAATGCGTAAAAATTGGGCGGCACGTCGACCCGGAATTTCGGCAGAGTTTTGGGTTGAAACCGGCAATCTAAAGTGCGTGTCCTAGGTTTGACACCTATATGCGGGTATGCAGTTGGTTGGGTGAATCGGCATGGGTTCC
Source organism: Sambucus nigra (assembly GCA_949130495.1). Classification (NCBI taxonomy): domain Eukaryota; kingdom Viridiplantae; phylum Streptophyta; class Magnoliopsida; order Dipsacales; family Adoxaceae; genus Sambucus; species Sambucus nigra. Next base: position 104,478,671 of record OX422224.1, read on the forward strand.
ACCTTTGGCGTGACTTCCACGATATACGTCTTGCTCTTACGGGCAATTGGTACGTGTATTGCCTCACCATATACCTGAGTGTACATGAATTGCCTCACCATATACCTCGTGGGGATGGTACGTGTGAGAGCTAATTCGATATACTCGGCGTACGTGAACAAATTCCCTGCGATATACCTCCCGTCATGACTTCGGTCAAGCGGTACGATGCGGGGGAACCGTTCGATATACGTCGAAGGTACTTGGCTAATGGAAGGTGAGAGTCATATCGCTTAGGCTAACTGCGACCTGTCGGACCAGCGCCCATCATGAAGTGACCCTCCAGTTACTGGGTAAAATTTGGTAAATAGCAATGCTCTTTGGTGATATCGTGTGAATCATGCATGATTCTCTTATTATTATCTTATGAAGAGAATGCCTTTCTTGATTATGCCAAACAGGGAACAAAGTACAAGTACCCCAAAAGGTACACCAAGTATGGATGGGTGATGCATGCAACATGGGGATATACATGTGAACCTAGGTGCACGTGGTGTGAAGTGTACATGGAGAATTTTCTACAAGTGTGTGAATATAAGCATAAGCATGGGATACACATGGAGAAGGGGAACATGCAGATATGGGGGAAACATAAACAAATATAGCATCCATGTAAATAGAGTCAAGCCCTCAAAATAAATAAAGTCCCCAGCAGAGTCGCCACTGTGGCCATCCCCGATCCCCGTCGCGAAGGGAAAAGGATCCTTCGAGTCCCGCGCGTCCCCTCTCGGGAGAGCGCTTCGGCCGGCGTCGATTTGTGAGGTGTGAAAATATAGAGAGATTTAGAGTTGCCAGTCTATTTTACTCAAAACAGACAAAAGAAAAAGGGGAAGCCACCCCAAAGGATGGCATCCAAAGACATACGGGTGCGTGCGAAACCAAAATGATTCGAGAAGGGTTCGGAGGCTTAGTTACGAAATGGGAAGGTGTTAGGCACCCATTCCGCCCTTTCGGTCTTCATGGATATTTGCTATTTTCCCTTATGTTTCCCCCCGTGATATGTGTGCATGTGTATATATAGGATGGAGGTAGGAATCCTCGACTTGTATCATGGAAAAGATAAAGTGAGTCATCCGTAGGAATATGAGGTTAATATTACAAAATAAGATTTACGCGATTACCCCTACGTTGATCGTTATAAGGGAACGATAACGCATATGGGGTAATACGTTACTAAGAACAAGTATATAGAATATAATAGAAAATGAGATATAGAGAAGATGGAAAATAAGAGAAAAAGTGAGAAAAAGACTCGAGTCTCGGGTTTTACCCCGAGACGCCTACGTAGCCTATAAACGCATCAAAGTCCACAAAATTCGCATACAAAACGAGGGGTGGGGTTTATCCTATAAATCCAAATGGATAAGTCTCTTATTTGTAAATGTGTGTGTGTGTGTGTAGAAAAAGTGTTTTAGTTGTGAGAAAAGTGTGGACAAAGCGTGAGAATCCCTATTTGGAATTTATGAGCAAACCCTCTTTTTCTTGTTTTTTTTTGGGTTTTATTTATATGAAAATAGGAGATGTGCAATAATACTAAATAAAAAGTATATTAGGATGTGTGAGATGAGATAATAAAAGTGCTAAGTAAGAAAACAAGCTATTGGGAATTCAAGGGAATTTAGGATAGAGTTTGAGAAAGTTGGATCTTCTTGAAGATCTTGAGCTTGATCTTGAATGTTGGAGAGAAGCCCTTGCACTTTGAATGATGATGGAGAGTGTTTAATTCACCAAATTTGATGAAAGGGATGATGAAAAGTGGGAGTAAAAGGAGGATTTGGAAGTTGAAATCACGCTGCCTTCGAGAGAGGTTTCTGGGATTTGTTGGGAGGGATTTTTATCAGATCTGGGTTCTTCTTGCAAATGAGGCCAAGGCCTCCTTTTATAGGCACAGGGGTTTGCCGATCGGCATTTCCATGGCACTACCTATCGGCAGGTGCCGATAGGCAGGGTCTGGGACCTGCCATTTGGCAGTGCGCTTCAGGCTTTGTCGGAAAATTAGCTGCTGAGGGCAAACCGTTGGTCAGAATCGCGCACGGGGCATACCGTTGGAAAGGTATTTCAGAGACCTTAGAAAGTCCTTTGGACCGCTCCCGAGTTTGGGAGTTGACTTTGGATTAAATATGGCTCGAAAGCATTTGTCGGTCCATTGGACGGGGAATCGTGCAGACGCAAATGAATCGTTCGTCCGCATGGCAAGTCCGAATCATGCACGGGGCATACCATTGGAAAGGTTAGGAGATGTACTTCAACATTCCAAAGAGTTTGACCCAGTTTGGAGAGTTGACTTTGGTCAACCGGGCTCGGGAAGCATTCGGTGACCTCCCGGAGTCAAACGGATTGTTCGTCCGTATTGAAAGTCAGAATCGCGCACGGGGCAGACCGTTAGAGAGGGTATTCAACGCCCTTTGAAGATTCACTCAACCTCGGTTGAGCTGAAGAGTTGACTTAGGTCAAATAGAGCCCGGGAGCTCCCGGTGGCCTCTGGGTCAGGTTTCGGACGCAAACGGATCATTCGTCTGCATGGTAAGTCAGAATCGCGCACGGGATGGACCATTGGAAAGGGTATTCAGTGCCCTTCGAAGATTCATTGAGTCTCGGTCGAGACGAAGAGTTTGGCTTTTAGTCAAATCAAGCCGGGGAGTGCTCGATGGCTTCCAGGTCAGTGCTCGGGACATGACCTAGGTTTGCGGTGATGAGTGGAGGTACTAGGGACCTAAGGAGAGTTAGGGGGTAATAGAATAAGGTGTCTACAGGTGTTAAACCCAATCACCTCATAGAACCACGTTAGTAAAGGATAAAGGTCAACCATTAAGAAACCAAGGATAAAACGCATGAAGGAAATTACGAAAAAGAAAGAATACCTCAAGAAGATATGTGGCCCGAGTAAAAGTTTGCTGGTAGCACCGACTGAACCCATCAAGAGAATAATAAAGGGTCGCCAAGGTTAGACTCCCCCAGTCATAAAGATGGATGTTCTAAAGCACCCTAAAAAATGGCAAAAATCACAAGTGGACGACGTAGCCACTCGTTGCCACCAAGAAACCCCCCAACACCAGCAGAATAAACAAACGGACCATATGCCGCACCCGAAGCCCGTCACTCTTATCAATCCTCCTCTTCAGCAATAACTCTCTCAAGAGAGACAAACAAAGATAGTCCTCAGAGACTACCCTCTCTACATCACCCAATGCCGTCGTCACCGCCTCTGGCCTCACCCTCAGAGTCCTATCCACATCAATCTGCACCTCATCACAATCCAGCCCTAGCAGCTGCTGCACATCTATGGGAGTCACCGTTATCTATCTAAAGCCAAAATGAAAGGTATGGGTGGTGTCCCACCACCTCTCCCCTAGAGCACAGAGAACAACTGTAGAACGAGGCGTCTCATCCAAAGTAGACACCACTGTCCCCAAATCGGATGATGATACCATCCAATGCACCAAAGATCGAAGGTTCTCCCAAATTTACCTAAGCCCTATCGTCCCTCGGACACGCATAGTCGACATAAAAACATCAAACTGTCAAAAGAAAAAAGCAAAAACCATTGTCAAAATTCAAAAAATAAGAAAATATTGCCAAGAAAAAAGGAAAGGAAGACCAAAAGTCATCAATAGTTATAAAACTTCCAGGGTTGGCCACCCTAAAAGAGCGATGATGCGTAGGCTCGCAAAAGAGAGCCCGATCATCCTCCATGGGCTCGAATGAGTCAAAAGATTTTTCACTACCCAAAACAAGGGGCACCCTATCCCTCCATTCCAAGCCTGCCCAATCCTCAGCATTGATCCACGCTATATGTGTTGCGCTACTCAAGAACTCAACCATTTTTTGACTTTGGAACGTTAAAATGATTTGCATAAGGTAATTGCAGAAGAAGGCAAGTCAGAAAGTTGTGAAAAATGAGGAGAACTCATCTCCTTTTTATAGGAGGCCAAGGGGCATGCCGATCGGCATATCCCTACCACCCACTAATCGGCACTGTCCCTCCACCTGATCGAGGTATCCCAAAGGACAATGCCACTACTGTTTGACACCCTTCTAACTATGCCAATCGACACCCTTTAAGAAATTTTGTACAAAAAGTCCCAAAAAAATGCCAGAAAATTTCGAAAAATCCCTGCAAAATTCCCAAATTTACCAAAGTGGATTATAGAACCTTTTACACCAAGAAAACATTTTCCCCACACTCATTGCCCCAACAGAACTCTTACCTCCCCAGAAGAATTCTCGAAAACAATTTGATATTCTCCCTAAGCAACTTCTCCAAATGACACCACAAAAACTAAGAAATTACCCAGTCGAGAAATTACATCCAACCCTCGAATCATTCCCTCTTCCACATCTGAACTTAAAATCACTCCAAACCTTAATCCCCAACGGAACTATAAGATACATATCCCTAATGGAGTCTCCAAATTTCCCCAAAGGAAGTTACAACCTCATCCCTCAGAATTGTCTTTGACGCCCACTAATGGTCACATTTTTTAGGTCAGAATTGACCTCGGCCCTCGGTCGTCACCTCTTTTAGGTCAAACTTGACCTCGGCCCCCGGTTGCCACCTCCTTTATGTCAAAATTGACCCCAAGCCTTGATCGTCACCACCTTTAGGTCAGAATTGACCTCGACCTTTGGTCATCACCTCTTTTAGGTCAAAATTGACCTTGGCCCTTGATCGTCACCTCTTTTAGGTCAGAATTGACCTCGGCCCTCGGTCACCTCTCAACTAATTGTGCACTCCTAACGAATAGCACCCATCTAAGAGATATTTATATCTACTAAACTGACATGAGTTCTATCCTTTCTACTCGGTTCTCATTATACATTCTAACATCATCAATTAAGTAGAGGGCTTTACTTAAACTCAGATTCTCAATTATTCACAATACAATTCATTACAGGTTATCCCTTTATAGTTACTCAAAGTGTTTCTGTATTTATACTCACAATACCAACATGAAAGTTCTCATTAATTTAAGTGTATATTAGTCACGCCATAAGTATACAATACAAACACCCCGAGACTAAGCTACGATGCACACATACTCTGCTATCTATCCCGGTACATCACGTACATAAGGATCACGCATTCCGAATCTCTCAGGAATCGTTCTCAGATAATAGCAAATCACAAACAATGGAGGCGAACACAGTCACATCACATGGGTCACGCACATACCTACGCTCCCATGATCAGCAGACTTGTTAACATCCCAATAAGTCCTTCTCTGACCTATGTTCTCGAGGTACCAATCTATATCCCCCCGTAGGCACACAAAGATTAGATGGCCCTAAATGAACGCAAGCCTCAAGTGATAGCAAGTATGGTAGGTATGTCATACACATCAAATCATATATACTAAGCATGCACACATATTAGCTATTACCATATTTATTTTAGTGGTATACTTCTCGTTCTTATACCCACACACTTGTCCCCGGTTTATACGTCACCCATTATCCTCACGTCGTAATTAGTACTCATGTTCTAACCCATAATATCATTTGGTTCAAACCGCACTTCTATATTTTACTCCCCAATATATCCCAAATGTCCCAACTATGTCAATTAGTCGTCAAGGAAATGTCAACTCTACAATTTAATAAGGTTATGGAACACTCGAAATCAAATCAGGCCAAAAAGGCCAAACTGTCAGCTCGTTAGAAGTCTCGTTCGAACGAGTCTGGTTCGAACGAGAGTTCATTCGAACGAAGTGGGCATCGAACGAGGGTTCGTTCGAATGAAAGGCATCGAATGAATTTCCCCCTCGTTAGAAGGGAAACTGTCACCTCGTTAGAAGCTCGTTCGAACGACCTGGGCAGGTCTTCTAACAAGATGCCAGTTTCGAGCCCAGAATTTCCTATCTCGTTTTTCACCAATTTCCTCTCCTCAAAACTCCTCTAAAAATTATTCCAACAATATTTTAAGGTTCCTCAACATTCCTAGGTCATAATCTAGCACATTCATGGGATTAAATCTTCATATACAACACCCAATTATTAAATCTCCCAAATTTTCCCCAAACCTTATGTGTATGAACCCTAGAATTCAAAGTCATCAATTTTCCATAACTAAATTCCATTTTTACATCATGAAAAGTTGTATTTCTTTTAGCCCAATCACCCAATAATATTCTACATGCAATCCCTACATCATAACTTGAATTTCTATCTCGAATTTCATGGGTTTTTGTCATTTTCCCAAAACAATGCAATTTTTACAAGTTTCTACGCATGGAAGAAGCATTCGAAGTAAATAACATAATTAAACCACTTACCTCTAATCTTTCTCTGAATTTGAGGTTGAATCTTGAAGGTTGAATTGTCCTCTCTCTCTTTCTGCAGAATTCTCTTCTCTTTCTCTCTCTACAAATTTCTTCTCTAAGGATGACAATGGAGGTGGAGGTTGGTTTTTGGCAAGTTTAAGGTTTCTAAACTTCTCCCGTAACCTACTACCTAGATTGGGGTTGGAAATGGCTTAGTGGGTTAAGACTAAGTCAGATTTTTAACTCTAATTTTCGTGGGTTTTAATTCCCAAAATTCCAAAATTACCAAAATACCCTTCTAAGTTGCCGGTATGGCCTAATAATGCCCCGGGACCCAAACTAAACTCCCGGCTAGTGTTTTCTGACTATTTCGACCCTTCCGGACGCGTTGGCGCACTCAAAAGGACCATACGGTTAATAGAAATAAAATTTACTTTTTAATTAAAATAATTATATTCCTGACGCGACTGTCACACGCGTCCCAACAAAATTTCCAAATTGCCGTATTTCAATCTCACGACAAGTTTCATGATTCAATATTCATATATAGCCATATATACTCATTAAAATCAAATACGAACTTGCATCTCGCTAGTATTTTTATCCGGATTAATTTCCAATTAATACACATTTAATTCAATTAATCCCATAAATAAATATCATAAAAATACGGGGTATTACATACTTCCCCCTAATAACAGAATTTCGTCCCGAAATTCGGAACTAGAAAGTACCTGGTAAGAACAAATCTGGATAACATTCGTGCATCTCATCCTCGCGCTCCCATGTGGACTCCTTGACATTATGATGTCGCCACTGAACACGCACTAACGGGACTATCTTTGACCACCGTTTCTGTTCACTTCGGTCCAATATAGTAATCGGCCCCTCCTCATAGGAGCTATCAGGCTGGAGATCGATATCCTCCAAAGCAATGTGAGAATGAGCCAAGTCATTTCTAAGATATTTCCTTAGCGAGGAAATATGAAACACATCATGAATCCGATGCAAATGCTCCGGTAATCCAAGTCTATATGCAACAGACCCAATCTGCTCGATTATAGGGAATGACCCCACGTATCTCGGTGCCAACTTCCCCTTCTTCCCAAATCGCATAATCCCCTTCATAGGAGATACTTTGAGTAAAACCTGGTTCCCCACTTGGAACTCCCTGAAGAACCTCTTCGCATCAGCATAGCTCTTCTGCCGATCCTGAGCTACCCGAATGAGACTCCATATCAATTCTATCCTCGGCGAAGTATCCTGCATTACTTCCGGTCCAAGTAGTTTGTTGTCCCCCACCTCCAACCAACATGCTGGGGAACGACAAGGTCTACCGTACAACGCCTCAAATGGACCCATGCCAATAGTGAACTGGTAGGAGTTGTTGTAAGCAAACTCCACCAGTGGAAGGTACTGCTCCCATCCACCCCCGAAGTCAATGATGCACATCCGCAACATGTCCTCCAACATCTGATTTGTACGCTCGGTTTGCCCATCGGTCTGCAGATGATAAGCCATACTCAACCGCAATTTCGTGCCCATGGCCTCCTGAAAACTCTCCCAAAATCGTGAAACAAATATCTTGTCTCGGTCAGACACGATATTCAGGGGCACACTGTGAAGTCTCACTATCTCTATAATAAAGAGCTGGGCATACTGTCCCGTAGTGTAGTCTGTCCTTACGGGTAGAAAATGAGCAACTTTGGTCAACCTGTCCACAATTACCCAAATGGAGTCATGACCTCTCTGTGACGTAGGCAACCCCGTGATAAAGTCCATGGATATGCTCTCCCACATCCACATCGGGACCTCTAATGGCTGTAGAAGTCCTGCCGGTCTCTGATGATCCACTTTTACCAGCTGACAAGTGGCGCATTTAGAAACAAACACGGCAATATCTCTCTTCATCCCGCTCCACCAATACTGTCGTCTCATATCTTGGTACATTTTGTCCCCGCCGGGATGTATCGCGAACCGTGAGCCGTGCGACTCTGCCATCACCTCGTGTCGCAATTCCTCCCTTTCCGGAACTACCAGTCTGTCGTTGAATCGTAATCCCCCATCTGAGCTAATGGTATAGGACTCAGCTCCCTCTGCTAATAATCGAACTATCTGCTCCTGACAGAACGAGTCATCTGCTTGTGCCTTTACCACTCTCGTGACAATCTGTGGTGTAACAGTCATCACCGACATGAATGATCGGTCCACTGCATCCTGGTGTCCCAACTCCTTCCACTTTACCTTCCACACCCCTGCCACTTCATCTACTAGCCTACGACTCAACGCATCTGCTACCACGTTAGACTTCCCCCGGTGGTATTGGATATCAAACTGATAATCCTTCACGAACTCAAGTCACCTCCGTTGCTGCATATTCAACTCCTTCTGCGTGAATAGGTACTGTAGGGACTTGTGGTCCGTGAACAATCAAAACTTCTCACCCAAAAGGTAATGTCTCCAAATTCGAAGGGCAAATACAACTGTCGCCAACTCCAAGTCATGAGTGGGGTAATTCTTCTCATGAGGCTTAAGCTTACGGGAAGCATAAGCTATGGCCTGACTCTCCTGTTGCAATATACCTCCAAGTCCTTGTAAGGACGCATCGGTGTAAACTAGATACTCAACTCCCGGTCTCGGCAATGCTAGCACAGGTGCAGAGGTCAACTTGTCCTTCAACTCATCAAATGCCAGCTCACAGGCATCACACCAAATAAACGGCACACCTATACGAGTCAGATGTGTCAAAGGACCTGCTATCTTCGAAAATCCCCGAATAAACCTCCTGTAGTATCCTGCTAGTCCCAAGAAACTACGAATCTCCGTTGGTGTCGTGGGCTGTCCCCACTCCCTCACTGCAGATACCTTTCCCGGACAATAGATATCCCCTGGTCGGAAATAATATGCCCCAAAAATTGAACCTCCTTCAGCCAAAACCCGCACTTCTCATACTTTGCATACAGCTCGTTCTGACGAAGCGTCTGCAAAACCTGCCTCAAATGTTCTGCGTGCTCCTCCTCTGTCTGAGAGTAAACCAGAATATCATCAATGCAGACAATGACGAACTGATCAAGGAACTCTCTGAACACCCTATTCATCAAGTCCATAAACATGGCTGGAGCATTGGTCAAACCAAAAGGCATAACCCGAAACTCGTAGGAACCATATCTCGTTAAGAACGTAGTCTTCGAGACATCCTCTTCCCTGATACACAACTGATGGTATCCTGATCGTAAATCAATCTTGGAGAAGAAAGAAGCTCCTCTTAGCTGGTCGAATAAGTCATCGATTCGGGGCAACGAATATTTATTCCGTATCGTGACCTTATTCAACTCTTGGTAATCCACACACAACCTCAACGATCCATCCCTCTTCTTTACGAACAACACAGGGGCACCCCACGGTGAGTGTAATACCCCGTATTTTTATGCTATAATTAATTTGGGGATTTATTTAATAAAAATCCGGAAATTAATTATGTTATAATTATTAACGTGACGTGAGTTAGTAATAATATGAAATTGTTGAATATTACTTAAGAGCATAGTAATATATGGTAAATGTCACGATTGAATATTACTTAAGAGCATAGTAATATATGGTAAATGTCACGAGTGAATGAAAATGACAATTTTGGTAATTTTAGTCGGGACGCGCCCGTGTCGCGTCGGGACTAATTATTGAGAAATAAAAGTAAATATTTTATGAGTTGTCCGTATGGTCGTTTTGAGTGTGCCAACGCGTCCGGAAGGGTCGAGATAGTCAGAAAAGTGTACCCGGGGGTTTAGTTTGGGTCTCGGGATGTTTTTAGGCTTAATTAGTGACCCGGGAGGGCGTTTTGGTAATTTTACAAATTAGGGTAATTAAACCCACGAATTTCAGCCATCCTTAGCAGCCATTTAAGTCAGCCTTTTAGGGTTAGATCATTCAGAACCCTAAGACGGCTAGTGGAGAAGAGAGGAGAGACCTTGCTAGGTGATTCAAGGCCAAAAACACCACCTTTTGCACCACCGTCACCACCAACGCGTAGATCGCGAGGAGGAGAACGCAGCCATACCAATATCAGCAGGAAACCAGACCTCTGAAATCCCAGGCAAGTGTTTAACTTGCGTATTTTCGTTAGTGCAATAATCATGTTAGTGTAGGAATGATTAAGAGTATAATCCATGGAAGAAAACCCAATTTTGATAGGGATTTGCATGTAGAAATCATATGAACCTTATTCTGGAAATTAATATGTGAAGTAGATGTTTAACCCACGAAATTATGATGATTTGTTAGAAGGAATTTCTGGAGGAAACTGATTAGAACAAAGGTTAAGAAAACTGTAGGGTTCTTGATGATTAGATGAAATATTAGGTTGTTTAATCATGTTTATTGATGTATATACGCATGCTGATCGTTAAAGATACCTGGAATTATGTTAGGATGTAAGCAGTAGACTTTTTGGGTCAATTAGAGTTGGAAAATATGAGTTTTGATGAAGAAACTTAAGCAACCCCGTCACTGCAATTTCTGCAGAATTTTCACAGACCTGCTCGATCGATCGATCGACCCTAAAGCGTCGATCGATCGAAGGTTCGATCGGTCGACCCCAGACGTCGATCGATCGACCCTCCCTGGCAGCCTATTATTTCCCTTGTTTAATTAGTTGAATTAATTTATCGTGGAATAAACCTTGGGCATTCTAAATAAAATGATTTGGGAGATATTGAGGACCAGTAGGGTATATGGACATATGTTAGAACCTTTAATCTTCAACGAAGAGGGTAATTATGGGATATTTACTTTAGGTTGTTAGATTTATGAAACTTAAGGGTGAGGTGCGTAAGAGAGTTACGTTGGAATCAAATAAAGTTATTTACTGAATTTTAGAATTGTAAGGTTATAACCCATGAGTATTAGGTAATGGGTGAGATAACCCTTCGAATTAAGGTTAGAGGCGAAACCTTATACGTTATACTAATAAGGAGAAATTTAGGACAAAGGTTGTAATTATGGGTAATGAGAGTGACCTATATTAATATGATGAAATTGGTATATTTATATGAATGTGTGTACATATATTATATACATGTGAAAAACGTACCCGCGCTACTTGCTATCCCTGAGGTTACCGCGCTGGGACGATCGTATCCTGTGTTGCTTTATGGGGATATTGAATCGTACCCTAGAAGATAGAGATCCTAGGTACGGGCTATTAAATTGATAGTCGGACGGTCCTAAGAGACGTGTGGGTATGTACTGACCTCTTGGACTTGGAATCTATGCTTCGCCTCAACGTTGTTTTGTATATGTTAATACAGTTCGAGAGTGATTCCGAACTTGTATTTCCCTTTATGTGAGCGATACGGGGATTGGGTAGCAGAGTATGCCCGCACCATAGTTTAGTTGGGGTGCCATTATATATATATATTTTATTCGAGTAGTTAATATATATATGAGGTTATAAACTTTGAACTGCCTACTGTGATTTGATAAGTAGAACATGGTTGTTGACTCAAATTAATTAAATACTTGTTTTGTGAAAATATGAAAAGGCACGGGGAAATCTTATTATTTAATGAAGCTAAAACGAGAGGAATACTACAGATTGAAAGTAACTTTTTATAACATTGTCATCGTTCAGTTTTGAAAACTCATGAGTAAGTTAAGGTAAACGAACCATTGGGAAGGTTAGTACGATAGGAGTGCACATTAGAAGAGAGGTGAGTATTTCTCAAGAGAGAGAGACGAACTAATATGATGTTGCATTGGCCTGTATCAATTTAAATACTTGCTTAACGTATATTAAAATCAAACACACTTTCGGGCCCTGACCCGTTTCCTTTCTCTCTCTCTCCTGTGTATATATATGTATATTTTTCAGGTGCCCAGCCACAGGGGCATCTTGCTTAGGATTCTTTGAGAAGAACGAGCTGCAGCTTAGGTGGGAGTTGCAGGTCCCTTGAGTAGACGGCTTCTGTCATTGACTCCACTCCTATTACTCTCATTTATGGGGCACGTGTCGCCCTTTTTATCATTTCATTTATTGTTGGGGATTTTTATATTTCAGTTATTCCAGTATTGTTTATGGGTTATGATTCAGGATGGTTTATGATTTTAGTTTTTACTATTGACATTCGTTTGGTGAATGTATGGTTTTATTTAGATTTCGTGGTGTGATTCTATAATGTAGAAATGTTGTCTTGTTATTAATAAAATCTTTTCTTTAATTAAAATTTGGAAGTTTGTATGAAAAATATTTTTGACACTTAGCTTAATTATTTAGGGTGTTAAATTGGAAAAATTATTTTTATCGACAGTGATGCTGAGAATGAACCAACTGTTTACCTTGATTTAATTTAATAAAGGAGTGATCGCCCGGTATTTAATTAGGCGGGGTGTCACAGGTGGTATCAGAGCATCAGGTTCTAGTGTCCATAGGATCTGTACGGCTTATTCTCGCTTTCAGCTTAACGTTATTGCTATAGAGCCCTATTGTTAGGACTGTTGTATTCTTGCTTTCACGTTTAAGTCTTCAGCTATTTGAGATTTGTTGATAACTGTAGACTAATAAACTTGTTCACGTTTCAGATGCCTCCGAGACGTGCTCCGAAGGATAGGCGTGCCCAAGCCGAGCAACCAGCAGCTCCGGCACCAGGCACAATGAATGCGAATGAAGTGGCCGCCATCGTTGCTCAGGCGGTAAATGCCGCGATAGCGGTGATTCAGCAGGCTCCACCACAGGTCCAGGCAGTGGCGCCAGTACCAGCACAGCTTCCATCTACATGGGAGAGAGTTCGGGATGCTTTTCAGAAAGCACATCCCCCTGAGTTTTCTGGTAGCTCCGATATTATTACTGTCAGCCAATGGAAGAAGGACATCCAGCGGCACCTCCGTATGTATGAGTGCACCGAAGTGCAGAAGCAGCTATTGGCCTCTTTTAAACTGGTGGGAGCCGCATTACAGTGGTGGGGGTCCACTACTACTTTGGAGGAGAGGGACACGATCCCTATTCAGATGTTTTGGGAGCGGTTTGACCGCAAGTACTTTCCACCCGCAGTGCAGACTGAGATGAGGCGGAAATTGCTAAATCTGAAGCAGGAGAACCTTACTGTAGCCGAGTATGAGGAGGAGTTCACGAGACTTCTCACTATTGTGCCAGATGAGGCGCCCACTGAGAGCAAGAAGATTTTGCTGTTTGTCGACGGGTTAGCTTGGAGGATCCGTCAGCACCTTATTGGAAATCTATCCCTGAGTACTTTCACTGACGTACTCAATGCAGCATTACTACATTGCCAGGATCACCGCTTCCATCTTCAGGGAAGCAAGAGAGCAGGAGAGTCCAGCCAGCAGGGCAGGACCGGGGGTAATAGTGCCAGTGGGGAACCAACTCAGGGACAGACTCGTCAGCACGAGCAGAGTTCCCATCAGGGGGACCCTGCTAAGCGATTCCGTTCAGGTGATTCTAGGCAAGGATTCGGGGGATTCAGGCAGGGCCATCAGGGTCAGCCTAATCAGCAGGGCCAGCAGGGCCAACACCGACCGCAGGGTCAACAGCAGGGCCAGCAAGGCCAACAGCGTGCACATCAGGGCCAATGGCGTGGAGGTAACGGCCAGCAGGGCCGTGGTCAGCAGGGACAGAGGGGAGGTAATTTCAGAGGCCGGTGTTTTGTGTGTGGCAAGCACGGCCATAAGCGTCAGGATTGCCCAGAGGGCGATAGGGCCCCACAGCAGCAGGGAGCTCGTAATGAGCCGCAGAGACCACTCTTTCCACCTGCCCTTCCAGCTCCAGCCCAGATGCCAGCCCTACCAGCCATTCCAGCAGCTCCAGTGCAGCAGGGGCAGTTGCAGTACGGACGTGTCTATAACGTCCACCAGGCAGCAGCTCCACAGGCACCACCCGCGATTGAGGGTATGTTTCCTATCCATGGTACTATGGGTAAAGTTTTGTTTGATACGGGGGCAACGCACTGTTTTATAGCTACGCATTTTGCGAAGTGCTTAGGATTGTTAGCCACAGCAGAGAGCACCGTGACGTGTGTCGACTCACCATTGGAGAGTGGGTCGCTTATATTCTTTATATGCCGGGGAGTAGGGGTAGAGATTGGTGGCTGGGTATTGCCTGCAGACATGCTAGTCTTAGACATGCACGAGCATGACGTGATTATTGGTATGGATTGGCTCGCATCTTATAGAGCCATGATTGATTGCTTTGGTGGGAGCATTGTTTTTGCCATTCCGGGGCAAGAGATGTTTATAGTGGCGATGCCTCGCCCAGAGGGAGGTTCGACCGCTCATTTATATTACATTGAGGAGGATACCTCTAAGGAGGTTATGATTCCTTTGGATTCGATCCCAGTTGTTAGGAAATATTTCGATGTGTTTCAGGAGATACCAGGCCTACCGCCCAGTCGTGAGATCGACTTCGTTATAGACTTATTGCCGGATACGAGACCTATAGCACGCGCACCGTACCGTATGGCTCCGACAGAGATGCGAGAGCTACGAGATCAGATTGAGCAACTATTAGGTCAGGGTTTCATTCGTAAGAGTACCTCACCGTGGGGCGCTCCAGTCTTATTTGTGAAGAAGAGAGATGGCTCACTGAGATTGTGTGTGGACTACCGGGAGTTGAACAAGGTCACGATACGGAACAAGTATCCGTTGCCTCGAATCGATGATCTGTTCGACCAGTTAAGGGGAGCAACTTTCTTTTCGAAGATAGATCTGAGGTCGGGGTACCATCAGTTGCGAATTAGAGAGCAGGATGTTTCGAAGACTGCCTTCTTGTCGAGATATGGGTCCTATGAGTTCAGGGTGATGCCGTTCGGACTCACAAATGCCCCAGTCGTTTTCATGGACTTGATGAACCGAGTGTTCAGAGAGTTCTTGGATCAGTTCGTCATCGTCTTCATAGATGATATCTTGATATATTCACGCTCCAAGGAGGAGCATGCCGAACACTTGAGGCAGGTTCTTCAGACTCTACGAGAACATCAGTTGTATGCTAAGTACGAGAAGTGTGGATTCTGGTTGCGAGAGGTACAATTCTTGGGCCATGTTGTTTCTGAGCAGGGGATAGCAGTTGACCCGAGCAAAGTGTCAGCGGTGAGGGAGTGGGGGCAGCCCACGACACTGACGGAAGTACGTAGTTTCTTGGGGTTGGCAGGATACTACAGGAGGTTCATTCGGGGGTTCTCCAAAATAGCAGGTCCATTGACGAATCTGACTCGCAAGGGGGTACCATATGTTTGGGATGACGCTTGTCAGTTGGCTTTCGACGAGCTGAAGGACAAGCTTACTTCGGCACCAGTCCTTGCTTTACCGAAGCCGGGTGTAGAGTACCTAGTTTACACAGATGCGTCCTTACGAGGACTTGGGGGAGTACTTCAGCAGGAAGAGAAGGCTATAACTTTTGCTTCCCGCAAGCTTAAGCCGCATGAGAAGAATTACCCCACCCACGACCTGGAGTTAGCTGCGGTCGTCTTTGCATTGAGAATTTGGAGGCACTATTTATTGGGCGAGAAATTTCGTTTGTTCACAGACCATAAGTCACTGCAGTACCTGTTCACTCAGCGAGAGCTGAATATGCGTCAGCGCAGATGGTTAGAGTTTGTGAAAGATTACCAGTTCGATATACAGTATCATCCGGGGAAAGCCAACGTAGTTGCTGATGCGTTGAGCCGTAGAACGGTTGACGATGTAGCGGACATCTGGAAAGCAAAGTGGAAGGAGTTGGGTCACCAAGACGCAGTAGCACGTTCTTTCATATCCGTGATGACAGTCACACCCGAGATTGTTACGAGGGTGATACAGGCACAGACCACAGACCCGTTTTGTCAGGAGCAGATTGTACGACTCCTAGTCGAGGGTGCTGAGTCTTATTCTGTTAGTTCGGATGGAGGGTTGCGGTTTAATGGGAGATTAGTGGTTCCAGAAGGAGCAGAGCTACGTCATGAGGTGATGACTCATTCTCATGGGTCCCGATTTGCTGTACATCCGGGAGGCGATAAGATGTACCAGGGTATGAGACGTCAGTACTGGTGGAGTGGGATGAAGAAGGACATCGCTGAATTTGTGTCCAAATGTTCTACTTGCCAGCTGGTGAAGGTGGACCACCAGAAACCGTCGGGATTACTTCAGCCGTTGGAAGTACCTGCGTGGAAGTGGGAAAGTATTTCCATGGACTTCATTACAGGGTTGCCTACATCACAGCGAGGCCACGATTCTATCTGGGTGATTGTAGACCGTCTGACAAAGGTGGCTCATTTTCTGCCAGTAAGGATAGATTATACCACGGGTCAGTATGCCCAACTATTCATCGCTGAGATTGTCAGATTACATGGGGTGCCCCTGAATATTGTTTCAGACAGAGACAAGATTTTTGTGTCGCGTTTCTGGGAAAGCTTTCAGGAGGCTATGGGTACAGAGTTGAGACTGAGTTCAGCTTACCACCCACAGACAGATGGACAGACAGAGCGTACTAATCAGATGTTGGAAGATATGCTACGCATGTGTATCCTCGATTTCGGGGGAGGTTGGGAGCCACATCTTCCATTGGTCGAGTTTGCTTATAATAACTCCTATCAGTTTACGATTGGCATGGCTCCATTTGAGGCCTTGTACGGCAGGCCTTGTCGCTCTCCAACCTGTTGGCTCGAGGTGGGGGACAACAAGTTATTAGGACCAGAAGTGATCCAGGAGACCTCCGTGAGGATTGAAATAATCAGGAGTCGTATTCGGGTAGCCCAAGACAGACAGAAGAGCTACGCCGATGCGAAACGATTCTTCCGGGAGTTTAATGTGGGAGATCAAGTGTTGTTGCGTGTATCTCCTATGAAAGGAGTGATGAGGTTCGGGAAGAAGGGAAAGTTGGCTCTGAGGTACGTAGGACCATTTCCCATCATCGAGAGAATTGGGCCAGTAGCATACAGGTTGGGTTTGCCAGAACATTTACATCGCATCCACGATGTATTCCACATCTCGTCGTTGAGACGATACCTTCAGGATGATATAGCCCATACTCACATTGCGATAGATGAGATCGACTTGCAGTCGGATAGCTCTTACGAGGAGAGACCGGTGGCTATTCTAGACTACAGTGAGAGGGGATTGAGGTCGAAGATAGTTCCACTCGTGCGGGTCCAGTGGGAACATCATAATGTGGAGGAATCCACTTGGGAGCGTGAGGCAGATATGCGTGAGAGATATCCAGAGTTGTTTTTACCAGGTATGCCTTATTTTCCGAATTTCGGGACGAAATTCCGTTATTAGGGGGGAAGTATGTAATACCCCGTATTTTTATGCTATAATTAATTTGGGGATTTATTTAATAAAAATCCGGAAATTAATTATGTTATAATTATTAACGTGACGTGAGTTAGTAATAATATGAAATTGTTGAATATTACTTAAGAGCATAGTAATATATGGTAAATGTCACGATTGAATATTACTTAAGAGCATAGTAATATATGGTAAATGTCACGAGTGAATGAAAATGACAATTTTGGTAATTTTAGTCGGGACGCGCCCGTGTCGCGTCGGGACTAATTATTGAGAAATAAAAGTAAATATTTTATGAGTTGTCCGTATGGTCGTTTTGAGTGTGCCAACGCGTCCGGAAGGGTCGAGATAGTCAGAAAAGTGTACCCGGGGGTTTAGTTTGGGTCTCGGGATGTTTTTAGGCTTAATTAGTGACCCGGGAGGGCGTTTTGGTAATTTTACAAATTAGGGTAATTAAACCCACGAATTTCAGCCATCCTTAGCAGCCATTTAAGTCAGCCTTTTAGGGTTAGATCATTCAGAACCCTAAGACGGCTAGTGGAGAAGAGAGGAGAGACCTTGCTAGGTGATTCAAGGCCAAAAACACCACCTTTTGCACCACCGTCACCACCAACGCGTAGATCGCGAGGAGGAGAACGCAGCCATACCAATATCAGCAGGAAACCAGACCTCTGAAATCCCAGTCAAGTGTTTAACTTGCGTATTTTCGTTAGTGCAATAATCATGTTAGTGTAGGAATGATTAAGAGTATAATCCATGGAAGAAAACCCAATTTTGATAGGGATTTGCATGTAGAAATCATATGAACCTTATTCTGGAAATTAATATGTGAAGTAGATGTTTAACCCACGAAATTATGATGATTTGTTAGAAGGAATTTCTGGAGGAAACTGATTAGAACAAAGGTTAAGAAAACTGTAGGGTTCTTGATGATTAGATGAAATATTAGGTTGTTTAATCATGTTTATTGATGTATATACGCATGCTGATCGTTAAAGATACCTGGAATTATGTTAGGATGTAAGCAGTAGACTTTTTGGGTCAATTAGAGTTGGAAAATATGAGTTTTGATGAAGAAACTTAAGCAACCCCATCACTGCAATTTCTGCAGAATTTTCACAGACCTGCTCGATCGATCGATCGACCCTAAAGCGTCGATCGATCGAAGGTTCGATCGGTCGACCCCAGACGTCGATCGATCGACCCTCCCTGGCAGCCTATTATTTCCCTTGTTTAATTAGTTGAATTAATTTATCGTGGAATAAACCTTGGGCATTTTAAATAAAATGATTTGGGAGATATTGAGGACCAGTAGGGTATATGGACATATGTTAGAACCTTTAATCTTCAACGAAGAGGGTAATTATGGGATATTTACTTTAGGTTGTTAGATTTATGAAACTTAAGGGTGAGGTGCGTAAGAGAGTTACGTTGGAATCAAATAAAGTTATTTACTGAATTTTAGAATTGTAAGGTTATAACCCATGAGTATTAGGTAATGAGTGAGAAAACCCTTCGAATTAAGGTTAGAGGCGAAACCTTATACGTTATACTAATAAGGAGAAATTTAGGACAAAGGTTGTAATTATGGGTAATGAGAGTGACCTATATTAATATGATGAAATTGGTATATTTATATGAATGTGTGTACATATATTATATACATGTGAAAAACGTACCCGCGCTACTTGCTATCCCTGAGGTTACCGCGCTGGGACGATCGTATCCTGTGTTGCTTTATGGGGATATTGAATCGTACCCTAGAAGATAGAGATCCTAGGTACGGGCTATTAAATTGATAGTCGGACGGTCCTAAGAGACGTGTGGGTATGTACTGACCTCTTGGACTTGGAATCTATGCTTCGCCTCAACGTTGTTTTGTATATGTTAATACAGTTCGAGAGTGATTCCGAACTTGTATTTCCCTTTATGTGAGCGATACGGGGATTGGGTAGCAGAGTATGCCCTCACCATAGTTTAGTTGGGGTGCCATTATATATATATTTTATTCAAGTAGTTAATATATATATGAGGTTATAAACTTTGAACTGCCTACTGTGATTTGATAAGTAGAACATGGTTGTTGACTCAAATTAATTAAATACTTGTTTTGTGAAAATATGAAAAGGCACGGGGAAATCTTATTATTTAATGAAGCTAAAACGAGAGGAATACTACAGATTGAAAGTAACTTTTTATAACATTGTCATCGTTCAGTTTTGAAAACTCATGAGTAAGTTAAGGTAAACGAACCATTGGGAAGGTTAGTACGATAGGAGTGCACATTAGAAGAGAGGTGAGTATTTCTCAAGAGAGAGAGACGAACTAATATGATGTTGCATTGGCCTGTATCAATTTAAATACTTGCTTAACGTATATTAAAATCAAACACACTTTCGGGCCCTGACCCGTTTCCTTTCTCTCTCTCTCCTGTGTATATATATGTATATTTTTCAGGTGCCCAGCCACAGGGGCGTCTTGCTTAGGATTCTTTGAGAAGAACGAGCTGCAGCTTAGGTGGGAGTTGCAGGTCCCTTGAGTAGACGGCTTCTGTCATTGACTCCACTCCTATTACTCTCATTTATGGGGCACGTGTCGCCCTTTTTATCATTTCATTTATTGTTGGGGATTTTTATATTTCAGTTATTCCAGTATTGTTTATGGGTTATGATTCAGGATGGTTTATGATTTTAGTTTTTACTATTGACATTCGTTTGGTGAATGTATGGTTTTATTTAGATTTCGTGGTGTGATTCTATAATGTAGAAATGTTGTCTTGTTATTAATAAAATCTTTTCTTTAATTAAAATTTGGAAGTTTGTATGAAAAATATTTTTGACACTTAGCTTAATTATTTAGGGTGTTAAATTGGAAAAATTATTTTTATCGACAGTGATGCTGAGAATGAACCAACTGTTTACCTTGATTTAATTTAATAAAGGAGTGATCGCCCGGTATTTAATTAGGCGGGGTGTCACAGTGAGGTACTCCTCCGTATAAACCCCTGACCCAACAACTGCTCAATCTGATCCCGTAACTCTCTCATCTCAGCTGGAGCCATACGGTAAGGTGCGCGGGCAATAGGCCGTGTGCCCGGCGTCAAGTCAATCATAAAGTCTATCTCTCTACTCGGAGGTAATCCAGGTATATCCTGAAATACGTCGGCAAACTCTCAAACAACCGGAATCGAATCAAGTGGTATCACCACTTCCTTAGAGGTCTCCTCCTCTATACAGTACAAATGAGTGGACGATCCTCCCTCAGGACGAGGCATCGCCACTAAAAACATCTCCTGCCCGGGAATGGCAAAGATAATACATCTACTAAAACAATCAATCATGGCTCGGTACGCAACAAGCCAATCCATACCAATAATGGCATCATACTCGGTCATCTCTAATACTAACATATCAGCGGGTAAAGGAAACCTCCCGATCTCTATACCCATGCCTCTAAATACAAGGGAAATCACAGAACCCCTACTCAACAACGAATCTACACAAGTAACCGTACTCTCGACGGTGTCTAACAACCCAATGGTGCGTGCAAATCTCATAGCAATAAAACAGTGTGTAGCCCCCGTGTCAAATAACATACGCCCCATAGTCCCCTGAATAGAGAACATACCCTCAATGACTGGTGGATCCTGTGGGACTGCGGCCTGCTGAAGCTAATATACTCTCCCATACTGCAGCTGTCCCTACTGAACTGGGACCACTAGAATGGGTGGTAATGCTGCCATCTGTGGTGGTGCAGGGAGGGCGGCGGGAAACATAGGCCTCTGCAGCTCCTGTCGAGCACCCTGCTGCTGCTGCGGGGCCCTGCCCCTATCCGGACAATCCCAGCGTTTATGGCTAGTCTTTCCATAAACATAACACTTCCTTGGGAAGTTCCCCCCTCTCTGTCCTTGCTTCCCCCGGCCCTGGTGGCCGTTACCGTTCCTCCCCTGGCCCTGCTGAAACTGTTGTTGGCTATTCTGACCCTGCTTGCCCTGATGGCCGTTCGGACCCTGATGGCCCTGCCGAAAATCTCCCTGTCCGTGCCTGAAATTTCCCGATCTGAACCTCTTGTGATCCCCCTACTGGGAACCCTGGTCACCCTGTCTCTGCCCCTGAACAAATTATGCCCCACTGGCACCATATCCTCCAGTCCTTCCCTGATGGCTGGACTCTCCCGATCTCTTGCCCTCAGCCATGTGAAAGCGGTGATCCTGGCAGTGTAACAGTGCAGCGTTAACCACATCAGAGTAAGTGGCCAACGATAGATTCCCCAACAAATGCTGACGGATCCTCCAAGTCAACCCGTCTGTAAATTTCTGTATCTTCTTCTCTTCTTTCGGTATCTCATCCGGAACAATATTCAACAGATTTGTGAATTCGACCTCATACTCGGCCACAGTCTTACCTTCTTGCCTAAGATTCATCAACTTCCTCCTCATTTCTGTGTGAACAGCTGACGGAAAGTACTTGCGGTCGAACCGCACCCAAAACTCCTGGATCGTGAGAGTATCTCTCTCCTCCACGGTGGTAATAGACTCCCACCACTGCAGTGCATATCCAACTATCTTGAAGGTAGCTAGTATATGCTTCTGGACATTGGTGCACTCATACATCCTCAAGTGCCGCTGAATGTCTTTCCTCCAATGACTCGAAACCACAACATCGGAGCTACCTGCGAACTCCGGTGGGTGTGCTTTCTGAAAAGCATCACGTACGCATTCCCAAGCAGACGGGAATGCATGTACCTGAACTGGCGCGGCTACTGGCGCCTGAAGTGGTGCCTGCTGAACTACGGCTAGTGCGGCATTTACCGCCTGGGCCACAATGGCTACAACCTCGGCGGCATTCATCGTGCCCTGAACTGGTGCGGGATGTGGTTCTGGCGTTGCATCCCTGGGAACCCGTTGTGCACATCGTGGAGGCATCTGAAACAAGAATAAAGTCTATAAGTTCACAGTTATAAACTCAAAATAGCTGAAGAACGTAGCATATACAAAATAATACAACAGTCCTAAAATATAGGGCTCTACATCAAAGAAAGCTCAGCGGAAACATAATAAGCCGTACAAATCCTAAAGGACACTAGAACCTGATGCTCTGATACCACCTGTCACACCCCGACTAATTAAATACCGGGTAGCTACTCCTTTATTAAATTAATACAAAATGCCAAGTTGGTCCAGTTAATAGCATCACTATCGAAAACATTTTAATGATTACTAACCACCTAGTATTTAAAAAGTGAGTTGCCAGATTTTAAGTTAACTCTGATTAACATGCGATTAATGAAATATAAAAGAATAACATCACCATATACCATAAAGTCCAAATAAAATAACCAATAAATAAATAACAAGTCTGGAGGAAAACTCCTCACAATAATCCCAATATGGAAATAATAAAACACGTCTGCATCCTGAATTAATTACATGCCAAAAGTCTGAAAATCTGAAATAGGAAAAGTTTCTAATAGAAATGGGCGACATGCCCTACAACTGATGAAAGCTGAATATAGAGTCAAGATAGATGAAGCATCTACTAGCAAGGTCCTGTAACTTCCACCAACAGCTACATCTCGTCACCTGAATGAAAATCCTATGCATGGTGTCCTTATGGCTGGGCACCTAAAATGGTTTTTACAAAAATAGATTTGAAACCAAACGGGTCAGAGCCCGAAAGTGGAGAGTATTTTAAAAATAGCAAGTGCTTTAATGACATTAAAACAATGAATGCAAAATACATGTTAGGACGTGCACTCGCATGAAATACTCACCTCTCAACTAATTGTGCACTCCTAACGAATAGCACCCATCTAAGAGATATTTATATCTACTAAATTGACATGAGTTCTATCCTTTCTACTCGGTTCTCATTATACATTCTAACATCATCAATTAAGTAGAGGGCTTTACTTAAACTCAGATTCTCAATTATTCACAATACAATTCATTACAGGTTATCCCTTTATAGTTACTCAAAGTGTTTCTGTATTTATACTCACAATACCAACATGAAAGTTCTCATTAATTTAAGTGTATATTAGTCACGCCATAAATATACAATACAAACACCCCGAGACTAAGCTACGATGCACACATACTCTGCTATCTATCCCGGTACATCACGTACATAAGGATCACGCATTCCGAATCTCTCAGGAATCGTTCTCAGATAATAGCAAATCACAAACAATGGAGGCGAACACAGTCACATCACATGGGTCACGCACATACCTACGCTCCCACGATCAGCAGACTTATTAACATCCCAATAAGTCCTTCTCTGACCTATGTTCTCGAGGTACCAATCTATATCCCCCCGTAGGCACACAAAGATTAGATGGCCCTAAACGAACGCAAACCTCCCGTGATAGCAAGTATGGTAGGTATGTCATACACATCAAATCATATATATTAAGCATGCACACATATTAGCTATTACCATATTTATTTTAGTGGTATACATCTCGTTCTTATACCCACACGCTTTTCCCCGGTTTATACGTCACCCATTATCCTCACGTCGTAATTAGTACTCATGTTCTAACCCATAAATATCATTTGGTTCAAACCGCACTTCTATATTTTACTCCCCAATATATCCCAAATGTCCCAACTATGTCAATTAGTCATCAAGGAAATGTCAACTCTACAATTTAATAAGGTTATGGAACACTCGAAATCAAATCAGGCCAAAAAGGCCAAACTGTCAGCTCGTTAGAAGTCTCGTTCGAACGAGGCTGGTTCGAACGAGAGTTCGTTCGAACGAAGTGGACATCGAACGAGGGTTCGTTCGAACGAAAGGCATCGAACAAATTTCCCCCTCGTTAGAAAGCAAACTGTCACCTCGTTAGAATCTCGTTCGAACGAGCTCTTTCGAACGACCTGGGCAGGTCTTCTAACGAGATGCCAGTTTCGAGCCCAGAATTTCCTATCTCGTTTTTCACCAATTTCCTCTCCTCAAAACTCCTCTAAAAATTATTCCAACAATATTTTAAGGTTCCTCAACATTACTAGGTCATAATCTAGCACATTCATGGGATCAAATCTTCATATACAACACCCAATTATTAAATCTCCCAAATTTTCCCCAAACCTTATGTGTATGAACCCTAGAATTCAAAGTCATCAATTTTCCATAAATAAATTCCGTTTTTACATCATGAAAAGTTGTATTTCTTTTAGCCCAATCACCCAATAACATTCTACATGCAATCCCTACATCATAACTTGAATTTCTATCTCGAATTTCATGGGTTTTTGTTATTTTTACAAATTTCTACGCATGGAAGAAGCATTCGTAGTAAATAACATAATTAAACCACTTACCTCTAATCTTTCTCTGAATTTGAGGTTGAATCTTGTAGGTTGAATTGCCCTCTCTCTCTCTCTGCACAATTCTCTTCTCTTTCTCTCTCTATAAATTTCTTCTCTAAGGATGACAATAGAGGTGGAGGTTGGTTTTTGGCAAGTTTAAGGTTTCTAAACTTCTCCCGTAACCCACTACCTAGATTGGGGTTAGAAATGGCTTAGTGGGTTAAGACTAAGTCAGATTTTTAACTCTAATTTTCGTGGGTTTTAATTCCCAAAATTCCAAAATTACCAAAATACCCTTCTAAGTTGCCGGTATGGCCTAATAATGCCTCGGGACCCAAACTAAACTCCCGGCTAGTGTTTTCTGACTATTTCGACCCTTTCGGACGCGTTGACGCACTCAAAACGACCATACGGTTAATAGAAATAAAATTTACTTTTTAATTAAAATAATTATATTCCTGACGCGACTGTCACACGCGTCCCAATAAAATTTCCAAATTGCCGTATTTCAATCTCACGACAAATTTCATGATTCAATATTCATATATAGCCATATATACTCATTAAAATCAAATACCAACTCGCATCTCGCTAGCATTTTTATTCGGATTAATTTCCAATTAATACACATTTAATTCAATTAATCCCATAAATAAATATCATAAAAATACGGGGTATTACACCCCATAATTCCCATAGGTTTGCATAATCGACCTCTTTCCAAAACGTTACGTGGTGTCTATTCGATGGATTTCACTTGTTCCAAGAACACTCGTTGAGGGGATCTGTAGAAACTACATTCTAGGCCCCCCTAAGTCTCTCCTTTGGTCCCTAGCAGTTCCCCATTTCATTACAAACCCTAGGTCGTACTCCGAGTACTGATCTAGAGGACATCAGGCATTCTTGGGCACCGTTTGACTCTGGTCAACTCTACGTCAGAGTGAAATCTCATTGAATCTTCGAAGGGATTTGAATAACCTTTCCAACGATCCACCCCACACGCGAATCGGCATGACGGTTCGAACGAACGAACTATTTTACTATCGAAAATTGATTTAAGGCCACCGAGCCCCGATTTAACCCCAATAAACTTCATTGTCAGAGTAAAAGATCTTTGAATCTTTGAAGGGCACTAAAACCCCTTTTCGACACTCCTCCCTGTGCACAAAATGGCATAACCGTTCGGACAACGATCCATTTTCCCTCCAAAATCGATCTGGAGGCCATCGGGCGCTCCCGGGCTTCATTTTGACCAGGGTAACTCTTCATCTCAAACAAGGCTAATTGAATCTCTGAATGGCTATGAATACCCCTTCCAATGGTCCACCCCATGCGCAATTCTAACTCACGGTGCGGACGAACGATCCATTTTACTCCGAGAGGTCTCCAAGCAATTCCGGGCTCTGGTTGATTCAACTATTCAAACCAAGCTAAACTCTTTGGAATGTCAAAGTAAATCTCCTAACCTTTCCAATGGTCCACCCCGTACATAATTCTGACTTACCAGGCGGACGAACGATCCGTTTTCATCCGACGATCTCCCGTCCAAAGGACCGACGTGCGCTTTCGAGCTACATTTGACACAAAGTCAACTCCCGGACCCAGGAGTGGTCCAAAGGACTCTTGAATGTCTCTGAAGTAAATTTCTAACGGTATGTCCTGTGCACAATTCAGATCAATGGATTACGTTCTAAGACTATTTTTCTAGGAAAATTTGCACGAGACTACCAATTGGCAGGTCTAGTTTCCTGCGTATCGACAATGGGTCTAGGGTCACCTGCCGATGTTCAGGACTAGGGAAATATCAATCAAAACCACCCATGACCCTATAAATAGAGGGAATAACCTCACTCCCAACACACCTCAGATCCATCAGTGTCAATGATCTCAACAACATTCTCTCAAAATTAGATAAAAGTTCCTCCATGTGAAGCTCCATTAAAGCTTATATTCCCACACTTTTCATACCCAATTTGGTAAAATTGCTTTCTCTCTCATCCAACATTCATATCACACTTAAGGGAGTTGATCCAAAATCAACGATCAAGCTTCGAAGAAGGTCCAAATCCTTCCCTCTCTCTTTAAATTCCTTGTTTTTACATAAACTACATTAGATTTATAATCCAGTTCTTACTTTAGTTCATACACATTAATATCTACATTTTTATTAGTATATTGCACATACTAATTTTCTATAAAAAAAACCCATAACAAACAAAAAGAGGGTTACACCCATAAATTCCGAACGGGATTATCCATCACACCTTTTCAAAACTAAAACACATTTTTCTACACACACCCCTATAATAAAATCCCGTTTGAATCTATGGGATAAACCCCACCCCCACACCGCATTCGAACTACGTGGACTTTGATGCCTTTATAGGCTACGTAGGCATTTCAGATTAAAACCCGAGACTCGAGTCCAATTTTTTTATTTTCTAATTTTCCAATTCTTTTCAATTTTCTAATTTATCAATTTTCAAAATTCATGCATTTATCATATTTTTAATATACATATTATGTTTACTAGCGTTTCATCTAATACGTATTGTTGTTTCATAATAAAGATTAAAATTGCGATAAACGCACAAGTCATATTTCCTATATATATTATTTCGGGAACATTCTTATGGATGACCTCACTCTACCTTTCCTATGGTATGAGTTGAACGATTCCGATCTCTATTATATATACATGCACACACATTTCATGGAGAAATAAATGAAAATAATAACTCTAGCCCATGAGAGACCGAAAGGGCGGGATAAGTGCCAAACACGTTCTTATTCCGTAACTTAGCCCCCGAACCTCCAAACAATTGGTTTCATATGCATCAGTTTGTCTTCGATACCACTCTCTCGAGGCAGCAACATATTCTTTTGCCTGTTTTGTGAAAAATAGGCTGGCGACTCCATCTCTTTACATTTATCCCACACCAACGATAGCCGAAGCGTTCCTAGGAAGGACACGATACCTTTCAATCCCCCATTTTTTCTTCCTCATTCCCCCCTTTTGGGAGCCTATGGAGAAAAAGCAGCGTGTGATCTCGATCGGGATGGCCACAGTTCTTGTAGACACAAACGTGACACAACATGGTAGCATTTTTTCTACTTAACTCGACACACTTAATACACCACACGACATGATAAGTATATATGGTTGGATTGTACATGATTAAACCCGACCCTACAATTCAATAATTTAATTAATTTTTTCCCAATTATTGAGGAATTAGAAAATAGTGCATTTAAATAGTGTCCTTAATTGGGTCCATATCGGGTCATTATCCTATCCGATTTGGGTTAATTTTGTGGCAAAAATTGGATCTGAACATGGCACAAACCGATGATAGGTCCAAAAATGCAGACCTAAACACGAAGCGAACACCAAGTTCTTGTCAATTTCATTTTGTGTCATGTTATCATTTTGTTTCCAAAATTTCCACCCCTAGGCATAATAAACAATGATTTCCAGTATTTACCTTTGTGTGTTACATGTGAAGATTATAAATTCAGCGATGGATTAGAATTCACACTTAATAATGATAAACTTACATACCTAAAATACTTAAAACATTTATAAAAACTTAATCAAAGTCAAAATAAACGCATGTCTCCCAATAACGGTGACATAATAACCATAAACTTGGGCCCTACCCAAAACCTGAAACAGTTATAACTAAGGTCCCTCCAGATGAGAATGAATAAGAAAAATCATCGAGCTCCTTGCCAGCTTTATAGATATATTCGCTTTGTCCTACACCTACATTCCTGACATAAACCAAACTATCATCATGCATGAGATACCCACTCTCCCTAAAGCTAAACCCATAAAATAGAGGCTTCGCAAGCTCACACCCAAATAGTCCTTAAAAGTAAAGGAGGAAGTGGAAAAACAACTTAGTGTGGGTTTCATTGGAGTGGTGGAGTACTCCACTTGGATATCCAATGTCGTACTAGTACCCAAAACTGATGATAAAGTTGGAATGTGCATTAACTATAGGGATCTTAATCGGGCCTATCCTAAGGATGATTTTCCTCTGCCACATATCAATTATTGGTAAATAGTACATCTAACAATGCACTAAAATAATTTATAGACATATTCATAGGCTCCAATTAGATCAAAATACACCCTAACCATCAGGAGAAAACTGGGTTCATTACCACTTGAGGGATGTAATGTTATACAATTATGCTCTTTGGTCTCAAGAACACTAGCATAACTCACCAGAGATCATCCATGGACATCCTACATGACCTTATACACAAGGAAGTGGAAGTTTACGTGGACAATATGATTATCAAGTCCAAGGAATGTGAGGGACACATTCCGTTACTCCAAAAAATTCTTCCAAATATTACGCCTCTTCAAAATGAGGCTAAATGCATAAAAAGGCATCTTCGGAGTCACTAGAGAAAAAATTCTTGGATTTATCATTAGAAAGGATGGAATTGAGGGAGATACCACTAAAGTCAAAGCCATATAGGAAATTCCCCTACCCAAAATCGAAAAAGAAGTCATAGGGTGTCAAGGCCAAGTACAGTTCATAAGCCAATTCATCAACCAACTCACCACCAGTTACGAACCCATATTATAAGTACTCAAGGAGGACTAGCCCAAAGAGTGGAACTCATAATGCCAAGAAGCATTCGATAAAATACAAAAGTATTTCACTCACCCACCCATGATAATACCTCCCCGGACAACCTTTCCTGCTCTTCGTAACCATACTCACACTACTGCAGGAGCCATGCTGGCATAATACATGGAGAGTTCCTGAAAGGAATGTGTCATCTAATATGTCATCAAAATTTAGTTATCCTATGAGCTCAAATACATCACCATAGAAAAGGCTTGTGTATCCATTGTATGGATTACTCACAAATTGCTCCATTAAATGTTGTCTTTCAGTATAAGACTCATCTTAAAAATGCCCACCCCCCTGAAATATCTATTAAAAAACCTTCCCTCTCTATCAAGATGGAAAAATGGCTACTAATACTATCAGAGTTTGAGATCACACATATCACACAAAGGTCCACTAAAGGACGAGCCATCTATGACCTCCTTGTAGGGCAACCCCTATCAGACGAAGAATAATACGAGACATAATTTCCAGACGAGGATCTTTTTGCCTTAAAGGATAGAGAAACTTGGGAACTATACTTTGACGTGGAGTTCAACAAAAATGATTCAGCATAGGAATGCTCCTTATATCCCCCGACTCACGACGACTCCCTATCGATATCAAAATTACATATGAGTGACTCAACAACATGGACGAGTACGAGACTTGCATCACGGGACATGAAATCACCCTGGATATAGAGATCACTGACCTCAAGTTCTATGGAGATTCCAACTTAGACGTTAGTCAAATACTGGGAAAATTGAATATCTAAGATGACATGCTTAAACCATACCATGACTACTTATAAGAGGTACTCGCTCGATTCTAACACCTCAAATTTGATTTCCTCCCAAGGGCTAAAAATAAATTTGAAGATGAACTTGACACCCTATCCTCTTTGATCGACATGTCGAAGGAAACCATAAAAATCACATTCACTATGACCAGTCGAAACACTCCTTCCTGCAAGGGAAAATTTCCAATAGAGTCATTTGTAGTGTTGGCTTAATTTCGGACAAAGCTAATTGTGTCATAGGATAGATGTTTGTTGTTACTTTTAAACCTATGATAAGTTAGTTGAAGACATAGCGGCCTAACATAGTGAAGATTTCATCCTTGTCGGTTTGTGCCAAGTTTTACGTGATCAACATTTTGATTACAAGGTCTTTAAAGATATGAATGCATTTAATATATATAGAGTCTTGGATATTTTGTATGGGTGTCCTGTTATAAAGTTTTATCACAGTGACTTTTCATTTTTCTCAGAAAATTATTTTAGGACTTTACATAAAAGTTTTGGGCTTAAAATCAATTTTGTGGATTTTCTGAAAAGTCGTTCGAACGAAACGGGATCTCGTTCGAACGAGATTCCCAGGTTGTTCGAACGAACTTTGGACGAGATTCGATCGAACTTTGGCCATTTTTTACTGAATTGACGTTGGAATGTCGTTAGAACGACATCATTCGAATGAAGTTTTATCTAACGAGATTTTGGCCTATTTATCTTTTGAAATCTTGTTGGAACAGTGTTGTTCGAACGACATCAAAAAGTCATTCGAACAACTGTGCGCGGGAACATTTTTTTTTTGCAGTTTTTAATTTCCAATTTCCCACTCTTCCACTTTTACATACTTGATTTGATTAGTGCGAGGGCAACAATTTTTCACAAGACTTTTAAGAACATTTTTTTTTCTTTTGAGAGAAAAAATTCATCATCCAAAAGTCCTTTTGTGTTCTTGAACTTAAATGGTTTAATTCCATAGAAATAAAAAGTTTACACTCATTGTTTAGTTTAAATCAAAGTTATATATATATATATATATATATATATATATATATATATATATATATATATATATATCTTTGCTTGGAGATCATTTGGCATCGGTTTTCTTCTCTAACCATTAAGGAGAAAGTTTAGGATTCTTCTCTACCCCCAAAAGGAGTTTGTTTTTGCTGCGGCGTGCTCATATGGTGAAAGCATTACAAGAAAAAAAAACTTTTAGTCGTAAAACAAAATTGTGACTAATCATTAAAAATTTGCCACTAAATAATTTAGTGGCAAAAACAAAATTTGTCACAGCTTTGCCACTAAAGAACTGTTGCTAATACCTTTAGTGGAATTTTTTTTACGTTTGCTGCTAAATGTTACAAATTTAGTGGCAAACAAATTTTGCTACTAAATGGTGTACTTTTAGTGGCAATTTTTTTGCTTCAAAAAAACCGTCAAAACTGTCTCTAAAAACATGTTATTTGCCACTAAAAGAATCTTTTTGTAGCAAATATATAATTTGCTACAAAAAATAAGTTTGTACTTATAGAGAATTAAGGTAAAGGTCATGTTCCTTCCTATATTTGGATTTTTAGGACAATGATTTTCAAGTTTATAAATTTAGTCCCTGTGGTACAATAACATTTATTTGTGTGGTCCCTTTAGAGTTAGGAGTTCATTTTTTTGGTCCGCGCCAACGGCACCATTTTTCATGGTGTTTTTAGTACAGGGACTAAATTTATAAAATTATTTGGAGTATCCTATTTTTATACACTTTGACAATTATGAGGACCTTTTCCCAAAACCCCCTTGTACTTAAAGTCAAGATTGTTCTGTGACAATTCAGATTTGCCACTAAAAGGTTGTTTTGTAGCAAATTTAAGATTTGCTACCAAAACTAAATTTTTGCTTAAGGTCAAGATCGTTATGTGGCAATTCAGATTTGCCACTAAATATATTTTTCTAGTAGCAAATTATTCCCTCCACTAATAGTTATTTCATTTAATATTCAAATTTTATGTATAAATTAATTAACCAATAATACTAAATGCATTCAATTTTCATATTTAATATTTAGGATAATAAAAACAATGTAGTAAAAACTTTTATGCTTCATTGCTTCACAAAATATAAGTATGATATTGTATACTCAATGTGACAATTAATATTTGAACTATTCCATATCAAAATTAAGTCAAATACATCAATTATAAAAATCGTTCCATCGCTAAAAAAACCAATAAGTACACTCATGTATTATTACGCGCTATGCGATTAGATAACTCCCTAAATCTTCCAAAAAGGTCATCCATTCGTTCTTTCATTACAACGTTCTCCCTTCGAGCTTTATTTACTTCTCTCCTTGCTTCGTCATCTTCCCTTCTCACCTCATTAGCTTCTCTCCTCGCCTCAGCAACTTGTATATCCCTCTCAATATCTTTCTCCCTTTGCATAGCTTCAAGTTGTTTGGTCTCAGAACCAACCCCTCGCCCATGTACATAGCCAAAGAGATACCCTAAAACATTTTGAAATGCTTCTGCATCATCCATCTTCAGATTGCGCTGCAAGTATTTCTTTTACCTCATCCTATTAACAATTGTAAATAATGTATAATTTAACATAATGTTATTATAAAAAAAATGTAGTTAAAAAAAAACTTAAAACCATCTTACATATACACTTCCAGCCTTTGGAGTAATCCAATTGTTCTTTCTTTTGCTCCAATGAGTCATATACCACACATTTACCAAAGGCGCGGGATCTCCAGTTTCCTTGTCACGCTAAACAAATTTGAGATAAATAAAGTATCATAACCAATAACAAAAAAACTAATAATTACCAAACATATCTTTTTTAAGAAATATATGTTACCATCTCATACTCCACTTGACGAAATCCTTTATTTCGACTACAATGCCGAATTTGCTGCTTAGATCTATTGATCGAGTTAATTTCACTTCTTTTCTGAAAATAACATAAGGCATTTATTTTCAATAAAACATTAAAAGAATTCACATGAAAAAATAATGGCATAAAATTTAATATTACCCTGTACTTTGCATCAACAAATGTCCCACAAAGATCAATCCATTTATCATCTGACGATAATTCAGGCGGGCGACATTCAAGAGCTCGTTCTAAAGAGCCGTGTGGTTTGAAGTGTTCACAATGCATTTTTGATCGAAAGTTAAGAAATTGCGTATTGAGTTGATCCATAACTACACCCTTTATATTATCTTAATTTGGCAATTTAAACTTATCCTATTTAAAAGAAAAGAAAAAAAATTAAAACGAATTTACATGGGGATACGTTCTATATACGAGCATAAGTAAAAGCTTACCTGCATAATTGTCCACATGTGTTATTTCCTCTCTTCCGGGATGTCACCACAAAATCGAAAGTTAAATAGAGCGTGATCGCGTATAACAATGACGATTTCAGATTTGAAATTAGATGAAAAATTACCCACTATACGGCCCTCCGAGATGATGATTTAGATATTCTCCCCCCTTTCAAGTTTCTTTTGAAAACCGTTACTCGTGTTACTCCTCAAACTCGTTTCTTGGAAGATGAACCTAGTAAAACGTACATAGTGAAAATAAAAACCAATAGAACTTTAGGTGATACCAGACATAAAAAACATAATTGGAACTATATACAGAGTAGGAGAAAATAACAAAACATGACACAAATATGTTTAATTCATTTTCATATATCAATCAAGTTAGTTACACCATCATAATATAAAATTATCCAAATAGGTCCCTTATCGAACACACGTCTCATTCGATTACTAATTCACTTTCATTCGATTCTAACATTACTAATTGGATCAGCTACTGCTCCTGTTTATATTAATTGATTAGTTATTACAAATTTTGTTTGGATCAGCTACTGCCCCTATTTGCCGTGAATAAGAGCTGTTCATGTGTTGTTTTATATACCCGCCACTATCCACAAAAGGTGGAACTAACCTACACTGCTTTTATTAACAATAAGACGATTCCTATGAATAATACCTGTTGATGAATAAGATATGCACTGCTTGAGATATTCCTTATTAATAGGAATATCTCAACAAGTTTTATTAAACAGCTTGTGGCATAACCAATGGGTCAGCTGAAGACTGAAATGTGCAAGTCCCTCAAATAATCTCAAGGCAAGAACAAATGATAACTCAACAAATTGACCCTTGGGTAGCATTTAGATTAGAATCAATAGTAATCAACCATGGCATATATATCATAATTAGAACAAATTTGAAAATTTTCATTAAGGGCTCATTTCATATAAGGAAATAGAAATCTAGGATCAAATTTGATAGAGGAATAGATTTAAAAATTGAAAGAGATCGCAATACAGAACTGAAAGAGTTTGGAAAATTAGTCAAATGTAAACTACCCAATTCAATTGCTTTTAATAGTAATAACGGGGATGTTACTAATATATAGGATCAAATGTAAACTATCCAATTCAATCTAGGATAAAATGTAAATTGCTTTTAATGTAAACTACTGCCCCTGTTTATAAGAACGTGATGTAAAGTTCCATACCTACCGACTAGCTGTGCATGTCTAGAATAAAAGGTACGTCAAACTAATAGTTTTGTCACAATGAATGTTGCTTTAGGCAATTCAGTACATTTTAAAAGTCTAGGCCCCCTAAATTACTGTTCGTTATGCTATAAAATCTTGTTTTTTCAAATAAGCTTAGCTAGAAAACATATGAGTTTTGATAGTGGACGAGGTGGAGGTAGGAGCTTTGGCGGTGGTGGGCACAGCGTTAGTGGGAGGGGTTTTTATGGTCGGCGTGGTAGTGGCGATAGGGGTTATGATCGAGGCCGTGGTGGAGGGAGAGGAGGTATATTTGGTGGATCAAAGGGGGATTTGGATAGTATCTCTCTTTTGAAGCAAGATCTTGGCAACTTGGTTCCCTTTGAGAAGAATTTTTATATGGAGTGTCCCTCGGTGAGTGCAATGACGGGGCAAAACGTTGGGG
This sequence comes from Sambucus nigra, assembly GCA_949130495.1. Taxonomy (NCBI): domain Eukaryota; kingdom Viridiplantae; phylum Streptophyta; class Magnoliopsida; order Dipsacales; family Adoxaceae; genus Sambucus; species Sambucus nigra. The sequence goes on from OX422224.1 coordinate 104,513,964, forward strand.
TCTATCGCGCACGTCATGAAATCACAGTTGAAGAGAACGATGTACCAAGGCTAATTCGTGTGTTTCAAGAAGCAAATTTTCCTGATTACTGCCTAGAGATTATTTCTAGATTGGGTTTTATTGAGCCAACACCAATTCAATCTCAAGGATGGACTACGACTTTAAAGGGAAGAGATTTCATTAGTTTTACTGAAACTGGTTCTAGAACGACTTTGGCATATTTGCTCCCTGCTTTGGTTCACATTAGTGCACAACCTCGATTAACATATGGTGATGGACCCATTGTACTAGTATTAGAACCTACAAGAGAATTGGCAGTTCAGATTCAAGAAGAAGCTTCAAAGTTTGGATCACAAGTAAATATCAGAAGTACTTGCATTTATGGTGGTGCCCCCAAAGGACCACAGATCGTGATCTTCAAAGAGGTGTTTAACTTGTTATTTCTATATCTAGTCGATTAATAGATATGTTGGAAGCCCAATGCACAAACTTCAAAAGAGTGACCTTGTGTTGGATGAATCCGATCGACTGTTGGATATAGTATTTGAGCCTCAAATAAGGAAAATTATTGCCCAAATCTGACCAGATAGGCAGACATTGTGGAAGTTGTGACAGATTTGGCGAAGTATAGCAGGTTGATTAGACTGCTCAAAGAAGTGATGGATGGGAGCAGAATTCTAATATTTTTAGAGACAAAAAAAGGATGTGATCAATGTTGGAAATAAATCTGTTTTGACAGAAAAAAATGAATTAATTTACTGCTTTATTGTAGAAATTAGTAAAACAGTTTTGATATAGAAATTAGTTTCTATACTGTTTTTATATTCTGTTTTAGAAAATAAAATTTTATTTGTGTACTCTAGTTAAAATTTGTTTATCTAATTTTTTTTTTTTAATCTTAAATTATAATTCTGTTTTGTACGGAATTCTTTTTATTATTAAAAATTAGTGTGACACAGATTTTAAAATTTTAATTCTGTTTTGTACGGAATTCTGTTTATATTATACTTTTATTCTGAATTATTATTTGAATTCTTTTGGAATTCATTTATTGTGAATTACATCTGGAAGAAATTGGTGTACAGAATTTTGTATTCTGTTTTGATTAATTCATTATATATGAATTTTATCATTGATAAAAATTCTGTTTTTGTAACAGAAATGGAATCACAAAGTACGAACACTACTCCTACGAAACTGATTGTCACCAACACAAATGTGACTGCACCCGTATCTATGCCACACGGGGAGAAACCGGAAAAGTTCATTGGGGCTGACTTCAAACGTTGGCAAGGACAAATGTACTTCTATCTCACTACCTGCCAACTGGGCAGGCTTGTATATGAAGATTGCCCCTCTATTCAAGAGGGAGATGACGCTGAAAAGGTTGCTGCTGTCGATGCTTGGAAGCACTCGGACTACCTATGCCGAAATTATATTTTGGCCTACTTGGACAAGACTTTGTACCATGTCTATTGCACTATCAAAACTTCCAAGGAATTATGGAATTCTTTGGAAAAGAAGTATAAAACTGAAGATGCTGGGATGAAGAAATTTATCGTTGGGCGTTTTCTGGACTTCAAAATGGTTGATTCAAAATCTGTAATCTCGCAAGTGCAAGAATTCCAAGTAATCCTCCACGACATTCATGCTGAAGGAATGTCAATTAGTGAAACTTTCCAAGTTGCTGCAATTGTTGAAAAGTTGCCACCTTCTTGGACTTTGTTCAAAAACTATCTCAAGCACAAGCATAAGGAGATGAATGTGGAGGAGTTGGTGGTCAGGCTAAGAATCGAAGAAGACAACCGTGAGTCTCAAAAGAAAAGTGGGAAGAATCCGATGGAAACAAAGGTCCATGTCGTTGAAGGTCCTAAAAAGAACAAACGAAAGTATGATGGGGAAGGCACTTCCAAACATAACAAGAAAAAGTTCAAAGGCAAATGCTACAATTGTGGTAAACCGGGACACCGCTCAAGTGAGTGTCGTAAGCCTAAGAAGCAAAATAAAAATAACTCTCAAGCAAATGTGACTGAGGGTGAGAATATCACCAATGATTTGGCGGATATGAATCTTTCTGCCGTTGTCTCTGAATGTAACTTGGTTGGAAATACCAAGGAATGGTGGGTGGACACTGGAGCCACACGACACATTTGTGCAAACAAATGGATGTTCTCCACCTATAAGCCTTTGGAAAATGAGGAGAACCTTTTTATGGGAAATTCTTCCACTTCTAAGGTGGTGGGACAAGGAAAGATTGCTTTGAAAATGACTTCTGGAAAGGAACTTACTCTCAACAATGTTCTTCACGTGCCTGATATCCGAAAGAATCTGATTTCTGGATCTCTCCTTACTAAGAATGGTTTCAAGCTTGTGTTTGTGTCTGATCGCTTTGTGTTGTCTAAAAATGACATGTATGTAGGAAAGGGCTACCTAAATGAGGGGCTATTTAAACTGAATGTTCTTACTGTAACCCCTAAAACATCTGTTTCAATAAATGAAGTTGCCAGTTCTTCTTATTTGATTGAGTCATCTAATATTTGGCATGCTAGATTGGGACATGTTAATTTTGATACATTGCGTAGATTAATTAACTTGGAATTTTTGCCAAAATTCAATATTGATAAAAATCATAAATGTGAAATTTGTGTGGAATCTAAATTAGCTAGATTACCTTTCCATTCTATTGAAAGGATAACTGAACCTTTAGATTTAATTCACACCGATATTTGTGATTTAAAATTTGTTCAAACTAGAGGTGGAAAAAAGTATTTTATTACTTTTATTGACGATTGCACAAAATATTGCTATGTATATTTGTTACATAGTAAAGATGAGGCTATTAATACATTTAAACAATATAAAAATGAAGTTGAGAATCAATTAAGCAAAACGATAAAGGCTATTAGAAGTGATAGAGGAGGTGAATATGAATGTCCATTTGAGGAATTTTGTTCTGAAAATGAGATTATTCATCAAACAACCGCTCCTTATTCTCCTCAATCGAATGGTGTTGCTGAACGCAAAAACCGTACTTTGAAAGAAATGATGAACTCAATGTTATTAAGTTCAGGAGCTCCACAAAATTTGTGGGGGGAAGCCTTACTTTCTGCTAATTACATTCTCAATAAAGTACCTCACAAAAAGACTCACAAGACACCTTATGAATTATGGAAAGGTCGGAAACCTGCTTATAAATATTTACGAGTGTGGGGGTGCTTAGCCAAAGTGATGGTTCCTAAACCTAAAAAGGTAAGAATAGGGCCAAAAATCGTGGATTGTGTATTCATCGGTTATGCTACTAATAGCAGTGCATATCGATTTCTAGTTTGTAAATCTGAGATTTCGGACATTCATGTAAATACGGTTATTGAATCGAGGGATGCTTCATTTTTTGAAAATGAATTCCCGTATAACATGACCCGAGAATCTGGTCCTTCTAAAAGGACAAATCAAGCTACTACAAGTGGTACTCATCAACCTATTGAATCAATAGAGGATGAACCAAGACGTAGTAAAAGAGCAAAAACCTCGACTTCTTTCGGTCCGGATTTTCTAACATATTTGTTAGAAAATGAACCTCAATCGTATAAAGAAGCTATATCCTTACCCGATGCTTCCAATTGGAAAGAAGCAATTAATAGTGAAATTGAATCCATATTACAAAATCATACATGGGAACTAGTGGATCTTCCACCAGGTTCAAAACCGTTAGGTTATAAATGGATCTTCAAAAAGAAATTGAAGGTCGATGGATCAATTGACAAATATAAAGCTAGACTTGTAGCTAAAGGCTACAGGCAAAAGGAAGGGTTGGATTACTTCGACACATATTCACCGGTAACAAGAATAACGTCCATTCGGATGTTAATAGCAATAGCTGCTATTAATGGACTTGAAATACATCAAATGGATGTAAAAACTGCATTCTTAAACGGTGAACTAGACGAGGAAATTTATATGGAGCAACCTGAAGGGTTCAAAGCTCCCGGACAAGAAGGAAAAGTATGTAAGCTTGTTAAATCACTATATGGATTAAAACAAGCACCTAAACAATGGCATGAAAAATTTGATAATGCAATGTTATCAAATGGTTTCAAAATTAATGAATGCGATAAATGTGTTTACTTTAAATACATTCAAAATGGATATGTCATTGTATGCCTCTATTTTGATGATATGCTTATCATGGGTAGTAACTTGGAAATTGTCAAAACTACAAAACAAATGTTGAGTAGTAGATTTGACATGAAAGATATGGGAATCGCCGATGTTATATTAGGAATTAAAATTTGTAGAACATCGGATGGACTTATATTATCTCAATCACATTACATTGAGAAAGTACTTGAAAAATTCAAGAAGTATGATATTAGTCCTACCAAGACACCTGTAGATGTAAATTTACATCTAGCAAGAAATAATGGTGAAAGCATATCTCAACTAGAATATTCTCGTATTATCGGCAGTTTAATGTATATCATGAACTGTACGCGACCAGACATAGCATACTCAATAAGTAAGCTAAGTCGATTTACGAGTAATCCAGGAAGAGATCACTGGAAAGCAATATTGAGAGTTTTGGATTATTTAAAATATACTCAAAACTATGGATTGCATTACTCAAAATATCCAGCTGTTATTGAAGGACATTGCGATGCAAATTGGATATCTGACACAAAAGACTCTAAGTCTACGAGTGGGTATGTGTTTACCCTCGGAGGTGCAGCCGTATCTTGGAAATCCTCAAAACAAACGTGCATTGCTAGATCGACAATGGAATCTGAATTCATTGCACTAGACAAAGCTGGAGAAAAAGCTGAATGGCTTCGAAATTTCTTAGAGGATGTTCCAAATTGGTTTAAACCTGTGCCCGCAATATGTATACATTGCGATAGCCAATCAGCGATTGGAAGGGCACAAAATCACATGTATAACGGAAAGTCACGACATATTCGTCGTCGACACAATACCGTTAGACAACTTCTCTCAAACGGAATTATCTCAATTGACTATGTAAAGTCAAAAGATAATATATCGGATCCACTAACGAAAGGTTTAAACCGAGAGCAAGTTGAAAGATCATCGAGAGGAATGGGTCTAAAGCCTATAAATAAATAAGAATCAATATAGTGGCAACCCAACCTAGCTGACTGGAGATCCCAAGATCTAGGTTCAATGGGCAAACCGAACTACGTTGTATTCAGTAAGCACTGGAGGATATTTAATCCTATCCATTCCAAAGATGAGACAGTGCATATCTGCCGTGAAATTAGGATAAGTTATGCTTTTAATGACATCTATATCTTAGTACGTCTAAGTGGGATATTGCAGAATACTCTTTATGGAAGTCACCTACGTAAGTAAGAAGGGGGCCACTTCTATGAGAATAATGAAAGGCATATTCTCTAAAATACCTGCGGAACCAAGTGGTGTTCACGGGCCAAAATGAACACAAACGTGAGAACCAACTGTGTTGAAGAATTATTGTGTGAATACTGTTGTCTAGGTTTACAAAAACGGTTGGCGGTTCAAGGACGTGAAGTCTACTGATTAACCAAGTAAATCCGATAGTATATCACTAAGGAAAGTTCAAGGCCACTAGGCTACTTCTCCCGATGCAATAAGTCTTCAGTTTTACTCAACCTGTGTCTGCATCCGCATCAGCATCTGTTTTGTTTTATTTATAGCGATATATCATTCATGTGGGGGATTGTTGGAAAATTGGAACTTAAATGGGTATTTAAAGCTGTCCAGATTTTTCTGGACAGATTTTTGAGCAACTTTGAGCTCAAATTTAGGTGGGACCCACACTACGGAAATTGTGGGACCATACACGAACGCGTTCACCTCCGCAAGGAGATTAACGTAGTATATTCATATGTCCAATTTCAATAAGTTATGAATGATAATTATGTCCCCAAAGTGACTCACAAAGCAATGGAAGTTAATGAATTGGGTGTGTTTTAACTCTTGTCCCACATTGGAAGAGTAGTGGAATTTTGATGAGTTAATAACACCCCAAGTATGGACTAAGGCTTGGATGCCTTGGGGGTATCCCAACTCTTTGAAGGGGAGATGACCTAAGCTATGCTCGGGTTGACTTTCGGTCAAAAGTCCACACGCGCGCGCGCGCGCTTCCGTCCGGCCGGCTCGGCTCGGTTGGCCGAATCTAATTAACTTTCTGGGCTTTAATTAATTAATTACGAAATTAATTAATATTTAATTAACTGATAATCAGTTAATTCCAAGAGTCAGCAGTTAACCAAATTAACTGCTTTGACAGTTAATTTCGGTTTTGACTGTTCCCAACAGTCAAGACATTTACTATAAATAAAATGTTTCCCCCTTAGTTTTAACTACTGAAAAAATTCCGAAATTGCTACTGCATTATTTCCTCTTCCCAGAAAATTCTTTTCTTCATTTTCTGCATTGCATGTTCTTGGTTGTGTTGAGTACAAAATACATAAATTGTGTTCGCTGGGATTAGTCATTGCTGTGCTGCTTGATTAAATCCGAAAATCCGTTCTATCTTGGGAGGCAATTATTCGTTAAACTCAAGCACGTTGGAGGAATAATTTTGTCTTAAGGAGACTGTTCAACAGGGCTCAAATTTCTTTCTAATTATTATTATTTCTGCAAATTCTAGTAAGTATTTCATTTCTATTCTGTTCTATTCTGTCATTGTTCATAATTCTGTACAATTGTTATTTATAAATAGTAGACATAACAATCAAGTCATAAAATAGTTGAGAATGGCACACTTTCTTTTCCATTCGCCTCTAAGCATTTTCCTCTGGTACAACTCACTCTCTTCTACTACTGACCAAACATTAGTATTGAGAAGAAAACAAAGCCCAATCTCCTCTGGTACACTCTCCTCTATTTCAAGTGTTGACAAAAGATTGCTAATGAGCAATACGTTAATCTAAGTACAAGTAAAAAGTTAATACATTGCTTGTATTCTAGCTATAATACACGTATATGTATGTATAAACTTATTTACTTATAATTGTCATATCATGAGCTGAAATATAGATAGTGGATTGGATTAGTATAAAAAATATAATTGATATTTTAAAAATTGGAAAATCAGAATGAGATTGGTAATAACATGTAAAGGGATTTCAATGAATAAATATCATGGTTTTTAATTTTTTGTTAACAAAACATTCAATGCTATGACACTATACTTCATAATAGAACATGTCATCCTTTCCAATTTACGATAATTACATATGTTGGATCAGATTTCAGAGATTGAGCAAGCACCTCAATGTGACGACCTGCTCAAAATAATAATGGGTGGCCAACCCTATACTACATTAAATCAGGTATCCCAGATAACACAGTCTCAATATCAACTGACAATACAAAATAATATAAGGCTAACTACCCGAAATCATTAAAAGTAGGTTGTCAAAAATTTAAACTTTATGTTTAACAACAACAACAAAACCAATATTGCTAAAACAACCAACAATACACATCTAACTAGGATGAGTGATATGCACAAACTCCAAATATGTAAAAGAGTGCAATACAATGTACAAATAAAATACCCGAATATGCTGTCGGGTAACAGACAATACAAATCTGAGAAATGAAATATGAAAGTGTTAATATACAACACTTTGAATACTAACTCCATATACAAACTGAATCCTAATCTAGATGTACAAAGATAGGAATCGACTAAGACAAAATGCCACAACAGTCCGCTACTGCTACAGCTCCACGAATACTGGAAGGATGAACATCAATGGCGTCCTTGCGGAGGAACACCTAAGGTAATACAATATATATACATGGAGGAGAAAATATAAACGGGTCAGAGCCCGAGTTGAAAACATTTTGTAGCAAGTGCATTAAAATGCATAATAATTATAAATGCATTAATACATGATTTAATGGAATCGAACTCTCCATAATAATCCAACTCACCTCTCAACTAAAGCGCGCACTAAACGTATGCACGTGATCTCCAATGAATGCCCGATTCTAATTAGGCAAATTAATCCAACTAAACCCAAATGATGTTTTTAATAAAATCATCTAACCTATCTCCAATTCTACACTTATCTGAATTCCATCTAAATCATATACTTTAATTTAAATGTTATAGTTATCTTTATATTTGTTCATTTGTTGAACATATAAAGTTGTACAATCATCCTCATAACCATATCATCACAATACATCAACATTCTCAATTACTAGAATTTTATATTCTAGTGATGCCCTTATTTGGCATGTAAACACACACACACACACACACACACACACATATATATATATATATATATATATATATATATATATATGAGTTATTAGCATCAAGAGTTAAGGACTAAACTCCTCCCGATTCTCAACACGGCACTGCGTTTCGTGCCTGGGACGTCTCGCCGAGGCGAAATCCAAATAAGGAACCCCCTCGTTACACTACTCCTGACCGTATCGATCCTCAAGGCTCATTATGCCCTCAATGCATGAGCATGTAACCCAAATTATTATCCAAATTTTAATTAATTAATATTCCCAATTCTCAATAGTACACGGCGTTTCATGGATGGGACGTCTCGCCGAAGCGAAATCCAAACAAGGACCCCCCCGTTACACTACTCCTGGCACTGTCGATTGTCGGGATAGGTGATATATATAAGTATGAGCATTAAGGACTAACTTATCCCCAATTTCCAACATTACACTGCGGTTGGTGCGTGGGACGTCTCGCCGAGGCGAAATCCAAACAAGAAACCCCCCGATAGACTATTCCTGGTAATGTAGGTCGTTGAGGTCCATTATGCCCTCGATACCCAAGTACAAGCACAAGCAATAATAACCATCCAACCGAGCTATAACTCGAAGGACGCAGGATCACATGCTATCATCTTCCAGCAGCCCATACACGTAGCAAACTGGGGCCACCTGGTGGGGTTCAACGACACCCACCTCGTGATTAACTCACGCACACGACGTCCCGGGAAGCGGTCATAGCTCCTAACCGGCAAGTTAGAGCGACACATACCCACGACCTCTCACCTCCAAAATAAATAAATGTATATCACATAATAATCACATGGAAGACTATGACCTGGGGAATATCCACACCCTGTTCTTTGAGCCAGGATGCTCACCCTCTACGCACGTAACTTCCCAATGATAGAAAGGAGAGGGTATGCCTAACCATGCATATATACCATCATATAGGGTATACATACATCCCACATAATAAAGATATACCGTCATATAAGGTATACCTGCCACATCATTTTCATTTTCATTATACGCTCTTAGGCGCAATAGATTTAATGTCATCGTTTAGTATATCTCTCTCTCGATACACTAATCGTCAATTCTCACATATCTTCCCCACTTAGTATACACTATACTATTTCTCGCTTGAAGCTCACATGTCGCTTCTAATATGAATTGTCTCTCAATTCTATTTAAGTTAAGGATATTCTTTATCCTAATGCACCTCAATTTACATTTATAATTCTCCATCCATAATACGGTTCAATTCATTTTATGAACCTTTGAAGTTATTCCATTTTAGGATTTGATCCTAAGATCCAATGTCTCTAAATTTGTCTCATTCTTTTATATAATTATAATGACCATCTCCAAATCGAATCTCCAATCAAGGTGGGCTTCCCCACTTAAAATATACCATAATATCAATTGGTATTCCTCAACTTAAGTCAATAAAACTCCAATAATTTCTTATAAGGAAAACTCTCTAAAAGTCTCCAAAACATACTCCAAATAACTCCTATAGAGGTTCCCAATCGATAACCTCAAACAAAACGGAATGGAATTCTCCCTAGAAAAACATCTCCAAAATTCCCCTGTTTCCGAATCGATTCGGCCCATCCGAATCGATTCGGGCCCAAAAGCGAATCGATTCGGCCCACCCGAATCGATTCGGTCCTAAGGACCTGGGAGTCTGATACATACCGAATCGATTCGCAAGGGGCGAATTGATTCTGCCCTAAATACCTGGGGATTCTGCAACAGACCGAATCGATTCGGAAGGGGCGAATCGATTCGGTAAGTGCAGCAAGCCACGAAATGGATATTTTCTTCTTAACCCCCAAATCCCCAAAATTAATTATATCATCATCCAACCATTTTGCCTCAATCCCAATCACATATACATAATTATTATTCATCCAAGAACATATTTTAATTGATTTCTAACCTCAAATTCATTTTCTACATAACAAATCTAAGGTTTTCACAAAAATTAGGTTTTGATAAACTAAACCTAAAACCCAAAGATTTAATCCACAAATCCTGCAATAAATGGTACACAACAATTATTTAGCAAGTTTAATCACTTGCCTCGGGTTCGTAGGGTTTGAATCCGCCTTGAGATCGCGTATTGACCGGAAATCTCCACTTTCTCTCTCTTTTCTCCTTCCTTTTCTTCTTCTTTCTTCTTCTCTCTTTCTTTCTTTCTTTCTTTCTTTCTTTCTATTACTCTTTCTATCTAAGGAGAGATAAATCTCCCGTAGGCTTATTAAGCCTTTCTCCCAAATGTACACATCTTTAAATGATAATACACACTTTAAATGATCCGGTAACTTTAATTCGAGTCAAACGGTCCTAATTCATTTCGAAACCCAAATAGACCCCAAGTACAGTCATTTCGACTTTCTCGATCCTTCCAAAAACAATGGTACCCTCAGAATTGCCATTCGACACCCTTTATAACGACTTCAAATTTTGACCTCAATTGCCAATTTAATTATTCTCCAAATAAAAGAAATATTTATTTCTCCCAAAATAAATAAATCACCGTCCCCAAGACCTCGGGTTGTTACACTCAAGAGCCTGAATATTTTAAATTTTTTATTAAAGCAGAGATTACGTAGCATAATTACAATTGTTACATGTTGAAATACACAAATAACAAAATCACCTCTATTCGGACATTTTATTTATTAACCTCCCGACTGAAGCCACCTATGACAACCATACTAGAACTAGTACGGACTGCAGCGTACATATACGCCTTAAACCTATTGGCATTGGACTCACTAGTAAGGGCTGTATGCCTAGGATAAAAATACCCGTTGCACCTCTAGGAGAGGAGTAATGGCTTGGGTGTTATGAAGAGGACAAAGCCATGTTATTACAAATTTCCAAGTGGTGGTGGAGCAAGAACAATAGTATTTGGTACTGCTAACTATAATGCAACTGAAATACCTCGTCAATGATATAATTTTCCCAGATTGAAGCTCTTTCCAAAGATTTTTGCCTACGTCAAAGGCCTCATGGGATGACTTCTGAATATCACAAAACCTATCTTTGTTAGTGTTGTTTAACTATACCCATCAAAACCCAAATGCCATTAAACAAAACTGCCATCTCTTACTTTACACCAAACGTCAATACCGAATAAAAATCCCAACTCCAGTGTGCGCGAGAGAAGAAACCGAAACAAGTGAAAATAATTGAGAGATACATTACGAATATATACAATAGGATACAAGTAAAATTTTCTTAGACTAAGCCTAAAACAATATTTCATCTAAATACAAAAGAATATACATTGTGAGAGGGACATCAGTATAAATAAACAACAAGGTATCTGAATAGGAATTAGTAAACCCCTTGGCAAGAAGAAAGCCTCACAATTCAGTGAACCAGTCCCGTGGCGCCTGTCGAATAACGTATAAGAATTTATGGAGCTTGAACACATGAGTAGGATGGTGATGATTAATAAACCCATGTGGTTTCTAATATTCAATTGCATAACCTTCCTAAAAAACTATATACAGATGGGTACTAAATGAAGGGGAGTATCTGTACACACAGAATACTCAATTAAGAACGAACAACTAAAAACTCTGTTCTTGAATTAATCTAACTATGATTTTTGCAAAATAACTCATGATTTTTGTAAAAGAACTCAAACTAATAAAAGAACTCACAATTTTTGTAATGCTTATTGCTCAGATAAAATTAATAAATTCCCATTTCCAAATTCTAATACTACATAAACCAAGACATTGTTTCACCAGATACACAAGAATATTGCTGAACATTCATTAATGACAGTTGTGGACATCCCCTCCGATCCTCGCGACGGGAGAGGCGAAGAAGAGGGGGGTGTCTCCCCTTCGTCTCAAGAGGATTTTGGTCCCGTGCATCCCTCTCGGGAGCCCTTCGGCTGGCATCGGTGATGAGGTGAAAATGTAGAGAGATGGAGTCGCCAGTCTATTTTACTCAAAACAGACAAAAGAAACAAGGGAGGCATCCCGAAGGACATCATCCAAAGACAAACTGACACATACGAAATCAAAATGATTCGAAAAGGGTTCGGAGGCTAAGTTACGAAATGGGAAGGTGTTAGGCACCCATTCCGCCCTTACGGTCTCTCATGGGTTATTGCTATTTTCCTTTATTTCCCCGTGATATGTGTGCATGTGTATATGTAGCGGAGATAGGAATCATCAACTTGTATCATGAAAGAGATAAAGCGAGCCATCCATAGGAATATTCCTAAAATTAATATTAGGAAATAAGATTTATGCGATTATCCTAGAAACGATCATTATAAGGGAATAATAATGCATGCGGGATAATATGCTGTCAAGAACAAATATACGTATATGTAAATATATAGAATCTAAGAGAGTTAAGTTTAAAGAATATAGAAAAAAATAGGAAAAAGTAGGAAAAGGACTCGAGTCTCGGGTTTTACCCCGAAACGCCTACGTAGCCTATAGAGGCATCAAAGTCCACGTAGTTCGTATGCAAAATGAGGGTTGGGGTTTATCCCATAAATCCAATTGGGGAGTTCTCTTATATGTGTGTGTGTGTGTGTAAAAAAGTGTTTTAGTTGTGAGAAAAGTGTGAGAATTCCCATTTGGAATTTATGAGCAAACCCTATTTTTCTTATTTTGTGGGTTTTATTTATATGAAAATAAGAGATGTGCAATAATACTAAATAAAAAGTATATTAGAATATTTGAGATGAGAGAATAAAAGTGCTAAGTAATAAAACTAATTAATGCGAATTTAGGAGAATTTAAAGAGAGAGTTGAGAAAGTTGGACCTTCTTGAAGATCTTGAGCTTGATCTTGGATGTTGGAGAGCATCCCTTGCACTTGAGTGATGATGGAGGGTACTTAATTCACAAAGTTTGATGAAAAAGGTGACGAAAGGTGAAGGCTGGAAAGGGATTTGGATATGGAGATCACGCTGACTTCGAGAGGGGTTTTCGGAGCTTGCTGAGAGTGATAGGTTTCAGATCTTATCCTCCTCTTGGAATGAGGTCAGGCCCTCCTTTTTATAGGCCCAGGTCATTTTTGATCGGGATAGCCCTAGTCCTGCCAATCGACAGGTGTGTTTAGGCACACTATCGATAGGCAGTGTTTGGAACTTGCCGTTTGCCAGTCTCTTTTAGTTTCCTTCGGAAAATCGGTCGTAGAGTGCAAATCATTGATCTGAATTGCGCATGGGGAAAACCATTGGAAAGGTACTTAAGAGAACTTCGAAAGTATTCGGACTGCTCCCGGGCCTGGGAGCTGACTTTCGGTCAAATGTGGCTCGAAAACGATCGTCGGTCCTTTGGACGGGGAATCATCGGACGCAAACGGATCGTTCGTCCGTATGGTAAGTCAGAATCACGCACGGGATGGACCATTGGAAAGGTTAGGAGATGTACTTAGACATTACAAAGATTTTGACTAAGTTTGTAGAGTTGACTTTGGTCAACCGGGGCCTGGAAGCATTCGGTGACCTTTTTGAGTAAAACGGATCGTTCGTCCGTACTGTAAGTCAGAATCGCGCACGGGGTGAACCGTTAGAAAGGGGTTTCAATGCCCTTAGAAGAGTCATTCAGTCTCGGTTGAGCTGAAGAGTTAACTTTGGTCAAACAGATCCTGGGAGCGTCCGGTGACCTCCTGATCAAGTTTCGAGGGAAAACGGGTCATTCGTTTGTACCATAAGTTAGAATCGCGCACGGGACGGAGTTTTAGAAAGGGGTTTTAGTGCCCTTCAAAGATTCATTCACTCTTGGTTGAGCTAAAGAGTTTGACCATTGGTCAAACGAAGCCTGGGAGTGCTCGATGGCCTTTAGGTCAGTACTCGGGGTATGACTTAGGTTTGCAATGATGAAGGGAGGTGCTAGGGACCTAAAGATAGGTTAGGGGGTATTAGAATGGGGTGTCTATAGAGCTCCTTGACACTTGAGTTTAGAACAAAAGATAGCCATCGAATAGACACCATATGATGCCTTTGAAAGAGGATGACTAGAGGGACGAGGTCGATTCTGAGGGCCTAAGGATGAGGGTGACCGGTTCTACGGGTCTGAGGGATTGAAGATGAGGTAGACCAATTCTGCGGGTCAAAGCTAATTATGAGGGCTTGAGGATGAGGGTGACCGATTCGGCGGGTCGAAGCTAATTCTACGGGCTTGAAGATGAGGGTGACTGATTTTATAGGTCGAAGCCAATTTTGGGGCTTAGGGACGAGATGACCAATTCCGCGGGCTTAAATTTGAAATGACCAATTCTGCGAGTCAAAGCCAATTCTGCGGGCTTAAGTTGAGATGACCAATTCTGTGGGTCGAAGCCAATTATGCAAGATTAAGTTTGAAATGACCAATTCTACGGGTCGAAGCCAATTCTCTGGGCTTAAGTTGTGATGGCCAATTCCACGGGTAGAAGACAATTCTACGAGCTTAAGTTGAGATGACCAATTTTGCGGGTCGAAGCCAATTCTACGGGCTTGAGTTGAGATGACCAATTCTACGGGTCAAAGCCAATTCTGAGGGATTAAATTGAGATGACCAATTCTGCGGGCCGAAGCCAATTCTGCGGGCTTAAGTTTGAAATGACCAATTCTGCGAGTCAAAGCCAATTCTGCGGGCTTAAATTATGATGACCAATTGTGCGGGTCGAAGCCAATTCTGCGGGCTTAAGTTATGATGACCAATTCTACGGGTCGAAGCCAATTCTGCGGGTCGAAGCTAATTTTGTGGGCTTAAATTGTGATGACCAATTCTGCAGGTCGAAGCCAATTCTATGGGCTTAAGTTGAGATGACCAATTCTATGGGTCGAAGGCAATTCTGAGGGCTTAAATTGAGATGACCAATTCTGATGGTAGAAGCCAATTCTGCGGGCTTAAGTTGAGATGACCAATTTTGTGGGTCAAAGCCAATTCTGTGGGCTTAAGTTTGAAATGACCAAGTCTACGAGCTTAAGTTTGAAATGACCAATTCTGCGGGTCAAAGCTAATTCTGCGGCCTTTAGTTGAGATGACCAATTTTGCGGGTCGAAGCCAATTTTGAGGGCTTAAATTGAGATGATCAATTCTGTGGGTCGAAGACAATTCCGAGGGCTTAAATTGACATGTTCTCGGGGAACTCTGCAGGGAAAATTACCTCATGATTTTGATTTGAGCTGGGGAGCTGATTGCTGGGGAAATTTTTGTGTCTTCTGGAGACTTTATCGGGGGAACAACCAATTTGATGCTGGGGAAGGTGGTCTAGAGGTTGAACGTATGTCTCGAGGAAATTTGAGACCTTTGGGGAATAGGATACGATCCTGAAGTTTGGGATACTTTAGAGGTCCTCTGGGGACGTTACTGGGGAGAGATTCACTTGTCTTTTGAGAGTTCCACCGGGGAAATAGGGGTTCCACTTGAGGAAGTGCGGAATTTTCTTGGTGAACATGTTCTAAATCCTTTTCGGGATTTATAGGAATTTCTTGAGGATTTTTCAGGGTTTTCTGGTATTTTTTGGGAGTTTCTGTACGAAAATTGAAGGGGGTGCCATTCGCATGGTGTGGAGGGTGCCATTCGGTAGTGGCACAGACTTTTGAGCTGCCTCAAAAAGGCAAAGGGTCAATGACGATCGGTAGGTGGGGGTGCAGTGCCAATCGACATGACCTTTGGCATCCTATAAGAAGGGGCGGGTTCCCCTCATTTTTCACAGCTTCTTGCCTTCTCACTTTCTGTAATTTTCTTCTGCGAATCATTCTAGCATTCCGCAATCTAAAAAATGGCCTCTTTTGTTAGCACTGCAGTACACAGGGAGTGGTTGGATGTTGACGACTGGGCAAACGTGGAGTGGAGGGCCAGGGCGCCTCTTGCTTTAAGGAGTGAGAACTCTTTTGACGCATTCGAGCCGGTTGCAGATGCGCAAACTTTTCTGCGGGAGCCGTCGCGTCATCGCTCTTCGAGGGTGGTGAACCCTGGCAGTTATGTAAGTAAAATGACTTTTGGCATTCCTTTTTTTTTCATTTCCCTTTTTTCTTGGATTTTTATAAGGTTTTTATTTTTGACAGTCTGGAGTTTCTTTATCGACTATGCGTGCTCGTGGGACGACGGGGCTTAAGGATGTCTGGGAGCATCTTCCACCTATGGTGCGTTGGGTGGTATCCTCAGCAGGCTTTGGGAGGTTGGCGTTTGTGCTGGATGAGACATCTCTTTCGACGACGGTCTTAATTGCTCTGGGAGAGAGGTAGTGGGACACTATCCACACCTTCCACTTTGTTTTTAGGGAGATGACTGTGACTCCCATAGATGTGCAACAGCTGTTGGGGCTAGATTACGATGGAGAGCAGATAGAGGTGGATCGCTCTTTGCGGGTGAGGCCGGAGACGGTGCGAGCGACGCTTGGTGATGTGAGGAGGATAGTGTCTGGGGACTCCATCCGTCTGTCGCTCCTGAAGGATGTTTTATTGGGCAGGGTGATTGATGTGGAGGACGGGCTGCAGGTGAGACAAATGGTCCGATTGTTTATTTTGCTGGTGCTGGGGGGATTTCTGGTGGCGTCGAGCGGCGACGTTGTCCACTTATGGTTTTTACCATATTTGAGGATGTTTTCGAACATCCCTCTCTATGATTCGGGGAGCCTGACTTTGACGACCCTTTATTTTTCTCTGGATGCATTCAGCCGGTGCTGCCAGCAGACTTTCACTGGAGCCACGTATCTTCTTAAGCTCTTCTTTAATTTGCACATTTTCCTTTCATGCATTCGCATTTTCCTTGTGCATATATTTTTAATTGCGAATTTTTATCTTTAGCAGACGTGGTTTTATGAGGTGATTGGGTGTAATACCCAGCTGATCGCTTTGAAGGACGAGACTGTTGCGGACTTTTGCCGATTGTATCGGTGGCGGAAGGCCAATCGGAAGTCGAGGAGATCTCTCTCTTTAGAGGCGGTGCGTCAGGTCTTGAATGGCCTGACTAGTGATAGGGTAAGACTTTTTTCTTCTTCAGTCTAAGACCTTTGGGTGCTCTGATTCCATATTTCCTTATATTTTGCTGGGAATTTTTCAGGTGACTTTTTACCCTTGGGGGATGACCGTTCATGATACGGGGTTGACTGGAGTGAATGCGCAGATGAGGCATTTTCTGGCGCATGAGTTTGGCCACTCTTGGTATCTCGAGGAGAGGGTGTTCCGACAGATTGCTGAGGAGGAGGTGGTGGTGCCACCTGCGAGTCCCCTTATGTTTATGAGGCGGGATCGGCTGTTGCTGGAGGATGCGAGGATCGCGGCGATGATTGGCGAGTCCTATCTGTTGTACACCGATATGGCTGTGCCGTATGATTATATGGACTTCGTGATGAGTTGGCTGATGGCGCCTAATGTATATGATGCACTGCCCTTCCCTCCTGCAAGTTCGAGTCGGCCAGTGGGGTCCTCCCACAGCGGTGGCGGTCCGTCGACATCTGCGACGGAGATGACTTCAGAGGTCCCCTTTGTACGATTGCATACTCTTTCATACAACATCTAGCGGGCGGATGGAAGGATGGTACCTATGCTACATCGTTCTCATGCGATGGACCCGGAGGAGTTGGGCTTGACAGAGGAGGTTCTTCATCTTTGGTATATCTTTACGCTCTTTTCTTTTCCTTCCTTTTGATTTCTTTTGATCTTTTCTACTTGATGCTGATTCTGCCTTTTCTTGCAGCAAGTCCGGGTGTCCACCACTTGGCTGAGGGATATTAGGGACATGATATCTTCAGTGACTGTCCATATTCAGGACGCGATTCCTGTTCCTTCTTTCTTGGTTCCGTCTTCCTCATTCGGGGAGGAGTCTGGTTCGGTTAGCGGTGGTGCGTCATCTCGTCGCAGGGGAAAGAGAGCGCGTCGCAGGGGTGGAAGCTCTTAGGAGAGAGAGGGGAAAGGGTAAGTGAGAGATAGAGAGAATGTGGGTTTGGGCTGAGTCCCGTTATTTTTTTCTTTTCTTTATTTTCCTGCAAAAATGATGTAACACAGAAATATATCTATGCAATGCAATGAAGTTTTTTGATTATCTTCTATTAATGATGAATGAATGAATGCATGCACCTGTGCTTTTTACCTTGCTGCTGAGATCATAAAATATTTTTGGAAGTTTGAAAGAAAGTTTTATTCATAATGAGAAATTATATAAAGATAGAAAGGGGAATTTTGAAGTTCTGTTATGAATATCAATTTATTTTGAGTTTTCTGAATTTTGACAAAAGAGGAAAAAGGAAAATTTCCAAAAGTAGGGGGTTGTCGATCGACAAGCACGTTGTCCTGCCTATTGACAGGTCAGTCCAGTCCCATTAATTCAAAGCTTTGATTGGTACCCTCTTCAGCCTTTGGTACCTTGTGGGGCAGGATTTCCTCCGATTTCTGCAGGGATTATGTCTTTTATGGGGGTTTTCAAGTATAAAAGAGGGGGGAAGGGTGGAGTGTTTTCCTCACAACTTCCCATTCCTACTTTCTTATTCTGTGAGATGGCTCTCCCTGGTAGTGTTGAGTTTTCCAACTACCTCAAGACTTTAGAGGCGATGTGCTCCTATAACGTTGACTATGATGCTTTCAACATGCGTAGAGTCTCTTTATGGCGTAATCGGCCCATAGAGTGGAACATGCTGATGGCGACGGTATAATTTTTGTACCCCGAAGACCATATATTCTGCTTTGTCTTGGAAGAAGTCTGTCTGACTTATGAGGAATTTCCTATAATGTTGGGAGTAAATCCTATTGTGGCGGCTGCTATGCCTGTGTTTTCCCGATCTCCCAGGGATTTGTTGGCCGGGCTTCTTTGTATTTCATCCTCAGTGGCCAGACCACTGGTGACTGGAGGTATGATCTCCTTTCCGACGGTGTTACAGTCTCTGCATTTACAGAAGGTTAGTGATGCTGGATATGCTGGAGCTGTCGTTCTAGGCTTGGTTTCGAAATTGCTGCTGGTGACTAGGAAACTGCTGGCGGACCCATAACTTGCAGCTATTACTTCATGGATATCCTACCGTCGCAATCCTGTGGCGATGATACCGGCAGAGACTTTGAATGGCTTAGATGCCTGGCGAGAAGGTCGTTCTGACTTTTTGAGGGGTAGCCCTGTGATGTTGTTTATGTGGTTATCTGAAAGATTCTGCTTGGTGACTCCTCTAGGATACCCTTTGTCGGCTGTACCCAACTTCTTTTACTGCCATTTCATCAGTGTTGGTCTGGATATTGAGAGCTGGGAGAATTGGTTTGTGAAGCATGGGGCTCTAAATCTGTACTGGTCAGTGTCTTGGTAGGGACAGTTGTTGCCTATTCTGGAGCTGGGAGAATACTCGTATGTCCGATTGGTTGGTCTCAGACAAACCTCTTTTTATTTCCCTTAGCAGCTTTTGCGCCAATTTGGCTGGGAGAAGATCATTCCACCTCAGACACTAGATTTCTTTCAGGTAGAATATTTGATAGAGCGTTTGCGCATGCAACTTTTCCCTTTATGGGAGACTCGGCATCCGTCAACCCGTCCTTCTCAGTCTGCTAGGAGAGTTTGGCACTTCCTCGGGGATTATATGAAGTGGTTCTGGAGAAAAGTAGTCATCAAGATGTTGGTGGTGGAGACTGGACAAAGGTGTCTTGCCTTATCTGATACCATAGATGGAGTGGTGGTGGAAGTTTTTCCGAGGCTGGTTCGAGCTTATCGGTCTATGGATCGTCTGCTCACTCCATTCAGGCAGGGGAATCTTGGGGATCCCAGGATGTAGATGACGATGATGGAGCGGGCTCCTTTGGTAGCTGTGGGTAAGGATCTTGGGGGGGGGGTTATTTTATACCGGGAAATAAGTTTGGGAATTTATTTGGCTTTTTCAGGAAGGTAGGGGGAAGGGAGTCATCTGTTCCTTTATGTAATTGCACTGTAATTTCTTATTAATGAAATAAACAAGTTTTTTATCATCCAGCTGTGCCTTTTGATGAATTTTGTATTTTGAATTATCTATATTGATCGCTAAGGCATGGATAATCCTTTTGTTCAAATATATGTTAGAATGAACTGTCGTCTTCGGAGATAAGAAAAGAATATTTTTTTGTGAAAAAGAAAGGGCCGTGCTCATGTAAGATGTATGATCTGCCTACATACCTCTGGGGGTTTTGAAAGGTCTTAATTTTTTTTCTGAGAATGGTTTTTATAGAGGATCAGGCCCATATAGTTCTGGGTAAAGGGAAATAAAGATATTTTTTTTATTTTTAGAATATAAAGGAGATGAGAAGAGTCATAGCGCGCTGAGATTTCAGACTAGGGGTAAAATTTCTTGAGATGGTCCAAGTTGACTGGACGAGCCATCTCTTCTTTGTATAAGTCGGTGATCATAGCGGCACCGCCGAACAAGATCTTCTTGATAATGTATGGGCCGCTCCAATTGGTTTTGAATTTCCCTATGGGCTCCCAGATGGGCTCTACTATTTCTTTGAGGACTAAATCCCCTTCTCGGACACCGTAGTCCTTGATTCTCTTATTAAATGAATGCGCTATGCGACAATGGTACCCTTGTACGTGATACAACGCCTTCAGTCTCCTTTCGTCCAAGAGTGACAGCTTGTCGAGGTGGCTTTGATGACAATCCTCCTCACTGAACTTGCTTTCAAGCATTACACGTAACGAGGGTATTTCCAACTCCACAGGTAGGACTGCTTCCATGCCGTAGACTAGAGAGTAAGGGGTAGCCCCACTAGAGGTTCCGATTGAGGTTCGATAGACCCAGAGGGTGTAAGGGATTCGGTCAGCCCAATCTCGACAGTTTTCAGTCATCTTACTGATGATGGCTTTGAGGTTCTTGATGGCGGCTTTGATTGCACCGTTGGTCTGAGGTCGGTAGGGAGAATATTTGTGTCTCTGAATCCCGTACTCGTTGACCACTTCCGTAACTTTTGCCTTGAAATGCATCCCATTATCTGACACTAGTTCGTGCGGGACCCCATATCGGCAGACGATGTTTTTCTTGCTGAATTGGGCCACTTTATTAGCATTCAGGATTGCGTATGACTCGGCTTCGACCCATTTAGTGAAGTAATCAATGGCAACCAGGATGAACTCATGTCCATTGGAAGCCTTGGGTGTAACTTTCCATATGATGTCGATGCCCCAGGTGGAGAACGGCCAGGGAGAAGTCATGTAATACAATTCTCAAGGAGGCAGGTGTTGAAGGTTGGAGAACTGTTGGCATTTGAGGCATCTCCGGACATAGGCAGTGTAATCCTGGATTATGGTGGTCCAGTAGTAGCCTTGTCGTATGATTTTCTTAGCAAGCATGTGACCGTTCATGTGGGTTCCGCATTCTCTGCTGTGGATTCTCTGTATTACCTCTTCAATGTCAGCCCCTGCGATGCAGTGTAGATGGGTTCCATCGAAGTTTCTCTTGAACAGTGCTTTGTGACAGATGATATACTTGGCGGCCAGTCTTCGAAGGGTTGTCCGATCTTTCTTGTTGGAACCCTCGGGATACTTACCATGCTTGAGAAGGTGCCAGATATCATAATACCAGTAATTGGCTAGCTCAGGATCTTCTTTAGTGATGAGTTCAATGTGGTAGCAGTGATTAGTTTGTCTTGATTTTGGACTAGGAAGGGGGCATTATTATTCCTTCAGGCATGTCGACCATGGAGGCTGGGGTAGCAACGACATCGTCTAGGTTATTTTTTTCTCGAGGTAGGTAATGGAAGGTGATGTCTTAGAATTGAGAGGCTAGTTCTTCTAAGTTGGCATGGAAGTGTTGGAGTTTCTCGTCCTTGACTTTCCATTTTCTGAGCACTTGACCAATGACGAGGGTAGAATCCCCGTAGACATCTAGACATTAAATACCTTTCTCAAGAGAAACTTTGAGGCCTACTGTACACACCTCGTATTCAGTCATGTTGTTGGTGCAGGGGAAATCCAATTTGATGGCGATGGGAGTGTGGGAGTCATCTGGGGCAATCAGAAGTATCCCAATGCCATATCCCTTTTTGTTGGCAGCGCCATCGAAGAACATTTGCCATCAAAGGTTATCTTGAGCAGCGCAAAGGATGTTTTCATCTGGGAATTCAGAGATCCAGACATCAGCTTCTTCCATGGGGTAGTCAACGAGGTAGTAAGAGATGAATCTTCCTTTCATGGCTTTCTGTGTGACGTACACGATATCAAACTCGACTAAGAGCATCAACCATCGATCCATTCGGCTGGATAAGGTGGGTTTATCAAGAAGGTACTTGATGGACTCCATTCGGGATATAATCTTAATGGGGAAGGCGAGCATATAGTATCGCAACTTTTAGGTGATCCAGATAAGCGCGACACATGCTTTTTCCAAAACAGTGTAGTTGACTTCGTACCCAGCTAATTTGCGACTGGTGTAATAGATAACTCTTTCTTTACGGGAATCTTCAAGGTATTGGGCTAGTAAAGCCCCAGCTGTAGTGTCGATTATGGTTAGGTATAGGAGCAAGGGGAGATCAGGATGTGGTGGCATGAGTACCGGAGGTTGAGTTAGGTATTATTTGATTCGGTCAAAAGATTCTTGGCAGGCCTTGTTCTAAACTTTGGTTGAATCCTTTCGGAGGATTTTGAAAATAGGTTCGCAGATAGAGGATAGTTGGCTGATGAACCGGATGATGTATTGCAATTTCCCAAGGAACCCACAGACTTCTTTCTCCGTTTGGGGAGGTGGCATCTCAAGTATGGCTTTTATCTTGGTAGGATCTACTTCCATCCCTTTCCCACGGACCATGAATCCCAAGAGCTTTCCCTTTGTAATGCTGAAGACACATTTATGTGGATTGAGTCTCATATGATATCATCTCAGTCGTTCGAAGAACTTTCGGAGAGCGAGAACATGACCTTCTCTAGTTTTGGATTTGATAATCATATCATCCACATAAGCCTCGACTTCTTTGTGAATCAGATCGTGCAGGATGGTTGTGGCAGCCCTCTGGTAGGTAGCCCCATCATTCTTGAGACCAAATGGCATAACAGTGTAGCAAAAGGTTCCCCATGGGGTGATGAACGCATTTTTTTCTTGATGATCTGGGTGCATTTTGATTTGGTTGTATCCGGCAAACCCGTCGACGAATGACTTGAGAGCATGACTGGTTGTATTATCCACGATCATATCGATATTGGGTAGTGGGTAATCATCCTTTGGAGAGGATTTGTTCAAGTCCCGATAGTTTACACACATCCGAACATTCCCTCCTCATTTTGGCACATGCACTATGATGGCTAGACATGTGGGATATTCGATCACACGAATGAAACCCACATTCAGCTATTTGACCACCTCTTCTTTGACTTTGAGCGACCATTCGGTGCGGAGCTTTCTTAGCTTTTGTTTAATTTTCTTGTAACTTAGAAGAGTGAGGATTTCATGCTGAGTAATTTCAGGATCAATGCCGGGCATATCATCATAAGACAATGCGAAGACATCCATGAATTCCTTCAATAATTATTCGAGTTGTGCGCGCTCATGCTCGTCGAGGGTGGCCTCTATTCTAATCTCGCGCAGTTGGATACTAGAACCGAGGTTAACAATAACAGTCTCTTCTTCATTAACATGAACGCCGATATGTTGTTTGTTATTAACCTTATTTAGACCAGTTAAGAATTGTTCATTTGTAAAATCATCATCATCAAAAGTTTGATTAGAATCCAAATAGTTAATATAAGGCACATAAAGATACTCAAAATATTCATTTATTTCATCGATAAAAAAATAGCATTGAGAACCTCATCAAAGGAGGTCTCGATTACGTTTGAGCAAGGGTAGATAACAGAAGAAGAAATGGAGTAAACATTGGGGTTAGGTGAGATTTTAACAGGTAGAACTGGTGCACCATGCCAGTTGAGGAGAGGTGTATCAACAACTTTAATTAGGTGGGATGGATCTAGTGATGTAGTGCTTGAATGAACCAAGCAGAGTGTCAGCTCCAGTGTATGCAAGTTGAATGAGTCCTCGGAGTCACTTCCCTCAAAATCTTCGGTATCTCTGATGAGCAGTTGTACATGGTGTTGAGAACTTTCGGCCCATGGGTAGTTGTCTTGGAAAAAGATCTCCATTCCAGGCTTCATCTTCTTATCAGAATGGTCATACCAGGGTTCCGAAAAGCCACAAAAGGGGAAGTCCTCGCCCTCTTTGATGAATCGTCCATTCAAGGAGTCACCTGGGATAGTTTGGATGCAGTATTCTGACAACCCGTATATAATTATGATAAATTATATCTAAATTATACTTATCTTATGTTATATGAATAATGTGTTATTAGTATATCTAATGTTAAGTGATTATGGTTAGTATAATTCTACTTTCATAAATCATGAAATGTCGAATTATTTACGAACACAAGATTTGGTTACTTTCGATAGAAATGTTCCTGTTTAAGACTAGTTTTGACCCTTGTAACATTACAATTGACTTGAGGTGAAAACTACATAGTTGTAGACATGTAAGTTATGGATGTAACACAACAAACGGTACATCAAACGGATGTTTGAGTAAGAAGTTAGGTCAAAATTACGAGAAAGGGAAAATCTGTCAATTCCCTTAAGTAGTAAATTGTCTTTTATTAAACCAAATGTTTTAATTTGATTGGATGGATTGGGAGGCAGACTTGGCCGACTTAAAACTCTCCCTTAACCTTATTTATTAAATAAATAAGTCCCTAGGTTCAGTTTGAGGTGTTATTAGCTTGGGGAAAGAGAGGTAGAAGTTAAGGAAGAAAGGGTTACAAGGAAAATCTAGGAAAACAATTCCAAGAAAATCCTTAAGATGTTTCCAAGGTAATATTATGTGTTAATATTGTTTTAATCTTCTATTATACTTATTTCAAAGTATATAAATCGTGAAGTATTGATCCAAATTCCATCCTCCTTTGTGATAATATGTATTGGTTCATATGTGAGATAAGTGGTGTTATAGCTCATATTGCTTTGTATTGAAACCCTTGGTATTCAAACTTGCATATCTCTTTGTGTACTTACTGGAATTCAGAAATTCAAATTGGATATGAAAATAGATTCATATATTCATATCATATCCGAAAATTAGAATTTAACTCCTTATGGTTAGGCTTTAGTGATGGTTGCAAGTTGGTATATAGTTGCTGTTTGTATATTTCATTTCGGTATGCCTTGAGTTTGGTCAAGCTTTTGAGATAGCAAATGAAGTCCAAATATTATGAAACTTTAGTTCTGTACTATTCAGTATGTCTACTGAAAGTTTGTTGAAAAATCATGGAAATTTATCCTATAGAAAAATTATGAAAATCCTTGGAACTCGAAGGAACAATAGAGGAGTTTGTAGGGCAGATTTCTTGTGTCGTAAAGAAATAGTCATAACTTGCACTAGGGAGCTTGGAAATTACACCGTCACGTGTGCTGGAAAGTATATTCATATATATTTTCATATTGATAAGTTTGGACACCTGTATGTGTGCAATTATTGAATATGGGAAAGTTAAGTATGGAGGACAATAATTTCAGGCCATACTGGATATCCCATGAAAGAATATTTTTATCTGCTCCTTCCCAAGAGTATTTTGAGTACATGTTTCATGAATATATATATTCATAAGTATACTTTTATTTTTACTTGATTTTAGTTATAAATTCTTTACGAGGTAGTTTCTAGGGTTGAATGTTCATGACCTTATCAACATACATACCATCGTTTCGTCTTTACATATGTTTCATGGAATATGACTTAAGTAGAATCATATTGTGGTTGTGTACTCATTTAAAGTTACATAATTATATTAAGATAATACTTATGATTTAGCTTTAGTACTGATTTAGTTGTATTAACAGGTGTAAGGGAAAATCAACCAAGTTCAGCTCCACCAGAGGGAAACGGGAATACATAGTTGACAACCCAATGTGAGTGTACTTACTGAGTTGATTTTGGATATGATGTATATGTATTATATGTTGAGATGATATGGCTTATTTAAAAGCCAAGAGATGTTGAGATGTTATGGCTTATTTAAAAGCCAAGAGATGTTGAGATGTTATGGCTTATTTAAAAGACAAGAGATGTTGAGATGTTATGGCTTTATAAAAGTCAGGATATGTTGAGTTGCTATGCAATTCAGAAGATGTTAGGTTTTTTAAAACCTATGGATGTGATTATTGCCTACGGGCAGGAGATGTGGGGTTTATTAACTCCGTATATGTATATGGCCTAATTTGGCACAGAGATGTATATATTAATATGTTGAGATGTTAATATAGTACTTTTACTATATGAAGATGTAGTACATTCACTGAGTTTTTAAACTCATGATTTTATATGTTTACATTTTCAGGTTTTCCAGCTGCCACTGCCAGGTCTAGGAGGTTGAGCACATAGAAGTAAGGTTTTGTTAGTTTGTTTTATACGCTGCACTAGTTGTAATTAAGTTAAATGATATGTGAGTTTTGTTGAAATTATGTCTCCTTAAAACGATTGGATTTTTTTTAAATTTTCTGCATTTTAACCGTAAAGTTGTTTCAATATGTATTACCTAAATAATAAATAAATTATAATTGTGGTTTGTATACTATTTAGTTAATTATATCCTAATGGGGTTAGGGGGTGACAACTTGGTATCAGAGCTTAAGGTTTTTATATTCTGGGGTTAGAGAGTCTAGATATGGCAGTGGCAGAAATAGCGTTGTGTGGGTCATTTATATTAATTTGTGAGAAATACTAACCATTATGTTAGAAATAAATGTTGTATTCTTGTTTCTGTAATTGTGGTTTATGACAGATAGTAAGCTATGGAAGGAGCAAATGTTCATGAGAGGGTGGATGAGGAGTCTTCAAATACAGTAAACCAAAAAAATCCAAATAATGTAGTGGGGGCTCCTGAACAACTTACAGATATGCAAAAAATGGCTCGTGCCATGACTTTAATGGTAGAACAACAAAACATGTTTATGATGCAAATAGCAGAACAACAAGACAAGTACTTGGAGGATCAGACTTTGGCAAGAAGAGAAAGGAAAATACAACGAGAGGAGAATAATACTCTGTACGAGAAGTTTATCAAATTGAACCCCCCAGCATTCTCAGGTTCTATAGATCCTTTAGAAGTTGAGGCTTGGGTTAGAGACACAGAAACTATCTTCGGGGTGATGAATGTACCTGGCGCGCAGAAGGTAATTTTGGCTACTTTCATGTTAAAGGGCGAAGCTAAATATTGGTGGGAGTCTTCCAAACATTTATTGCTTACTCCGGAGGTAGGTGAGGTAATTACTTGGGATTCCTTTATTAAAGTCTTATATGAAAATTATTTTCCTCGCATGTATAGAAAGCAAAAAGAGAGAGAATTTTTATCATTGACTCAGGGGAATATGTCGGTCAGGGAGTATGAAACTAAATTCACATCGTTGTCTCGATTTTCATTACATTTCTTACGTGATGAGGAGGATAAATGCACCAGATTTCAGGATGGGTTGAATTTGGTTATCAAGTCTAGACTCACTGCACTTGAGATGGTAGATTATTCTTCCTTAGTTAACAAAGCTATGATGGTTAAAGGAGATGTTAACGATGCAATAAAGAATAGGGAACAAAGGGGAAAGAGGAGTAGATTTGATCCATCTCAGCAAAAGGAAGGCAACGTAGAATACTCAAAATAAGGGAGTCAAAGATTTCAGTGCGGTAGAGGGACTGGAAATTATGTTCAGAATAGGACACCAAGTAGTTTTAGGGGTGCAGGATCGATGGTCCAACATAATAGACAACAGGAGAATGACAATAGGCAGTCCAAGCCTGTAACATGCTATTTTTGCAAAGCTGAGGGCCATATTAGTCCAGATTGTCCCAAGTTAAAGGGGGTAGAGTGTTATCACTGCCATCAAATTGGTCATACCAAAAAGAATTGTCTTATGCTACTGGGAGGGATTCAATCAGCTACTACTAGTCGATGCTTATCACCTGGAGGCACAGGGAGAGGAGGAGGTAGATGACAGGCTAGTGGATCCAGGGCTCCGGGAAGGATATTTGCTATGACTTTACAGGATGCTCAGGCTACTCCAGAGGTGGTGACAGGTACATTTTCTGTCATGAACAAACATGCTTACGTGCTTATTGATCCAGGTTCTACTCATTCATTTGTAGCACTATCATTTACCATGCATTTGGGTAGACCATGTTCTTATCTAGATTGTGGTTTATATATTTCCACACCTATGGGGGATGTGATGTTAGTAGAGCTTGTGTATAAAAATTTTGTATCGTATATGGGGGAGAGGGAGTGGACCATTGATTTAATTCCCCTAGATATTTGAGATTTTGATATTATCTTGGGTATGGACTGGCTATCTTCCTACCATGAATAAATTGACTGTTTTCGTAAGGAGGTTACATTTAATATGCCGGGGGAGGAAGAATTCAAATTTACTGGGGAAAGAAATGTGGTTCCGAACTGTCTTATTTTATCCCTTCGGGCGAGGAAATTGTTAAATAAGGGTTGTCAAGGCTTTTTATAATATATTGTGGATACAAACAAGGAATTGCAAAAATTAGAAGATATCCCAGTCGTTTAGGATTTTGCAGATGTGTTCCCAGATGAATTACCTGGATTTCCACCTAGTAGAGAGGTAGAGTTTACTATCGATTTAGTGTCTGGTACAGCTCCAGTTTCTATTTCTCCATATAGAATGGCACCTGTGGAACTAAAGGAGTTAAAGGTTCAACTGAAAGATTTTCTAGATAGAGGTTTTATTCGACCCAGTGTATCACCATGGGGCGCTCCAGTATTATTTGTGAAGAAGAAATATGGAACCATGCGATTCTGCATTGATTATCGATAGTTGAACAAGGTGACTATTCGAAATAAATATCCATTGCCCCGTATTGATGATTTGTTTGATCAATTACAGTATGCTAAAGTGTTTTCAAAAATTGATTTGAGATCGGGTTATCATCAATTAAGAGTGAGAGATTGTGACATTTCTAAGACAGCTTTTCGTTCTCGCTATGGTCATTATGAATTTTGGGTAATGCCATTTGGGTTAACAAATGCTCCTGCGGTGTTTATGGATTTAATGAATTGAGTATTTCATCCTTTAATAGATTCGTTTGTGATTGTCTTTATCGATGATGTTTTGATATACTCACCTAGCCAAGAGGAACATGAGAAGCATCTAAGAGTTGTATTGCAAGTTTTGCGAGATAGTCAATTGTTTGCGAAGTTTAGCAAATGGGAGTTTTGGTTAAATCAGGTAGTATTTCTGGGGCATGTTGTTTTGGGAGATGGAATTTATGTTGACCCTAAGAAGGTAGAGGCAATTGTGCAATGGGAAAGATCGAGGAATGTAACGGAGATAAGGAGTTTCCTAGGATTGGATGGATATTATAGAAGATTCATAAAGGGGTTTTCATCTATAGCCTTGCCGTTGACTAAATTGACCTGAAAGGAAGTGAAATTTATGTGGAGTGATGAATGTCAGCACAACTTTGAAAAGTTGAAAAATAGGCTAGTATCAGCTCCAGTTCTCACTGTTCCATCTAGTGGAGAAGGTTTTGTGATTTATACTGACGCTTCACATCAAGGTCTGGGTTGTGTTTTCATGCAACATGAAAAGGTAATTTCTTATGCATCTAGACAGTTAAAGACGCATGAACGTAATTATCCTATGCACGATTTAGAACTTGCGGCTATTATTTTTTCCTTGAAATTATGGAGACATCATTTGTATGGAGAGACGTGTGAAATTTTCACTGACCATCAAAGTTTGAAGTATTTATTTACACAGAGAGACTTGAATTTGAGACAAAGACGTTGGATGGAGTTAATCAAAGATTATGATTGTACCATTCACCATCATCCTGGGAGGGCCAATGTTTTTGTAGATGCTCTGAGTCGAAAGTCATTGGGGAGGTTATCTTGTATTCAAAGTGCACGGGTTGGCAATATTATGGAATTAATACTGATGGGAGTTGAGTTGAACTTATCTAAAACGGGGGCGTAATTTGCACACGTTACAGTGAGACCTTTACTGGCAGAACGCATACGAAAGTTGCAAGTCAGTGATCCATTCCTTGAAAATAAGAAACGGGAAATCCTGGATGGTAAAGATAGTGACTTTGAAATTAAGAAGGATGAATCGTTGTGTTATAAAAATAGAATTTGTGTACCGAATGATCCGTCCTTAAAGAAGGATATATTGGATGAGGCACATAGTTCTATTTACTCTATGGATCCTGGGGGTACCAAAATGTACAGAGATTTGAAAGAGTATTACTGGTGGAATAATATGAAACGTGAGATTGCAGAATTTGTAGCTAAATGTTTAGTATGTCAGCAAGTGAAAGTTGAGCATCAGAAGCCGGCAGGATTATTGCAGTCATTGCCTATTCCGGAATGGAAGTGGGAGCATATAATGATGGATTTTGTTACAGGATTACCACGATCACCAAAGGGGAATGATTCTATTTGCGTGATTGTAGATCGATTGACAAAGTCAGCTCATTTTCTTCCAGTTAAGACCACCTACACGGTTGACAAGTATGCACGTATATACGTTGATGAGATTATCCGTTTACATGGGGAACCAGTGTCAATTGTATCAGATAGAGATCCAACGTTCACTTCTAAGTTTTGGCCTCATTTACAAAATGCCACGGGCACAAGTTTGAAGTTCAGCACTGCATTTCATCCACAAACCGATGGGTAATCTGAAAGGACGATTCAAATATTAGAAGACATGTTACGAGCTTGTGTATTTGACTTCAAGGGTAGTTGGGATGATCATTTGCCATTGATGGAATTCTCGTATAATAATAGTTATCAGTCCACCATTGGTATGGCTCCGTATGAAGCTTTATATGGGAGGAGATGTAGAACGTCTATGTGTTGGGATGAAGTAGGTGAAAGGAAACTTTTGGGTCCTGAATTGATAGATATGACAACTGAAAAGATCAAAATAATTCGGGAACGGATAAAGATAGCGCAAAGCAGGCAGAAATTTTATGCAGATAAGAGGAAGTATCCATTGGAATTTCAGAAGGGGGATTTTTTATTCCTACGTATTTCACCGTGGAAAGGCGTTATGAGATTTGGAAAGAAGGGGAAACTAAGTCCAAGATACATTGGACCATATGAAGTGTTGGAAAGAATTGGAACCCTGGCATATAGATTAGCATTACCTCCAAAGTTATCTCGTTTTCATGGTGTGTTCCATGTATCGATGCTTCGTAAGTATTTGGCAGATCCATCTCATCAACTGAAAACCCAACCTATTGAACTGAAAGAAGACTTGTCATACATCGAGGAACCGGTGGAAATTCTTGATCGTAAGGAGAAAGTATTGAGGAATAAAGTTATTCCCTTAGTTAAAGTTATGTGGATGAGCCATTGAATTAAAGAAGCAACTTGGGAAACAGAGGATAGCATGAAGAAACAGTATCACCATTTGTTTGGTAAGTGACATTCGTATTAAATTTCGGGGACGAAATTTTCTAAGGGGGGGGGGGGGGGGGGGAGGTTGTGACAACTCGTATATAATTATGATAAATTATATTTAAATTATACTTATCTTATGTGATATGAATAATGTGTTATTATTATATCTAATGTTAAGTGATTATGTTTAGTATAATTCTACTTTCATAAATCATGAAATATCGAATTATTTACGAACACAAGATTTGGTTACTTTCGATAGAAATGTTCCTGTTTAAGACTAGTTTTGACCCTTGTAACATTACAATTGACTTGAGGTGAAAACTACAAAGTTGTAGACATGTGATTTATGGATGTAACACAACAAACGGTACATCAAACGGATGTTCGAGTAAGAAGTTAGGTCGAAATTACGAGAAAGGGAAAATCTGTCAATTCCCTTAAGTAGTAAATTGTCTTTTATTAAACCAAATGTTTTAATTTGATTGGATGGATTGGGAGGCAGCCTTGGCCGACTTAAAACTCTCCCTTAACCTTATTTCTTCAGTAAATAAGTCCCTAGGTTCAGTTTGAGGTGTTGTTAGCTTGGGGAAAGAGAGGTAGAAGTTAAGGAAGAAAGGGTTACAAGGAAAATCTAGGAAAATAATTCCAAGAAAATCCTTAAGGTGTTTCCAAGGTAATATTATGTGTTAATATTGTTTTAATCTTCTATTATACTATTTCAAAGTATATAAATCGTGAAGTATTGATCCAAATTCCATCCTCCTTTGTGATAATATGTATTGGTTCATATGTGAGATAAGTGGTGTTATAGCTCATATTGCTTTGTACTGAAACCCTTGGTATTCAAACTTGTATATCTCTTTGTGTGCTTACTGGAATTCAGAAATTCCAATTGGATATGAAAATAGACTCATATATTCATATCATATCCGAAAATTAGAATTTAACTCCTTATGGTTAGGCTTTAGTGATGGTTGCAAGTTGGTATATAGTTGCTGTTTGTATATTTCATTTCGATATGCCCTGTGTTTGGTCAAGATTTTGAGATAGCAAATGAAGTCCAAATATTATGAAACTTTAGTTCTGTACTATTCAGTATGTCTACTGAAAGTGTGTTGAAAATCATATAAAGTTATATTGTAGAAAAATTATGAAAATTCTTGGAAGTCGAAGGAACAATAGAGGAGTTTGTAGGGAAGATTTCTTGTGTCGTAAAGAAATAGTCATAACTTGCACTAGGGAGCTTGGAAAATTACACCGTCACTTGTGATGGAAAGTATATTCATATATATTTTCATATTGATAAGTTTGGACACCTGTATGTGTGAAATTAATGAATATGGGAAGGTTAAGTATGGAGGACAATAATTTCAGGCCATACTGGATATCCCATGAAAGAATATTTTTATCTGCTCCTTCCCAAGGGTATTTTGAGTACATGTTTCATGAGTATATATATTCAGAACTATACTTTTATGTTTACTTGAGTTTAGTTATAAATTCTTTACGAGGTAGTTTCTAGGGTTGAATGTTCATGATCTTATCAACATATATACCATCGTTTCGTCTTTACATATGTTTCATGGAATATGACTTTAGTAGAATCATATTGTGGTTGTGTACTCATTTAAAGTTACATAATTATATTAAGATAATACTTATGATTGAGCTTTAGTACTTATTTAGTTGGATTAACAGGTGTAAGGGCAAATCAACCAAGTTCAGCTCCACCAGAGGGAAACGGGAATACATAGTTGACAACCCAATGTGAGTGTACTTACTGAGTTGATTTTGGATATGATGTATATGTATTATATGTTGGGATGATATGGCTTATTTAAAAGTCATGAGATGTTGAGATGTTATGGCTTATTTAAAAGCCAAGAGATGTTGAGATGTTATGGCTTATTTAAAAGCCAAGAGATGTTGAGATGCTATGGCTTTATAAAAGTCTGGATATGTTGAGTTTCTATGCAATTTAGGAGATGTTAGGTTTTTTAAAACCTATGGATGTGATTATTGCCTACGGACAGGAGATGTGGAGTTTATTAACTCCGGATATGTATATGGCCTAATTTGGCACAGAGATGTATATATTAATATGTTGAGATGTTAATATAATACTTTTACTATATAGAGATGTAGTACATTCATTGAGTTTTTAAACTCATGGTTTTATATGTTTACATTTTTAGGTTTTCCAGCTGACACTACCAGGTCTAGGAGGTTGAGTACATAGAAGTAGGGTCTTGTTAGTTTATTTTATACGCTGCACTAGTTGTAATTAAGTTAAATGATATGTGAGTTCTGTTGAAATTATGTCTCCTTAAAACGATTGGATTTTTTAAAATTTTTCGCATTTTAACCGTAAAGTTGTTTCGATATGTATTACCTAAATAATAAATAAATTATAATTGTGGTTTGTAAACTATTTCGTTAATTATATCCTAATGGTGTTAGGGGGTGACACTAGTCCTCTCTTTAGTCGAGACTGGCGGATAATTCTGAGCTCTTTTTCTGATGGTTGTTACCCCAAACCACAAGGAAGGAAAGCTTTCTTTAGTTCAATGGGCTCAAGTATCCCTTGTTGTCTTTGCCCTAGCCCCAGTTCGGGCATAAAGTGCATGTTTCTGAACATCTGAATCACATTGATGTTGCCATAAGGGTCGTATTCCGGACAAACCCTTTCTTTGAAATCGTCCCCTATTGGGAGTAAAAGTGGCTAAACTCGGAATCCTGATAGGAGCATATCATTTGACCCGTGCTGTATCTCAAGGATTGGATTGCTAGTACTTTCACCCTCGGTATTATCCTCGTCACCCAAAATGGTAATGACTCGTCCGTCGGCGAAGAACTTTAATTTCTGATGGAGTGAAGAAGTCACACCCTTGATACTATGGAGCCAAGGTCGTCCGAGTAACAGGTTGAAACATGCTGGGATGTCAATAACTTGGAATTCAAAGACAGGGTTTATAGGGCCAACCCCTATTACAAGTTTTATGGATCACATCACCTCCCGACGGGTATTATCGTAGGCGCGTACAGCAACGGAGGTTGGAGAGAGGTCACTTTCCTTCAGTCCAAAGTATTTAAAGGTTAGACCTTCAAGGCGGATCCATTATTGATAAGAGAGAGTGGTACGATCTTCCCCATAACTTCGACGGACATGTTGAGTACGTGATTATGGTTTGGCCCAATTCTGGGGATTTCTTCATCGAAAAAGGATAGCATTCGGGTAGAGGTCAAGGATCCGACTAAATTTATCTCTTCTTCTGGTGTAGTAGAAGGAGGAATTGTGGGTCGAGTGAGCAACTTGATCAAAGCATTTTTGTGCAGCTAGAAAGACATGAAAAGCCCCCATAGAGTGATGTTAGCTTGAGTTTTATTCAGTTGATCGAGGATTTTGCTCTCCTTGAGGGTCATTTATGGCATAGGAAGGTTTTCAACGCCCTTCCCTTTGTCATTGGCTGGTGGTAAGTTTGGGATCTGATAATGCCTCCCTGACCTGGTCATATGATTTACTGAAGAAGGGAAGAACATGAACCCTATTTCTTCATCAATTTCGGGTTATTCTGCCATCTTATTTATTTCTCTGAGGAGCTCTTCAAATGATATCATCCCACACATGTCGGCTACAAGGCCAGTTTTCTCGAAAGCTTGCTCTCCATTTGAATCTTCAAATTCCTCCCCCCATCCAGTGGCAATAATTCCGTCTTTCCATGTAAAGTCAATGCATTCCACAACTTCAATGGATTCTGCATACAGGTCTTCCCATTCTGTGGGGATGAATAAGGGTGAAGGGACCAGGTGCCCTTGTAGCTTTAGACTATCAAGTAACTCGGTCATACCGCAAATATCGTTGGTTTACCTGAATAATTCTACCATAATCTGGACAACATCATCTAAGCTGACTTCATTAGTTGGTACCACCAAACTGTCTGACTTTCGGGCCCATTTTCGTGCTTCCAAGAATAGCGTACATAACTTCTGGCAATCAATGATCATCTGTGAGGGAAATTTCAACCCGAACTCTAGGAGTTAGTTTAACACTTCTTATAATTCCATACTTCCATATTCAGAACGGGTACGGACAATGATGCTTGCTCTGGTAAGGAGTGACAGTGCCTGATCAGCGAGGTTAACAGGGTGTAGGAGAAAATATAGGCAAGTTTGGAGAGGATTGGGAGAGTATATGGGTGTGATTTGAGTTGAGGGATCAAATTCTGGGTTCAATTCTAGGAAGATAGCATTGGCATGATTTGGGAGTGGGTTGTAAGTAGTGTTTGGCTTAGGATTGGTTGGTGGGGCAATGGTACCAAGGTCAATTAGACCTTAGATTATGTTTCGAAGGTGAAAGTATTGGTTGGTGGTATGGCCAGCGATTTAGTGAAAGGCGCAATGGGCATCTGCCTTGAAGTTTCTTGGGTGTGGATTTGGTAATGGATGGGGGTCCAAGGG
The DNA here is from genome assembly GCA_949130495.1 of Sambucus nigra. Lineage (NCBI taxonomy): Eukaryota > Viridiplantae > Streptophyta > Magnoliopsida > Dipsacales > Adoxaceae > Sambucus > Sambucus nigra. Next base: position 104,550,063 of record OX422224.1, read on the forward strand.
TTTGATAAGGTTTCGGCTTAACAGGGCTTGATAAACTTTGGAGAGGGTAGCATGGATCTCGGTGTATTCCTTTTGAACTGGGATAGGACGGCTTTTCGATACCCACGTAGTGGTTGGTTGAGAGATGTTGTTGATGGTTGAGACTGCAGCATTGACAGGTTTGTCATATTTTCTGGGGGTGAATTGTCCGGACGCTTTCTTTGGTTCAACCTCTATCTTAGCAAGACCTTCCTCGATTTCTACTCCTGCTTCTCTGAGAGCTCGAAAGTGAGGATAGTATTGTCCTCCCATTGTTGCTCGGACATGTGGCAAGAAGTTCTTCTTCATTATGTTGACTTGTTCTTCCTCGGATGGACGATTGGCTATAGTGGCTCCTTTTTCCCTCCACCGGGCTATGAAGTTACTAACTGATTCCCCAGAGTTCTGTTTGAGTAGATCTAAATCACGACAGGTGACCTCAAGGTCTTCGTTGTATTTATATTGCGACATGAATTCTCGGGCTACATCCTCCCAGCTACGGATTCTGGACTCCTCGAGAGACAAAAACCATCGGAGGGTGCTATCCTTCAAAGTTTGCTGAAATAATTGGGCCATCACTTCGTCAGAAGCCCCTAGGAGAGTCATGGAATGGTGATAACTACGAAGATGAACAATCGGGGGTCCACTTCCTCCGAATTTCTCGATATTTGGCATCTTGAACTTCTCGGGTAACCTTGCCTTAGGATAAGGAGACATGTGGGTGTAGTCCATGTAATTTCTAGAGATTCTGACTTGGTCAAAATTCTTAGTTAGCATCTTGAGATCTTCTTTGACCTTGTTCAATTCTTCCTCCTTCGGATCAACGATCATAGGCAAGTTAGCTCCAGGCGCGGCAAGGTTCGGCATGGGAAGCTGGGCAGGCAACGACCCATTAGCATGAGGGGCACGTGGAGCGTGCTGTTACTCTTCGGGAACCCAGATAGGCTCGGGTGGACCCATAACATGAGGGAATAGGGCCTCGGTCTCTTGAGGAATAGGAACCTAGTTTTGTTGCATCTCTCGGACCCCAGTTTGAAGGTTGTCAATCTTGGACACGAGCTGAGCTAAAACTGCCGTCAGATCTGGTTGCGTAACTAGTACTTGATTTGTGTTCTCCATGGAAAGAGGATGGATAACGGACTCGGAAGAGGTAGCAAGGGAATGGACATAGCCCCGGGGTGACCGAAGCCAATAAGGAGCCAGGCCAAGGGTGTGCGATCGACTTGAGAAGGCGTGAAATGGGATTTATTTTTGAAAAGAAAGAAGGAAAATATTTTTAACATTTTTTTTTTCTGAGATTGAAAGGAGAAATGTTTTTGGATTTTTGATAAAGAAGGGAGAAATGTTTTTTTTTTTGGATTTTTGATAAAGAAAGGAGAAATATTTTTGGATTTTTGATAAAGGAAGGAGAAATATTTTGGAGAGGGTCTCAGCATTATTATTATTATTATTATTATTATTATTATTATTATTATTATTATTATTATTATTATTATTATTATTATTATTATTATTATGTTCTCACTTGTATTAAATTCTCCTAAATGCAAAATGAAATGCTGGACGGGACCCGAGCCTGGAAAAGTTGGGTTTGTAACATATGCAAAGCTATGGATGGACTTGTAACCAGGTTCATGGGCAGGGTCCCATTTTAAAAATGAACGAAAATTTGGGCGACAGGCTGACCCGAATTTCGACAGAGTTTCGAGTTGAAATCGACAATCTAACATGTGTGTCCTAGGCTTGACACCTATATGCGGGTATGCAGTTGGTTGTGTGAATCGAAAAGGGTTCCCCCTTTTGGCGTGTCTTCCACGATATACGTCTTGCTTTTGAGGGCAATCGGTACGTGTGAACAAGCCATTTGATATACCTGAGTGTACGTGAATTGCCTCACTATATACCTCGTGGGGATGGTACGCGTGAGAGCGAATTCGATATACTCGGCGTACGTGAACGAGTTCCCTGCGATATACCTCCCGTCATGACTTCGGTGAAGAGGTACGATGCGGGGGAACCGTTCGATATACATCAAAGGTACTTGGCCAATGGAAGGTGAAAGTCATATCGCTTAGGCTAAGTGCGCCCTGCCGCGCCAATGCCCATCACGAAGTGACCCTCCAATTACTGGATAAAAATTGGTCAATCATAATGCTCTTTGGTGATGTCGTGTGAATCATGCATGATTCTCTTATTAGTATCTTATAAGAGTATCTTTCTTGATCATGCCCAACAGGGAGCAAAGTACGAGTACCGATGGTATACCAAGTATGGATGGGTGATGCGTGCAACATGGGGATATATGTGATCCTAGGTGCACGTGGTGTGAAGTGTACATGGATAATCTTCTACAAGTGTGTGAATAGAAGCATAAGCATGAGGTACACATGAATAGTAAAGGGGAACATGCAAAATAGGGAAAAATATAAACAAATATAACACCCATGTAAATAGAGTCTATTCTTCAAAATAAAAAGTCCCCAGTAGAGTCGCCACTATGTCCATCCCCTCCGATCCTCGCGGCGGGAGAGGCGAAGAAGAGGGGGGTGTCTCCCCTTTGTCTCTAGAGGATCTTGGTCCCGTGCATTCTTTTCAGGAGAACTTCGGCTGGCGTCGGTGATGAGGTGAAAATGTAGAGAGATGGAGTCGCCAGTCTATTTTACTCAAAACAGACAAAAGAAAAAAGGGAGGCATCCCGAAGGGCAGCATCCAAAGACATACTGATACATACCAAACCAAAATGATTCGAAAAGGGTCCGAAGGCTAAGTTACGAAATGGGAAGGTGTTAGGCACCCATCCGCCCTTATGGTCTCTCATGGGTTATTGCTATTTTTCTTTATTTCCCCGTGATATGTGTGCATGTGTATATGTAGTGGAGATAGGAATCATCAACTTGTATCATGAAAGAGATAAAGCGAGTAGGGCTGTAAACGGACATTCGTAAATCCGCATCCGTCCGATATTCGAATCCGAATCTGAATTTTTGGATATTTATCCGAAAAAATGGAAACGGATACGAATATGGAAACTCTATAAAAATATATGAGAAAACGGATACGAATACGGATAGTACTAGTATCCGACACGAATAATTCGTTTCCGATGCGGAGTATCCATTTTACGGGATATTCCTTTTACCGAATATCCGTATCCGTCAAACATATGTTTAAAATATTACTAATAATATTAGTATTAGTATTACTAATAAAATAACATTAAATAAAACCTTAATCGTTTATTCCCTAAAACAAAACAAACACATACTCCATTAAAAACAAAAACACCATAAAATTATTATTTTATTGGGTATATTATAAAATGTCATGTATTATTATTTTATTGGGTATATTATCATGGAGCTACTGTTATTTTTTTTTTGGATGGCTTTAAGCTTATATGGTTGTAAAGTATGGATGGATTTAAGCCATATTATCATTATGGAATGCTACTATTATTATGGAAGCCATAACTGTTGATGTTAGGAGGTAGTAATTTTGTTATATATTTATTTGGATTGGATATTTTAATAGTGATTTTTTGCGATGGCTACACAATGTAAACGGATACAAATATTATCCGAATCCGAGCTATCCGAGCGGATACAGATATGGATAGTTGTTTTGACTATCCGAGCGGATACGGATACAGATAGTGCATCTAGATAGCGGATATGGATATAGAAAACATGGTATCCGATCCGTATCCGTCCGTTTACCACCCCTAAAAGTGAGTCATCCGTAGGGATGTTCCTAAAAGTAATATTAGAAAATAGGATTTATGCGATTATCCCAACATTGATCATTATAAGGGAATGACAACGCATGCTGGATAATACGCTACCAAGAACAAATATACGTATATGTAAATATATAGAATCTAAGAGAGTTAAGTTTAAAGAATATAGAAAAGATAGGAAAAAGTAGAGTCTCGAGTTTTACCCCGAAACGCCTACATAGCCTATAGAGGCATCAAAGTTCACGTAGTTCGTATGCAAAATGAAGGGTGGGATTTATCCCATAAATCCAATCGGGAACTTCTCTTATATGTGTGTATGTGTGTGTGTGTGTGTAAAAAAGTGTTTTAGTTGTGAGAAAAGTGTGAGAATTCCCGTTTGGAATTTATGAGCAAACCCTCATTTTCTTATTTTTCGGGTTTTATTTATATGAAAATAAGGGATGTGCAATAATACTAAATAAAAAGTATATAAGAATATGTTAGATGATAGAATAAAAGTGCTAAGTAATAAAATAAATCAATGCGAATTTAGGAGAATTTAAAGAGAGAGTTGAGAAAGTTGGACCTTCTTGAAGATCTTGAGCTTGATCTTGGATGTTGGAGAGCAGCCCTTGCACTTGGGTGATGATGAAGGGTACTTAATTCACCAAGTTTTATGCAAAAGGTGATGAAAGGTGAAGGTTGAAAATGGATTTGGATATGGAGATCATGCTGACTTCGAGAGGGGTTTTCTGAGCTTGCTGAGAGTGATAGGTTTCAGATCATCTCCTCCTCTTGGAATGAGGTCAGGCCCTCCTTTTTATAGGCCCAGGGAAATTCCGATCGGCGTAGCCCTGGTCCTGCCAATCGACAAGTGTGTTTAGGCACACTGCCGATAGATAGGGTTTGGAACCTGCCGTTTGGCAGTCTCTTTAAGGTTCCTTCGGAAAATCGGTCATAGAGCACAAATCGTTGATCCGAATAGTGCATGGGGAAAACCATTGGAAAGGTACTTCAGATACCTTCGAAAGTCTTTTGGAATGCTCCCGGGTCTAGGAGTTGACTTTGGGTCAAATGTGGCTCGAAAACGTTCGTCGATCCTTTGGACAGGGAATCGTCGAACGCAAACGGATCGTTCGTCCGTATGGTAAGTTCGAATCACGCACAAGGCGGACTTTTGGAAAGTTTAGGAGATGTACTTAGACATTCCAAAGAGTTTGACTTAATTTAGTGAGTTGACTTTGATCAACTGGGGCCTGGAAGCGTTCGATGTCCTTTCGGAGTAAAATAGATCGTTCGTCCGTACCGTAAGTCAGAATCAGGCATGGGGCGAACCGTTCGAAAAGGTTTTAATGCCCTTTGAAGATTCATTTAGTCTCGATTGAGATGAAGAGTTGTCTTTGTTCAAATGGAGCCTGGGAGCGTTAGGTGACCTCCTAATCAAGTTTCAGGGGAAAATAGGTCGTTTGTCCATACCATAAGTCAGAATCGCGCACGAAATGGACCTTTGAAAAGGGGTTTTAGTGCCCTTCGAAGATTCATTTAATCTCGATTGAGCTGAAGAGTTTGGCCTTTGGTCAAATGGAGCCTGGGGGTTCCCAATGGCCTTTAGGTCAGTACCCGGGGTATGACTTAGGCTTGTAATGATGAAGGGAGGTTCTAGGGACCTAAGGAGAGGTTAGGGGGTATTAGAATGGGTTGTTTACACCAGTGTAAACTGCAAAATTTATAGATGTTTAGGAATATGGATGAATTCACACCCCAATTTTCAAAATCAAGACTAAAAGCAATAAAAGCGTAGTTATAAGATGCATGCAAGTACAATACCTTCAGTGTTAACAGCAAATGCAATCGTGTTAGGCATGTTGGAGACATTTGGAATTACTGAATGGGAAGGATGATGTATGGGTTCTTGTGTGCATTCTTAACGCACGAAAGATCTCCAGACTTCACGATCAGATCAAACATAACTATTTCGTGTAAAAAAGTGTTCAAGTAAAGTCACAAAATAATTTCTTCATACCTTCGCCAATGTTAACACTCGATGAATCGGTGTTGAGATAATTGTCTACCAATGGATGATTAGATTGAAAGGATCTTGATTAGAATCCGTTATAGATCGTGACATGTGTGTTCCTCTATGACCTATAACAAGCATGACATATATTAACATAATAACAAATAACTAAACAATAGTATAAAAACCATACCATCGTTGTTAACATCAGATGCCACGGTAATGGAAGTATTGGAGTTATTTGGAATAATTGATCGGGAAGGAGGACGTGTGGGTTCACGTGTGTATCCTTGACGAATAGAAGATTCCAGCCAACGTGTACGACCAGAGACAAGCATAACTAAATAAGAAACCAACTTAAGCTAAAATCATAATTAATGGATATGCATAATTAATGGTTATATTGTATGCTCAAAATATTTGAAACACTAATAATGTTAAGAATCATTTTGCAACATGAAACCCATATAATATCACCATCATATCATATTAATATATTAGAAAGTGATAATGAGAATTAACAAACCTAATGGAAATGCATAATCATATTCATCATCCTCCCCTCCGCTCAAATTCGATAATATCTCTTCTCTTTCCGATGGGATATATTCTTCATCTTTGTCACCCTCTTTTCATTTACCCTTCATATCAATCTTACCCCTCTTAGAACCAACCATATAAAATTTAGCCCCTCTATGCAATCCCATCGCCTTCATTGTGTCCAGGTTATCTGGAATCCTATTAAGCCTTTGTTTCTCATAATTTGTGATCGTTATTATACACCTATTCAATAATACAAAGATATGCAAATAGACAGAGTAAGACTTCAGAAGTGAATTATACTACAAAATTATTGTTACATAAATAAATTAAAACATTTAACATTATTTAAAAGAGAAAAATAAAATAGCGCAAACCATCATAAGTGATAATCATATTCATCCCCATCATCATCACTAAAATCACCAACATCTCCATCATCGTCACTAATATCATCACAATCATCATCGTTATCTATAAGGTAATCATCCCCGTGATCCCCATCATTTGTTAATCTTTTCTCTTCATCATTACTTATATGGACTTCTATTTCTGGGATGTCATTCCTTTTTAATAAAAGGCTTTCATCATCAATATCCATTGTTTCATCATCTACGATATTATTCTCAAATTGTTGGTATGGTTGTTCATCCATTGCCAACTAATCAGCTTCTTCATTTTCAAGAATATCTTATCTCTTCGGGTATTCTTTACAACAACTTTTTAATCATTTCCTAACTTAATATCTGGCACATAGAAGACTTTCTCTGCTTGATAAGCTCGAAGAAATGGTTGAGTTTTGTACCAAGTATTAACAGTGTTCAAACTAGTAAAACCACACTCATCTTCCTTTAATCCATATACACCCTTATTTTTTCCAAGATCCCACCAACTACACTTAAATAGAACAACATGATTATCTCCAGTGTATTCTAACTCTATAATATCAACCAACTCACCATAAAAATCAATATCTTTTTGTTCATGTTCACCCACTACAATAATTCCACTATTTTGAATTTTTTTAAAATGCTCATGATCTTTGGTGTGGAACCTATAGCCATTAATCAAACAACCTTTGTAATGTTTCACCCTTCGATCGGGACCCCAATATAAAGTGTGAAGTTACTTAGTAACATGGTCGATAGACTCACGCTCCATTTCTGTCACCTGATTATTTTTTTATAAATAAATGTTAGATTGAAAGATTATAAGAAATTTTTTGTTTGCATAATAAATTACATATCAAATTACTTATGCGATTTTTAAACCATTCGGGAAATCTCTCAGCTTGTATCTTTTCAACATTAATGTTACTTTTGGCCTTCAATAGATTATTATGTTCACTGGCATACATGAATGCATTAAATTAGAAAATAACTCACTTAATAAAAGATAAAGTGAAGAATAATATAAATAAACATACTTGATAAATTCTTGTATCTCGTCACAATTATCTAACACATATAAAGAAGCATTTTTCCATTCACTCTGTCCAAGGTATTGGTAATCTGCTTTTCCAAGCAAATGACTATTGTACCAAAATACATATAAACCTTCTTGATCATCATCACCATCATAATTCCGCTAAGTGCGGTTGAATTTTGTCTCAACGCCTCCCAAATACACGAGCAAAATGTTAAGCATTCATTTAGAATGTGATCCTCCGCTATTGAGCCTTCTGGGCATGCTTTATTTCCCACGATAAGTTTTAAAGTGTGCATATATCTATTAAAAAGTAACCAACATAAGCAAGATATTTTTTTAAGAATTACTTATATAATACCTATTTTAATATATTTACCTTTCAAATGGATACATCCATCTATATTGCACTGGCCCACCAAGAATGGGCTCTCTTGCAAGGTGAATTGGTAAGTGAACCATAACATTAAAAAATGACGATTCAGGTTTACACATGGTTATAGCAAGTTTCTCCTCAAGCTTATCCAAAACATCAACTCTCAAGGTTTTAGAACATAACTCCTTAAAGAATAACCCAAGATCAATTAACGGTTCACAAACATACTTTAGGAGATGACGACGAATTACAAGAGGTAGTAAGCTTTGTAAAAAAATTTGGTAATCATGACTTTTCATTCCTTGGCACCCACACATCGAGAAATATTGGATGCATATCCAACCGACAACTTCAACGATTGCCAAAACTCACCTAAAGTCCTCTTCTCTTCCTTGGACAAAGTGTAGCGAGCAGGAGGAATCACCCATTTATCACCCTTTTTGTATGGAGTATTTATGTATGCGCATTTCTTTCAAATCCAACCGCGACTTAATAGTATCTTTCATTTTCCCATCAATGTTTAGCAATGTTCCTAAAATGCTTTCCGATACATTTTTCTCAGTGTACATGACATATAAATTGTGACGCAATTTAAGATCTTTCCAGTAAGGCAACTCAAAAAATATATTAAGTTTGTCTTAATTCAACTTGTATGCCTCACGAATCCTCTTTTTAGAAGCTTTACCATACACTTGAGGTCTATCTTTCTCCAATTGAGCACGTATCTCATTAGTACTAAGCTCTTTTGGTCGTTCCCGATGCTCCTTCTTACCATCAAAAGATGACATATTTTCTCTCCATTTACGATTCATCGGCAAGAAACAATAATGGCCCATGTAGCATGTCTTATGTCCATTTCTTAAACGCAAGGAATGTGTCTCCTTATTTCAAATCGGGCAAGCTAATTTCCCCTTTGTGCTCCAACCCGATAAGTTAGCAAACGTAAAAAAATCATTGATAGTCCACATAAGCACTGCACGTAACTGAAAGTTATTCCCCATGGAGCCATCATACGTTTGAATCCCATCTTCCCACAACTCTTTTAACTCCTTTATTAATGGTTGAAGAAACACATCCATGTCATTTCCAGGACCTAGTAAAAGTAGTGATAACATGAATAATGGTTCTTTCATACATTTTCAAGGTGGTAAATTATACGGTACAAGAACAACCGACCATGTGCTATATTTGCCACTCATATTAGCAAATGGATTAAATTCGTCATTGGAGAGACAAAGCCTGATATTACTTGCATCTCTCGTAAATGACTGGTGAATCGGGTCAAATTCTTTCCAAGCTTCCCTATCAACCGGGTGTCTCAAAACATTAGCCTCATCAACACACTTTTCTTTATGCCACCTCATCTCTGAAGCTATATCCTTATTTATAAATAAACAATGTAACCTAGGTTTCAGTTTAAAATAATGCAAGACTTTGTAGGGGATATTCTCGCCATTTCCTTTCTCAACTTTCCATCTTGACTCTTCACACGTTGGGAATTTTGTTTCTTTCTCACTTGGTCCCCAAAAAAGAATGCATTCATTTTTGCAAATATCAGTCTTTACATAGTCTAGACCCAAGTCTCGAACTATTTCTTCGCCTCATAAAATGACTTCGGGATGTGGGCATCATCCAGAAGTGATTTCTTAAAAAGTACAAGAGCAAGTTAACGAATTTCTCACTCCAGTTGCTCATTGACTTCAAATGGAGTAGCTCAATAATGAATGATAACTTTGACAAATTCTCATAACCTGAAAACAAATTTTATTGTGTATCCCTAGCAAATCTAGAAATTTTTTCCACGTCGCCCTTATTTCCTTGAGTGGCATCTCTATCAAATTAATTTCCTAGCATGTCATTATTGTAGGATCCAGTAAACATATTATGTAACATTCCTTCCATGTCATCTTGCTCAAACCCGTCTCTAGCATTATCTTCCCGCCCCGTACTATCTTCTCCAACTCCAAATGCATGTTCATTGTAATCATAAGCATTGCCATTGAGTGACTACAATGGTTCCCCATGATATATCCACCTAGTATAAGTCGACATAATGCCATGTATAATCAGATGACTCTGGACATCTTGTTGACTCATCCGATAAAAGTTATTACATTTTTTGCATGGACACTTAAATTACCATTTGTCTCAACATTTGCAAAGGCAAAATCAAGAAATTGTTTAACACCATATCGATACGCACTACTAATTCTGTTTGGGTGATTCATCCAGCTCTTATCCATTACAATGACCATATATCACACGATAAAAAAAATGCATCAACAAAAAAACCAATGAACTTATAATTCAAATAGAAATTGTTATTATTTCTTATGCAATTGAATGTTTCATACCAATATTATTGTTATTATTGTTTCATAACTGTATATGCTGACATAATATTTACATATAATTCAAATAGGTACCTCCTCATTCACCTCACGCACCTCCTTGCTGGGTTCTCCAAGAGTTTTTTGAAATGAGAGAAATACCTACAAACCATGATTCCGAAAATACGATTCTCATGTGAAGCGTGTGTGACACACACACACACACACACACACACACTAATTATGAAAGGAATTAACATTATGTGATTCACACACTTAGCATGAGCTATCAGTGGGTTTGATTGAATTGGTAATGAGCCCTAACTTTTGGGTTAATTTTGCATTCTTCCTAAAATAATTATAATAGTAAAGTTAAATAGTAATTATAATTTATAACAGTGGTAAACAAAAATTAAAATATTTTAACTCAATCATCATATTACTGCAATAAACCTAATTTAATTTGTAATGGTATATTTCATCCATGTTTCACAGTTACTAAATGGAACACTGATTTAAGCATTCAAGTATAGACCAAATGAAGAATCATTTATACCAAAAGAATGAGATTCATTAATCACCCAATGAAGAATCAGTTATACCAAAAAAACTTCACATAAACAACTTTAAAACAGAAATTTAGGGATCCGAATACTTACACGAGTCAATGTTTCATATCTTTATTATTGTTTCATAACTTTACATGTTGAAATATTTGAACTCAATCATCACATTGTTGCAATAAACCTAATTTAATTTGCAATCGTAGGAAAATTAAAATTAAAACTATAAGCATTAAACACTGGAAAAGTCTATAAAACATAAAACTATATGTCAAAAGATAACATACCTGTAGCAAGTCAGACCGAAGAAAAATCAGACCGGTACAAAAGCAAACAGGAGCAAATCAGACTGGAGAAAATCAAATTGGAGAAAATCAAACCGGGCCAAATCAGGGGCAAAATTGCACCTGCTAAACAATGGCAGATCTAGGATATTTGGTTAGGGGGTGTGAAAGTTTAGAGTGGTATCAGGGGTTCGCCCCCGAGACGATTTTTGAAGGTCATTTTGAGTTTTATGCAAATTTTTAGGCCTAAAATATATTAATTAATTGACAGATACTTGTAATCTAATAATTACTCAACATGATTGCCCAAACTGAAATATACTTAAAACTAAACTTTTAGCAATCAAATGACAATAATGAAATTTAGAAAAATTAAAAATTTTAGCAAAAAAATATTACTACTAATTTATAGGAAATAAGCAAATAAAAATAACGAAGAATAAAAAATATATGTACCAAATAAACAATACTAAATAATTAACTACCAACATTTAGTCAGATTTTTAAAAAATAATTAGCAAAGAAAACATTGAAACAATAACAAATATATTTTTGGACAAATAAAATTAATACGGTTTCAGTTAATCTCCATTTACTAATAAGTGGATAATGAATATTGAATTGGAAAAAAGAGGGATAGAAAGTAAACGCTTCCTGTGGAGAAAGAGATCCGGGCTATGGCGGGAGGAGAAAAAGACCCAAAACGAGAGGAAAAAAATAAGGTTTCAATTAATAAGGTTTCAATTAATCTATAGGTGGATGGAAATCCTTGTCCAGAGGAGTGTGAGGAGGCTGAAAATGCTTAGTCGCTCCTGCTGCAAATGCTTAGAGACGTGGCGGAGGAGGGAGGGGTGGGAAGGAATTGGAAAAATGGCACCTGGCTCGTACTGTTGCAAATGGGTATAAGGCTTTGGAATTTTTTTATAGTAGCTAGCGGGCAAGAGATGAAACACATATGACTAATGGATTTGGGGGATGAATCAAATATGAAGAGGATTTGGGGGAATGAATGGGAGAAGTAACATATTCGTTGTATTTTGGAGGGAATGGCCATAATTTTTTTTTTTTAGAAATTAATTTTGGAGGATAAGTGGAATGTATCTAAAATGTTTTTTTGTGGCAAAGTAGAATATTTGCTACTAATGAATATATATTAGTGGCAAATATTTTAAACTTGCAACTAATTAAAATTTTGTGTTCCCGCTAAATGTCTAATTGTTCTCACTTAACATTTAATGGCAAAATTTAGTGGCGATTTTAATTTGTTGCTACTAATGCATTATCTTTTAGTGGCAAACATAAATTTTGCAACAAAATATATGTTTTAGTGGCAATAAATGATTAGCCACAAATAAAATTGCTAAGAAATGATATTTTTTTTGTAGTAAAGGCACCATGTGTGGGTTGACGGTAGCTAGGCCCCATTAGTGGATTCCAAGATTTTGGTGGACTCTGGAGTTGTCGACTAGGCGGAGGAGCGTCAAGGATCTAAAAGCAAGTCGTTGTTGTAAGTTTTCTCTTGTCGTGTCTTTTGAAAAAGTACCATACTTAGTGGACTTATTGGCAGGGTCGTCCGAGGTTTTTGTCGTTGTGAGTTTTCCTCGTACATCGCCGCGTAGTGTGATTGGGCTTTATTTTATCTTACAAAATTCACTTAGATGAATGCATAGGTTAAAAAGATAAAATATGATTTAAACCACCACTTTGGTTTATTTTGGTGCTAATTAAGTTTGGATAATTTTTAAGTTAATTTGATTCAAGTTAGTATAATTAATTTGGAAAAATACATGCTTAAGTTTGTTTGACATAATTTTAACTTAAATTGAATTAAAATTTGTTTAACTCTGATTAAAAGAAAAATTCAAATATTGATTTGTGTTGTTTGAATTAATTTTGATTTTAAGGAAATTAAAATTTTGGGACTTTAATTGTTAAACTCGAAAGAAATTTTAAGTGTGAAATATTTGGTGAACCATCCTGTATTTGGAATTTTAAATTGAGGGTATTTTGCCCCTACAAAGTGGTATTAGAGCTCTTTTTCACCCTGTTCAATTGATATCAGAGCAGGTTAAACAAAAATATTGTGTGATCCTGATTTTTAAATTTTTTGGAGGGATAATATGAAAAATTTATCATTTTTAAAATTTTCTGTTTTTGATGGTTCTTGCATGCTTGCACATGACTCCTCACTTGCAATACCTGAGTGATTGCTTGCATGTTTACATACACTAGGCTTTTATGCCTCATGTTTGCTTTTTTCTAGTTGTATGTTTTGTTTGTCATTGTAACACCCCGCCTAATAAGATACCGGGCGATCACTCCAATATTAAATTAAAACAGGAGTTTCATATGGATCATTCTTAGCATCACTGTCGAAAATCCAATTAATTACTAATATCCTATTAGGTGGCCGTTAAAAACTTTTATCTAACTACTCTTTTTAGCGCACAAATTAAAACATTCACAATTAAAAGCGTAATGAACTGAAATGGAAATGAAAGGAACTAAAATAACCGAACACTCGGTCCAAATAATACAACCATATCGAATGCTGTACTGAAAGAATAAATAAATGCAATTGATCCATTGGCTTGAGTGTTTATACAATAACTCCTATCTAGAGTACAAGGAAAGAAACGTCTACCGATAACCTGCAAGCATCCACAGCTGCTGCAGCAGGCGTCTGACACGAAAGAGTTTCCATCCAGGCGTCCCTGTGTCTGGACACCTATATATATACAGTATAGAGAAAGAAAGGAGAGTAGACAAACGGGTCAGAGCCCGAATGTTTAGAAAATATTTTGCAAGTGCATAAATGCTTTATTTTTAGAAAAATAGTTTTATCTCATATTTAAATTGGTATCGCACTCTCATGAGATACCCCTCACCTCTCCTCTAACAGTGCACACCTAGCGCATCCCTTAAAACCTCCTAGTCAAGCTACCCTGCTAAACTAATCTAATACCCAACCACTATCTAACCTAGATAGTCAAATAGATGTACTAAGGGCTAACTTCACTTTAATCTCGACGCTATGCCATGTTCGTGCGTGGGGTGTCTCGCGAAGCGAAATCCAAACAAGGAACCCCCCCGATACACTACTATGCAGCAAGGTCGATCTTTGAGATCCGCCAGTCCCTCAGTACAGAAAGATATATATAATATATATACCATAAACATTTAATAATATAAGAGCACTAAGGATTAAACTTCTCCCCAGTCTCAACACAGTGCCATATTCGTGCGTGGGGTGTCTCGCAAAGCGAAATCCAAACAAGGAACCCCCCCGATACACTACTATGCGGCACGGTCGATCGTCGGGATTCATTAGACCCTCGGCACCCAATTTATACATATACATACATCTACAGTATACTTCCGGATAATATAAATATCTCCCGGACTGAGGATTACTTGATACATGAAGTATTTATAAATACTTATCCTTTTCATTTCAAAAACTTCCATTTCCCTTCTCATATCCAGGAAATGTATTTAAAAGCCAATTCATTATCATGAATTGCTTTAATAAATCATATACCTTTTGAAAGCCAATTTTATTAACATAAAAAGCTTTTCCTTTATCAAAATATCCCATTTCCCTTTTTTTTTATACTCAGGAAATGTATTCAAAGACATTTTCATTATCATAAAAATGCTTTGATCATAACATATGCTTCCACATCCCTTCTTCCATCCGGGAAGTGTTACCGAAGCCACTTTATATATAACCCATTTCCCTTCCTATATCCAGGAAATGTAATTAAAGCAAATTCATTTTTATGAACTGCTTTAATATAAACGCGTTCTAAGACCGCCTGTCCGGATTTCTCCACTGTGCGCGTCCCTAAATGGCTATCATCTTCCAGGGCCTCCAAGACAACCTGGGATCCTAGATCGAAAGACGTCGGGAAGCGACCATGTGCCTGCGGGATAGTCAAGACCACACCCGGAATCTCCTAACCAGCGCAGAAAATATAACAACAAACGCTCACATGGCCTATAGGACTATATCCACCCTGCATCATTAGCCAGGGGGCTTCACCATACGAACGCAACTTCCCTTATGATAGCGATTTAGAGAGGTGTGTAATCCATATTTTATTAATTATGAAAAACATTTATTTTTCCATTTTGAAAATATTCATTGCTATATTTTCAAAATCATTTCTGTCATCATATATATACCTAAAACACACAGGAAATACATATCCTATATATTCTTCCTAGAATATATATAAACGGCCTTAGTGGCCTATAACATCTAGCGATGACTAAATATCCCAAAGATTCCCTCCAGGAATCGTAATCATGCATTCATAGTTGCATGATTCTAAATCCAAAGTATTTCTTACTTTAATAATCACTATATACTTTAATCCTATTCTAAGGATTTATTGGATATCTCCAATGATACTATTCTTCTCTAAGTGAAGCATATATATATATATATATATATATACTCCCAAATTATCCTAATTATCTCATAGGAAACACTTAACGATAATCGATATAATTATGCCTTCTATAAGCATAACTATATAGGCTTATATGCCTACGAGAATTATCCTCAGGATTTCTCTCACCCGAACAACCTTAAACTTAATGGGTTAAGGGTTTCATTTCCTTAAACCCCAAGACTATACCTAGTCCAAATAATCGTTTAGAAGTCCCCAATTAAAGTTAGGAACCCTAATCCATCAATTTCTACAATTACTCTATTTTCCTCGAAAATATAAATTAAGGGTTATATACTTAAAACCCTTACTTTACCTTCCTAAATTACCTTAATTTATGGACCATGAAGTCCTAAAAGGTCCCTTAGGTTATCACCTAATTAACCTCAAAGCAAGATGGAATGGAATCTATCTCATCCAAATCATTCTAAAGAAATTGTTCCTTTTCAGCTGGGGTCGATCGATCGACCCATGACCGTCGATCGATCGAAGGCTTCGATCGATCGATCCCCGAGGCTCGATCGATCGATCAAGTCGGGCAGCTTCTTCTTCGAGAAGCTGTTAAGCCTTGGAAGCTTCCCCCAAGCTTCCATCTCTTCACCCAACGACCTACAACTTCTACCAACAACAATTACACCTATAATACGGGTCCTAAACATCCCAGGACCCGGAATCACCCAATATTTTTGGTTAATTACTAAAATCTCCAATTTACCAATTTTAGGGGTTTATTCGTTTTATCTCCCGAAAACCCGTTTTATTCACGAATACCCAACCCAAAATCATTAGGGTATGTTATACCAACAATGATACGAGATATTTATGCTCAAAAATAAATAAAGCAAGTAAACACTTGCCTCGTGGATACAATCCGACGTCCTCGAGCCGAATCCCGCGGAGGCCGGCCGGAATCTCCCCCTTTTTTCTTCTTTTCTTCCCTCTCTCTCTCTTCCCTCTCTTCTTTCTTCTTTCTTTCCTCTCTTCCTCTATATATAGAGAGAAAAAGGGTTTTAACCCTAAAAACCCAAAAACGACTCGTTTACCCAATTACGAGCCTATTTAACTCCAAAATTACCCGAAACTCAATTTCGACAATCGGACACTCTTTTCCGACTATCTCGGACATTCCGGAACTCTTGGTGCAGTCGAAATTTCCATCCGAGGTACTTGACCGCAAATCACTATTCTAATCCAAAATATTTAAATGCGGTGTTCTACTCAAAATCTCACCTCTTTTGTCGCTATACTCCGTGGCGACATATAAATAAAATATTTTGACCTATATGGTCCCAAAATAATTAATAACACCGTTCCAAAATCATTAAATCCTCGAGAATCCCAAAGATCACTATTCGAGAAATTCTCCAAATTCCCAAATTATACTTAATTATGGGATTTAATCGTCTCCAAAAGGGCGGGTTATTACAGTCATTTTCTTGTCTATGCTTCATTATATAAATTGTTCTAAAATGATATGTTTATTTTTTTTATTTAATTTTTTTTACTACGTCTTAGTTAAAAAAATTACAAAAAGATTTTTGTTTTGTCTTTTGGGTTATCTTTATGTTTAGTTAAAATTTTTGAAAAACTCAAAACGATTTTCTATCTTTGTGTATTTTAGTTTTACACATTTTATGTGGTATATACTTGTGCTTGAATCCAGTTTCACCCCCGCGTCCATGTGACTAGAACTTTTGGTTAAGATTTCCAATCCTTAAAGTGTTCTTTATCATGCTTGCATGGAGTAGTTTGAGTTTGGCTTGCTTAATGGATTCTCTTTTTGTATGCCTCGATTCACACATGCACGAGCTCATTTGAAATTTAGCTTCACATGTATATTTGATCTAAGTGAGATGTTCTCCTATCAATTTAGTCATCTACATGTTGCTATGACTATGGAGGATTTGTATATGTAATAACCGTTTCCCGAATTTAAAAAAAATAAAAAAATATTTATCCAGTGTTGTTGTTTATCAATGGAACACGGCTGCGAAAGACAAAATTACTTTGCGTAAAAAGCCACCATTGAAATTTAGCCTAAAAAATGTGGCATTGAAAACAAATTAGCCATGGTCTGAATTGTTTAGTTGGTATGTTCATAAAGAAAAGAAAAAAAAGAATATTAATGAGAAAGTTTGGTTGGATATATCAACAGGTTTGCACAAGGACAATCTATCTTAGTTATGCTATTTTTGTCATGACTTTATTGGTTTGTAGAATCATCAAAATTCTAGGCTTGTGTGCATTGTGTATGTTTGTTCATTGAGTTCACTTTATATTGTCACATGAGGCTATATTTAAGTTTAATAAAGTTTTGTAATCAGATGAGAACTCTGTGAATATGTTTAGGTGATTGGGTCTATATTCCTTTAGTATCTAGTTCGCGCCCCTTCACTTCCATTTACCACATATATTTATACACATTTTTTTCTATGAGTGTGGAAAGCTTAATGTATTTTGTGTTATGTGTGGTGTTTAATACCTATGTACATGTGCGTGTGAGTTATTGGTATATTTGTGTCTATATATGTATGGTATTTCTTTATTTTGAGTCTTTGCCTGATCATAGAATCCATGTATACAGCTTATTCAAATTAGTATCCATCTTGTTGTGACGTTTATTTAATATCACATGCTTATGTTTATTACATTTTAGTTGGTATCATTTTTTTGCATCGTAGTTGGTATCTATTGCTATTTTTTGGATTAGTTGATTTTCATTGTTGCCAATATGCGTTGTTGTTCTTTTCTTTATTTACACCATCGCATGAGAAACTTGTCTTTCCATTTTACTTATCCCTTGTTTTGTTTAGGGGGAGATTTTACTTTAATTAGGGAGAAATAAGTTATTTATGATTCTTTAACCTTTGTCTATTCCTGAATAGAAGGGGGGAGAAATGGTATATAATCTTTTGAAATTTGGGGAGATCTAACTTAGGGGGAGATGTCTTTCTAGGAAGATCATTATTAGGTAAAGGGGAAGAATTCCTTTAATGGGAAAAATTTGTTTTTAGAATTTATTTGACATTCCCTATGCATTTGATGGTGTATGTAAGTGTGCATTATTTTATCTTTACCGGAAAATGTCAAAGTGACAAAGCTTCTCAACCTGGAGTCATGTCAAGCGTTGTATTTTTTTATATACTTTGGGCGGGTTTATGTCTTTTATAAAAGCTTGACGGCCCTTAGGATTTTTGTTTTGGACTTTGTCTCGGAATAGTCAAAGGGGGAAATTTGTAAGGGCAAATTTCTAATCGAGTCATTTATAGTGTTGGCATAATTCTGTATAAAACTAATTATGTCATAGGATAGATGTTTGTTGTTCCTTTCAAGCCAATGACAAGTTAGTTGAAGACGTAGCGGCCTAGCATAATGAAGATTTCATCTTTGACGATTTCGAACGAAGTTTTATCCATCGAAATTTTAGCCTATTTATCTTTTGAAGTCTGTTTGAACGACATCAAAAAGTTGTTTGAACGACTGTGTGCGGTAACTATTTTTTTTTGTAAAGTTTTTGATTTCCATCTTCCCACTCTTCCACTTTTACATAGTTGATTTGATTAGTGTGGTAGCAAAAGTTTTCCAGAAAACTTTTGAGAACATTTCTTTTCTCTTGAGAGAAAAAATTCATCATCCAAAAGTCCTTTTGTGTTCCTGAACTTAAATGGTTTAATTTCATAGAAACACAAAGTTTACACCATTGTTGATTTTAAATCCAAGTTCCTCTCTCTCTCTCTCTATACATACATATATACATACATACATACATACATATATATATATATATCTTTGCTTGGAGATCATTTGGCATTGGGTTTCTTCTGTACCCATTAAGAAGAAAGTTTGGATTTCTTTTCTATCCCAAAAAGGAATTCGTTTTTGCTGCGACGTGCTCATACAGTGTGATTTTTATCATAGAAACTTTTCATTTTTCTTAGAAAATCATTTTAGGACTTTATATAAAAGTTTTGGGCTTAAAATCAATTTTGTGGATTTTTTGAAAAGTCATTCGAATGAAATGGGATCTCGTTCGAACGAGATTCCCAGGTCGTTCGAACGAACTTCAGATGAGATTCGAACGAACTTTTGCCATTTTTTATCGAATTGTCGTTGGAATTTTGTTAGAACGACATCGTTTAAACAAAGTTTTATCCAACGATATTTTGGCCTATTTATCTTCTGAAATCTCGTTCAAACAGTGTCGTTCGAATGACTGTGCGCTGGAACAACTTTTTTTTTTTTTTTTTACAGTTTTTAATTTCCAACTTCCTACTCTTCCACTTTTACATACTTGATTTAATTAGTGCGCGAGCAAAAGTTTTCACAAGACTTTTGAGAACATTTATTTTCTTTTGAGAGAAAAAATTTATCATCCAAAAGTCCTTTTGTGTTCTTGAACTTAAATGGTTTAATTCCATGGAAACACAAAGTTTACGCCCATTGTTTAGTTTAAATTCAAAGTTCCTATATATATATCTTTGCTTGGAGATCATTTGGCACTGGGTTTCTTCTCTACCCATTAAGGAGAAAGTTTAGGTTTCTTCTCTACCATAAAAAGGAGTTCGTTTTTGCTGCAGAGTGATCATACGGTGAAAGGCACCGTGTGTGGGTTGACGGTAGCCAGGCTCCATTGGTGGATTCCAAGATTTCAATGGACTCTGGAGTTTTCGACTAGGCGGAGGTTGAAGAACGAGGGAGCGTCAAGGCTTGAAAGGTAAGTCATCTTGTAAGTTTTCTCTTGTCGTGTCTTTTGTAAAAATATAATACTTTATGAACTTGTACGCAGGGACGTCCAATGTTTTTTCCGTTGTGGGTTTTCCTCGTACATCGCCGCGTTGTGTCATTGTGCTTTATTTTATCTTACAAAATTTACTAAGATGCATGCATAGGTTAAAAAGATAAAATAAGGTTTAAATCACAACTTTGGTTTATTTTGGTGCTAATTAAGTTAGGGTAATTTTTAAGTTAATTTAATTCAAGTTGGCATAATTAATTTGGCAAAATACATGCTTAAGTTTGTTTCACATAATTTTAACTTGAATTGAATTTAAATTTGTTTAACTGTGATTAAAAGAAAAATTCAAATATTGATTTGTGTTGTTTGAATTAGTTTTAATTTTGAAGAAATTAGAATTTTTGGACTTTAATTGTTAAACTCGGAAGAAATTTTAAGTGTGAAATATTTAGTGAACCATCCCGTATTTGGAATTTTAAATTGAGGGTATTTCACCCCTACAAAGTTGTATCAAAGCCTTTTTTCACCCTTTTCACTTCCTATTACTTTGAGGTCAATGTCATCGAGGAAACAATCATAGGAGCAACAGTTCGGTACCACGATATATGGAACCTGCTTGACAAAAACCATTACCTAATAAATGCCTTTTCCAATGACTAACTCACCTTAAGACTATTGGCCACCCAATAGGGGACAACTCTAGAAATAGGGTTCGCAGAATACACTTACGATGTGTCATGGAGGACGAGACTTTTAAAGTCATGAAAAATTCCATAGTGGTGAATGTGGCCCAGATATGAGTGGACACACCTTCTATAGTAAAATAATTTTCCAGTCCTACTACTCTACCACCATGTAAAACCATTGTTCATACTACATCAAGAGGTGTCTCGAATGCCATCTCTATGAACCTTAATAACATCTACCTCCTTAAGATCTCTACTGCATGACTTCACCTTGCCCTTTCTCTACCTGGGGGATCAACATCATGGGGAAGGTAATCCTTAAGGCCTCTATCGAGATTTTTTTTATTCTAGTTGTCATCGACTACTTCACAAAATGGGTCAAGGCAAATCTTATGCAATTATGAATGCTAAGAAAGTGTCCAAATTCATACGTCAAAACATCATCTGCCACTTTGGTTTACCTCATGAGTAAGTGTCAGACAATGGATCTCACTTTGAGAAAGAGGCCTCAAACCTACTACATGATTATGGTATCACTCCCCACAAATAGTACCTTACTGACCTCAAACTAATGGAGTGATTGAATATTGTAAAAAAAAGTCAAAAACAATATTAACAAAATGTTTGAAACCTTCAAAGATGAGCAGACAAACTCCCATACACCCTCCGGGGCTACTGTACGACATAATGGAACTTCATGGGGGCCACCTCTACTCAATAGTTTATGGTATGGAAGGAATCATCATCATCATCCTTGCCTTAATCCCATCATATAGGGTTGGCCACATGGTTCTCCTTTTCAGTATGGAAGGAATATTACCCATAAAACTTGAGGTGCCTACTCTAAGAATTATGCATGAAAGCCAAGTAGACGAAACATAATGGGTTCAAGCTTGTTGCTACAAGCTGGATCTCTTTGATGAAATAAGGCTAATATTCACATACCATAACCAGGTCTACAAATAATGCATCACCCAAGCTTTCAATAAACGAGTCAAGAAGCGAAACATTCATAAGGGTGATCTCAACCTAAAAGGAAATCTCAAACCAACCCTGATTACTGGAGGTAAATTTATACCGAACTAGCGAGAACCCTATCTAGTCACCAAGATAAACTTTGGCGGTGAATCAACCTTAGATTATCTCGACGGAGTGATATTTTTCCAACCCTTAAATATCGATCGATTAAAGGAATTATTTCCTTAATCCTACTCGAGGTGGAAAGGGTAAGGCAAATGAATTAGGTCACAACGGGAAGGGACGACTACGCAAGCCCATACACATTCCCATCCCTACATAAAAAGCATGCTTAAGCAACCAACCTTTTGCTTAAATTTAGCTAAAACATATTAAGCCCCTAACTTTTTTTGGGTTCAGAGAGAACTATGCATAGATGATTTCATGCTATACTTTAATTGCAAACATTCATATACATACACTTAGTTATCTTTAAATCGAAGATACATATGTAATTCGAGATATCACTTTAGGATCGGTCTAAGTAAACACGTAAAACCACCATTTTACGGGAAAACCCTGTTTATGATCATTGTGACCTCACTCCCAAAAGAGTTGACATAATTTAAATAGGCTAAATGTCAAGTAACAAAATAGTGAAGTAAAGCATTGTAGTGACTTCTTAGGGTCATCGTTATTTAAGCTATACAGAATGGCTAAGACCTTGAAAAACAAAAAAGAATCTTTAAAAGGGCCACCACCCTTATATGCTTCTCCCTATAAAACGAAACAATAAAACACTCCTCTATCCTCAAATCCTCCTGCAACTTGGGACAAGGATCATCAAAATAGGTAGAATAACTAAGGGCTCCCCTCAAAACAGCACCCTATTCCAGGCAAAAAGACAACATTTCAATACCCATACCAATCTCCCTCAATCACCCTGTATCCCGGTGTAATACCCCGTATTTTCATGATATTTATTTATGGGATTAATTGAATTAAATGTGTATTAATTGGAAATTAATCCGGATAAAAATACTAGGAGATGCGAGTTGGTATTTTATTTTAATGAGTATAGATGGCTATATATGAATATGAAAATTATGAAATTTGTCGTGAGTTTGAAATACGGCGATTTGGAATTTTGTTGAGACACGTGTGGCAGTCGCGTCAGGAATATTATTATTTAATTAAAAAGTGAATTTTAATTCTATTAACCGTATGGTCGTTTTGAGTGCGCCAATGCGTCCGGAAGGGTCGAAATAGGCAGAAAACACTAACCGGGGGTTTAGTTTGGGTCCCGGGGCATTTTTAGGCCATACCGGCAACGTAAAAGGGTAGTTTGGTAATTTTGAATTTTTGGGAATTAAAACCAACGAAAATTAGGAATTAAAAATCTGATTTGGTAATTACCCACTAAACCCACTAATAACCTAATGGGCTACGGGGGTTATTGGAATTAGTTCCAAAAAGTTTCCTAAGGCAAACCCTAGCCACCATTGTCACCTTGGAGAAGAAGACTTGTAGAGAGAGAGAGAGAATCATTCATCAATTCTACATCAAAATCAGAGATATACATAAGGCAAGTGGTTTAATTTCATTAGTTGCAGAGAATGCTTCTTCCATGCATAGGAAATTGATAAAATTGTATTATTTTGGAGATTGATAAAAACCCATTAAATTGGAATTGGAAACTTGTATTTTGATGAGGAATTGCATGTAGAATTGTATGTAGATAATTAATCTGATGATACTATATTTTGGATGAAACAAAAACGGATCTAATTAGGCACATTGGGGATTTAAGAATTTCTAGGGTTCATGTTCTTGAAATTGGGGAAAAATGTATAGATTTGATATTTGGATTATGTTTAGAATGAATTAACCCCACAAAACACGTTAGTATGTGACCTAAGTATGTTTAGGGACGATTAGAAACCTTGAACAATCGTTGGATTGATGTTTAGATGAGATTAGAGAGGAAGAAAAGTTGGAAAAATGAAAAAGGGAATTTCTGGGCTCGAAACTGGCCTCTCGTTAGAAGACCTGCCCAGGTCGTTCGAACGAGCTCGTTCGAACGAGCTTCTAACGAGTTGACAGTTTTGCCTTCTAACGAGAGGAATGTTAATTCGATGCCTTTCGTTCGAACGAGATCTTGTTAGATGCCCAGTTCGTTCGAACGAACTCTCGTTCGAACAGACTCGTTCGAATGAGACTTCTAACGAGAGGACAGTTTAGGCTTTTTGGCCTGTTTTGATTCCGCGTGTCCCGTAACCTTATTTAATTGTAGAGATAACATTTCCTTGATGATTAGTTGATATATTTGGGATACTTGGAATATAATGAGGAGTAAAACAGAGAAGGGTGGTTTGAACCAAATGGAAATTATGGATTAGGACGTGAGTGTCTATTACGACGTGAGAACAATTGACGGCTTGAATTATTGAATTAATCGGGAACTTATGAATTGTGCAACTTTATAAGTCGGTACGAATGAGAAGTGTACCACAAATAAATTACGGTGATTACTAAGGTGTGTGTATACTTAGTATATGTATATGATTTTATGTGTATGACATACCTACCATACTTGCTATCACGGGAGGTTTACGTTCGCATAGGGCCCTCTAATCCTTGTGTTGCCCGAATTTAGATTGGTACCTCGAGAACATAGGTCAGAGAAGGACTTATTGGGATGTTAATAAGTCTGCTGATCGTGGGAGCGTAGGTATGTGCGTGACCCATGTGATGTGACTGTGTTCGCCTCCATTGTTTGTGATTTGCTGTTATCTGAGGACGATTCCTGAGAGATTCAGAATGTGTGATCCTTATGTACGTGATGTACCGGGATGGATAGCAGAGTATGTGTGCACCGCAGCTTAGTCTCGGGAGCTTGTATTGTATATTTATGACGTGAATAATATACACTTAGTTATTGAGAACTTTCATGTGGCATTGTGTGTATAAATATAGAAACGCTTTGAGAAAATATAAAGGGATAACCTGAAATGAATTGTATTGCATAAATTGAGAATCCTAGTGTATTTGATGCCTCTATTTAATTGATAATATTAGAATGTATAATGGGAACCGAGTAGAAAGGTTAGAATTCATGTCAGTCTAGTTAGACGTAATTATCACTTAGATGGGGGCTACACGTTAGGGGTGAATAATTAGACGAGAGGTGAGTATTTCATGTGAGTGCACGTCCTAACATGTATTTTGCATTCGTTGTTTTAATGTTATTAAAACACTTACTGTTTTTAAAATAATCCCCACTTTCGGGCTCTGACCCGTTTGCTTTCAAATCTATTTTTTTTGTAAAAACCATTTTAGGTGCCCAGCCATAAGGACACCATGCATAGGATTTTCATTCAGGTGACGAGCTGTAGCTGTTTGTGGAAGTTACATGACTTTGCTAGTAGACGCTTCATCTATCTTGACTCTATATTCAGCTTTCATCAGTTGTAGGGCATGTCTCCCATTTCTATTAGAAGCATTTCCTATTTCAGATTTTTCAGACTTTTGGCATGTAATTAATTCAGGATACTTTGTTTTTATTTAGTTCAGTTGTGGGATTGTTGTGAGGAGTTTTTCCTCCGGACTTATTATTATGTTGTTGGTTATTCTATTGTCTCGTTATGGTGAATGTTGCTATTCTATCATTATCCTTTTATTTGCATGTTAATCAGAGTTAACTTAAAATTTGGCAACTCACTTTTTAAATACTAGGTGGTTAGTAATCATTAAAATATTTTCGACAGTGATTCTATTAATTGGACCAACTTGCCATTTTGTATTAATTTAATAAAGGAGTAGCTACCCGGTATTTAATTAGTCGGGGTGTCACAGGTGGTATCAGAGCCAGGTTCTAGTGTCTTTTAGGATCTGTACGGCTTATTGTGTTTCCGCTGAGCTTTCTTTGATATAGAGCCCTATATTTTAGGACTATTGCATTCTTTTGTATATGCTACGTTCTTCAGCTATTTTGAGTTTATAACTGCGAACTTATAAACTTTATTCTTATTTCAGATGCCTCCACAACGGGTTCCCAGGGATGCAACGCCAGAACCACAGCCCGCACCAGTTCAGGGCACGATGAATGCCGCCGAGGTTGCAGCCACTGTGGCCCAGGCGGTAAATGTCGCGCTAGCCGTAGTTCAGCAGGACCTCAGGCGCCAGTAGCCGCGCCAGTTCAGGCACATGCATTCCCGTCTTCTTGGGAACGTGTACGTGAT
Source organism: Sambucus nigra (assembly GCA_949130495.1). Lineage (NCBI taxonomy): Eukaryota > Viridiplantae > Streptophyta > Magnoliopsida > Dipsacales > Adoxaceae > Sambucus > Sambucus nigra. The sequence continues at coordinate 104,576,407 of OX422224.1, forward strand.
GCTTTTCAGAAAGCACACCCACCGGAGTTCGCAGGTAGCTCCGATGTTGTTATTTCGAGTCAGTGGAGGAAGGACATTCAGCGGCACCTGAGGATGTATGAGTGCACCGATGTCCAGAAGCAGATACTAGCTACCTTTAAGCTAGTGGGGTCTGCACTGCAGTGGTGGGAGTCTATTACCACCGTGGAGGAGAGAGATACTCTCACGATCCAGGAGTTTTGGGTGCGGTTTGACCGCAAGTATTTTTCGTCAGCTGTTCACACGGAAATGAGGAGGAAGTTGATGAATCTTAGGCAGGAAGGTATGACTGTGGCCGAATATGAGGCCGAATTCACCAATCTGTTGAATATTGTTCCGGATGAGATACCGACAGAAGAGAAGAAGATACAGAAATTTACAGACGGGTTGACTTGGAGGATCCGTCAGCATTTGTTGAGGAACCTATCATTGGCCACTTACTCTGATGTGGTTAACGCTGCACTGTTACACTGTCAGGATCATCGCTTTCACATGGCTGGGGGCAAGAGATCGGGAGAGTCCAACCATCAGGGCAGGACTGGAGGACATGGTGCCAGTGGGGCACAATCTGTTCAGGGGCAGAGACAGGGTGACCAGGGTTCCCAGCAGGGGGATCACAAGAGGTTCAGGTCGGGAAATTTCTGGCACGGATAGGGGAGGTTTCCGGCAGGGCCATCAGGGTCCGAACGGCCATCAGGGCCAGCAGGGTCATAATGGTCAACAGCAGCAGTTTCAGCAGGGACAACAGGGCCAGGGGAGGAACGGTAACGGCCACCAGGGCTAGGGGTAGCAGGGACAGAGAGGGGGGAGCTTCCCGAGGAAGTGTTACGTTTGTGGCAAGACTGGCCATAAACTGTCCTGAGAGGGGCAGGGCCTCGCAGCAGCAGCAGGGTGCTCGACAGGAGCCGCAGAGACCCGTGTTTCCCGCCGCCCTCCCGGCGCCACCATAGATGGCAGCATTGCCACCCATTCCAGCTGTCCCAGTTCAGCAGGGGCAGCTGCAGTATGGGAGAGTATACCAGCTTCAGCAGGCAGCAGCTCCACAGGTCCCACCCGCGATTGAGGGTATGTTTCCTATCGATGGCACTATGGGTCGGGTTTTATTTGATACGGGGGCAACACATTGTTTTATAGCTACACATTTTGCGAAAGCCTTAGGATTATTAGCCACAACAGAGAGCACAGTGACGTGTGTAGACTCACCATTGGGGAGTGGGTCACTTATTTTCTTTATATGCCGGGGAGTGGGGGTAGAGATTGGTAGTTTGGTATTACCTGCAGACATGTTGGTATTAGATATGCATGAGCATGATGTGATTATCGGTATGGATTGGCTCGCAGCTTATAGAGCCATGATTGATTGCTTCGGTGGAAGCATTATTTTTGCCATTCCGGGGCAAGAGATGTTTGTAGTGGCGATGCCTCGCCCAGAGGGAGGCTCGACCGCTCATTTGTATTACATAGAGGAGGATACCTCTAAGGAGGTTGTGATTCCTTTAGATTCGATCCCAGCTGTCAGGGAGTATTCAGATGTGTTTCAGGAGATACCAGGTCTACCCCCCAGTCGAGAGATAGACTTTGTCATAGACTTATTACCCGATACGATACCTATAGCACGCGCACCGTACCGTATGGCTCCGGCAGAGATGCGAGAGCTACGGGATCAGATTGAGCAGTTATTGGGTCAGGGGTTTATACGGAGGAGTACTTCGCCGTGGGGTGCCCCTGTGTTGTTCGTAAAGAAGAGCGATGGATCGTTGAGGTTATGTGTGGATTACCGAGAGTTAAATAAGGTCACGATACAGAATAAATATCCGTTACCCCAAATCGATGACTTATTTGACCAGTTGAGAGGAGCTTCTTTCTTCTCAAAGATTGATTTACTATCGGGATACCATCAGTTGCGTATTAGGGAAGAGGATGTCTCGAAGACTGCGTTCTTAACGAGATATGGTTCTTACGAGTTTCGGGTTATGCCTTTTGGCTTGACCAATGCTCCAGTCGTGTTTATGGACTTGATGAATAGGGTGTTCAGAGAGTTCCTTGATCAGTTCGTCATTGTCTTCATTGATGATATTATGGTTACTCCCAGACAGAGGAGGATCACGCAGAGCATTTGAGGCAGGTTTTGCAGATGCTACGTCAGAACGAGCTGTTGTAAAATATGAGAAGTGCGGGTTTTGGCTGAAAGAGGTCCAGTTTTTGTGACACATTATTTCCGACCAGGGGATATCTGTTGATCCGGGGAAGGTATCCGCGGTGAGGGAGTGGGGACAACCCACGACACCGACTGAGATCCGTAATTTCTTGGGCCTAGTAGGATACTACAGGAGGTTCATTCGGGGATTTTCGAAGATAGCGGGCCCTTTGACACATCTGACTCGTAAGGGTGTGCCATTCATCTGGAGTGATGCCTGTCAGTTGGCATTTGATGAGTTGAAGGATAAGTTGACCTCAGCACATGTGTTAGCATTGCCGAGACCGGGAGTTGAGTATCTAGTCTACACCGATGCATCCTTGCAAGGACTTGGAGGTGTATTGCAGCAGGAGAGTCAGGCCATAGCTTATGCTTCCCGTAAGCTAAAGCCTCACGAGAAGAATTACTCCACTCATGACTTGGAGTTAGCGGCAGTGGTATTTGCCCTTCGGATTTGGAGACATTACCTTTTGGGGGAGAAGTTTCGATTGTTCACGGACCACAAGTCCCTACAATACCTATTCACGCAGAAAGAGTTGAATATGCGACAGCGAAGGTGGCTTGAGTTTGTTAAGGACTATCAGTTTGATATCCAATACCACCCGGGGAAGGCTAACGTGGTAGCAGACGCATTGAGCCGTAGGCCAGTAGATGAAGTGGCAGGGGTGTGGAAGGCAAAGTGGAAGGAGTTGGGACACCAGGATGCAGTGGCCCGATCATTCATGTCGGTGATGACTGTTACACCACAGATTGTCACGAGAGTGGTAAGGGCACAAGCAGATGACTCGTTCTGTCAGGAGCAGATAGTTCGATTATTAGCAGAGGGAGCCGAGTCCTATACCGTTGGTTCAGACGGGGGATTACTCTTCAATGGGAGATTGGTAGTTCCGGAAGGGGAGGAATTGCGACACGAGGTGATGGCAGAGTCGCACGGCTCACGGTTCGCAGTACATCCCTGTGGGGACAAAATGTACCAAGACATGAGACGACAGTATTGGTGGAGCGGGATGAAAAGAGATATTGCCGTGTTTGTTTCTAAATGCGCCACTTGTTAGCTAGTAAAAGTGGATCATCAGAGACTGGCAGGACTTCTACAGCCATTAGAGGTCCCGATGTGGATGTGGGAGAGCATATCCATGGATTTTATCACGGGGTTGCCCACGTCACAGAGGGGTCACGACTCCGTTTGGGTGATTGTGGACAGGTTGTCCAAAGTCGCTCATTTTTTACCCGTAAGGACAGACTACACTACGGGACAGTATGCCCAGCTCTTTATTTCAGAGATAGTGAGACTTCACGGTGTGCCCCTAAATATCGTGTCTGACAGAGACAAAATATTTGTTTCACGATTTTGGGAGAGTTTTCAGGAGGCCATGGGCACGGAATTGCGGTTGAGTACGGATTATCATCCGCAGACCGATGGGCAAACCGAGCGTACAAACCAGATGTTGGAGGACATGCTACGTATGTGCATCATTGATTTCGGGGGTGGATTGGAGCAGTATTTTCCATTGGTGGAGTTTGCTTACAACAACTCCTACCAGTCCACCATTGGCATGGCCCCATTTGAGGCGTTGTACGGTAGACCTTGTCGTTCCCCAGCATGTTGGTTGGAGGTGGGGGACAACAAACTACTTGGGCCGGAAGTGATTCAGGATACTTCGGCAAGGATAAAATTGATACGGAGTCACATTCGGGTAGCTCAGGATGGGCATAAGAGCTATGCTAATGCGAAGAGGTTCTTCAGAGAGTTCCAAGTGGGGGACCAAGTTTTACTTAGAGTATCTCCTATGAAGGGGATTATGCGATTTGGAAAGAAGGGGAAGTTGGCACCGAGATATGTGGGACCATTTCCTATTATTGAGCGGATTGGACCGGTTGCGTATAGACTTGGGTTACCGGAGCATTTGCATCGGATTCACGATGTGTTTAATATTTCCTCGCTAAGGAAATATCTTAGAGACGATTTGGCTCATTCTCACATTTCTTTGGAGGACATAGATCTCCAGCCCGATAGCTCCTATGAGGAGGGGCCGATTGCTATTTTGGACCGAAGTGAGCGGAAACTGCGGTCAAAGATAGTTCCGTTAGTGCATGTTCAGTGGCGACATCATAATGTCGAGGAGTCCACATGGGAGCGCGAGGATTATATGCGCGAACGTTATCCAGAGTTATTCTTACCAGGTACTTTCTAGTTTCGAATTTCGGGACGAAATTCTGTTATTAGGGCGGAAGTATGTAATACCCCGTATTTTCATGATATTTATTTATGGGATTAATTGAATTAAATGTGTATTAATTGGGAATTAATCCGGATAAAAATACTAGCGAGATGTGAGTTGGTATTTGATTTTAATGAGTATAGATGGCTATATATGAATATGAAAATTATGAAATTTGTCGTGAGTTTGAAATACGGCGATTTGGAATTTTGTTGAGACACGTGTGGCAGTCGCGTCAAGAATATTATTATTTAATTAAAAAGTGAATTTTAATTCTATTAACCGTATGGTCGTTTTGAGTGCGCCAACGCATCCGGAAGGGTCGAAATAGGCAGAAAACACTAACCGGGGGTTTAGTTTGGGTCCCGGGGCATTTTTAGGCCATACCGGCAACGTAAAAGGGTAGTTTGGTAATTTTGAATTTTTGGGAATTAAAACCAACGAAAATTAGGAATTAAAAATCTGATTTGGTAATTACCCACTAAACCCACTAATAACCTAATGGGCTATGGGGGTTATTGGAATTAGTTCCAAAAAGTTTCCTAAGGCAAATTCTAGCCACCATTGTCACCTTGGAAAAGAAGACTTGTAGAGAGAGAGAGAGGAGAATTCTGCAGAGAGAGAGAATCATTCATCAATTCGACATCAAAATCAGAGATATACATAAGGCAAGTGGTTTAATTTCATTAGTTGTAGAGAATGCTTCTTCCATGCGTAGGAAATTGATAAAATTGTATTATTTTGGAGATTGATGAAAACCCATTAAATTGGAATTAGAAACTTTTATTTTGATGAGGAATTGTATGTAGAATTGTATGTAGGTAATTAATCTGATGATAATATATTTTGGATGAAACAAAAACGGATTTAATTAGGCTCATTGGGGATTTAAGAATTTCTAGGGTTCATGTTCTTGAAATTGGGGAAAAATGTATAGATTTGATATTTGGATGATGTTTAGAATGAATTAACCCCACAAAACACGTTAGTATGTGACCTAAGTATGTTTAGGGACGATTAGAAACCTTGAACAATCGTTGGATTGATGTTTAGATGAGATTAGAGAGGAAGAAAAGTTGGAAAAATGAAAAAGGGAATTTCTGGGCTCGAAACTGGCCTCTCGTTAGAAGACCTGCCCAGGTCGTTCGAACGAGCTCGTTCGAACGAGCTTCTAACGAGTTGACAGTTTTGCCTTCTAACGAGAAGAATGTTCGTTCGATGCATTTCGTTCGAACGAGATCTCGTTAGATGCCCAGTTCGTTCGAACGAACTCTCGTTCGAACAGACTTGTTCGAACGAGACTTCTAAGGAGAGGATAGTTTAGGCTTTTTGGCCTGTTTTGATTCCGCGTGTCCCGTAACCTTTTTTAATTGTAGAGATAACATTTCCTTGATGATTAGTTGATATATTTGGGATACTTGGAATATAATGAGGAGTAAAACAGAGAAGGGTGGTTTGAACCAAATGGAAATTATGGATTAGGACGTGAGTGTCTATTACGACGTGAGAACAATTGACGGCTTGAATAATTGAATTAATCGGGAACTTATGAATTGTGCAACTTTATAAGTCGGTACGAATGAGAAGTGTACCACAAATAAATTATGGTGATTACTAAGGTGTGTGTATACTTAGTATATGTATATGATTTTATGTGTATGACATACCTACCATACTTGCTATCACGGGAGGTTTACGTTCGCTTAGGGCCCTCTAATCCTTGTGTTGCCCAGATTTAGATTGGTACCTCGAGAACATAGGTCAGAGAAGGACTTATTGGGATGTTAATAAGTCTGCTGATCGTGGGAGCGTAGGTATGTGCGTGACCCATGTGATGTGACTGTGTTCGCCTCCATTGTTTGTGATTTGCTGTTATCTGAGGACGATTCCTGAGAGATTCGGAATGTGTGATCCTTATGTACGTGATGTACCGGGATGGATAGCAGAGTATGTGTGCACCGCAGCTTAGTCTCGGGAGCTTGTATTGTATATTTATGACGTGAATAATATACACTTAGTTATTGAGAACTTTCATGTGGCATTGTGTGTATAAATATAGAAACGCTTTGAGAAAATATAAAGGGATAACCTGAAATGAATTGTATTGCTTAAATTGAGAATCCGAGTGTATTTGATGCCTCTATTTAATTGATAATATTAGAATGTATAATGGGAACCGAGTAGAAAGGTTAGAATTCATGTCAATATAGTTAGATGTAATTATCACTTAGATGGGTGCTACACGTTAGGGGTGCACAATTAGACGAGAGGTGAGTATTTCATGTGAGTGCACGTCCTAACATGTATTTTGCATTCGTTGTTTTAATGTTAATAAAACACTTGCTATTTTTAAAATAATCCCCACTTTCGGGCTCTGACCCGTTTGCTTTCAAGTCTATTTTTTTTTTTTGTAAAAACCATTTTAGGTTCCCATCCACAAGGACACCATGCATAGGATTTTCATTCAGGTGACGAGCTGTAGCTGTTTGTGGAAGTTACAGGACTTTTCTAGTAGACGCTTCATCTATCTTGACTCTATATTCAGCTTTCATCAGTTGTAGGGCATGTCGCCCATTTCTATTAGAAGCATTTCCTATTTCAGATTTTTCAGACTTTTGGCATGTAATTAATTCAGGATACTTTGTTTTTATTTAGTTCAGTTGTGGGATTGTTGTGAGGAGTTTTTCCTCAGGACTTATTATTATGTTGTTGGTTATTCTATTGTCTCGTTATGGTGAATGTTGTTATTCTATCATTATCCTTTTATTTGCATGTTAATCAGAGTTAACTTAAAATTTGGCAACTCACTTTTTAAATACTAGGTGGTTAGTAATCATTAAAATGTTTTCGACAGTGATGCTATTAAGTGGACCAACTTAGCATTTGTTATTAATTTAATAAAGGAGTAGCTACCCGGTATTTAATTAGTCGGGGTGTCACACCCGGGACAAAGATCATCAACTGACAGACTCACTAAAGGCAACCCGCAAAAGGGCACCCTATTTTTGACAGAAGGACTAAACTCCAATTTTAAAAAGGGTATGTCAAAGGGCTCTAGCCCTATCACATAAAAAAGAAAAAAGGGTACTTCCCTCTTTAGCCCCAGCATTCGTTAAAAAAATGTGGCTCGCCATCAAGAAGATAAAGTTATTTATCTCCTCAAAATAAAAGTCTAAAAAAGATTGGGTCCCTTTGCTTCCACATTTATCTTTTCTTTATCTATTATTTTCACCTTCTTATCTTTATTTTTATAGTCATGGAAAGAAAAAGTCTAAGTGTGTCTATATAATCCTAGTAAAAAGTGCTTAGGCTTACTTCATTTCTCCTCATGTTGTTATGTTATTTGTATTTATTTTTATCATAATATTTCATAAAAGAGCTTCAGACCAATTCTGTCCATATTTCACATCATTCATGCATAGAAGAAAGAAAAGCCAAAACATTATATATTTAAAACTTTCCATAGCAGCTTTAAAATGAAAAATTTATTTTTCAATAATTTTATTCTTTTAGCACACTTCAAATTCAAACGAGATAAATATTCACTATGGCTATCCATCGAGAGAAAAATAAAAAACTTGAGAGAAGAAAAAAAATACCCTAAACAGGACTAAACACGGATCCACATAGTAAATTAGTGCAACCCGAGGGAAAAACTCTTTGAAAATCAGGATAACACGATAATTTGGTGTAACCTATTTTGATACTACTTATTAGAGTGGAATTGTCTGATACCACTTTAGAAATGCGAGAAAAAAATTTAATACCAATTTGTGAGTGCGTAGTGCGAACTAAAATCTCCCAAACACACAAATCCAATTTTACCAAATCTTAATCGTTGATTAAATTAGTTTTGCATATGATAATACTTCAATCACAGAAATTAACTACGCATGCAATTAAACACGAAAAAATAAGGACAAATCCCTTTTCAGGGCAAAACCAATTTTTCAACACTTTAGAAAGTTTTACAAGACTATCAACTTACAGGCTACTTGATATAATCCACAAGTATAATGCTCAATGTCTTCAAAACCTCTAAAGAAAATGGCTCAGTCCAGAGTCATCTACATGTGGCGGTCCACCCTCGATATTCACCGATTCCTTCTTTAGCCTTCTTCTACCATTAACCCATGAGTTCACAAATTTAACCGTAGAGATCTATCTCCACAAGTGTGTATACAAGATACAAAATTTTTAGGGTTTCTAAAAGGTTCACAAAACTATTTGGGGATGTAAAGTGTGAATAAAAAAGTGTTTGAAAACTCAAAAGATAGAAAAACTTTGGTAAAGATATTCTGCTTTGGTGTTTTCCAATGTCCTACAAAAAAAGAACTTAAAATAGGTATTTATAGACCTGACACGAAATTTGAGGTGGTAAATTCGTTCGAACAAAATTAGAAGTCGTTCGAACGAGAAATCCATTTTGTTTGAACGAAAACATAGTTCGTTCGAACGAGAAAGCGATCTTGTTAGAACAAGATTCTAAAGATCTTCTAACGAATTCAAACAGAATACCTTCATTAGATGTTTATTCTATGTAGATCTAAAGATCCTTCTAATGAAAAGGTCATTTCTTTCAAATGAGATTCTGATCTTGTTTGAGTGAGGTTAAAAGAATATATTTTAAACTTTTAAAAAATCCCGCTTAGATTTTTTTTCATAAAAGTAACATCCCAAATAACCGTATGAATAATTTTAAACTCTTAAAAGAATTATACCTTCTTGAGATGTAGAGGAGTCTTGAACATGGAAATGTTGAAGTTCAATTCATTGTGTCGGTGCGTGATGGTTTGTAACGGGGTACACCAAATATGCCAAAGTGCAAATAAAATAAATAAAAAAGCTAAGCTAGAATATTTGCACTTACATTGAGGTCACTGGCTCGATGGTAAAGCTTTGCTAAGAATATCCGACAATTTTGCACTTTTTCACTTAGTAGATGATGCCCTTTTGCATATAAGGCCACTAATATCCTTTTTTATAGCCGTGAATGATAGAGATCTCCCACCGATAGGCCTTTCACAAATTCCCCCATGTTGATCATAAAGGACTTAGTCTACATATTTGGATGAACACATTACAAACATGGTCACATGAAAGACATCCTGTAGAGTTTCCTTTAGGGGATAAGTAAAAGCATGCCAACTTCACTCTTATCTGATGGTCTTCCTTTTTGTCTAGTGGCATCACATCTTCTTATAAGTATTTATCTACTGGGTTCATCCAATTATGAGCCCCTTGTACTGCGAGTATTTGGTCTGCATCGTATGTTTTATTGATGCTCTCCTTAGATAGATATTCTATCTCTAGCACTCTTTGTAGGTCGAAGTTGAAAACTAAATTCAAAGTGTCTAAGGCATCTGTGTGGTTGTTATTCCCTATAGGGAATTATTGCACTTAGACATGTTTGAACTTGGTGATGAAGTCCTGGGCAATCTGAAGGTAGGTTGACATGCATTCATCTATGGAATTGTAGTATCTTGATATATGATTAGATACTAGTCTTGAGTCACATAACATATCAATGTGAATAAATCCAAAAGAAAAAGATTTACTCAATCCTTTAATGAGATCCTTGTATTACGATTCGTTATTTGATGCTTCAAAGCCAATTCGAATTCCCTGCTCGAGGACGATATGATTTGGGCTTGCCAATACTATGCTTTTTCCAACCTCTTTGGTATTAGACACACCATGCATATAGAGAGTCCATTTTTCCTATTGGTCGGGCTCTTTTGAAGTCGCTTGATCGATAAGTCTCATTTCTTTCTCAAGTCGATGCTATTTGGCCGATTCAGCGATGAACTCTACATAAAAATGTCATTTCATTGCAGTTTTAGGTTGATAGTGGATATTAAAATTCTTTAGTAACAATAACTACTTGACATCCATCTAGAGAGGTTAAATTTTCCAAGGACTTCCTTTAATGGATATAAAGTTATGACTATAATGGAGTGTGCCTCAAAGTAGTGCATCAATTTGTGCGAGGCAATCACTATTGAGTAAGCTAGATTTTTTATTAGGAGATTGCGCATCTCAGCGTCCAAAAATGTCTTTTGGACATAGTAAATTGTGTCTTGATGCCCTTCCTTCTCACACGCCATGACCAAACTGATTGCATGGTCAGACACCAAATGATACAAATAGACTGGATTTACTAGTTTTGGGAGCGTGAGTAGAGGAGGTCAGATTAAATAGAGTTTGATTTGTTTATGTTCCTTTAAAAATTCATCGTTCCAGACTTCATTCTTCTCATTTCTAAATAGTTGGAAAAAGTTCGACATCCCTCAGAAGACTTGGAGATGAAGAGATTAAGTGTCGTGAGTATCCCAATCAGTTTATAGATATATCTCACATTCTTAGGTGATTGGATGGTTATTATTACTTTGATATGGTCGGTATTTTCTTTGATTTCCCTCTGGATGACTAGGTAACCTTTGGATTTGACGTACTGGACTCAAAAGGAACATATGGTTCATTGATCTTTATTTTGTAGTACTAGAGGACTTCAAATATATTCATAAGATTTGATTGGTGGTCACCTTTCTTCTTACTTTTAATGACCATGTCTTCTATGTATACCTCTATGGTATCACCCATCTAATGCTTATGTAATGAGCTGCTGGTAGGCCGCCCTCGTATTTTTGAGTCTAAACGACATGACTGTGTAAAAATAAAGACCAATGGTAGTGATGAAATATGTCTTCTCTTAGTCGTTCCCAAAAAAATGGATTTGGCGATAGACAGAATGAGCATTTAAAAAGATCATTTATTAATGGCTAGCTATGGTGTCGACCAACTGCTCGATCTTTGGTAGGGGCAGTTGTCTTTGGGACACACTGTCTTTAGGTCAGTGAAGTTTATACAGACTCTCCATTTTTCATTACTCTTTCGAACCACAATTGAGTTTGAGGAACATTTAGGGAATTGAAAATCATTAATGGACCTTTCCTTTAGAAGTTTTCCTACTTCCTTTTTTGCTGCCTTTGCATTTTCAAACTCCGTTCTTCGTGTCTTTTGTGTAATTAATAGGAATGACAGGTCCACATGAATCTTGTGGCACATTATTTCAGGGTTGATGCCATTCATATTGTACACTGCCAAACGAACACATCCCCGTTCTTCTTGAGAAAAGAAACAAACTTTTCCTTTTTATGATCAGTGAGCAAGCTATTGATCAAAGCCTTCTTCTTTGGGTGAGAGTTATCAAACATGATCTCTTGTAATGGTTCCATGATTCTATTTGTGGGGGCCACCCTTGTGTCCTCTACCTATGATCTCCTATAATTTAACTTCTATTTAGAGGGGGTATCCCCTTCCATGTTTTCCATCTTCCCCTTCTTCTTTTCCTATTTATGTTCGTTGGCAAAGTTAAATTATTACCGAACATAAGCTTAATTCCTATTTATCTCCATTTTCCATCGGTAATGCATTTGAACTTCTGATGATAGATGGATGGAACTTCCTTTATCACATGAAGCCATCCTCATCCCATAATCTCATTGTACAATAATTCAACGTCCTTTATTAGAAATTCAACTAATTTTGATATGCTTCCAGTTCATACTTGGAGAATGAATTTTCCCCGTGGCAACATCATTCTTCCTTCCAAGCCATCCAAATGGATGGTCTTTTCCTTCAAATATTCCATTTTTGGTTAAGTTAATTAAATAAATTGATATAAATCACTTTTGAAAAATTTCCCTGCTCTACTAATAGCTTATACATATCCCAGTTTGCAATTCTAAGTGTAATTACTAGGGCATCATGATGTGGAATTCTTACTCCTACCAAGTCTTCTTCGATAAAAATAATATTCTTAGCATAGTAAATATACTCCCGTCAACGACTATTGATGATATTAGGCTCAGTTGGGCCAATCTAGAAAGCTTCTTCCACCGCAGTGATCTTCTTCAACTCCATCCTAACGATGTTACCTCAAATATGTGAACTTATGTCCCACCTCTTCATTGTCCAAGACATTTTCTAGATTTTTATTGCATTTAGTGGTACCCTTGTCATTCTTCTTCTCCACATAATTATCCAAGTGATTTTCTTGGGACAACTCTTCTAGGAGTGAATTGAATGCCTTACAATTCTCCATCTAATACCCTTACTCCTTCTGGTAGTAGCATCTCAGGTCCGTGTTTATCTTCGATGGGTCTCTTGCCATTTCCTCATCCACATGAAATACTGTTGATCCATAATCCTGTTCATGATCTTTTATATTGACTCTTAAAATACAGTGTTGATGGCATGATGGACCTTATTGGCGTCCAATTTCTTATTTCCCTTAGGTCCTTCCCTCTATTTCCCCATATTGGCGGCATTTTCATTGTCTCTATTTTTCTCGCCTTTGGCCAAGAGTTATTTTACTGTGTGCCTACTATTATATCCTCTAATTTGACATATATCCCGATTGAAGACATCAAATCATCTATAATGGTATCTTCCTTCTTGGTGAGGGACCCGTGCATTATTAAACTGTTTGGCAAGCCGATCTTAAATGAATGTACTTCCACTTGTTCGGAGTAGGTGTACACCTTGCTGAATGTTTCCTAATATCGTCAAGAATATTCACGAAAGATTTCTTAAGGATTCTTCTTCATCATAATGGGGGAGTAAATCCTTTTTGGATGGGTGATCCTTGTGATAAACCTCACAATGAAGGCCTCTGCGAGGTGTTTAAAGATAATGATCGACTGATGAGACAATTTATCAAATTATTTTTGCGCAACGTCCTCAAAACTGGAAGGAAAATATGACACATAAGGGCTTATTTATTGTTCCAGAGTTCATGACCTGGAGGTACTAGCGGACACGGTGGATATGATCAATTTTCTAACCTCACTAGATGACATTGGAGGTGGGCATTTTCCAACTTCTGGTGGTGTGTGGATGCTTCTTGTTGACGAAGGTGGTGTTCATAGACACTCACAAGCAGCGATATCTAGTTGGATTATGGTGGCTCATTACTCTCCATCATTTGATCCTCGCATGGACGGTAACGAGAACTAGGAGTATTATGACCCCATTTATCACAGAACTGATGCTAGGAGCTTCGTGGTTGTTCTCATCATTTTGGTGAATACCGTGAGATGGGTTGTGCTCACTGTGCCAATTAGACTTGAATTCTTGTTGGCTTGTTTGGTTGAGAAGGAAAATCATTTCTTACAGACGACAAACATTATAGATGGTAAAATTCTACTGGTTATATTCAACACAATATTAAGCCGAGCAAATGGATCATTCACAATCATACAAGAATATTTTATAAGGTTTGAAAATAATCCAATGTCCACGGCAGGTTTTCTCTTTTCTATTAGTCCTTTTCCAATCACAAAGATTATTTTCCACTTTTCTCTAGGGGTGAGGGATACATTTATTCAGAAAATAAAGATAGTTGAGTCGTGCAAGACATGATGATTTAAGATGACTATCCTATTTTGATCATCCATATTATTCTCCCATATATTTGTAGGTTCATTTCATTGGTCTTTATTTTATTTGATGAGATCTAGATAGGATCATTGGATACATGATCTCCTCTTGAGTGTGTTAGAATTATTCCCTCACACATATAATTATGCGAAACTTAATAATTTCTTTCCCAAAAAGGTTTGTTAACTTTATAAAAGTTAAGGAAACAACTTTTCTATGAAACAACACCCTTGTACATGGCTAGCTATATAAAAAGAGAAGATGATACATAATTTTAGTTTAAGTTATAGAGTGTCATTCCTATAATGCAAATTGGTACCTGTGAGTAAGCAAAGCGTTAACTATTTATGAGATTGGAAAAATATTAAAGGGTAACAAAAGACTTAAAATCACATTCAAAATGCATTGAATTATCTTCTATACCTTTAATATCACTCCAATTACACTAAGAAGTTACGTTTTCCATGTATGATTAGCATATCCCTCATAGTGATCAACTCAATATAATTTTAGCATATGAATTCCATCATATCTTTTATCATAGAGATCACCTTTACAAAATTATATAAAATAATTCAACCATTTTGTTTGTGAAATGATCATTGGATTAACATCTTGCTAAATGGTTGAATTTTTAGATTAAACTAATGGATATGATCTTTATTTTGAGTAAATAATCTCCACCAAATTTCATAAAAAAATCCTTCATTTACCTATATATATATATATATATGTAGGTACTTTTTTTGTAATGAGAGAATATAGGAAAAAATTCTAGTAGGTAACATGTGAGCATCATTACAATTACAATTATACATAATGATTCCCTAATATCTGCTTAATCAATGCCACAGTCATACTTAGATTATATAATTCAATTTAAATATGATGTGATATTAGATGTTGCTAGAGGCACATACACAACTGTTACATAGTATTGTCATAACACTTACAATATATTTATATTATACTTAAAGAGATAATACATTTTATGTTAGTTAACAACTATGTGAGTGACCTTAGCAACACCGTTCATTTTGACATTGTGTTCCTTCTAACAAAAATGTAGTATGTATAAAAATTATATTTTTTTAGTGTATCATAATATTCATGCTATCTACTATATTTTTGAGTTAGAAAAAACACACATTGTGCCATGATATATGCTATAACATTGTGTTTGTGCTTGGGTGGAGAGAGAGAGTGTATAAATCATGATTAAATGTAACAATCATAAGCTAAATCTCACCGAAAAGGGCCACAATAACTATTTGCGATATTTTAAAGCAAGTGTAAACTAACACACATGACTTAAAATTATAGTACAAAGCCTTTGATTGATCTTTTATATGTCTAATATCATTGCAAGCACACATAAAGTTCCGTTTTCCATTTTAAACTCATACAAGGCTTTTAGGTTAAGTAAAAAGTAATTGAATAGGTTTAAGACCTATTCACATATCGACAATCCTTCCTTATCTCTCCTTGTTCTTCAACTAGCGCGTTATTCTCTGATAAAATTAAGAGTGCCCTAGAGAATTGGTCATGAAAGTAGCCATTATCAATAGCCATTTTCTCAACAAAAGGGGATGTACTAGGATCAGAAACCAGTTGTTGATCAATTGATAATAGTCCTTTGTGGCTCATAATGTTCTTGTAATACATATTATCGAGCACCATTGGCGATTCAAGATCATTCCTTGCATATTCCACTTCTTTTGGATCTGGTTCCGGCGTTGGGCAACGACGTTTGAGGTAGGTCGCATACTCAAGATCCATGGTCGGATCAGTAGTTGGGTAAAGTCGATTCACAATATTAATGCAATGAACCCGACCAACTGAGTGAGCACCTAGATAACAATGAGAAAACCAATGGAGTTGTATATTTCATATAAACTTTGTATTAATATTGTTATTTCATATAAAAATTGTATTAGTATTGTTAATAGAATTTCCGAAATAAAAGGAAAATATTCGAATGTTATTTCGAAATCAAAACAATTTATTACAACGTTTGAAATTTGATTCCGAAATAACATTCGAATATTTTCCTTTTATTTCGGAAATTCTATTAACGGACCACACAAATAAATGATATTGTACCACATGGACTAGATTTATTACAATAGCATTTATTTGTGTGGTCCTTTTAGAGTTAAGAGTTCATATTTTGGATCCGCGCCAGCGACACCATTTTTCATGGTGTTTTAGTCATGTTTTTAGTACAGGGACTAAATTTATAAAAATTATGTGGATGTCCTATTTTTATACATTTTAAACTTATGATGACCTTTCTCCAAAATCCCCTAAAATTAATTTGTGACACTACATGGAAATTCTACTAGGTAGGATATGAGAATCCATAGCATTGTGATTGCATATAACGATTCACATAAATCTATTTAATGAATGCTACCATCATGGTTGAATTGATTAGGTTTTGTTGTGATATCTCTTGAAATTATATTTAAGCATATGTTAATAAAAAATTTGTGATATATATATATATATATATATATATATATATATATATATATATATAAAGAGAGAGACATAGAGAGAGAGAGAGAGAGAGAGAGAGAGAGAGAGAGGATCACAAGTGAATCAAAATAATGGACTTTTTAATGGACTTAACAAAAAACACTAATAACCCTTTAATTTTAATTCTTATAGTTTAATTGGTCCGCGCCAGCGGCACCCGAGACCCACTTTCACCCCCTACCCCCCCCCCCCCCCCCCAATCCAAAATCTAGATAGCACACCTGCTGTACCCATTTGATGGCAGATGGTGGGTGGGTAGTGGGTAGGGGTGAAAGTGGGTCTCGGGTGCCCCTGGCGCGGACCAATTAAACTATAGGAATTAAAATTACAGAGTTATTAGTGTTTTTTGTTAAGTACATTAAAAAGTCCATTTTTTTTGTCCACTTGTGATCCTCTCTCTCTCTCACTACTACTACTAATAATAATAATAATAATAATAATAATAATAATAATAATGCTCTTGTGCGGACTAGTTCACATTTTAACAGTGCGGACCGGACATGTGTCACCTAACGATGCACTTAGAAATTATTGTCTAAATTATAGGCACACTCTGGACTCACCGCCAGATGACACATGCCCGATCCGCACTCTTAAAATACGAATTGATATGCACAAGAGCACTACATTATTACATACTTGTAACTTGCCGTGTGTGACAAGTCTACTATATTTGTAAGTTTAAAAAATGTACAGTATATCATTCTATAACTTATCAGATTATTAAATTTATAGATGTATCAATATAAAAAGTCATGATAATTTTAATATAAATCTCACCTAAAAGGGCCACAGTTCCTTCAACATCAATTCCAACAGATTGAAAGCTTGAAAGAACTAATGATATGGAATCATTGTGGTTAGGGATGAAACTCTCAACTTCTGCTGCATAACTTTCTTTGCTATCCTTTCTCCCGGTCTTCATTTCTATACGTGGTCCTCCTAGCTATAAAATGGACAAATCATGCAAATAAATCAAAATTAACATCAATTCTTCTTGCTGATACAGAAATGGGATATTTTGGGTGCGACATCTTGACGTTTTGGATCCGTATTAACTCGTGTTTGGGCTCTATTATTCGTGCATTTAAACACGAGCCAATGTGAATGTAAAACGTCTAGATGTCACTCCAAAACGTGTCGATTTTGGGCGTCGGACTAAAATGACTCAATTAACCTACCAAAGAATCAGACTGAAAAGCCAACACCTTTTTTATTTATACTTTTAAGGTACATATAAATGAGTATTTTTAATATGAATAAAGTAGAAATAATCAAATAATCAACATGGTGGGGTGATCAATGCGGCTATATTTTATTGAGAAATTAAGAGTTTAAATTCATTTAATTATAATCTTGAAAATAAATTAATAAAAAAATATTTTTCATTGAAAAAATAAGTTTAAATTCATTTAATTAAAATGTTGAAAAAAAATTAATAAAAAAATATATTTGTTGGAAAATTGAAAAATGAGTGGAATAAGAGATAAGTTGCTTTGTGATATATTCTCTTACTTTTTCGGTTTATAACACTAATCACCAAACCATTCATTATTTTATTTTTCTCCATTCTCTTACCTTTGGTATAGATTAACCGTTTCTAACTTCTTAAGCTTTGTAATTAAACTCACCTGTAGTGTGTCAATATATCATACAAAATTCAATAGTCGAACAGAAACACACAATCAAGCGTATTAAGTTATCATTTCACCTTCATACATTTTTTGATAAATTTAATAAAACTTGTCATCGCATGGGCACCATCATGATCACTAAATTTAGTTAGAGCCCATAATAGGGGAAGGGCAAATTTTGTCCTTTTTTCGTCCAATACATATTTACCCCCCCCCCCCCCCCCCCCCCCTTATAATATATATATATATTTTTTTTACAAAAAAGCTCTAGATTAAAAATAATTCTCTATTATTGCTATTTTATATTAAAAAAAAACAAATGTGAAATAAACCTCATTGTACACATAAGGATTTGAATATATATAGATAGATAGAGAGATAGAGAGAGAGAGAGAGAGAGAGAGATTTACCAAAACAGCACCATCCCTTGCAGAAAGAGCAACAATATCAGCACAAGAAACTGTCATGGGGCACTCACGTTCAAGAGCATCTTTGATTGAGTTGATGTACTTAAAATTTCTCATCCCAAAACTCCTCCCTGATGTCTTTTCTGACTGTATCCCATTTCCACTCTCCAATAATAGAGATGCATCACATGACTAATACACACACATTGTGTTATAATATAAATGCAATAATTCTAAATTGACACAATTTAACAAATACAGTAACATAATAAACTGTATCAGTGTAAATTTATCGTTACTAGCTATTATAACTCATTAATTGATAATTACCTTAACAATGCAATCATGGAAAAGAGTCCTAATCCAAGAAACAGCAGTGTTACCATGCTTATGGTATAAATTGGTGACTTCTTCGTTGATGATTTCTTCGGCTCTCGGGCAAGCCGCCGAGTAGTAATTCAACTGAAGATCGCTTTCACCTACACAAATAATTTTGAGAAAATGCCAACATAAGACTTAATACTACAGATTGCTCAAATGCCTTCATAATATGTTTATATAGTGATAAATTAAAAAGAAAGTATCAAAGTGCAACATTTAAAATATTATTTCAACTACAAAAGAAGAATATTTCACAATTCAAGGGTCTAGGAAAGCAAAACACGTCTCACAACCCGGACTAAATAGTTGAAATCCTTTTTTTTAATTACGTAATATGCCCATAACTCATACGCATACAAATTATGTTTATGAATTTAAACATATTGAATAGTAGTATATATATGTGTCACATGCATATTCGGAAAATGAATCAATAATACGTCTGTGGATGATAGATAATATGTATATGACACAATTATTATTTAATTTTTCAAATTTATTTTTCAGTATTAGTCTTGTTAGATACATCTTTACGAAAAAAATATTAAAAATATCAAAGGAACCAAAATGAACATTAGAAAAAGCACAACCGTTTTATGGTAGAAACCCACAGAGACAAGACAAACACCTTTAACATTTAAAGACAAATTAATCACATTAGAATCATGTTTTCTTTTTTACAAAAACATATATTTAGCGAAAATAAGAGTATATAGTTTAACAAATCCTGATATACAGTGTTATCAGACCCAACCCGGTCCCACAGGTACCTAAACCAAGTTCGGTTGATCATTGGACCGATAATGCACTCAACCCGGTGTGAACCTTTTAAGCCTCTTGGATTTTATATAACCTGTTAACGGGTAACCCGGAACCCGATGGGTTAACCGGTTTCATGTAAGCTTAAATAAAATTAAAATAATATTTACTTTCTTTATACCATATTCTTTTGTAATAGCAATGCAAATAATGTGGTAATTTCTAACAATTAATTTAAAAAATATAGTCTAATAGAGAAAATTATATTTGTTCAATTTTCAAATATAACTAAAATAAAATTAATTTGAGTAATAAGATGACCGGTTTAATCACCTAACCGACTGGTAACCGAGGAACATGGTCCCTTAACGGGTTGTTGTCTGAACCGGTTCTAAAAACTACTAATATAGTTTTCAAAATGTGCTGCAATTATATATACGGCAATTTACGATTAGGTTCCTTGTTGCATTTTTTCAACATTTAAGAACAATTTACTACTAAGTCCACTTATTGTGTCATTAACATGGACTTCTGCAAGAAGAGAATTAATGGACCTAAGTGTTTAAAATTTGTCTAAATTCTTTTAGTGTTTTAAATTTATTTACGAGAAACCTATGAGTACTTTGCTATTATATAAAGGGTGGACCATTTCATTTTAGCAAGTGCAATATTAGTCAGATTAGTCAATATTTATATGCTTTGATGCAAAGATAAAAATTTATTTGTAGCAAGTAATTTTGTTGTTTGTAAGAATAAGAGAAATAGTACCAGAATAAAACTGCAAGAGCAACTGTAATAACAGAAAAGCTACAATCGAGGTGCAACGAAGCTTTTTGCTGGCCATCTCTCTTTGGCTGCTAGTTTGTTATTTGTCTCGATTATGTTATGATATGAATAACTCATCAACTCCAACTCTTTATATAATGGTTTTTTCAAGTGCAGGTGGAAATATAACCCCATCCACTCATCCACTTTCTCTCACCTTTCGGCCATATTTTCCACCACGCGTGCGGTCCCATCTAAAGAAAACGTTCATCCACAAATTTATAGAAATATTGAGATTAAAGTGCAGAAAGAGCCTGAATTCTTAATTACTTTGCAAATAACGGCGTGAATGACCTAATAACACTTTAAATTATGCATTTTATCATAACTACCCAAGTCATGAGGATGTTTAGTGACATTTTCCAATGACACATTTTTTTAAGTAAATTTATTTATATATAAATAGGAGAAAAAACCTCTTAAAGGTGTCTCTTACAAACGCTATAGACAAAATTATGACAAAATGAAAGAGAACTACGAAAAGAAAGAAATGAAAATATAAATATATCCTCATAACAAATGGAAGAAAATTCCGGAGTACGAAAATTTACCAGATCTTGAACGAGAGGTATAAGATCTTAAATTATATTTAAGAGACAATTTTTCTTCATAAGTTAAAGTCGAAAAATAGTCCAATTGAGGCGATGGCATTTTGAGAAACACCATTCATATTTTGGATATCTCCAACCACCTTGTCTTGTCCGATGAATTTTGCATATTTGATATTCCCTAAAGGATCAAAGGAATTGCTGACATGTGTATTTAAAATTTGATATTGATTTTTTTTATAAATTTTTGACAAGCTGAGTCTTAAAGAAAAGCACGTGCTTGAGCCGAACTCGTAGACATACCCAAATCATACTTGAAGGTGGTATTAGAATTAGGAATCTCAACATATATATTTATCTATAGACATTCATTAACATCTTCTAGTTCATCATGCAATAAATGACTACAATTTGCCAAAATAATCTCATTAATATTTGGGATGTCCTCTAAAAGGGGCATCTCATCGTAACTTTGGTGGTTTGAATCATGTTCAACCCGATCACCTAGTCCATGTTTCTAATAATGGAAACATCCACATGTGTGCCTTGAATGTCCTCATTCAAAATATGATCCAACGATGGAGCAAGCATTGGTTGAGTAATGTAATCCACTTGAGTTTGAACTGTATTCTCAACCGGATGACATGGATTAGAAATCCCATTACCCTTATTATAGCCAACAACCAAATCATTTTTTTCCCAACATAATCTTTTGAGTCAACAGTTGTGTCATTAACCAACGTCTGAGATAAATTCAAACTTCAATCAATATGTATTTGGTCTAAGTGATTGTTGAGATCCTCATGATTCTCGCTACCAATCCTAACAACTGTAGCGGATCCTCGAATTTGCTAGAAACAAGTCGCAAAGCGGGGAACGACATGAGTGGGGGAGTTTGGATCAAACAACTCCTCATTGGTTTGAACTTTATTACTTGTGTCACTATTCTCAACATTACAAATTTGGTTAGGCACATATAAAATTGTTAAACATCAACATGAAGAGTCTCATCAACATTTTAATTGATCACTTTAGACTTATCAATATGTTTGATTTTCCACTCCGTTTGGTATGGTTTCTTAAAAATTTGCACCATGTAATTGGCTTAGTTTTGGATTTGATAGTTAGTTTTGTGAGAGTGGTTGTTATGTTGGTTATTGGACGAAAACTTTTTGAATTGGTTTGTGAACAAACATTCATCACTGTTGTGTCCTCGTTTCATGGAGATAGAAGAATAATTGGTGTGATCTTCATGGATAATTTCTTGCCAAAGACCATGATCACCATTAGCTATCTAAAATGTAGAGGTTTTTTCTTCAAGAAGATTCAGTTCTACATAAACTCTTGCGATAATGGGTCTGTTCATTGAAACTATTGATGCATTTATTTTAAGAGGATTTCCTATCAACTGAGCAACGGAGTATGAGGAGGAGTTATCAAAGAAATGTATATGTAGGTTGGGTAAATAATCCAAACATAAGAGAATGGACATTCTCGATCTATTTTGAAGGAAGTGGACCATTTAATTGTACGTTTGGGAAATCTACCAATATTCCATTGATAATGAAGCCATAATCTCAAAAAATCTTTTGCGCAGTTGAGTCTTGTAAGAATGTGTTTAGAATCTAATAAACATACTGTGAAAGTTTCCTTTAATGAGAATGTTATAAGAGTCTTTCTAATAGTTTCAAGAGACGATTGACCATGTGAAAACTTACCAATAATGGAGTGATTGAAAGGTCCAGGAAGGATCTTGATATCATCGGGAGAAAAATAATTGTTAGTTCTCCTTTGAATGAAATAAGTTACTTGAGATGGAGTTATTTGGGTGATGTTGTTGCAAAAATACTTACAAATGATTTAGACCAATGGTTATTGATTTGTATAGGATCTGGGGGCTTTGGATCCAATGGGTTGGAAACTGACAAGTTGCTATCTCTCAAATAAAAGTCCTTTCATGAGTGTTTTTCATTTTGAGAAGGCTCTATGATGCTTAGGCAAGGATGGTAAAAAAAAATTCTATTTATATTTTTCAATTTTAAAGATCAAGACTTTAAAAGATGTAAAACCAATAAAACTAGTTCATCAAGTAAAACCGTCTGTTGTGAAAAATCGATTTACCCAATTTTATCTTTTTAACCCAAAAATACATCTAGGTGTTAAGCAGATAAAGTAAATAGATTATCCACAACACACTGATGTACGAGAATAACTAGAAAGGAAAAAACCATGGATGACCTCGCCAAACAAATCACTATGATAAGGTTTTACAAAGACTATATAATAGATTTAATCAATGACTCGCATCCCTCACAAGCCTTGATGCTCTTAAATCTTTAATAGATCCTCCATAGTGCAATGTAGGAGTTCACCCATAAAAGGTGCCACATGATGTGAATCCACATGCACCTTGCTAACTACCGATGAGGCTCATTAATCACCAATAGAATCAAAATACAGAACACTGCTTCTTAACTACAACACATAAAATCATTACGGAGTCCACCGCATGAAACATGTTCTTAACTCAAGATGATGAGTCTTGTATGTAAAAATTATCTCCCCGCGTGGATTAATGAACAACAAACACCTGTCATCCTAGATGTCCATTTAGCTATCTTGATCGGCATTAAAGGAACTTAGTCGACTGAAATGCCGATCAACCTAGAATGTGAACCATCAAGAATAGCAAAATCTAATCGAATGGGAGAGAGACGAACATTGAATACCAAGCATCTCATTTAATATACACAGATGTAAATGCCTATAAATATAAAGGCATTCCATTTCTTGGGTTTTAGACCACTATTAATAGACAGTCTCACTCAACTCAAAGGGACAACTCAATCATTCTCAAGCACACCATACTGAGCTATTATAATCAGCATAAATAAAATTAACACTGGACGTAGGCTTTCTTTACAGCCAAACCACTTTAAAAATCTTTGTCTCTTATGTGTTTGGTTAGATTGCTCTTATTATTTATCTGTGATTATAAAATTAGATCACTCTATTTTTAGATATCAACAGATAGGCACCGTTTGTGGGAATGACTGCTTGTAATCGTTCTTTACCTAGTATATTTATTTGTTCATTATCTGGCTTGAAGAATGACTACAATCCCTAAAAACAGCTTGGTAGTTGCAGGTAATAATCCAGATATGTCTGCTCCCCTAGTGAGACAGATCTCCAGAGGATCTTATTCAATTTGGCTAAAGGAGAGGAAGCTATGCAAGATTTAGTCAGATAATTGGCTCGTACGATGCAAGATAAATCCTTCAAATCCAGGTGAGATATGCCACCTCTACCAGTTAGGAATGAAAGGAGTTACCACTGTCGATCTTTTCATGGCAGATCATACCATCCTGACATAACTTCCTAATTCCAATTAATAGATTATTATGATGGTAGATCTTTTTTCAAAGAGGCCCAGTGTATTAGAGAGGCTAAGTAGGGAATCTTCTTTTGACCATCTAAGTCCCCGGGAAACTAAAGGTCTTCATAGGGATCATGAGCATCACCGTGAGCATTGAGAAAGATCTGTAAGGTCTAGAGCTAGTATGAGGGGCTGTGTGCGTGCCGAGTAGACTTTTCAAGAGGAGAGTTCAGCACATAAGCACAACAAAGCCAGAAAATCTTCTTTTGTCAAATTTAAACTAGAAGAAAATTCCTGGAAAGGATCCATGTAGTGACTAGAAGATCTGCTGGGAGAAATGGCCAAAATAAAAAAATCCTTCACAAAAGAGCGTTGTTAAAGGCTCACCTTTTCTCCAGGCTATTGTGGACTGCCCCAAACCTTCCAAATTCAATCCACCGATTGTCACTCCAAAATATGATGGGAAAACGGATCCAGTCTTACACATCGAGCAGTATCAAGCTGCTGCTGACATATATTCTGTCCCCAACGAGATGAGGTGCAGGACCTAAATAAAAAGAAACATTTATTTGAGATAAGTTGAATGTATGAGGTTAAAATTTATAATTAGTTTCCTCAAATGATCACTGTATAACGCTGTTAATTATGAATGTATCATAAGCCTAGGTGGCTTAGTCTAAATGGTTAATGCCGGTTGTGATAGTAGGTTAAGTGAAATTACTTACACATATTAGTGGATTTCTTACCATATAACCCTTTCACGTTAGTTAACACCTTATATACGTACATATAAACCTTATTAAAAAGGTATCAAGAAGTGAATAAGTATTAATAATCTAGAATGATTAAAGTTCGAGTAAAGAGGATAACATGGTAAGATTATTAAAGGTATGGGTAAGGGTAGTTGGGGATATCTATACCTATAATCGTGTTAGTATGGTTGCTTTGTGAATAACTATACCTATAATGTTCTGGGAAGTTTAGTTGGGAAATAACCATGCCTATGTATTTAAAGAGAAATAATTAATGACGTAAATGTGTTTTTTAGTTAAAACGGGCAATCTATGAGACTTAATATCTAATTGGGAAGTAGTCATAAGATAATAAATTAAAATTAGTTATGGAATAATTGACTAGAGTGTTATAGTTAAGCCAAAAGCGCTATAATTTATATAGATTGAGATATCCCTGGATTAACGTAGTTATAGAGTAACTGCTTATACATATTGGATGATAATATGTACTATGATGTATTCGTGTGGACATACTAGTAGATCGTCCTATCCGTTTGGGGGTTCGTGCATTCTGGTTGCATACCACACGTCGGTACATGTGGGCTTTACGATGTGTTGGCCATATAAGTACTACATGGAGGCTCCACCCTCGAGGGGTAGGGTTGGCACTGACCGATCTTGTATCACCACTGGGTATGGGCCGTGTACAGGTGTCCTGTGTAGGGACTGCCCCCAACTTGTGTGTGTTTTGTGGTGTCCTCTTAGGATAAGGGATACCTCCGGAGTTGTCGATAGAGCACTAACGAGACACCAATGAAAGATGCCATTGTGTGTCGCATATATATATATATATAAAGACATATATATTTACATATTTACACATTATAGTATACCTTATATGGGAATGTGCCCCTTTTTGTCTAAAGATGTAGATATTGTTTAATGATAATAAAGTTGGGATAATAAAATGATATGGATAATTAAGGATGATGATGAGTCCCTATGAATAATGTGGTAGACAATAATTAATAAAAATAATATTTAGCTAGCCTAAGAAAATACACAAGCATTATAGAGAATGAGTAATGGTGTAGCCAATTATTAATGAGAATAATAATTTGGTAATCTAAGAGAATGAAACTTATAGTCTAACGGGGTAGACGACAAGGAATACAAATTTAATCATTAAACGGTCTAGAAAGATAGACAAGGGTTACGAGATACTATGATGTAAGAATATGCACCTAGTTTATGTAAATTGAAAAATATATATTATGAAATCTATTCGGGGATTGGGGTGTCAGACATGAATGCCCACTGGTAGTTATTGCATAGTTGAATGGATTGTTCTTTACATGACTGACTAAATAATGGAAGTTAAAGTTGTCATTTGGTTTGAGGATACGAGTAGGACTGCGTCTAGACGAGAAGTGAGGTACTCATTACATGTGAGCGTCAATGGGAAGACGTGAAGTATGAGTTAGTACTAAATTTCATATTTACTGGTGAAGAATCCTTGCACACCTCGGGCTCTAACCCAAATTATAGATGCTTCCCCCCCAAGTATTCTTAATGACATGGATGACAGGACTTACGATGGATCAGGCTTGCAGTTGCATTGGATGTAGTGGGTCTCACTCCATTGATTCTAGTGTAGGTTGTACCTAAGCATTTTGTTATTTTATTCCATATTGAGATTTGTACGGGCATAAGCCCAAGTGTTTATTTATATCACTTATACTTAGCTTTATATTATGGATATTGTATGATGGTTTAGTTTTTATTATTCATGCGTTGAGTTATTTTTATTTAGATGTTATATTCTTTGTGAATCCTGATATAAAATAAATAATTTTTTTATTTATTTAGTGCTGAGAATGGTATAAATTATTGGTAAGCCCCACCTTCGGCGTATTGGTCCCGACCAGCCTTTACGTGAGAAACTTTGGGTTATTACAAGTAGGATGTGACACCCCCGCTCAATGAAATACCGGGTGATCAGTCCTATATGTAATTAAATAGGAATCTCAAATGGATCATCCTTAGCATCACTGTCGAAATTTTATAAATGACTAACCACCTAGTATTCAAAGCTGATGTCAAATTTTAATCTTTATTAATCAAGATAAAAGTAACTGTGGAAATTTAAACTAACACAATCCATGCCAATAAAAACATCATCACAAATAATAAAATGCCATGCCGAATAAACCATCGGCTAAAATTCCATACAAATGTAAAAAAGATAATAAGAATCTTATAGTATCTGAACTGAATACTAAACAAAACTGTGAGCAACATGCTCGAGTATTTGATATAAAGTCCATATTATAAGAATAGAAGAGATATAGGCGCTTATCTGAATCCTGCAATATCCACATATGCTGCAGAAGTGAAATCCCTGGAATGAATCAAGTCTGGCGTCCCTGTGGTTGGACACCTAAAAGGTTTTGCAAATAATTTATAGCAAGGGTTAGAACCCAAAACATTTTGAAAATATTTAGCAAATGATTAACTTGCAGAAATATAAAATGCATGTATGCGCTTCATATTTAAGTTAGTGTCACACTCCCTTGAGGACATCTCCCTCCTCTAATGTGCATACCTAATGAAATTTTATATCTCCCCTAGTTTTCAGCTTCATACTAGATAATAGATATAACCCTTTCAAAACACCCTTACTCTAACTGAGTACGTTAAGTATGATTTATAAGTTATTACCACTACTAACTTAATTAATTAAACACATAACTTTCATACCCGTTATACACATAATACAATTCACCTCATGCATTAAACTACCAGTGTATAATTATTTATCCCATTATAT
Source organism: Sambucus nigra (assembly GCA_949130495.1). Taxonomy (NCBI): domain Eukaryota; kingdom Viridiplantae; phylum Streptophyta; class Magnoliopsida; order Dipsacales; family Adoxaceae; genus Sambucus; species Sambucus nigra. The sequence goes on from OX422224.1 coordinate 104,604,323, forward strand.
ACATATAATTATATTACAACATTCACACATATGTTGAATATAAATAATAGCCATCCTCCCGAGTAATAACTCACCGGATGTATTCTCTAAAGTGCTATCCCACTAGGTGTACTCGCATAACCTAGTTACCCCAAGTTAAAGTCTCTTATTAACTTGGTAAAAAATATAAACATAATGGAGGCGGTCATATTCCCTCCCTGAAAGTGAGATAAGCCCCTCACCCATATAACATACGCTATGACCTCGGGATATACTCGCCCTACTCCTCAAGATAGGGGGTTCACCAACTATGCTGATGTTTATATGCACACACCATATATACACTATCGCATCCCGTATATATATAATTATAAAATATTCCGGCTTTACCGTGTACCAAGTCCGTAACACTAGCCTATATGTAAACTCCGAGTTCATAGTCCAACTCTAATTGCTAATTAATTTGCACATTAGTTAATTAAATTATTTTTGGTGTCACCCAACCAATCTCGTGGCCCAAAATTAATATAATACCCGAGTCTAATCCCCGACTCCAAATTAATTAGTTTTCATCCATAACTAATTTAAGTAAGTAGTGTCGCCGTACTACTATATCCGAACTTACTCACCCAGTCCATTATTTTATTCTTTCAGAATTTATTTCTCAAATGTGTCGCTCTTAATTTTCCCACCACTGCCAATTATATTCCTCTATAATTGTTAAGCATTTTCTCCCATAATTAATTTTTCTCTCTTAATTATACCAGGGGAAATTGCAACTAAGAAATTTTTACCCATATAAATCCCTAGGCCAAACTGCCAAAAAACCTGAAGGGTTGATCGATCGATCGAACAGGTGGTCGTCTTTTTCGCCTTGTTGTTTCCTCCATTAATGAAATTCTCCAATTCTAATCTCTCCCTTGGTCTTCTAACCCATGCATAATAAACATCATAATTATATAAGAACATGATCAGGGTCTCTCGTAGAACCTCAAACATAAATTTAAATCTCACGAATTTCTACTTTTCTGATTTGGGGAAATTCTTGAGTTTTTACTCGTTAAGTCACTACATCATCTAATTACCCCAAATTCGTTCAATATTACTATTGGGATTTCACATCTAAACCAGTCATCATCTCATCACCATTTAACATAGTTAATTTCTCATTAATTTCGTTCGGGTGTTTTATTTACAAAAACCCCATTTTTGTATCCATTCATACCCAAAATGAATTTCTGAATTCCACATCACAAAAATATGAATTGAATAACATCAATTAATATCATAGTAAGTTAACCACTTGCCTTATGTGTTTGTAGGGTCTCATTCGAGTGTGTGATTCGTAAGGGTGATGATGAACTCCCTAAATTCTTCCATAGCCTTATCTCCAAACGGATTCCCAATGCACTCTAACTGCTCCTTATACCCCTTGTGGGAGCCTAATGGGCCAAGCCCGAGTGACCTAAGTACTTCCGTATGGGCCCAACTATGCCCAAAAATGCCTCGAGACCCATTTACTACCCTCGGGTACTCTTTTTCGACTATCTTGAACCATCCAGACTCAACCGTGCACTTAGAATTTGCATCCAAATTAATTTATAAAATTTCTTATCTCACACCTAACTATAATACCCCACACTTTTATGGCAAATTAAATTTAGTAATTAAGTGCAAATTGGGAATTCAAGAAATTATCGTGAATAGTAATTTTTGACGTTTTCAAGGATTTAATGATTTTCGATGGGTGTTATATTTTACTTTTGGGATAAAGTAAATGAGTTGGAGTATTTTTATTATATGTCGCAGTTGGGTAAAGAGAGAAAGGATAATATTTTAATGGAAATACCGCATTAAGTTGTGTGGGGTTAAATTAATGATTTGCGGTCAAGTACCTCGGATGGAGATTTTAATTGCGCGGTTGGTCTCGGAATGGCCGAGATAGTCAGAATAGAGTATTCGGGGGAAGAAATTGAGTTTCAGAAATTTTTGGACCCGTAGGGACTCGTAATTGAGTAAACGAGTCATTTTTGGGTTTTAAAGGGGTAAACCCATATTTCTCTCTTTATAAGGCATAAGAGAGAAAGAGAAAGGGAAAGAAAGAAAGGAAAAAATGAGAGAAAAGAAAGAGGAGAGGAAAGGAAGAGAGAAAAGGGGAGAAAATATGAGATTTCGGCCAAACTCCACCGGATTCAACTCGAGGTCGTCGGATTTCATCCTCCAGGAAAGTGTGTACTTGCTTTATTTCATTTTATGCATAAATCTCATATTATAGTTGGTAAACTATATGATTTTGGGTTAGAACCCTTAAAATAAATTTGGGAAAATTTGAATATGAGTTTACATATTGATGTAATGTAAACTTTTAATGATTTCTAGTGTTAAATTCATGTAAATGGAGTAAAGAAATGGGTTAAAATGATAAGTTGGGTTTTTTACGGTTTTAGGGTTTAAATCTAAGAGAAATGGTTTAATACCCCAAATAAATTAATGTGTTATTTGTAAAACATAGATTAGATGTTTATGGAGTTGTTGGGTGAGATTAGAAACAACAAAAATGGAGATAAATGGAAGTTTGGATTTTTGGAGAAGAAGGTGAATAGTGACCAGCGTCACTTTCGAATCGATTCGGCTAGGAAGCGAATCTATTCGGCTCTTGGTCAAAAAATGAAATTTGTAGATCTTTTCGATATGGTCGCGTGGGCACTGACCGCATATTTTTCTGATTTTTTTTGGATTTATAGTGATTTTTCTGCGGAATGCTGTCCGAGATCAAAATCGTTAGTTAGAAATCAAGGCTAGAATTATTTGGAGATAAATATTAGAAGTTCCCAAATAGAGTGCTAGGACCTCCAAAGGACTTAAGGAGATATGAAGAGTTTGGGTTCGTAGAAATAAATCCAAGTTATAATTTAATGGAGGTTGGATTGAGTTTTGGATATTTGGAGATTGAAAAATCGTCCAAACAGTGCCCCTCAAACAAGCCGAATCGATTCGGGTCTAGGCCGAATTGATTCACCTAAGAGGATCTATAAGTATTCCTTGGGCCGAATCAATTCAGATTTATACCGAATCAATTCGCCCTTAAGGACCTGTTTGCAGAACACTTCCCGAATCGATTCGCAATAAGGGCGAATCGATTCGCTTTGGCCAGAATTATTAGTTTTCTTCCCTTAAGAGTATGGGGAGTTAAATTACAATTTAGGGTTTTATATGAGGGATCCTAGTTATGATATCGGGATTCCTAAATATTGGTTTTTAGGGTGAGTAAACCCTTAGATGAAAAAGAAAATGCTGAATTGGTGTAGGGCATAATTCGGGGAACGGACCGAGTAAACGTTCGAGACGGTCAACATTTGAGAGAGAGTTCTTCTGCCGTTGGGCATAGGTATTTACATTATTTGAATGTATGTGAGTTGAATACATCCAAGTAAATCCTAGGACGCGATTACTAGGAATTAGTATTTTCAGGATTAGATGGGTGTAAATCATTACAAGTGATTAAAGTGCGAGTTATGCGATAAGTGAGAGAATATTTATGAGTTTAAGTATTCTAGGTGTGTGAATACTTAAATATTGTTACGAGTGAGAACATTTTGGAGATATTGGCCATCGTTATGTGGGGTTGGCAATTATAACCATGTATACATTTGAGAAGTGGTACTTATATATATATATGGATGTAATTATAGTATATATTATATGATACGAATACATATATATAACTGTGTGTGATTGATGTATGTGTATCTTAGAGGCTGATTTCCACGGGCTTTCCTTTGGTATAGGGTTGGGACAGCCAAAGTATATATTTTCTCTAGTGCGATCCAGGGAGGTTGCGCGATGTGAGTGAATCCCCTGGCTTGAGGAGCAGGGAGAGTATAGTCTCCATGTCATTATCATCCCGCGTTCGAGTGAGATGTGTGTAACTCTACTTTCAGGGGGAACATGACCGCCTCCACCGTTGTGTATTTTGTTTACCATGTCCATTGAGAGAGTCTGGCTTGGTACCGTGGTATAGTGAGTAAACCCGGATGTTGGATTGGCACTATGAGACCGCATCCTTGAGTTATAGCTCGTTGGGATGGTTATTGTACTTGTGTGTATAGTATATTACTTGTGTATGAGAATAAGATATCATATCTCTATGAGAGTACATAGATAAATTGAAAATGACATGAAAAATGATTAATTCTCATTCCGGGAGATTATATCCGGAGGTGTAATATGATGTGCATATAAAAGTGAGTATGATAATATATATATAATTATGAGTATATCTATATATGTTGCGTACTGAGGGTCTAATGGATCTCGACGATCGACATTGTCAAGTAGTAGTGGATCGGGGGGTTCCTTGTTTGGATTTGGCTTCGCGAGACACCCCACGCACGAACATGGCATAGTGCTGAGACTGGGGAGAAGTTTAGCCCTTAGTACTTGGTTTGCTTAGGATTTTCTAGAGCTTGGGGGTGACGGATTAGTTAGGCAGCGTAGCTTGACTAGATGTTTAGAGGGATGCGCTAGGTGTGCACTATTATAAGAGAGGTGAGGCGTATCTCATGGGAGTGCGATACCAATTTAAATATGAGATAAAACATATTTTTCTAAATAAAGCATTTATGCACTTGCTAAATATTTTCACAACTCGGGCTCTGACTCGTTTATATATTTTTCTCTCTTGCTATATATTATATATATAGGTGTCCAGACACAGGGACGCCTGTATGATGATTCCTTCTAGTCAAACGTGTGTCGCGGCAGTTGTGGATGCATGCAGGTTTTCGATAGACGCTTCTATCCTTGTAATCTAGATAGGAGGTATTGTATATACATTCAGGCAAATAACCCAACTGCTGTTATTTATTCTTTTACCGCCTTTTATGCGGATTTAATTTGGTTGTATATTGTTAAACCGAGTGTTCGGTTATTTTTTTATTTAATCTCAGTTTCATTTATACATAAACTGTGTGAATGTTTTAATTGTATAGTTTGTTTAACAAGATTAGTTAATTAAAATTTTGACGCCAGCCTAATAGGTTATTAGTAATTAATTGGATTTTCGACAGTGATGCTGAGAATGATCCATATGCGACTCCTGTTTTAATTTGATATAGGAGTGATCACTCGGTATTTTATTATGCGGGTTGTCACAGATGGTATCAAAGCATCAGGTTCTAGTGTCCTTAGGAATTTGTGCGGACGTATTACGCTTTCAGCGTTGCTCTCGATTTGATATAGAGCCTTAAGATTAGGATTATTGATTCCTCTTTTGAGATTTTTTTCTCGTGCCATATTATAGGATTATAATAATCTTTTGCGTGCTCGTTCGAGATTTGTGTGCTGCTCGATGAAGGACGACCATATAAGGCCATTGCAAGGGTAGCAGAAGGCATGATTTATTTGGAGCGGTTAGTTGAAGTTGGAGACTAGGACCGTAAAAGTGGTCACTCTCCTTGTGGCATTGGTCAAGGAAGGTTGAAATGACTACTAAGGTATAGTAGTTATAATTATCCACACACCGTTATAGGAGAAAGTGGTGCTATGCTTGAATTACCTAGTGAAGTAAATTGGGAAAAAGGGTTGAAAGGTCTTGATAAGGGCCATACGTTAAAGTTTAAGTTATACGAAGGGAGTGCAATGTGATGCAAAAGAAGTGAAAGGATTAGAAGCTTTGGCTTAAAGCAGGGTGTGGAAATACCCAAATGTGAAAATTAGAGGAAAAATTTTCACTCATGTGAGCAATATTGAAATGGTGTGAACAGTGGTCACCATACTTGGGGGAGCAGGATGTGTTGCTCGAAGAGGAACCTCACGAACGGGTTTCACTGCAAATTCCTTTGGATGGTTAGGAAGGAAAAGAATGCAATTCTAAACTATTCACCTAAGGAGCGGTTAGAGGACGACAGTGAATAAATAGAATTACGGATATGTGAATTTTGTACTGAATCAAGGAAAGTACAATCAAAGGAGTGATAGGATCACTAGAGGAGTGTTTCTAACACTTATGGAAGGTAGAATTACACGCTTTGATCTTTCCGGTAGGAGTTAAAGGACAAGAATAGGTTGCCGAGGTGGGGCATCAATTAATGTAGTGTCTGGCTCAGTAAGGGCAAGTATATCATGTCCGGGAACCATATGGAGCAATCAGGGAGATTGGCGAAGTTATTATGAGTTTCACCTCGAACGAAGGAGGTATATTCGGTGTGACAAGATTGAGTCACGGTATTTTATTAGCCCTAGACTCGTGTGTGATTTGAGTTTATTTGCAGTATCGATAAAATTATATAGTATATGTTTATGTGTTTTTTCACGATAGCGGAGATCTATTTTCTTTCATTCGCTGTGAAGAGCGGGTGTTAGTAGTTTAAGTTTATATTAGACTTGTATTGCTCGTTTTATGTGTGATATACGAGTATGATATTATTTTGAGTATATTATGTTCTTCGTTGATCGGAGCGATAGCGGACTAATGATTGCAGGACTATCGTGTCTGCAGTTCGAGGGTGGAGCAGGTTGTTGTGAAATCTCACCGGGATACAGGTTGAGTTCGGCTTTATTATTATGGGTAGTTGGAACTTCGGTGAGTAGATGTTTCATTATTATGATTCGAGTGTGTGGCGACCTTATAGATGTGATTTAAGGAAACACTATACACTGAGGGCCTCATGATGATGGTATGTTTATGGAAATATAAGTGCTATGGAGAAGCACTAAAGTGGTCCTCTCACCGCAAGTAGGTGGGTGAAGCTTGAGTTAGAGAAACTGATTTGAGACTTATAGCCTGGCCTTAATGAAAAGGCAAATTTTGGAGGAAGTATGTTTTGGGTGTGATGTTCACAATAGGTTTGAAGGGAGAAGGCGCCTTGATTAGTTAGATTTTCCTTTTCGCTAAGGTGAAAAGTTAGAGTGGTAGAAGTACGTTAATAAGATAGCAAGATAGGATTTAGGACGTCCCGCTGGTGTGCCTCAGGACGTTATATCTCGATGACTGACAATGCGAGGAAGTAGTGTAATGGGAGGATTCCTTGTTTGGATTTCTCTTTGCGAGACGTCCCACGCATGAAACCAAACAAATGTCAGAAGTTGAGAGAGGCCTTGGGCACTAGGGATATACGTAGGAATATACTCATTTCGCGTGGGTAAGATAATGCATAGATCTTAGTATTATTAGGAAGTAAATTCCGTAGAATTAGTAGCACTGAGGTGGGAAGTTAGTTGTGAGTTAACCATAAGTTATAGGACGCATGGGATCTTGGAAAGGTGATTGAGGATTTACAGGTGTGACCGCCAAGCTGAGAAAGTGATGCCCATTTTGGAGGAAATGTTACGCGTGTGATGTTTACAATGGTTGTACAAATAGGCACATGTTATAAGGTGTGTGGGCACCCTGGTAAGTTGGTTTTATATACCGCCTAAAATAGAAGGGGCGTAGTATATAGAGTTGAAGATTATGACGAGATGGTAGTGTAGTATAGTATAAACCTTGATAGAGGTAAGTACTGAGTGAGTATACGGTTAAGAGCTATTGGGTAGTACCATTCCACTTTGAGGTATTAGGATGTGGAGTGATTCACGATCCTAGGTTAGAGTTGGTAGTATCAGTTATATCTGAATTTTGAGGATGAAATTCCATTGTAAGGGGGGAAGTATGTAATACCCCACACTTTTATGGAAAATTAAATTTAGTAATTAAATACAAATTGGGAATTTAAGAAATTATCATTGAGGTTTTTAAGGATATAATAATTTTCGATGGGTGTTATATTTTACTTTTGGGATTAAGTAAATGAGTTGGAGTATTTTTATTATATGTCGGAGTTGGGTAAAGCGACAAAGGATAATATTTTAATGGGAATACCTCATTAAGTTGTGTGGGGTTAAATTAATGATTTGCGGTCAAGTACCTCAGATGGAGATTTCGATTGCGCGGTTGGTCTCAGAATGGCCGAGATAGTCAGAATAGAGTATTCGGGGGAAGAAATTGAGTTTCAGGTATTTTTGGACCCATAGGGACTCGTAATTGAGTAAACTAGTCATTTTTGGATTTTAAAGGGGTAAACCCTTATTTCTTTCTTTATAAGGCATAAGATAGAAACAGAAAGGGAAAGAAAGAAAGGAAAAAAAGAGAGAAAAGAAAGAGGAGAGGAAAGGAAGAGAGAAAAAAGGAGAAAATGGGAGATTTCGGCCCAACTCCGCTGGATTTGACTCGAGGTCGTTAGATTTCATCCTCCAGGCAAGTGTGTACTTGCTTTATTTCATTTGATGCGTAAATCTCATATTATAGTTGGTAAACTGTATGATTTTGGATTACGACCCTTAAAATAAATTTTGGAAAATTTGAATATGAGTTTACATATTGGTGTAATGTAAACTCTTAATGATTTCTAGTGTTAAATTCATGTAAATGGAGTAAAGAAATAGGTTAAAATGATAAGTTGGGGTTTTTATGGTTTTAGGGTTTAAATCTAAGAGAAATAGTTTAATACCCCAAATAAATTGATGTGTTAGTTGTAAAACATAGATTAGATGTTTATGAAGTTGTTGGATGAGATTAGAAACAACAAAAATGGAGATAAATGGAAGTTTGGATTTTTGGAGAAGAAGGTGAATAGTGACCAGCGTCACTTCCGAATCGATTCGGCTAGGGAGCGAATCGATTCGGCTCTTGGTCAAAAAATGAAATTTGTAGATCTTTTCGATATGGTCGCGTGGGAGTCAACCGCGTATTTTTCTAATTTTTTTTGGATTTATAGTGATTTTTCTACGGAATGCTGTCTGAGATCGAAATCGTTAGTTAGAAATTAAGGCTAGAATTATTTGGAGATAAATATTAGGAGTTCCCAAATAGAGTGTTAGGATCTCCAAAGGACTTGAGGAGATATGAAAACTTTTGGTTCGTAGAAATAAATCCAAGTTATAATTTAAATGGAGATTGGATTGAGTTTTGGATATTCGGAGATTGAAAAATCACCCAAACAGTGCCCCTCGAACAGGCCGAATTGATTCGGGTCTAGGCCGAATTGATTCGCCTAAGAGGATCTGTAAGGCTGCCTTGGTCCGAATCGATTCGGATTTAGACCGAATCGATTCTCCCTTAAGGACCTGTTTGCATAACACTTATTCAGATTGGGGACCGAATCGTTTCGCCTACCCGAATCGATTCACAAAAAGGGCGAATCGATTCGCCTTGGCTAGAATATTTAGTTTTCTTCCCTTAAGAGTATGGGAAACCTAGGGTTTATATGAGGGATACTATAAATTTTCTTCCCTTAAGATTATGGCTAGAATATTTAGTTTTCTTCCCTTAAGAGTATGGCTAGAATATTTAGTTTTCTTCCCTTTAGTTTTCTTCAATTTAGGGTTTTATATGAGGGATCCTAGTTATGATATTGGGGCTCCCAAATATTGGTTTTGAGGGTGAGTAAACCCTTAAATGAGAAATAAAACCTTGAATTGGTGTAGGTCATAATTCGGGGAACGGACCGAGTAAACGTTTGAGACAGTCAACATTTGAGAGAGAGTTCTTCTACAGTTGGGCATAGGTATTTACATTATTCGAATGTATGTGAGCTGAATACATCCAAGTAAATCCTAGGACGCGATTACTAGGAATTAGTATTTTCAGGATTATATGGGTGTAAATCATTAAAAGTGATTAAAGTGCGAGTTATACTATAAGTGAGAGAATATTTATGAGTTTAAGTATTCTAGGTGTGTGAATACTTAAATATTATTACGAGTGAGAACATTTTGGAGATATTGGCCATCGTTATGTGGGGTTGGCAATTATAACCATGTATACATTTGAGAAGTGGTACTTATATATATATATGGATGTAATTATAGTATATATTATATGATACGAATACATATATATAACTGTGTGTGATTGATGTATGTGTATCTTAGAGGCTGATTTCCACGGGCTTTCCTTTGGTATAGGGTTGGGACAGCCAAAGTATATATTTTCTCTAGTGCGATCCAGGGAGGTTGCGCGATGTGAGTGAATCCCCTGGCTTGAGGAGCAGGGAGAGTATAGTCCCCAGGTCATTATCGTCCCGCATTCGAGTGAGATGTTTATAACTCCACTTGCAGGGGGAACATGACTGCCTCCACCGTTGTGTATTTTGTTTACCATGTCCATTGAGAGAGTCTGGCTTGGTACCGTGGTATAGTGAGTAAACCCGGATGTTGGATTGGCACTATGAGACCGCATCCTTGAGTTATAGCTCATTGGGATGGTTATTGTACTTGTGTTTATAGTATATTACTCGTCTATGAGAACAAGATATCATATCTCTATGAGAGTAAATAGATAAATTGAAAATGAAATGAAAAATGATTAATTCTCATTCCGGGAGATTATATCCGGAGGTGTAATATGATGTGCATATAAAAGTGAGTATGATAATATATATATAATTATGAGTATATCTATATATGTTGTGTACTGAGGGTCTAATGGATCTCGACGATCGACCTTGTCAAGTAGTAGTGTATCGGGGGTTCCTTGTTTGGATTTCGCTTCGCGAGACACTCCATGCATGAACATGGCATAGTGTTGAGACTGGGGAGAAGTTTAGCCCTTAGTACTTGGTTTGCATAGGATTTTCTAGAGTTTGGGGTTGACGGATTATTTAGGCAGCGTAGCTTGACTAGGATGTTTAGAGGGATGCGTTAGGTGTGCACTATTAAAAGAGAGGTGAGGGGTATCTCATGGGAGTGTGATACTAATTTAAATATGAGATAAAACATATTTTTTTAAATAAAGAATTTTTGCACTTGCTAAATATCTTAACAACTCAGGATCTGACCCGTTTCTATATTTTTCCCTCTTGCTATATATTATATATATAGGTGTCCAGACACAGGGACGCGTGGATGATGATTCCTTCTAGTCAGACGTGTGCTGCGACAGCTGTGGATGTATGCAGGTTTTCGATAGACGCTTCTATCCTTGTAATCTAGATAGGAGGTATTGTATATATATTCGTTCTAATAACCCAACTGCTGTTATTTATTCTTTTAACGCGTTTTATGTGGATTCGATTTGGTTGTATATTGTTAAACCGAGTGTTCAGTTATTTTCTATTTTATCTCAATTTCATTTATACATAAACTATATGGATGTTTTAATTGTATAGTTTGTTTAACAAGATTAGTTGATTAAAATTTTGACGCCAGGCTAATAGGTTATTAGTAATTAATTGAGTTTTCGACAGTGATGCTGAGAATGATCCATATGCGACTCCTGCTTTAATTTGATATAGGAGTGATCGCCTGGTATTTTATTAGGCGGGTTGTCACACTAACTTAGTCTATGACCGACTCCCAGCTGAGATAAGTGAATCCCATGTCACTAATACACTTATGACGTAAATAATTATTACTATTCATTTAGTAATTTAATTCCCATAAATATTAACCATTTATTCTCCTGATTAATATTTATAAACAGATTTTCATAATTAATTCCATTAAATTACAACAAGCAAGTAATTTAAATTTTTACCCGAATTATATAATTTTTAAATGCATAAAAATACGGAGTGTTACATAGGGTTATCGAAAATACCATTTTGAAATAAGAAATCCAATCCAAAATGAGAATATAATCTACATGAACCACAACCCAGCTAAACCATCTCATAGATCTACGACTAAGAACAACCATGAAAATCAATGTAAAAAGTACAACCATCTTCTTAAAAAATTCAACAACTAAATAAAAAACCCAATCGGCCAAACCCGAAGAATAAAATACCCATAGCCCTACCAACCAAACCCGAAAAATCCTTACCATCGCCCTAACATGAAGTACACCCAAAAGAGTAGCGATCAAAAGTAAGCAATCCTCATTGAGGAGATAGGGGTTGTAAGAGACTACTGGGTCTCAAGATATGTGGCGTTACCAGGGTTGGAAAGGAATACAACTGGACCCCTACAAAGACAAAGAATGACTAATAGAGGACCAACCGTATTGGTGTGACCTGAAGCACCAAATTAAAGACGACGACCACATGAAAAGGGGTGGAATTTAGCAATATGACGAAACTGTGACAAGAGCAACCCAAACCCTCATCGCAGGTAAATCACAACCAATATCTAGTATAACAGGAAGTGCAATAGATGATATATCAACTGAGAGTGGGACATCACATCCACAAGGATAGGGGAGGGGAAAACACACAAAATAGGGAACAGTAGTAGAATAGGCGACTGTATATGGGGTATACACAAAACCATTAATCCTAGAAAGAGAAGCTCTCAACCATACGAAAAGGGGGCCATGATTTTTATCATCTCTTGAAATCCTTTATTGAATATGTTGGTTTAATTTGTTCATGTGATGTGTGGAGGTGTGATTAAGATTATATTTGTGTAGTGATGGTGGCTAAGTGGCGTGAAAGTGACCGATGGTTATGGGTTTTGGTTGGCGACGATGGAGTGGGTTAGTGCTGGGGTGGTGACTGTAATTTGGCGATGGTGGATATAATCTTCAAAAGGAAAAAAATATAAAATTAACGGTATAAATATGTTTTGGTGGTGGTGAAGTAGTCTAATGGTGGATGTATTTTTTTTGTTGCAGAGTGTTGGAGATTGTGGAGGTATTTATTTGTGCTGCTGATGGTGAGAGAGAGATACAAATTTAGGTTAATTAATGTTGATGTAAAAAACTAGATTTGATCTAATTAATTAATCACATATAAATATGAAATAAAAAATAAGACAAAGGGTTTTTAAAGTGGTTCAGCCTTATGAAAATGGCCTACGCTCATTGTTTTGTATTGCTAGATGTTTTTACCTTAATCTTGATCACAATTGCTAATGATCAATTACCCTGTTATAGGGGCGTTACAATTTATTTATAGCCTTGGGGCTGTCAGTATGAATAGACGATATGCCGTTATTTAATAGACATATGCATCTGTACAATAAGAATGTTCATTAAATCCGATGTTCATTGAATGTGCAATTATCGCTTGATCTTCCTGGACAGATGCTCTGTACGTTGAGTAGCTCAACACGCTAAATAGCTCGAGGTAATGAGTAGCTTGGTGCTGCGAGTTGTTCGGTGAGTATAAGCATTTTCCACGTAAGATGACACATGTCTTCATATAATTAGTCCACGTCAGCTGACTAATTTTCGTATCAATAGAAACCCCCAATGTTTCACAGTTGAGTTTTGATATGAGAGTGTGAAACATTTTACCCAAAAGTTACTCGGGAACCTTTTTACGTCTTGATTAATTACAGTAGGACTTTTCCCTTTAGTCTTGTCATTTGACCGCGAAATGGAAAACTTGTAAATATTTTGAATCTGCGATAGACGCTTGGATATTTACGTCTTTTTCATCATTTAACCGCTCAAAATGCAATCGTCGTTTCTAGTAATCATTTCTTTTCCTACTTCCCGATGCAAGGCATTTAAAAGCGATAGATACGGATCGTCATCTACTTTTCACCTCTAAATTTCTGAACTCTTTGTCTTCTCGTTCTATCTTTGTATTGTCATTTGCCTTAGAAGATTTCTCAATTCCTCTGTAAGAACTTCTTCTTTCTTCTTTCTTTGCTTTAACCACCATGGTTTATCTTATAGAATCATTGGATAAGTTCCGACCTGATTTTGTGATTCCCTCTTAGGTTATTCTAAAAGAACCTCCTTGCCCTTCTAATTTATTTTTTTTGGATGAGGGACACTGGTTTCCTTCCCTTTTTGTAGCGGAATGTGGCTTTTCTTTTCCGCCTAATCCCTTGTGTTTGGAGTTTTGCCAATATTTCGATATTGTTCCTGTAAGAGTAGCTCCAAATACATGGAGGGTAGTTAATGGCGTACATAGGTTAAACCAAATTCATGGGACTCATTTAGGGATCCCCAGGATCATGTTTTGTTATAAATGGGTTACCAGTGATACCACATTTTATTTAAAAATTAGGTTTTCTAATATAGCTTTAGTGGTCAATCTTCCCAATGCTAGTAAGGACTATTTTGATCATGGAGTTGTGATGAAAAATTGGCAACACCCCCCATTAAAAGGAAATGATGTTTACCAAGGTCCCAGATGTCCACTATATGGTAATGGGATAGGTTATTTTTAATTTTATGATTTAGCTCTGTTTATATTTGCTGAAATGCATCACTCATATTTTTTTATGTGCAGTTGATAACAAAAGAAAGCCCCCAAAAGAGAGTGACATTAATATAAAATCTTTGAAACTCATTTGGGGTTTGCAACAATCAGTTGCTGGGGGGCACGTTAGAGCTGCTTCTTATTAGTTGAGATACAAAATACTACTTCCTCTTTTATTGCTCGTCCTCTTGCCCCCCTGTGATAATTGATCTTGATCAAGTTCCTTCATCTCAAGCCGACATAGAAGAATCTTCTTCTGATTTGGATACCTCTATTACTGATTTGATGACGAAGAAGAGGAGAATGCCTGAATTCTTTGCCAAGGATGCTCCTGGCACTAATGGGGCAAAGAAGAGAAAAAGGGATGTCCTATCTGAAGGGACGAAGAAAATAGATAGTACTCCATCCAAAGGAATAATTCCACCTGTCAAAGAGGTCAGCAGGAAACTACCCACTGTCCCAAAAAAGGCAGCACCTTTGATTGAAGGTGTTGCTGTTACGTAAGAAGAGGCAACACCTTTGATAGAAGGTGCTCCTTTAAGGAGATTGAGGAGAGGTCGTGTAGAAAGACCTATAAAAACTGCTGCTCAGCCTTCTAATGTTGAGGATCCTTCTTTGAGAGCAAAGACTCCAACCCTCATTGCTCCGAGCTCGGCCAAAGGCTTGATCAAGTCTTGGACCATTCCCGAATATTGAGCTACTGAGGGTTCCCTTTCTCGGGAGAATGTCACTGACTTAGTAACCCAACATATCGCGTCTGTAAGTATCACCATCCTTGATAATTTATCTCCATATACCGTATTAAAATTCTGATATGAGCTTCTTTTCTTTTTCAGTTTATGACATGTTTTAATAGTATCCCGGAGAAATACGAGGCTATCAAGGCTTTAACTTCCTTCAGTGGGGTGGAAGAAGCTTTTGCTGGGTTATCGCAATCTTTAAAGAACTCCCAATGAAAGTACGAGGAAGATAAAGCTGCATGGGAGAAGAAACTTATATCTGTAGAGACAACTCACCAACAAGCTGATACAGCTCGGGACCAAGCTGTAAATGCCTCCAAGGAGTTAGAGGAAAAATTGAAGGTTGCCATTTCCAACAAGGAAGAAGCTGATGGCAAGCTTGAAGAGGCTAAACGACGTAAGAAAGACCTGGAGGAGAAAGTTAAGCTTGCTGAGGGACATACTTCTTCTGAGAAAGCGAAGAGAAAAGCTGCTGTGAAAAAGTCCTTCAGCTCTGGATGGGATAAAGGTTGGAACAAATCCCTAACTGCTATTACTTGCCAGATGGATTATGCAAGTTTGAAGTACTTCAGAGACGGATGGGTCACAGTACTAAAAGAGTTGAGTGTTGTAGACGATTCTGAATTATTTCAGAAACACACCCATGGCCCTCCTCCTACTATTGACGAAGAAGAAGAGGATGAAACTGCATCTGATGAATCTTCTATGGTGATTGTAGAAGAAGTGCCTGTAGTTACCATTCGTTATCCCTCTGACCAAGTTCAGCAAGAGACAATTTCTATCGAGCGACACAAACTGCCCTTCGAGCAGCCAACTTCTTCATCCAAAACGGCTGATGACGTTGTAGGGAATAACGAGAAGGTGTAGAGTTATTTGGCTCTTTAATTATGTTGTTCTTTTAATTTTCCCTTTGTTTTCCCTTTAGTTGTACTTGCTTCTCTCGTTGATTAATAAAAATGACTTTGTTATTTATTCTGAGTTTCTCCTTTAATTGCGTTGTCTGTATCATTGTTGATGCATTTTTGTTTTTTCTTACTAGTTTATTACCAGGATGGAACTCTTGTCAGTTCATGATACAGAGTTGATGAAAAAATGTATTGATTATTTCAAAGCTTGTCACACAGACTTTACTGAAGCTCAAATAATTGATATCCTCGGACCTGACGCTTTTGAGTGAGCAGTGGATGCATACCAATATTTAAAATGTTTAGTTGATCGTGCTGTAGCCAATAATGTGGCTTATTATGAAATGATTGAAGACCTCCAAGGAGTTATCGAGGAGCTCCAAATTCAACGCAAAAAAACCACTACACTCCTACATGAAGGTTATGAGAAAGAGTACCAACAGTTAAGTGTTTATCGGGGGTATGACAAATATATCTTGGCCCATGAAAAGAGGGAAAATGTTCTAAAACTTGAGATCGGGGAACATAGGAATATTGCCAAGCTGTTGGAGGAAGAGAATATTGCCTTACAAGAAGAAATAAAACAACTCAAATCTGTTACCGTGACCTCTTTGGGAGCTTTATTCCCAGTTAATGATAAAGGTTTTTCCTTTTTGGAAACTAAAAATGATGCCTTGAGAGAAGAGTTGGAGACTTTGAAACGAACCGGACCTACTTCGTCTGCTCATGGCAGAGCAAGGCCTTCTACCCGTGGTCGATCAAGGGCTGGTCGGATTAATATTGAAGATACGAGGACCCAACTGGATTTAGAAAATCAAGTCGTTCAATTGACGACAAAAAATCAAGCCATGGCAGAAATGTCTAGAAAAATTTAAAGTCTTTTCGATCAACTTTCCAAGCAAAACTCTGCCTTAGAGAGTAAAGAGAATTTTATGATGAAGCTTCATCAAAACATTGAGAGATTGACATATCAATTCCACAAACAACCTAGGGAGTTTTGGAATGCGGGATACAATGAAGCTCTGTGCCATCTCATTGCTCGGTTGAAATAATCAAACAATGAAGGGTAGAAGTAAGGATGGTTGAATGCTCTTGGTGTTATGCGTCTTGAGGAAGGAAATTCCCTGTGGTATTAGTA
Organism: Sambucus nigra; assembly: GCA_949130495.1. Lineage (NCBI taxonomy): Eukaryota > Viridiplantae > Streptophyta > Magnoliopsida > Dipsacales > Adoxaceae > Sambucus > Sambucus nigra. The sequence continues at coordinate 104,621,220 of OX422224.1, forward strand.
TAAACCTGGGTTTCTCGACTTACCAGTACCTCCTTTCAACTTAGATTTTAGTTGGATTCCAGCTCGTACCATACCTCAATGTTTGATCTCCAAGTACCTTGGTGATTACAATCTCTACGAAGATTATGAGATATCCCGACCTCCCCATCTGCTAGAGCAACCAGGTTTGAGCACCACTAGGATGCTACAAGATATCAATTTTATCAATTCTCCTTATGCTTTAGATGACCCTCCTGCTGGAATGGAACCTGTGCCAAAATCAGAAGGAAAAAAGCTAATAGAATAGGAGATTTGTACTGAATGAAGAAAACTTCATCTTTTGTAATTTGTTTTCCTGTGTTCAATAAAGAAAAATATTATCTTTATATACTCTTCTTTCCTTGTAAATAGTGTTTAAGATGTCTTTCTTATGAATATATATCTATAGAGGGACGATTTGTCCTATTTTATTTTATTTTCCTAGACAATGAAGCTTGCCCCCGCTGCTGCCTAGTTGTAGTGACTTATCACCTATAAATGCCTAAGCAATGGAATGATTTTCATCCCATGATCCTACTTAGTTGTAGTAATCTTTTTAGGATTACCTTGGTGCCTAGACAATGGATGCCCCTTGAGGTCACCCATCTTCTTTCCTAGTTTGGGATGCCCCTTGAGGTCATCGATGATCTAACAGGATTTGCCTTGTATGATCGTTATACCAACATTGTTGGTTAAATTTATTGATGCTGACCAACCGTAGTTAGTGGTTGTTGATATGTCGACCAACCGTAGTTGGTGGTTTCTGATATGCCGACCAATCGTAGTTGGTGATTTAGTGCGTAGCATGAGTACTAAAAAAAAAAGGAATATGGAGAAAATATCATTTTTATTCATACTAAAAAAATTGAAGTACATGTGAATCTGTGTTACTGATAATATTTGCCCATATGCTCTACATTCCATGCATTTTTGAATTCTTCTGCTTCCAAGGTCTCTATTCTGTAGGTCACAGGTTGAATAACTGCAGTTACTCGGTAGGGCCCTTGCCAGTTGGCCTCTAACTTATTATGCTTCTGAATAACCTTTTTGAGAACATAATCTCCCTCTTTGAGATCACATTTCTTGACTCTTTTATTGTAAAACATGGCAGTTCGTTGCTGGTAAGCTGTGTTCCTGAGTGCCACATCTTCTCTTACTTCTTCGAGCATATCCAAGTCTAAATGTCTCAATAAATCGCTTACAGGAGAGTTAAAATTAAGCACTCTGTGTGTGGGTAAGCCCAGTTCAGCTGGTATGACTGTTTCACTTCCAAAGGCTAGCATATAGGGAGATTACCCAATTATAGTTTGGGGTGTTGTGCGATAAGCCCATAACACAGAATGTATCTCGTTAATCCAATTGCCTTTTGCATCATCCAGACGTTTCTTTAACCCATTTAGCAGAGTTTTGTTTGTTACTACAGTTTGTCCATTGCTCTGGGGATGACCTGGTGCATAATGGATTTTCTGGACATTAGATTAATGAAAATATGATGCGAACTCCTCATTATCAAATTGGGTACCATGATCAGTAATGAAAGCATGTGGCAGACCATATCTGCAGATAATATTCTTCTAAATAAACTGGTAAACTTTTTCATAGGACATGTCAATGAAAGGCTCTGCTTCAACCCACTTGGTGAAATAATCAACAACGGCTACTAAATACTTGAACCTCCCATTGGTAGTCGGTAGAGGCCAGACCAAATCTATGCCCCACATGGTAAATGGCCAAGGGGAAGTAATGGGCATTAATAATGCCTGGAGAGTTCTTCGAATGGAAGATAAACATTGGCACTTATCACGCCTCTTAGCGTAAGCTGTACAATCAACTCTCATCATTGGCCAATAGTATCCCTGCATCATTATCCTCTGCAGGAGAGTCCAACCTGCTACATGAGCTCCACAAGAGCCTTCATGAATTTCTTCTATCAAATCGTTAACTTCAGAAGGATGCACACATCTCTGTAGACCTGCTATGATACCCATTCTATATAAAACACCATGGTTCAGTACATATCGAGCATCTTTAAACTTCAGGCTCTTGGCTGTAAGGTGATCAGATGGTATAACTCCTTCTTCAATATATGCCCTGATGGGGTCCATCCAAAATGGTCCTATATCCAGGGTGATAAATCTCACCATTAAATCTTCATCTATGCTTCGGTCTGTCAGGATCTTAAGAGGAATCGTTCTTCGTAGCTCGGTATGAGTAGCTGAGGCTAACCGAGCTAGTGCGTCAGCTCTCGTGTTTTTCTAATCTTGTTATTCTGATCAACTAAACTGCAGCAAGAGTGGACACAATCTCCATAGACTTGGAGTGATACCTTGACATCAAGTCTCCCTTCGCTGCATATAATCTAAGAATCTGATTTATGATTAACTGTGAGTCACTAAACACAACAACTTGCTTTGCATTCAGTGTTTTGGCTAAACTGAGTCCCACAATCATAGCTTCATATTCATCTTTATTGTTAGAAGCTTTGAACTAGAAACTTAATGCATATTCCACATCCAATCCATCTGGGGTGTGAAGAATTATACCGGCTCCGCTGCCTGTGGCACACGAAGAGCCATCGATAAATAAATTCCATATAGGGATGCTATTGTCAAATTCTTGATCTGACAAAATTCCCTGATGGAATATTCGACACTGCCTTTTATCATCTCCTGATACTCGCCTGTTGTCTGATGGTCCTTGCTGCTCGATGTTTATTCCCTTCGTTGCCTCTGTTGATAGGAGTTGATTGGGGGTGGTATTCGATGATTCCCTAACATTCAGAAGCTGCTCTGCATTAGACCCTTGTTGGTTGGCAGTACCTGGGCAAGTGAATTCTACAATGAAATCTGCTACCGCCTGCCCTTTGAGTGAGGTCCTTGGCTCATAAACAATATCATTCTCTCCTAGCTCGACTGCCCAATACATCAGTCTTTCAGATTTTTTTAGCTTGTGCAAAGCCTGTCTGAGTGACATATCAGTGTACACCACTATGGTATGGGCCTGTAAATAAGGTTTTACCCTCATACTTTCCTCTATCAATACTAAGGTTAGCTTTTCCAATCTGGGATATCTTACCTCTACTCCTCGAAAAGCTTTGCTCGTATAATACACAGGTTTTTGTACTCCGTGTTCAACTCTTATCAACGGTAAACTCATTGCTCTCTCAGAGATAGCCAGATATAAGTATAATCTTTCTCCCATCACCGGCCTAGAAAGCAGGGGTGGCGTCCCCAAGTATTTCTTCAAAACTAGAAATGCCTGCTCGCACTCGTCATTCCACTCAAAAGTCTTTCTAATCACCTTGAAGAATGGGAGGCATTTATCCGTCGCTCTGGAAACGAACCTGTTTAGAGCTGCAACACGCCCCGCAAGGCTTTGCAGTTCCTTCTTAGTGGTTGGAGATTTCAGTTCTAATAAAGCCTTAATTTTATCAGGATTTCCCTCAATTCCGCGATGATTCACAATGTATCCGAGGAACATGCCTTCTCGTACACCAAAAACACACTTAGTCGGGTTTAGCCTCATCTGATATTTCTTCAGTTGGATAAAAATTTAGCTCAGATCAGCTATGTGGTCTGCGGCTTTCTTGCTATTCGTCAGCATATCATCGACATAAACCTCCATATTGTTGTCAATTTGTTCTGCGAACACCTTATTCATCAATCGTTGGTACGTTGCACCTGCATTTTTTAGACCAAATGGCATAAAATTATAACAGTATGTACTCCTTGGGGTGATAAAAGAAGTACTTTCCCTGTCTTCTGGTTTCATCCAACTCTAGTTATAGCCGGAATAAGCATCCATAAAGCTCAACAATTCATGCCCCGAAGTAGCATCCACCAGCTGATCAATTCGGGGCAAGGGAAAGTGATCTTTTGGGCAGGCTTTATTGAGATTTGTGAAATCTACACACATTCTCCATTTGTTATTCTTCTTTTTTACCATCACCGCATTAGCTAGCCAATCAGGATATTTAACATCATCAATAAAGGAAGCCTTTTGTAGCTTCTCAACCTCCTCCTGGATAACTTGGTTCTTTTCGTGGCTAAATACCCTTGTTCGTTGTGTCACTGGCTTAATATCTTTATTAACATTTAGCTCGTGGCACAAGAAGGATGGATCTATCCCTGGCATATCTTTATGACTCCATGCAAAAGATTGCTTTCTATGCCTAAAAATTTCCACTAATTCATGCTTTATTGACGGGTCCAGCGAGGCGCCAATTTGAGTTGTTCGTTCTGCACGTTCGTCGTCCAGAATGATGTTCTCCGTGGTCTCCATAACCTGACCCTTCACAAGTTTGGACTCATCTCTGGGGTCCAGAGTCTCGATCTCTGCATCTGCAGACTCCTCCACTTGGTACGTGGTGGTCTTTTTCTTAGCTTCCTCCAATTCTTCCTGTTCAGTAGATGAATAGTAACATTTTTGAGCTATTTTCTCATCACCCTTCACAATTCCAACTCCGAAATTGGTCAAAAATTTTAGGCATTGATGTATCGTGGATGGCACTGCCTCGAACTTTTTCAAGCCTACCCTCCCCATGATTATGTTATAGGCTGATTGGATATTTTTATCCATTATGAAAAAGCATACTTTTTCTATTCTGTAAGTAGGCCAGGTACCAATTAGCATATCCAACTTGATCATCCCAAGTGGAAAGACTTTCTCTCTAGTGAAGCCAAGGAGGGCCTGTGATATGGCTCTAATTGGGCTAACTTCAAATTCAAGCTATTAAAGCATGTGTAGAACATGATGTCTACATAACTACCATTGTCTACCAATACTTGTGAGATCACCACATCCTTCATCCTCATCTTCACAACCAAGGGATCATCATGAGGATATAAGACACCTTCCAGGTCATTTTTGGAAAAAACAATGACCAGTTTATCCTTGTTCACCTTCCTCGGGCGATCATCTTCAGTCAGATTTATGCATTGTATATAAGAACAAGCTTGGGACTCATTGAGGTAAGATTTCCTTTCAGCCGTGTGATCCCCACCTCCTGCATCTCCACCTGTAATCACATTACATTCAAATGATCCAAAATGGATTGTAAATACCTCGCGTTCGGGTTGCCTTGGCCTTTTGGGAAGGTTGGGGTCACCTTCATGGTCCCTTTTCTTATCATCTTTTGCTCGGCGAGGAGATTTGGACCTTTGCCCTTTTTTTTCGTTAGCCCTTTCATCATTTTGACGATCAATGAACCTGCTCAATTTTCCCCATCGAATAAGTGCTTCGATCTCATTCTAGAGAGCTATACAACGCTTGGTCGTATGGCCATGATCTCTATGGAAGTCACAATATTTGGACTTATCCCTCTTGTCCGGGGCCGTCCTCATTTTCTCCGTCCAATTTAATTGCTCGCTATTTTTTATCTCCTCCAGAATGTGGTTGATATCCACTTTTAAGGGAGTATAATTTCCATACTTCTTCAACTGTTCTAGAGTTTCCTTGCCTTTCGGCTGCTTACTGCCCCCATTATTCTTTTGGTCTTTCCTCTCAGTTTTAACTGTAGCTTTCGTCTCTACCTTCGCGTCAGTATTCTTCTTCGCATCCATGGCCTCTTCGACATTCATGATTTTATCTGCCTTTGTCATCAGTTCTTCCATGGTCTTGGGGGGATCTTTGGCCACTGTATAGTACAGCTTATTGGGTAACATACCACTCATCACAGCTGTAATGGCTGTCTTCTCCTCGTAGTCGATTACCTCAAGTTTCTCGTTATTAAAACGAGTGATATAATCCCTGGTGCTCTCTCCTGTTTTATGCCTTACACTCAGTAGATGTGCTACTCTCTTTACTGGCTTTGCTCCAAAATAGAAATTCCCTATGAAGAGCTCTGCTAGCTGATGGAATGTAACGATCTTCCCCCGAGGAAGGCTGTTATACCATATTTGGGCTGACCCGGTGATAGTTTCCGAAAATGCTCAGCACCGCATCTCATCAGGAACTACATAGATATCAGTAGCATCTTGGTACGACTCTATGTGAAGGAGGGATCAGTTTTTCCATTGTACTTAGGCGTTACTACAGGAGCTTTAAATTTTGATGGTGTGGAAAAATCTACAATTGCCTGGACAAAGGGTGATCCCTTGACGAAAGTTCTTTGGAGAGGGTTCTTGGCATTAGCCATTTCCCCTAACCTGTCCTTCAACCTTTGAATGGAGCCCTTCCATGCGTTGTTTCCATCCTCGGACCTAATCGTTCGAGCAATAGATCGCGCTGAATTCTCCTCTTGGGACCTTTCATTACGAGTTGCTGGTCGTGATTAGGCAGAACCTTCCCGTAGATCATCTGGTCGTTGAGAATTTCTCGACGCAATCCTAGGAGAGTTTTTATTCCTTCGTTGAACTGACTGGGCAGGTGCACCATTATGAACGGTCTGAATGAGTTGACGCATGGTCTCTTGCATATCTGTTTGCCCCTGGGCTAAATTGGCTACCATGCCAGTGTGATCCTGAAGAGTTGGGGGAGCAGATGGATTGGGGGGAACTCGGTCATTATTTCTGTTACTGGATTATGGGATTTCAGCCATTTGCGATGAATATGTTAGTGAAAACGCTACGTATAGTCGTTTCCCACAGACGGTGCCAATCTATTGATGTAAAAAATTAGATTTGATCTAATTAATTAATCACAGATAAATATGAAATAAAAAATAAGACAAAGAGTTTTTAAAGTGGTTCAGCCTTATGAAAATGGCCTACGTCCACTGTTTTGTATTGCTGGATGTTTTTTCCTTAATTTTGATCACAATTGCTAATGATCAATTACCCTGTTATGGGGGGCGTTACAATGTATTTATAGTCTTGAGGCTGTCAGTATGAATAGACGATATGTCGTTATTTAATAGACATATGCATCTATACAATAAGAATGTTCATTAAATCCGATATTCATTGAATGTGCAATTGTCGCTTGATCTTCCTGGCCAGATGATCTGCACGTTGAGTAGCTGGGCACGCTAAATAGCTCGAGGTGATGAGTAGCTTGGTGCTGCGAGTTGTTCGGTGAGTATAAGCATTTTCCACGTAAGATGACACATGTCTTCATATAATTAGTCCAAGTCAGCTGACTAATTTTCGTATCAACAATTTTTTTTTAATGTAATTAATTTTTTCTTAGTTTTAATAGAGTTTTATAAGGTAATGTATTTTAAATTATGTTTTTTACCGACATGACCCTTGTATAGAAAATAACTAATACATGGGATGACACATGGATTGTAGAAATGGATTTCAACGAAAATTTGTAAGTGTTTGACGAAAAATAAAACATGGATTTTAATTGCAATCATTTTTATATTTGAGGGTCAACATTGTAACTTTTAAAATATCAAATGGATAATTGAAAATCACCCCAAACTGTAAGGTTAACTTTGCATTTTCCCTTTTTTAACATAAAACCGAATTGGACCTTGTAGAAACCACACAAACACTACCTAAAAGTGTATTTTGAAATGGCTTGATTGTATGATGTAAATAGAATTTCTTAAACCTTAATTTACAAGTTTATTTACTCAACTATTCTATAAAAAAAACTAAAAATGTCCCAAACTAATTTTATATGGATAATTTGACAACTAGTTACTGGACATATTTTTAATTAACATTAAATCCAAGCTTTTTTAGGTTTAAAAAAATCACCAAATAAAACACTCACAAACACTTGATATTTGTTTGTCCTAACTTTCAAAACCTTAAACTAAAAAGAACTTAACCCTAAACAAAAAACCCAAACAAAAAAAACAAAAACAAAAACAAATCCTAAACACTACCATACACAGACAAAAAAAAATTTAAAGGAAAAAATCTAAAGCTTAAAGAAAATAAAACTAGAACAAGCCTTGACCGTAAACCCTACGTAAAAGCAATAAAATCCTTAGAAACTAAACCAAGACCTTATAAAACATTTTGGCAAAAAATGTAGATCAGGAACTTTAAAGGACATTAAAAAATAAGGGGAAAGTACTATTAGGCCTCTCACAAACAAATTTTAAACACTAAAGAAATTTCAATAAATTTTAAACACTTGGGTCCATTAATTCTCTTCTTGTAGAAGTTCACTCTAGTGGTATAACAAGTGGACCTAATAATAAATTGTGCTTGGAATGCTGAAAAATTGTCAACAAGAAACCTAAATGTAAATTGTCTTAAAATTAAAGCAAAAAATAAAGATAACTGTACAGAGTCAATATTAATTCTGGAGTTTTATGTTTTGAATTAAGTATACCCCGGTCCACTATTGCGAGTATGTTTGAGGAAAACAACAAGTTTTTTATGTTAGGAAGAAAACTACAATAAGGTGGTTGGTCCTAAATTTAGCGTCTGAGGAATATACAAAGTTACTAACTTTAGAATTTGGGATGCCCTTGAATTGAAATCTGGGTGGAATTCATTATATACAAAAAAAAAATCATTGTTTTTTCTCTCTATCTCTCTCAAATGTTGTTGATTTTTTTTAGTGGAATCTGATATATATAAGGCGGCTATGATAGTGTTTTCTTACCAAAAATAAAATAAAACAAGAAGAAGAAGAAGAAGACAAGTCGTCGTTGATATTTTAGTATCCAATATAGTAATAATAATAATAAAAAAAATAATAATAATTATTATTATTATTATATCTCATGAGATGTGGTACCTATTATCCATTCTTTGTCAAATGATGATGTGAGTTTTCATGAAATTGGTATGTTGTTTTAGCCAATCGATTAAATAAATAATAATTACATTCATGGATTGAAACTGATGTCCATATATATATATATATGTGTTGATGTCAATAAACGATGCCATGCATAAATTACAAATTGTTTTGTTAGGATAATTTAATAACTAATTTTGATGAGAGTAGTCAACTGAAATAGAGGACATGCCTTGATGTGGATTTTTTATTGAATTTAGTGCATGAACTCTAGTATTTTTTTAAGATCACAATTAGGGTTTGCGAGTTGTTAAAACCGTCTTTGTCATTTGTAGTTTGATATGAGTAGAGTTACTGTAGTTTTAGGGTATGATTGTTTAATGAACATATTAATCATATCAATCTTTTTTGTGGATTTTTTTTATAATCGAATAAATATTTCTTTGCAAATTATGTAAAATAAATAAAAACATTATTTTTTTTTAGTAAACAAACTCACAAATTTTTATGAAACTATGGACATGAACATATTATTGGTGGATAACAAGATTGTGGAGGCATAAGTTCTTGCTAAATATTGTTTTTTTTTTTAAGGAGAATGATGTAGTGATTTGTAGTGCCAAATGTATACACGTTTAGTGTTTTTTTTTATTTCCTTTTTGTTGTGTTAGTAGTCTGAATGTGTACTTAGATTTTAAGCCCCGCTTTTATTCTAGTATTTGAGTTAGCCCTAAAATTTGAAAAATATTTGATTCACACCCCCATATTGTTGAGGGAATAATTTAAATGTTAGTGAAGTTGATGGCTTGACTCTGTTTGATACAGTCAAGGGACCAGAAAGATAAATGGACTAAGAGTGGGGGAGACGCACAATTTTTTCCTAGAAAATGGGGACGCTTGCCAAACAATCGGGAGGAATAATTTTAAGCCGATACATTATACACCAACGTTGATGGATTAGTATCTGAAGTCCACTCATTAATATAAAAAAACATTAACTAATTCTAGCACGAGGCACAATGTGTGACTGAAAATACATCGGAATCCTATGTTGACCTAAAATTACTCGTGTTAGGAATCATGGACCAAAGAAGAGTCAACAAAAAATTCATTCCTCATAATGATTGGTCATTAAACGTACAAATTCATTAATTGTGGCACCATTAATCTTTAAACATCTTAATTACATAATTTATCTAGGGAAAAGTTAATTAATTCATGATAAAATAAACAGTGCATGCTATGTAAAAAAGTTGTAATGGCCAAAGCGTATATAAATATATTGAATGATGATTGAGAAAAAAGTTTATTCACTCCACCCTTATTCAAACTATCCAAAAAGATTAATGTAATAGAATTGGTAAGTGGCTCAACAATATGGGGGTATAACTAAAATGTGTCAAATATCTAAAAGTCACTCAAATATTTTTTAATACAAATTTAATTCAAACCTTTTATTTGTACTAAAAAGTCTCTTATTTTCTTATTTGTAAAGGTCCGTGCCAGCGTCATGCTAAAGGACTTTTTAAAGGCTTGAATTAAAGGTATATTAAAAACTGTTCGAGGGACTATTTGGTATATGCACCAACTAAAATACTCAAAAAACTTTAAATGGAACTCAAATACTGGATAAAGGCAGGGTTCAAATTTATAATAGCTATTCTTTCATGTATACAAAATTTTTGTTTGGTGTATATATTTTCTTTAATATATACGTAGTCTTATTGAATGTATGTTTGTTAAGATTATATATAGAAAAAATTGTAATTTATATATGAATTTATCTCTTCAAATATTATTTACATAAGTGGGGGACCTAATTACGTAAAGTATGAAGGGAAATTAAAGGGAAAAATATTAAGCACTAAGGAGTGAATTAGCCAAACCCTACATAAGTATATATTAGGATAATATGACTATGAGACTAACAACATTATCTACTCGATTTTATTATTTTTGAATTTTTTTTAATATATATATATATATATATATATATATATATATATATATATAGAGAGAGAGAGAGAGAGAGAGAGCCAGGCTATAGTACATCATGCTCTATACATCATCCGTGCATCACACCTAATTCTAGGGCCTAAAAAACTTTTTTTTCCAAATTATATATTTTTCCTTGAAATTAACCTTCCAATCAACCCATATGCAAAAAATTAGGTCAAAATACATTTTGTGGCTATTTTCAAAAAATCTATAAAAAACTGCTAAAAATACCTTATTTATAAGGGTCTGCGCCAGCAGTTTTTTGTGAATTTTTTGAAAATAGTTACAAAATGTATTTTGACCTAATTTTTTGCATATGGGTTGATTGGAAGGTTAATTTCAAGGGAAAAAAATATAAAATTTGAACTTTTTTTTCTAGGGCCTAGAATTAAGTGTGATGTACGGTGTGATGTACGGTGCATGATGTGGGTGAGCCTTCCCCCCCCCCCCCCCCTCTCTCTCTCTCTCTTTCTATATATATATATATATATATATATATATATATATATATAGTAATTAAAATATATGTATGAAAGTCAGACTACTGTGATATTCTTAGATGTATAAACTATTTTGAAGTTCTTAAATGATTACGTCATTTGCGGACTAATTTTTTCGAAATATTAAACAATTTTTTCAAGTTACTAACTTTTAAATATGGGATGCCCTTCCAATGAATTATGGGTGAATTTAATTAATTACGTGGAAATCGTTGTTTTTTTCTCCAGAATGAGCTATATTTGATAGAAATCTCTCTCTCTCTCTCTCAAATGTTGGTGTATTTTTTTTTAGTGGAATCTGATGTACAAAAGGCGACTATGACACAAGTGTTTTCTTACCAAAAAAAAAAAATAAAAGAAGAAGAAGAAGACAAGTAGTCATTGATATTTTAGTAGCTAGTAATAATAATAATAATAATAATAATATCTTATGACATGTGGTACCCTATTTTTCATTCTTATGAGATGTGAGTTTGCATGAAATTTATATCCGTGGTTTTAGCATTTCTAATCAATTAAATAACCAGTAGTTATATTCAATACTTAAAACTGATGCCAAATATATTTTATCATCAAATATCCATATATATAATAATGCTTTTATGCGGATTAGTCCGTATTTTAAGAATGCAACCCATATATGTATCATCTGGTGGTGAGCTTAGAAATTCTCCGCTAAATTATAGGCACACTCTCTCTCTTTTCTGGCTCACCGCCAGGTGATACATGTCTGATCCGCATTCTTAAAATGAGGACTAGTCCGCACAAGAGCAGTACTGTGTGTGTGTGTGTGTGTGTGTATATATATATATATATATATATATATATATATATATATATATATATATATATATATATATATATATATATATATATAGAGAGAGAGAGAGAGAGAGAGAGAGAGAGAGAGAGAGAGAGAGAGAGAGACTCATGTGTGAACCAAGTTTGCATACTTCCTAGCGTAAATCTATTTTTTTAAAATATTAAAATATTTTTGAGTTGAATTTTTATATGATTTTTAAACATATCAAAAGACCTATATAAAAAAAATCAAATAATTTGTTTTTTGCTATTTAAAAAAAATGATGAAACTTTTACAGCTTTTAAAGTTTTTTAAAAACTGCGAAAGTTTGAACGATTTAAAAAAAAATGATTTCTTTTTTTATGTTGGCTCCTTGAAAAGTTTTATACCATATAAAAAAATTTTACTCAAAAATAATTTATTTACTCTGTTGCACAAACTTGGTATACAATATATGAGTGTGCACACAAAAGTCATATATATAATCACATTCATACATTACAAAGTGTTTTGTTAGAATAATTTAATAACTAATTTTGATGAGAGCAGTCAACTGAAATAGAGGACATGCCTTGATGTGGATTTTTAATTCAAGAGTCTTGTTGAATTTACTGCATCAACTCTAGTATATCTTTTGGGGTTTTACGGTTACAAATAGGGTTTGTGAGTTGTTAATACCGTTTTTGTCATTTGTTGTTTGAAATGAGTATGATTGTTTAATCCATCATATCAATCTTTTTGGTTGATAACATGATTGTCGAAGCATAAGCTTTTGCTAAATATTTGTGGCTTTTAAGGAAATGATGTACTGATTTGTAGTGCCAATTGCATACACGTTTGGGGCCGTGTGGTTTATATTTCTGATTTTTTTCAGGGTGTGTTTAAAATTCAAAATTGACAACATATGTGTTTTGTAACCTGTTTTATAAAATTTATTTATAAAATTTATATTTAAAACACTATTTTTTGAAAATAGGTTTGAGGTGTTTACAAACTTGTTTCCTATTTTCATTTTTTTTTTGTCATCAAGTGCAATTCATCACCCACCATTTTGTGCCCTAAAGAGAAATATAGGTAGATAAAACTATTGATAAACATATTGCGACACCCCGCTTAGTTTAATCACGGGTGATTAGTTATTTATCAAAATAAACTAAAATCTGAATTGGTTTATTCTTAGAATCACTGTCGAAAACTTTTTAAATTACTAACCACCTATATTAAATTAAGTCGGTGCCAAATTTTTATCTTGCATTAATATAACATGTGAAAAATAAATACATTAACCAAACCATCCACACAATTATAATAGTCTGAATCAATCATATGATAACTTGGTGAATAAATAATACCGAATAAACCATCGGTTCCCAAAATAAAATCCAACAATATTCTAAAGGAAACAAAATCGACCCAAAACATAGTCTGATAAATAACTAAACAACTGTATCAATAGAAGGGGAAACATGCCTAAATGAAATGCTGAATAGTATATCCTACTATAGGAATGAATAACTGAAGCGTTTAAGCAAGTTCCTGCAAGCCTCCACAAATGCTATAGCTACGGATCATGGAATGAGTCATCAAGTTTGGCGTTCCTGTGGTTGGACACCTAAAATGTTTTAAAAAATATTTTGACACGGGTCAGACCCAAAATCATTTGAAAAATATTTAGCAAGTATTAAAAATGCATTAAGAGCAGTAACTAAATATACGTGTTAGTTTCACTCACTCTCCCTTGAGTTTTTCACCTCTAAACTAAAGTGCACATCTAACGTCTCCTAATAACCCTCCTAGTTATTCTACCCGCCTAACTAGACAAAAGCATATAACTAACCTTAGTAGGTTTGGCTCACCTGTACTGCCTATATAGTATGCTATCGTATCAACATTTCTCGTAGGTTATGGTTAAACAATTTAATTAAGTTACTCATACTTAAGTTATCTTTAGATATACATTATCTATATTCTCTACCGTCACACGAATTAACAATCACATAATAGGTGTTTACACAAACTATATATATAGATATATTCTGTAGGTATGCATACAACCCATCATATAAGCCTGTACGTAGTATCCATCTCTCTCGAATACTCAACGCAAGTAATAATTTTCACACAATGATTTATCCTTGTTTTATCGAGTGTCACACACTACCCAATGGGTCCCGACTATACCTTAAGGTATTTCAGTAGTTCATACATCCACACACTACTGGTCCGCGTCTTGGGTTCACTCATGCTCTCCGTGATCCGTTCTTAATTCTCGTGATTTATTAAGTTTCATATTGTTCCCAATCATCCCTAGACTTAATCCCCTCATTTTGGCCCAAGACCTAGTTTCTACCATAGGTCTACTCAAGCTCACTAAGTCCTTACCTATAGTTTTTAAGTAATACCAAAGTCTCCCATTTGCCTATTCGTGAAAATAAGGCATAAATAAAGAAAAAGGCAAAATCTAACAGCCGAATCTATTCGGCCTTAACCCGAATCAATTCATCCATTCGAATTGATTTGGTACTCAAGCCTAATCTATGTGCACCTGTTAGTTTCGTCTTCTTCAACTAGCTGTTACGAGTTTATTCCATTATCATCAGACCCAACCTCTATGAGTTGTACCAAAACTCACATGTAATTCAATCCATCATCAAATATTTTTATATAAATAGTTTTCAACAAATTGCCATTACTAAAACATCATTAAATCCATAATTAACAAGAATTTAACAATGATGTGTCTACACAATCCTAGTTATATCTTTTCATGCGTGTTCTTCAAGAAACGTACAACTAAATTTTTCATAATATCCCAAAAGTCAGATTTCGTATTATTAAACCTAGAAATCAAATCTCTAATTTAAATCCCAACTATTAACATGAATTAAGCCTATTATATTATCTCAAACTCATGATTTTATGCCAGATCACATCTAATTCTACCATCGTTATTATAAATATTCAAGAACATGCAAGATTAACACTTTCCTCTTGTGAAGGTGGTCTGATTTCTTTTTCAGATGATGAAGGTATCTTCCTCCCCTTCCGATCCATATTTCGATGGTAATGGCGGTGTAAGAATGGTGTTGAATGGTCCAAGAATCCTCTATTTTTCCTCTCTTAGGGCCTCTATTGGTTTTCTTTGGTTCTAACCCTAGCATCCTCAAACTATATGTTGATATAACACTGAGAAATTCGTATTTCCTCCAATCTTAGTCTCCCAAATGATCGAAATGCCCTTAACGGATGTCGAGTTGGTCTAAAATCGCCTTGGGACCGAACTAGCACACTCGGTTACACTATTCTGATTATTTTGACCCATCCGAAATCAATAGTGACCTCGAAATCAGCATCTGAGTTACTCTACAAAAATTTTATGTCTCGACCTCATATAGTCTACACTCGACTCCCAGTTGAGATATAGCACTGTAACGTCACTATCACTAGTCATGACGTAATATAATTATTTACTATTCACTTAGTAATTATATTCCACAATTATTAATATTTATCTCTCCCGATTAATGATTTAACCAACACATAATATTTGATTCAATGAAATTATGACACACGTGTAATTTAAAATAACCAATTTAATGCAATTTTAAATACTCATAAATACGGAGTGTTACACATATTTTTTTAAAATTATGTTCAATATGAAGTTGGTGAATAGAAGTTGGAAGACATTCTCTTAGCATTAAGTCATTAGTGGTAAAACCCACTAATGGAAATACCCACTAAGTGAGTGTCTAGACATTCTCCTAGAATTAAGGTAGAAGTGGTAAAACCCATTAACTGATTGTTTTGGTGCAACCCACATGAGAAATGGACTAATGGTGAGAATATAGCTTAATACACCCGTTCAAGTGAAGGTGTGGTGGTTGATGCACCAAGCTTGTACTGAAGAAATTAGAACTGAGAAGTACACAATGACTTAATGAAGACATAAACCAGCTGGTGAAATGAGGGTACAAAATGAGTAACGATTTTTCCTTGAGCAACACTTTCACAAACAAAATGATAATCAAGTTCAACATGTGTGGTGCGAGTATGTAAATTGGTATTAACCTGCATATAAAGAGAGCTTAAATTATCACAAAACAAAACAGAAGAAGGTTGAAGTATAAAACCAAGATCACATAAAACATACATAACCCATATAAGTTCAGTAGTAGCACCAGCAAGAGCACGATATTCAGCTTAACAACTTGAGAAGGAAATAGTAGGTTGCTTTTTAGAGGACCATGAAATACAATTTTCACTAATAAACACACATAACTCAAAAGTAAACCGATGAGTAATATGACACCTAGCTCAGTCTGCTTCAGAATAACAATATAAGTTTAAACAAGATTGATCAAGAATACGAAGACCAATAGTGGAAGTACCACTCAAGTCGCGTAAGAGACATTCATGTTGAATACAATTGGCCTTTGTAGGTGAATGCGTGGATTGGAAGATGGTGCTCACAACAAGAGTGATGTCAAGGCGAGTCAAAGTTAATTATTGAAGAACACCAACCAAAGAATGAAATTCCGTAGGATTACAAAAAAGTGGAGAGGAGGAAGAATCTTTTTTAGTGGGAAGTACTCTGAATGTTATGATAATGCAACATATTATCCCTTTGTAAGAGAGAAAAATCATATTTATGTTGGGAGCAAAATAAACCATTAAAGAAGGGTGTCACCTCAATACCCAAAAAATAATGTAAGTCACCAAAATCAGTGAGAGCCAACTGGGAGGCTAATTTTATAGAGAGGGAAGTAAGAAGTGTGTCATTGCTACTGGTGATAATAAAGTCATCAATATATAGTAAGAGAATAATTATAGCACCCACCGTATTGATTATGAATAGAGAGGAATCACCTTGACTGCATAAAAAATCCAATGATAGCAAATAGATACTAAAAGATCAACTCAAGTGCGCAGAGCTTGTTATAACCCATAAATGGCCTTATGGAGTTTAAAAACATGATCTGAAAAATTAAGATCCTCAAAACCTGGAGGCTGCCTCATATAAACTCCATTAAGAAACGCATTTTTGATATCCAACTGTTTAAAGGCCATTTTTGAGATACAACAAGTGAGTGAATAATGCGAATAGTAGCAGGTTTTATAACTAGACTGAATGTTTCACCAAAATCAATGCTTGCAATTCGATTAAGCCCTCGAGCAAAGAGACGTGCTTTGTATTTATCCAACATACCATCGACATTTAGTTTAGTATAATAAACCCATTTGAACCCAATAGTTTGCATACTAGAAGTAAGAGGAACCAGCGTCCATGTCTAACTTTTTTCATAAGGCTTGAAGTTCATCACATAGTAGAGGCACATTCAGGATGCGTGAAAGCCTTTTTGTAATACCTCAGTTCAGATTGTATCGATAAGTAGGTCACTATGGTGTTCTTTAGAACGAGTAACCATTGGATGTTTATTTTTTAGAGTGATAAAATAGGTACGAGTAGTAGATAATGGAGATAAATGTATGTCTAGAATGAGGTATAGGGCAAGTTTAGAGTGGTCAATAGAAGTTAGCGTGTGGGGACAAGAGGACAAAGTATGAGAGAATAGATTAAAAGGGTTAGGAGAGTCAGAGACAATATGTGAAGAGGATAATAGTGATGGAGAGTTTGACTTTTGATATGTAGGTATTGATGGTTTAATAGATGTGATTGACTGAGATGTGTCAAAAAGTTGAGCCGGTACAGTAAGATTGGTTGTGGGATAAAGGGCGGGCATAACATGGATAGTATGTATAGGTTGAATGGTAACATGTATAGGGTGAATATTAGATGAGACAGTGGACTGTTCAACGGAAATTGGGTTATTAGGATGCATAAAAAACTCTTGATAGGTTATCATATCAGTGGGAGAAATCGGAGAGTCATTTGGTTTAAAATTAGAATAAGGCAAATTATTTTCATTAAAAATGACATGTCTTGGTATAAAATGCATTTGGTATTAGGTTTATAATAACGATAACCTTTGTGAATACTATTATACCCAATGAAAAAGCAAGGATAAATTTAGGTTGAAATTTATTTTGCGTCTTTGAACGAAGATATGGAAAACAGCGTCAACCAAAAGTTCGCAAGATTGAATAATTTGGATGCATACCAGAGAGTTTAAAAAAGGGATGATTTGTTTTAATGGTGTTGATGACAACAAGTTAATTATATATGTAATCGTAAAAAAAGCATCTACCCAAAGAAACATTGGGAGATTGGCATATAATAATAGAGTTAATCTGATTCGACAATGTAACGATGTTTGCACTTAGCAACACCGTTTTGTTCAGGTGTGTGAGCATAGGAAATATGACGGACAATGCCATGTTGTTCAAGATAATTAATAAAATGATGACTAGAAAGTTCACCACCACAACCATAACATTGGAAAATTTTGATTTTCTTATCAAATTGAGCTCCAATCATTTTATGAAATGAGAGAAACACTTAATGAAAATCAGACTTTTCTTTCAAATGATATAGCCAAGTGTACTGAGTGCAATAATCTACAAAAATGAAATAATATTTAAATCCTTGTGAAGTTGCAGTAGGGGCGGGACCCCATAAATCAAAATGAACTTTTTCAAAAGGAATATGAAAGTTTTTGTCATTTAATTTGAAAGAAGGCTTGCAATTTTTTCCCAATTAATAAGAAGCACATACACTAGGTAATTTCTTCCAATGATCCATATGTAAGACATGGCTTTTGTTTAAAATTTTTAATAACTTTTCTTGAGAATGTCCTAGTCTTTGGTGCGAAATTTCATCAGTGGTATTTTCTTCTTGAATAACATTTAAAGCTTCTTGCTGACTTTCATCGAAAGTGTCAAGTGGTCCCTTTTTAAATCCCTTGGATAGACCTTTTTAATTCTTATTCTCCTTAATAATAAAACCATCATTAGAAAATTCTATTAAACATTCATTGTCTTGTAATAATTGACTCACAATAATGAGATTCTTTTTAATTTTTGGCATAACTAGAAGACCCTTTAAAGTCAAATTTTCATTTTATGGTTTATCATACATATGAGTCTTATTAAGTTCAAATTCATTTCCAATAATACATTTTTCATGTCCTACGTATGGAACAATTTTAGAAAAATCACCTGTAGCATTTGTCATCTGAGAGGTGGCTCTTGAATCAACATAAATAGCGTTGTCCAATTGTGTTTCATAGTTGGCGGCTGGCATGGAAACTGGTGATGTTTGAAAAAGAATAATTCCAATGATAAAAGCAATTTGGTGTAATATGGTTTGTCTTACCACATGTTTAACAGGCTGGAACATTTGGTTGAGTGATACTAGATTGTGAAATTGGAGTACCTGTTGCTAATACACCCATACGTCTTTGATCCATATTTAATTGGCCCCCATTATATAAATTAAAATGAGGCCTCTGACTGTATGATGATTAGCCCATGTTATAGCCTTGGTGATGCACACCATCTTTATCCATTTGTCATGTTGAATTATACTGTCCAACAAGTCTAAAACCTCCACAAAAGAAATAAAAAATTATTAATGTCCCATAAAGCCTCTTCCTCTATTTAAACACAATCTTCTTCTATTACACTACTACACATAAGCTCTTGTAGCAGTTGATGCCATATGGTGGTCTAGTTGATGATTTTGTTTTTCTTTTGAAAATTATTCACTACCGTCAAAGCCCTTAAGAGAGGTTGTTGATTGAGATAGAGTTGGATAGCGTGGCTTACCCAACATAACAATATGAAAAACATTGTATTTTTTCCCCAAACCTCCAGAAAAACTTATTAGCTTTGTGTCTTGATAGAAAGGTTTGTGAATAGCAGCTGGAGCATCACAAAAACTTTTGAATTCTTTTATATAATTTAAAGAGTCTTTCCATCCAACTTGATATCATGGACTTGTTCTTTTAACTGAAACTCTTTTTCTTTTGGAGATTGTAGGAAATTTTCTTCCAAACATTCATATGTTTCCTTTGTAGTTTTGTAAGGACATAAGTCTCCGATTGAGTCTTAATGTAGTGTTGGCTCAATTCCGGACAAAAACGTTTGAGTCATAGGATAAAGTTCTTGACCATCCATTAATCCTATAACATGTTAAAGTGGAAGACGTTGCGACCTACTTATCAAGAGAATATCATTGCCGGTTTACATGAGCCTCGTTTCACGTCATCAACTTAGTTCTAATCTCTCCAAAGGTATGACTGCATTACACACACACACACACACACACACACACACACACACACATATATATATATATATATATATATATATATATATATATATATATATATATATATATATATAGGAGCTTGGAACATTTTTTAATTGGTGAATTTTATTTTAAAATGAATTTTATTTGCAAAAGGTTACTTTTAGAACTTTGAATAAAAAAACCTTTTTGAGCTTAAAATGTAATTTAACCATTCTGACATTTCGTTCGAAATTGTCGTTCGAATGAGAATGTCGTTCGAACGAGTTTTCCAACGAGTTTTCCCTTTTGGCCACTAGAGCTTCGTTAGAAGGTCGTTCGAATGAAAATCTCGTTCGAACGAGATTTCCGGCGAGAAAACGTTTTGGCAATTTTTCTCCATTATTCCACTCATTGTTCCCATTAACTTTTCCAGAATTAATATGTGCGGGAACCAACATTGGAAAACCAACTTTTGACATTTTCTAAACACATTTTGAGAGAACATTTTCAGATAGAAAAATTTCTTAGTTTAAAAGTTCACCGTTTAGTGTTTTTGAGTATCCATGAATTACTCTCTACAAAAACATTTACACCCACTAGTTTAAGTTTAATCCAAGTTCCTATTTTTATATGCTTGCTTGGAGAGTGTTGGGCACCGAGTTTTACTCTACCGAATTAAAGAGTTTTTTTGGGTTTACTTCTACATAGCATAAAGAAGAAGTTCATTATTTTGCTGCGGCATACTCATACGGTAAAAAGCATTGTGCGAGGGTTGACGGTTGTCTAAAAGCTTCATTGGTGGATTTTAAGGTTTCGGTGGATTTTAGGATTCTCGACTAAGCAGAGGTTGGTACAAGAAGAGGCATCAGGGGCTTGAAGGGATTCGAGTCGAGTTGAGTAAGTCATTTGTCTTATACTTGTAAAATTCCGTACTTAGTGGACTTAAGGCTAGGGCCATCCGAGGTTTTTTCCCGTTTTGGGTTTTTCCTCGTGCATCACGGGGTAATGGTTGTGAATTTATTTTATCTTGCAAATCACCTAGAACGCATGCTTAGGATTAAACGATAAAATATTGTTTAATTCACTTCTCTAGTTTAATTTGGTGCTAAAATAAGTTTGGGTGAAACTTAAGTTGATTTAATTCAAGTCAGTAATTTATATTTGCTAAAATTTGGTTTGGCCTAATTTGTTAATATTGAAAATATTGTGTAGGCAAATTTTAGAACTTGTGTTAAATTAATTTTGGGCTAAAAGTAAATTTCTCATAGTTAACTTCATGTGTTAGTTTTGTTTGTGAGAAAATCCTAATACTGGTTTGTGTGAATTTTGTATGTGTGTGTGTTAACCATAATTCACTAATTTAGGTTTAATTTTTAATTTTGCTTTTAGAAATTAAAATTTGTGTTTAATTTAATTTTTCATCTTTTTCAGAAAAGAAAATCAAATAAGATTTAGAAAATTAAATTGTTGTGTTGAACCATCTTTATTCGGCATTTAAAAGGAAATTAAAGTTAAAGATTTTAAAATTGGGGGTCTACGTCACCAACAAGTGGTATTAGAGCCAGAGCGCTAAATTATTGCGTTAAGGTATTTTTAAATATTTTGGTTTAAAATAGAATTTTTCCCATTTTCAAAATTTTCCGTTTTCGATGGTTCCAACTATGCGTATCGGAAAGCGTGTATAAAATCGGCACTAAAGCCTATCGATGAGAGGGTTTGGTTGTTTGTCATGAATGAGTGGTTTCCACCTACATATTTAGTTAAAAATGAATGTGTTCCCAAACCCGTAGATTGATGGAGTGAGAATGAATTAAAACTTACTAATTTTAATTTCCGAGGTTTAAACGCCTTGTTTAGCGTGATCACACCGGATGAATTTCGACGTATCACGGCGTGTGAAACCACTAAGGAAGCTTGGGATATTTTACAACTCACTCATGAGGGAACTAGTGTCGTAAAAGCTTATAAACCCCAAAACCTCACCACTCAATTTGAAACCATTAAAATGAATGAAAAGGAAACATTTGATGAATTTTATGCTAGACTTTCTGATATACTCAATTCTTCTTTTAATTTGGGAGAGAAAATACCCGACGACCGAGTCGTAAAGAAAATCCTTAGGTCCCTACCCGATAGATTTATCCCTAAGGTTACTGTGTTAAATTCTTTATCCACGTTACACTCTACCAAACTTGAGCAACTAGTAGGTGATTTAAAAACTTATGAGCTAGATATGTTCCCTTCCAAAAATGAAAAGAAAATAGATAAGGTCATTGATTTAAAATCCCGAAAGGAAGAAAAAAAAGTTGTGGTTGATGAGAGTAATAGTGACTTGGAAGATATGGCTATGTTTGCTAGGAAGTTTCATAAATTTCTTAAATTTAACAAAGATAAATTTAAAAATAATTTTAAGAAATTTGAAAATTCTAAGCATGACAAAGACGAAAAGATACCTAAATTTTTTAATGAAAATTTAAATAGGGAAGAGTCAAATAGGTGTTATGGTTGTGAAGAGTATGGCCATAGGGCTTTTGAGTGCCCCACTAAACTAAGGAGATAGGGTAAGCAACCAGTTTCGTACAATGTAACCCTTAGTGATAGTGATAAGGAAGAGGGATCCGCTTCCCCCATTGAGCGCAACTTTATCGCGTTCATGGTAAGTCATGTGCGTACCGATAATGAATCTTCTTATGAAGATATACAAATTCACGATACTTACAAGGCCTTTGTTTGTGAGGCTATAAAAGATGATGGTAGTGAGAGTGGAGAAGAAAGAGAGATTTAAAATAAATAAGAGGTTGATGTGAGTGAACTTCAATTTGCATTTCAAGAATTATATGAAGAATTCATTAAATTAAAAAGAGCAAATTTGAAGTTAGAAGTGAGTTTAAAGGAGTGTGCCAAGGTTGTCGATGATAGTGCGTTAGTTGATGACCTTAGAACACAAGAGAGAGCTCTTCGAGAGAAGCTTAAATATGTAGAAGGGGAGAGAGATAGCCTTATAGGTTTAATGGAGTCAATGAAAAAAGAACTTCTCGAGTTTGAAGAGTGAAATGTTTTGTTAGAGTCTAGAATTTTAGAATTAGAAGAACAATTGAAAGACTCTAGTAAAGTCAAATTTAATTTGGAGTGTTGTTCGGAGAAATTAGATAAAATATTAAGAACGGTCCAAATTAAAAATAACACATGTGGTTTAGGTTTCGATACTTGTAATGAGTCAACTCATAAAGTCAAAACCAATGTTTTAGGAGAATCCTCTAGGAATAATGATATAAATCATTCTTTAGGAAAGTCTTTTTGTCGAGTCTTTAGGTGCTCACATTGTGGTCGAAAAGGTCATCTTAGAACATTTTTCTTTGATCTTAAACGAGGTCCTAGAAAATGCCTATGTAAGGCAAACGAGGTAGCCAAGATTCTTATATCCCGAGATCGTCATTCATCATTAGTTGGGGTTAGGAGATCCGACATGGTAGCTTTACAAGATAGGATTTTTTATTCTCATTTACTTTCACACGGTACCTCCCTTGCTAAATTCAAAGGTTGAATGTGCTAGTTGTTTGCATACTCTAGCTTTTTGTGCTTCATATTATATATCATTGCTAGGTGTACGCATGTTTAATCATTTTCTAGTCATTGCTTGATCACATATATCATGCTAGAATTATGATTTTTATTTATCTTTTGTATTGCGGTTCTTTAATTTTGTTTGCATTAATTGAAAAATACAAAAAGATTTTTGTTTATCATTGTGTTTTACCTTTTAGTTCTTAGGCTTAATGAAAAATACAAATTATATTTTTTTTGTCTTTTGAGTATATATATTTTTTGTTTGTTTGATTAAAAATTTCAAAAACTCAAAAAAGATTTTTATTGTGTGTATTTAGTTTGACACACTTTATGTGGCATATACTTGTGTTTGAATACCTTATTTTTTGCATCCATGTGGCTAGAACTTTTGATTTAGATTGTCAATCCTTAAAATGTTGTTTACCATGCTTACATGAAGTAGTTGGATTTTGTGTTTCTATAATGGATTTGATAACCGCGTGAAATGTGTGTTCGTGTAAGGACACACTCGTTTTCCTTTCACCGCAATAATATAAACAAACCTAAATTACGGCTACACTTACGAGGCAAGCACAATGGTAAGTCGGGTATCGAACATTCACAGGGACGAGATGCTAGAATTTATATGATTTAATATTCCAGAAATAAAAGTGCAAAAGGTGATTACAAACTTAAAAGGAAAAGATGCATAAAAGGGAAATGATTAACTAGGCGGGGGAAAATAAAGCTAGATTAACAAAGCGATAAAACTATAGGTTGCGTCGAATATTCCTCACCCGAGTTAATTTGTATAAAATGGATACATGGGTTGACGAGTTATTACGAATGCGTCTCGTTTTGATAGTTAATTAAATCAAGGGTTGTCACGCCCCTAAATCCGCATAAAAGCCTAATAAGATTTTGGCATCAACAAATACCCCAAAAATTGCGCACGAAAGGGCGTAAGCACGTGACATACATGATATGCCCCATCAAATCTCCTAGGCACAATAACTAGGACAATGCACCCAAAATAGACCCGTAAACGCCACCAAAGCAAAGCAACGAGTCAACCCGAGTGAGTTCCATTCAAACACAACCTAGACTAAATTAGCTAGAAAGCATATTAAAAATGCGATAAAGAAATGCAATAAATAAACGCGGTAAATCTACACTAGAAAGCAATTAAATCAAAGCATGTAAATAAAGCATGGAAATTAATCTAGAAAGCAAGGAAATAAGGAAAAACAACATGAATTAAATGGAAGGGAAGATGAATAGTTCAAATTACAAACCCAAATGTTGTCACACCAAATGAGGAAGAAAAATGAGCTCTCCTCCAAACCCTAACCTAAACTATTTACCTTCTAATAATATCTAACTATATACAACCTACTATTTAGGCTTCACACTAACTATACACTAGAAGTCTAAATAGTTGAGAGTCCACCATAAGAACGATTTGACTTTGGAGGATAACCGATGTACCCTCACTCTCGAGCATGCCTTCCGAAAAATATGAATTACGTTTTAACAACGGAAGGTATGTGTATGGCGTAATAAAGGAACCATCTCCAATTATCAATTTTGGAGGGACGATGGGGGGTTTGGATTGAACCGGTGAAAAAAACATGTGGGGACCGAGAGAAGCAGAATATCCTCCCAAGGATTTTGAAATTGGAATGGGAGGTGGCACACACGAAGGCAAAGATGAGATTGTGGAGGGCGACTCGAGCAAGTACTCCTCATCGGCGAAAACGTTTAAAACATTAAAGTTTGAAACCGAATCATCGGGTACTTGTGACGGTGCGATAATAGAGAATGAAAATGGGGATGAAAGAAATTCAAACTCATGAGACGAATCATCATCGCATGAAGATTGAGTTTCGAAGGATCTAATATCATTTTCAATGAAATGTTCTTCTTTGGGGGCCAAAGAAGAAATCATTTCATTGCAAATAGATATTACGTCTTTTTCATCCTCACTTTCAATATCTATTATGCAATGGGTAAAGTCTAGAATGGTTTGTTTCAAAGTAGGCACAAGTACCTCATTTGGTTCAAAACATTCTTCGACTTCAAAAGTCTCGGAAGCAAAATCGTTGTCGGACTCAAATAATAAATCCAAGTCATGTTCCCACGAATGATTTTCTTCCCGATAACGGTTTTCAACTTTCTCATTCTCATACATACGAAATCCCTCACCGAATGTCATAGGTCGAGGTGCGAATGCATGAAAATGGGAACTTTAAAAATTACAATCGGACTTAAACGAAAACTCATTATTATAGGAATTTTGAAAACTATTGCAATTAGTTTCAAAATTCCAATTATAAGGAGGTAAAGGCCTAAAATCATTGTCATCATCATCAAAATTCCAATAACCCAAGTTTTGACTTTCGTTATACTCGCCCAAAGTCATATTTGAATTTGAAATTCTTTGGGATTATAAGTATTGACCGAAAGTCATAGGATTATGAGCATTTTGAGAATTATAACAATGATTACCGAAAGAATTGGAATAAGACATGCTTACCCACAAAATGGCTTAAAATGGCGAATTACACAAAGATAGGTGCACGCGAGAAATTCGAGCGTTTCTAAGTGATCAAATGTGGAAGTCCTGCAAAAAGGTTAGAAAATAATACAAATAGAAAGAAAATAGCATGAAATAATAAATCAAATAGAGTCTAAAAGAAACTCATCCCCGTCAATGACGCCATTTTGACTAACGCGTGAAAAGTGTGTTCATGTAAGGACACAGTCCTTGTTTTCATTTCACCGCGATAATACAAAAACCTAAGTTACGACCGCACTTACGAGGCAAGCACAACGGTAATTCGAGTATCGAAAGATCCACTGAGACGAGTTGCTAGAATTTATATGATATAATACTCCAAAATAAAAGGGAAAAAAGTGATTACAAACTAAAAAGAAAAAAATGCATAAAAGGGAAATGATTAACTAGGCGAGGGAAAAATAAAGCTAGATTAACAAAGCGATAAAACTATAGGTTGCGTCGAATATCCCTCACCTGAGTTAATTTGTATAAAATGGATACATGGGTCGACGAGTTATTACGAATGCGTCTCGTTTCAACAGTTACTTGAATCAAGGGTTGTCACGCCCCTAAATTCGCATAAAAGCCTAATAAGATTTTGGCGTCAATAAGTACCCCAGAAATTGCGCACGAAAGGTCGTAAGCACGGGACATACATGATATGCCATGTAAAATCTCCTAGCGGCAATAACTAGGACAATGCACCCGAAATAAACCCATAAACACCATCACCAAAGCCAAGCAACGCGTCAACCCGAGTGAGTTCAATTCAAACACAACCTAATTTAAATTAGCTAGAAAGCATGATAAAAATGCAGTAAAGAAAGCGGTAAATTTACACTAGAAAGCAAGTAAAGAAAGAATGTAAACCTAAATTAGAAAGCTTATAAATTACACTACAAATCAAGAAATATTGAATACAACTACATTAATGGAGATGGAAGATGGTAGCCCAAATTAGAAGCCCAAATGGGTGTCAATCCAAGAAGAAATGAAGAAATGATCTCTCAAACCTCCAAAACCCTAACCTAATCTATCTAGAACGAATTATAAACCTTAATATCTGATATTTACATAAAAATTGTATTTATAGTAAGTTGGAATAAAAGAAAAGTAGAAAGAAAAGAAAAGAAAAATATCTCCTAAAAATAGGGGATCTATCGATCGACCCAAACCGTCGATCGATCGATGGTTGAAAATGATGCCCACTGTCTCCCCACGATTTGGCAAAATTGAAGGATCAATCGATCGACCCCTTTGGTCGATCGATCGATCAAGCAGGTATGAGCACACTGCATGCTGTTTTGGCTTGTTTGCATTTTCCGTTTGGTAAAATCGCCGTAACTTCTTCGTTCTGAATCGGAATCGCGCACCATTTGCAGCCATGTGAAGCTTATGAGGAGGGATACAACTTCTGTGAAGATGATGGGCCAGGTGCCCAAAATATGAATTGACTAAAATTCCCTTGAACGTGCGATCGTGTACGAAAATCGAGCGGAATGCGTCCGAACATCACATTTAGCATCGAAATACCTATAAAAGCTCAATTAACCCCTGCAAAACATGTTAATGTAGAAATTCGAATTTCTCTGGTTTACGAGCGTAAATATAGGGAATAAGATACCCAAGGGGGCTAAAATGCATACGTTCGGAGGATGAAATATGCAATATTTGGGTCGTATCAGGATTCTATTTTTATATGCCTCACCATTAGTCCATCTACATATTTTTTTACCTAGGATGATTTGTGCATGTTAAATACGTTGCACATGAGATTTGAGTGATATAAAAAATGATATATATAAATGTGCACGGGGAAGGGCTCCGAAAGGAATTATTATCCTTTGCGAGTAAGCCACTATTTGGAATGGACTTAAAAGAAATGTGTGGTCCAAAGGCCTAAAAATAAAATATGGCATTAAAAGAAAAATAATTTTCCAAGGCCTATTTTGTTTGATTGATATAGACATTCAAAAATACATATGCTTATTTTGAATAAGATTAGATGGTATATCAATGGTTTTTCACAATGTCCGTTTATCCTAGTTGCGCCATCATTGTCATGACTCTGTTGGTTTATAGAATCATCAAAATTCTAGGCTTATGTGCATTGTGTATGTTTGTTCATCGAGTTCAATTTATATTGTCACATGAGTCTATATCTAAAAGTGATAAAATTTTACAATCAAATGAGAACTCCGTGAACATGTTTTAAGTGATTAGGTCTAAATTTAATTGTTACTAGTTCACACCCTTACACTTCCATTTACCACATGTATTTGGATATATTTTTTCCATACGAGTGTGAAAAGTTTAGTGTATTTTGTGTCATGTGTGGAGTTTATACCTATATATATGTGCGTGCGCGTTAGTGATATTCATTATGCCTACATATATATGGTAATTTTTTTCTTTCTTTGCCCTACTTGCTAGTCCATCTATCCCTCTAATTCATAATTGGTATCTATCTTGTTGCATATTTCGGTTGATATCACATGCTTAGTATCTTATGTATCAAATTGATATCATTTATTTTCATCTTAGTTGGTATCCTTTATTATGTGTATGGATTAGTTATGATTTTTTTGCCCATATGCTTTCACGCGCTTATCACCTTATGGATCATCTTGTTTATTAATTCTTTCATCCTTTGTCTATTCCTAAATAAAAAGTGGGAGAATGATAGGGGGATAAATGGTATTTAATCCTATTATTATCATATCTTAGTTTAGGATATTTAACTTAGGGGGAGAGCGCTATCTTCTTAGGTTGATCATAGTTGATAAGGAGAATTAATTTAGGGGGAGTATTTATATTTCATTGCATTTAAATCTTTGATATTCCCTATGAGTTTTATGTTTGCTTAAGTGTGCAGGAATTTTATTTAGCGGAAACTTTTCATTGTTAAAGCTATTGATCCTTGGGTCTTGAGTCAAGTTTTCTATTTTTGGGTGGGATTGTTTTGAGTCTAGTGGAGCTTAACTGCCCTTTATGATTTTTTTTTTGTTTTTGTCCTGGAATAGACAGAGGGGGAGATTTGTAAGGACACAAGTCTCCGACTGAGTCTTAATGTAGTGTTGGATCAATTCCAGACAAAAACGTTTGAGTCATAGGATAGAGTTCTTGACCATCCATCAATCCTATGACATGTTAAAGTTGAAGATGTTGCGGCCTACTTATCAAGAGAATATCATTATCGGTTTACATGTGCCTCGTTTCACGTCATCAACTTAGTTCCAATCTCTCCTAAGGTATGAATGCATTATATATATATATATATATATATATATATATATATATATATATATATGGGAGCTTGGAACATTTTTTAATGGGTGTAATTTTATTTTAAAATGAATTTTATTTTTAGAAGGTTACTTTAGAACTTTGAATAAAAAAAAGTTTTTGGGCTTAAAAAGTTCGAACGAGATTTCCGTCGGGAAAACTTTTTGGCAGTTTTTCTCCACTATCCCACTCTTTTGTTCCCACTAGCTTTTCCAGAATTAATATGTACGGGAGCCAACATTGGAAAATGAAATTTTGAGAGAACATTTTCAGAGAGAAAAATTTCTTAGTTCCAAAGTTCATTGTTTAGTGTTTTTGACTATCCATGAATTAATCTCTACAAAAACACTTACACCCATTAGTTTAAGTTTAATCCAAGTTCCTATTGTTATATACTTGATTGGAGAGTGTTGGGCACCAGGTTTTATTTTACCGAATTGAAGAGTTTGTTTGGGTTTACTTCTACATCCCATAAAGAAGAAGTTCACTATTTTTCTACGGCATACTCACGTGGTGAAAGGCATTGTGCGAGGGTTGACGGTTGTTTAAAAGCTTCATCGGTGGATTCCAAGGTTTCGGTCGATTTCGAGATTATCGACTAAGAAGTGGTTGGTACAAGAAGACGCATCAGGGGCTTGAAAGGAGTCGAGCCCAGTTGAGTAAGTCATTTGTCTTGTACTTGTAAAATTCCGTACTTAGTGGACTTAAGCCTAGGGCCGTTCAAGGTTTTTTTCGTTTTGGGTTTTTTCTCGTACATCACGGCGTAGTGGTTGTGAATTTATTTTATCTTGAAAATCACCTAGAATGCATGCTTAGGATTAAAAGATAAAATCTTATTTAACTCACTTCTCTAGTTTAATTTGGTGCTAAAATAAGTTTGGGTGAAACTTAAGTTGAAATTATTCAAGTGAGTAATTTATATTTGCTAAAATTTGGTTTGTTCTAATTTGGTAATGTTAAAGATATTGTGTAGGCAAATTTTAGGACTTGGGTTAAATTAATTTTGGGCTAAAAGTAATTTCTCATAGTTAACTTCATGTGTTAGTTTTGTTTGTGAGAAAATCCTAATACTGGTTTGTGTGAATTTTGTGTGTGTGTGTGTGTGTGTGTGTTCACCATAATTCACTAATTTAGGTTTAATTTTTTAATTTTGCTTTTAGAAATTAAAATTTATGTATAATTTAATTTTTCATCTTTTTAAGAAAATAAAAACAAATAAGATTTGAAAAATTAAATTGTTGAGTTGAACAATCTTTATTCCGCATTTAAAAGGAAATTAAAGTTAAACATTTTAAAATTGGGTGTCTACGTCACCAACAAGTTTCACACCCTACATTTAGAAATTGACATTCATTTGATATTGTACCTAAGATTGAACTTTTGTGTGACACACTGCCTAATTTAATCACGGATGATCAGTCCTTCTTAAAAAAACAAGAATCGCATACGGTTCATTCTTAGCATCACCATCGAAAGCTATTAAATAACTAACCACTTATATCACTTAATCAACATGCAAAATTAATCTAAAATAAATCAATCAAACCATCAACACTCGATAATAGTCTGAACAATCCACGACAGATATATAAATAAATAAGAATGAATAAACTATCGGTTCCAAAAATAAATAAACCAACTAAAAACTGATATAAAAGAAACAGAGCCTCAACACAATCTGATAAGTAAACAAGAAATGTTAAAGAGTCTGAAGGGGACAACACGCCCAAAGGAAAATACTGGAATAAATTCCTATCTAGGAATGAATAAGCTGAAGCATCTAAATCAAGTCCTGCAAGCCTCCACAATGTTGCAAATGTGCATCCCATGAAATAATCCTCAAGATGGGCATCCCTATGGCTGGACATACGAAATTTTTTTGAAAAATATTTTGACACAGGTTAGAGGCCCCCAAAAAACTTTTGAAAATATTGTGTGAGTGATTAACATGCAATAATTAAATATGCATGCACCATTTTTGTATTTAATCTAGTGTTGCACTCTCTTGAGATATATCAAACCCCTCAACTAATGTGCACTCCTATCGTTTACCTTCTACCCCACTAGTTATACTACCCACCTAACTCATCTTAGTATACCCATTCCAACTTACCACTCTAACTCGAGTATCCCTCACTTTGATTTATAAGTCATTCTACTCATTAACTTATTTAATCATGTCAACTATAGTTACTTATATAACCTTCATACTAGTTATATATGACATAGAATCACACACTACGTATTTATCCCGTATATTATAGCCATCCTTTTGAGATATAACTCACCGGAAGATTATCTCTAAAATAGTATTATCCCATGTATGCTCGCTCTAACCCGATTACTACAAGTCGGACTCACTCACATGAAATTGGGTAAAAATATCGCAAACATAGTGGATGCGGTCATATTCCCCCTAAGGGTGAGAACGAATCATACTCAAAGCGTCTCACCTGGGAAAATAAATCACACAATAAATTATCAGGTGATATGACACGGGGACTATACTCTCCTTGCATTCACTAGCTAGGGGATTCACCCATATTGTGCGACCTCTTATGATAGAACTAGAGGGGTATGTATTTGCAAAAATATCTAACAGCGATATTTTAAAAGAACATGAGCGTATATATATACACACACACACACATATATTGTTAGACCTGAAAAAATGAGGCACGACACGATACGAACTGACACGAAGTTATAAGTTAATGGGTGGAACCTTAATGGGTTCGAGTCATATCAGTGCCAACCCGATAAGACACGATAGTTAACGAGTCGGGTTAGGGTTGACCCCATTCACCCGTTAATACCCGATAAAACCAGTTATGAACCATTAATTTAAGTAAATAAGATATACTTTTGGAACTTATAAATAATTTATGTAACATAATGTTAATTTAATCATAATGAATTTTACTAAATGAGAGATTTAGTAATGTCAATGAATTAATGGGTCTATTTGGGTTCAAAAATGAGATAATATGTCAACTTGTATACAATTCAAAATAATTCATTATCTTAATGGGTATTCACGAGGGAACATGACACGATACGATAACATGACGGGTCGGGTTTGGATATGAGTTTTTCACACGATAAAAAAGTCACCCGTTTAGACACAAACCTAATAAGACCTGAACACGATAAAAAAAGGACACGAACACAACTCAACACGACCCATTGGCAGGTCTATATACTGTCACACTATTCGTATATATATAATTAAATTAAACTCAGCTAACTCGTGCCTAACTCCCATAACACTAGCCTGTAATCCCCGGATCATTTTACCGACACTAAATTTAATTAATTTGTCCTCAATTAATTTATTAACGTGGTGTCACTCAACTAAGATACCTAGAATCACTCACTTGCCCCGTAATTTAACTTTTTATAATTTTTTTCACAAAATTCCTTTAATAAGATTCACACCCTTGTGTCACTTTGAATTCCATAATACCATTCTCTTAAGACCCTAGGTACAAAGTTCAATTTAATTTTAACTAATTAAATCCACCTTGCAAAGTACTTAAAATAATTAAGGCATAAAAAAATAAAAAGAGGCAAAACTCTCAAAATTTTAGCATCATCGATCGATCGAATCATATATCATGATCAATTGAACCTTTAATCCACACAACATGTCCAATTTATTAAAAACCCATTTTTATCCGATAATCCACCCAAAAATGAATTTTGATTTACACTCACTATGATATGAATAAAAATATGCAATTTATATTGAAATCAAGTTAGCCACTTGCTTGATTAGATTCCTATGGTCTGATTACTGTGGTGTAGAAGGTGAATTGATGAAGAACATGCCCAATTCCTCTTTGATTTGGCTTCCAAAAACTCCTCACTTTCTCCCTCTTCTCTTCTATCATTTTCTAGGGTTTTGATTACAATTAGATGCTTCCCCAAGCTCTATAATTTAGGTTAAATAGCTCTAACCCCGAAATTAGGCTAATGGGCCAAGCTCAAATGACTCGAACACCCCCGTGTGGGCCCGATTATGTCTAAAAAGATCCCGTGACCCAATTATTACCCCCAGGTACACTATTTTGACTATCTTGACCCTTTCGAAACCAACCATGACCTCAAAATCGTCATACAAGTCGCTCTATAATAAAGTCCTATCCCGACCCCAAATAGTCTACGCACGATTCCGGGTTGGAATATAATACTACCACTCGCTAGGATGTAACATAATTATTTATTATTCACTTAGTAGTTATATTCCATAAATATTAATCATCATCTATCCTGATTAATATTTTAATAAACACATAATAATTAATTAAAATAAATTTCAACACATTTGTAATTTAAAATAGCCGAATTAATGAAATATTTATTACTCCAAATTACGGGGTGTTACATACTTCCCCCCTCACAAATGAATTTTGCCCTTGAAATTGGGATATACATGTGGTGAATAACTCTGGATACTTCTCACACATGTCATTCTCTCGCTCCCATGTTGACTCCTTAACATTGTGGTCCCCCCACTGAACTCGAACAAAGGGTACCACATTTGACCACAATTTATGCTCACTACGATCAAGTATCACTACTGGTCTCTCCTCATATGAGATATCTGGTTGCAAATCCATCTCCTATAATGGAACATGCCAAAAAGCCCTCTCAATTCTCCGGTACCTCTTTAGTGATGACACGTGGAACATGTCGTGGATCCATTGTAACTGCTCCGGTAGTCTCAGCCTATATGTCACTGGTCCCACCCCCTATATAATAGAAAACAGTTCCACATATCTTGGTGCTAACTTCCCTTTCTTGCCGAACCTAATGAACCCTTTCATGGGAGACACCCACACCAAAACCTGGGCAATAATCTCTAACTCTATGTGCCTCATGTCTGCATCGGCGTAGCTCTTCTGCCTGTCTTACACTATTCGAATGTTCCCTAGGATCAAATCAATCTTGGCAGTAGTGTCCTGGATCATCTTTGGCCCTAATATCTTATTGTCCCCTACTCTGACCAGTAAGAGGGCGAATGACAAGGCCGACCATACAGTTCCTCAAATGGTGCAATACTGATAGTGAACTGGTAGGAGTTGTTATATGTAAAATCCACCAATGGAAGAGACTGCTCCCATCAACCCCCGAAGTCAAGTATGCACATGCTCAACATATCCTCTAGCATTTGATTAACTCTCTCTTTCTGGCCATTTGTTTATGGGTGATACGATGTACTGAACAATAAATTCGTACGCATGGCCTCCTGAAAGCTCTATCGAAAATAGAACACAAAGATCTTATCCCGATTTGACATAATAAAAATTAAAACCCCATGTAACCGTACAATCTCAAAAATGAAAAACTGCGCATACTATCTCGTCTCAAAATCTGTGCGAACTGATAAAAAGTGGTCCACCTTAGTCAACTAATCCACTATCACCCAAATGAAGTCGTGACCTCTCTGTAATAACGGTAACCTAGTAAGAAGTCCATGGAGATACTCTCCCACTTTCACACGGGAATCTCGAGTGGCTGCAACATCCCCGTTAGTCTCTTGTGGTCTACCTTCACTAGTTAGTAGCAAGCAAACTTCGAGATAAAGTTCGCTATGTCCCACTTCATCCCCGACCATAAATACTGCCTGCGCATATCCTGGTACGTCTTATCCCCATCAGGATGTACCGCAAACCTGGATCCGTGGCCCTCTGACATCACTGCATGTCTCAAATCCTCATCCTCGGGGACCATGAGTCTCCCATTAAAACATAAAGCACCCTCTAAACTGGTCGAGTAAGACTCTTCCCCACCAACTAATAATTGGCGAACCCTGTCCTGACAATACTGGTCCCATGCCTATGCTTTGAATACCCTCATAAAAATCTCGGGTGTGACAGTTAGTATGAACATGTGAGCCCTAGTAATATCATCATCGTGTTGAAGCTCTCTCCACTTCATCTTCCAAACCTTCGATATCTCCCTTGCAGGCCATCGGCTCAACGCGTATGTCACCATATTAGCCTTACCAGAATGATATTAAATATCAAACTGGTAATCCTACATGAACTCCAACCGCCTCCTTTGCCTTAGGTTTAGAACCTTCTGCATGAATAAATACTAAAGTGATTTATGATCCGTGAACAAAATGAACTACTCTCCCAATAGATAGTGCCTCCAAATCCTCAAGGAAAACACAACTGCGACAAACTCCAAGTCATGCATAATGTAATTACTCTCATGGGGATTAAGCTTGCGATATACATAAGCTATATCCATATCCTCCTGCTGTAATACACCCCAAGTCCCTGTAAGGATGCATCAGTGTAGACACGGTATTCCACTCCTCCCCTAGGTAGTGGAAGTACAGGTGTTGAGGTCAGTTTGAACTTTAGATTGTCAATGGCTAATTGACAATGGTCGTCCCAATCAAATGACATCCCCTTATGATTTAGGTTCGTCAGCCGACCCGCAATCTCCGAGAACCCCTTAATGAATAACCAATAATATCCTGCCAACCTCAGAAAACTGTAAACCTCGATCGGTGTCGTGGGCTATCCCCAGTCTTTCACTATCGAAACCTTACTCGGATCAACAATAATACCCCCGTCAAACACAATATGGCCCAAAAACTGCACCTCCCGAAGCCAAAATCTACACTTCTCAAACTTTGCATACGACTGGTGATCCCAGGGTGTCTGTAAAACAATTCGTAAATGCTCGGCATGCTCATCCTCAGAGTAAGAGTAAACCAAAATATCTTCAATGAATACTATCACAATCTGGTCGAGGAGATCTTTGAAAACCTTGTTCATAAGATTCGTGAACACTGCTGGCTCATTGGTGAGCCTAAATGGCACCACCTAAACTCGTAGGAGCCATATCGTGTCAGAAAAGAAGTCTTAGGGATGCCTTTCTCTCTTACACTCAACTGATGACAACCAGAAGTCAAATCTATCTTGGAGAAGTAAGCTCTCCCCTCATCTGGTCGAACAGATCATCGATTCAAGTCAATGAATACTTATTCTAGATTGTGACCTTATTCAACTCTCTATAGTCGATACATAACCGAAGTGGCCCACCCAACTAGTCTTGCTAAACACTTTCCAACTTGCCACTCTAACTCGAGTATCCCTCACTTTGATTTATAAGTTATTCCACTTAGTGACCTATGTAATCATTTCAATTGTAATTACTTATATAAACTTCACACTAGTTATATATGAAATACAATCACCCATTATGTATTTATCCTGTATATAATTATTTACTCGCATTATATACGTACTAAGATACTATAACATTCACACACATGTCGCGTACAGTAGCCATCCTTCTGAGCTATAACTCATCGAAAGTTTGTCTATAAAATTCTATCATCCTAGGTATGCTCACTTTAATCCGGTTACCACAAGTCGAGCTCGCTAACACAAACCTGGGTAAAAATATCGCAAACATAGTGAAAGTGGTCATATTCCCCCCGAGAGTGAGACCGAATCATACTCAAAGCGTCTCACCTCAAAAAATCAATCACATAATAAAATATCAAGCGATATGACCTGGGGACTATACTCTCCCTGCATTTACTAGCCACGAAATTTATCCACATCACGCAACCTCCCATGACATCACTAGAAGGGTATGTATTCAGAAAAATATCTAACACCTATATTTAATATGAACACAAATGTATATATATATATATATACATTGTTCTTCGCTCGAATCTTCGAATTCTTCCTCCCATCTGGTGGTAACAATTCTGTCTTTCCATGTAAGGTCGATGCATTCCACAACTTCA
Source organism: Sambucus nigra (assembly GCA_949130495.1). Classification (NCBI taxonomy): domain Eukaryota; kingdom Viridiplantae; phylum Streptophyta; class Magnoliopsida; order Dipsacales; family Adoxaceae; genus Sambucus; species Sambucus nigra. The sequence goes on from OX422224.1 coordinate 104,658,555, forward strand.
ACGACTTCTTTATACAGGTCTTCCCATTCTGCAGGGATATGTGTGATTGAAGGGACCAAGCGCCCTTGTAGCTTCAAAGTGTCAAGTAACCCAGTGATACTGCAAATGCTATGAGTTTTCCCGAATAATTATACCATAATCTGGACAACATCATCCAGGCTGACTTCGTCGGTTGGTACCACCCATTTGTCTGAATCTCGAGCCCACTTCCATGCTTTTAAGAACAACGTACTGAATCTCTGGCAATCGATGACCATCTGTGAGGGAAATTTCATCCCTAACTCTAGGAGTTGGTTTAACACCTCTGAGAATTCCATACTTCCATCTTCGTAACGGGTACGGACAGTGATGCATGCTCTGGTAAGGAGTGACAGTGCCTGATCAGCGAGGCTAGTAGGGTGTAAAAGGAAATATGGGAAAATTTGAAGAGGTTTAGGAGAGTATATGGGTGTGATTTGAGTTGAGGGATCAAAATCTGGGTTTTCTTCCAAGAAGATGGCATTGGTGTGATTTGGGAGTGGATTGTGAGTAGTGTTTGGCTTAGGATTGGCTGGTGGGGCGATGGTACCCCGGTCAATGAGATCTTAGATTATGTTTCGAAGGTGAAAGCATTGGTCGGTTGTATGGCCAGCAGTTTGGTGAAAGGCGCAATGAGCATCAGTCTTGAAATTTCTTGGGAGTGGATTTGGCAATGGACGTGGATCCAAGGGTTTAATGAGGTTTCGGCTTAACAGGGCTTGGTAAACTTTGGAGAGGGGAGCATGGAGCTCAGTGTATTCCCTTCGGATGGGGGCAGGGTGACTTTCTGGTGCCCATGATGTGATTGGTTGAGAGATGTTGTTGATGGTTGAGACTGTAGCACTGGCAGGCTTGTCATACTTTCTAGGGGTGAACTGTCCGGACACCTTCTTCAGTTCAACCTCTGTTTTAACGAGACTTTCCTCTATTTCCACTCCAACCTCTCTGAGAGCTCAAAAGTGGGGATAGTATTGTACTCCCATCGTCGCTCGGACATGGGGCAAGAAGTTCTTCTTCACTATGTTGACCTGCTTTTCTTCGGACGACCGATTGGTCATAATAGATGCTTGCTCCCTCCACCGGGTTATGAAGTTACTGACTGATTCTCCAGGATTCTGTTTGAGCAGCTCTAAATCACGACGGGTGACCTCAAGCACTTCGTTGTATTTGTATTGCGATATGAATTCTCGGGCTACATCCTCCCAGCTACGAATTCTGGATTCCTCAAGAGATAAAAACCATCGGAGGGCACTATCCTTCAAAGTTTGCTGAAATAATTGGTTCATCACCTCCTCAGAAGCCCCTTGTAGAGTCATGTAATGACGCTAACTGCGAAGATGAACAATCGGGGGCCCACTCCCTCCGAACTTCTCGATATTTGTCATCTTGAACTTCTCGGGTAACCTCGCTTTAGGATAAGGAGACATGTGGGTGTAGTCCATGTAATTCCCAGAGATCCTGACTTGGTCAAACTTCTTGGTGATCATCTTGAGATCCTCTTTGACTTTATTCAACTCCTCCTCCTTTGGATCAGCGACCACAGGCAGGTTAGCCATAGGCTGGGCAATGTTTGGCATTGGAAGCTGGGCAGGTGGCTGCCCATTGGCAGGAGGGGCATGTGGAGCGTGCTGATATTCTTCGGGAACCCAGATAGGCTCGGGTGGACCCATAGCATGAGGGACTAGGGTCTCGAGCTCTTGAGGAATTGGAACCTGGTTTCGTTGCATTTCTCGGACCTCAGTTTGGAGGTTGTCAATCTTGGACACGAGCTGAGCTAGGACTGCCTTCAGATTCGGCTGCATGACTGGTACTTGATCTATTTTCTCCATGGAAAGTGGATGGATTCTGGACTCGGAAGAATTAGTAGAGGAACGAATGTAACTCTGGGGTGATTTGACTAAAGACCGAAGCCAGTAGGGAGCCAGGCCAAGGGCTTGCGATCGACCTGAGAAGGCGTAGGATGAGATTTATTTTTAAGAAAAAAGGAAAAACTATTTTTGGATTTTTGATAAAGAAGGGATAAATGTTTTTGAATTTTTGATAAAAAAGGGAGAAATATTTTTGGATTTTTGATAAAGAAGGGAGAAATGTTTTTGGATACATGACTCAGCATGATTATTATGATTATTATGTTCTCACTTGTATTTAATTCTCCTAAATGCAATGCCGGACGGGACGTGAGCCTGGAAAAGTGGGATTTTTAATATATGCAAAGCTGTGGCTGGACTTGTAACCAGGCTCATGGACAGAGTCCCCTTTTAAAAATGCGCGAAAATTTGGGTGGCAGGTCGACCCGAAATTTCGGCAGAGTTTCGGGTCGAAACTTGAAATCTAAAGTGCATGTCATAGGTTTGACACCTATATGCGGGTATGCAGTTGGTTGGGTGAATCGGCATGGGTTCCCCCTTTGGCGTGACTTTCACGATATACGTCTTGCTCTTGCGGGCAATCGATACGTGTGGACAAGCCATTTGATATACCTGAGTGTACATGAATTGCCTCACCATATACCTCGTGGGGACGGTACGTGTGAGAACGAATTCGATATACTCGACGTACGTGAACGAATTCCCTGCGATATACCTCCCGTCATGATTTTGATCAAGCGGTACGATGTGGGGGAACTATTCGATATACGTCGAAGGTACTTGGCTAATGGAAGGTGAGAGTCATATCGCTTAGGCTAACTGCGACCTGCCGGACCAGCGCCCATCACGAAGTGACCCTCTAGTTACTGAGTAAAATTTGGTCAATATCAATGCTCTTTGGTGATGTTGTGCGAATCATGCATGATTCTCTTATTAGTATCTTATGATGAGAATGCCTTTCTTGATTATGCCAAACTGGGAGCAAAGTACAAGTACCCCAAAAGGTACACCAAGTATGGATGGGTGATGCGTGCAACATGGGGATATATATGTGATCCTAAGTGCACGTGGTGAGAAGTGTACATGGAGAAATTTCTACAAGTGTGTGAACATAAGCATAAGCATGGGATACACATGGAAAAGGGAACATGCAGATATGGGGGGAAACATAAGCAAATATAGCATCCATGTAAATAGAGTCAAGCCCACAAATAAATAAATGTCCCCAGCGGAGTCGCCACTGTGGCCATCCTCGATCCGCGCCGCGGAGGAAAAGGATCCTTCGGGTACCGTGCGTCCCTCTCGGGAGAGTGCTTCAGCCGGCGTCATTTGAGATGTGATGTGAAAATTTAGAGAGATTCAGAGTCGCCAGTCTATTTTACTCAAAATAGACAAAAGAAAAAAAGGGAAGCCACCCCGAAGGATAGCATCCAAAGACATACTGGTGCGTGTGAAACCAAATGATTCGATAAGGGTTCAGAGGCTTGGTTACGAAATGGGAAGGTGTTAGGCACCCATTCCGCCCTTTCGGTCTCTCATGGATATTTGCTATTTTCCTTTATATTTCTCCCCGTGATATGTGTGCATGTTTATATATAGAATGGAGGTAGGAATCCTCGACTTGTATCATGGAAAAGATAAAGCGAGTCATCTGTAGGAAGATATAAGAATAATATTAGAAAGTAAGATTTACGCGATTACCCTTACATTGATCGTTATAATGGAACGACAACGCATATGGGGTAAGACGTCACTAAGAACAAGTATATAGAATATAGGGAAAATGGATTTAGGGAAGATAGAAAATAAGAGAAAAAGTGAGAAAAAGGACTCGAATCTCGGGTTTTACCCCGAGACACCTACGTAGACTATAAAGGCATCAAAGTCCACGTAGTTCGCATACAAAACGAGGGGTGGGGTTTATCCCATAAATCCAAATGGGGATCTCTTATTTGTGAGTATGTGTGTGTGTGTAGAAAAAGTGTTTTAGTTGTGAGAAAAGTGTGGAAAAAGTGTGAGAATCCCTACTTGGAATTTATGAGCAAACCCTTTTTTTCTTATTTTTTTGGTTTTTATTTATATGAAAATATGAGATGTGCAATAATACTAAATAAAAGGTATATTTAGGATGTGTGAGATGAGATAATAAAAGTGCTAAGTAAGAAAACAAGTTATTGGGAGTTTAAGAGAGAGTTTTAGAAAGTTGGACCTTCTTGAAGATCTTGAATGTTGGAGAGCAGCCCTTGCGCTTGGATGATGATGGAGAGCGGATAATTCACCAAGTTTGATGAAAAGGATGATGAAAAGTGGAAGTAAAAAAGAGATTTGGAAGTTGAAATCACGCTGCCTTCGAGAGAGGTTTCTGGGATTCGTTCAGAGAGATTTTTATCAGATCTGGGCTCCTCTGCAAATGAGGTGAAGACCTCCTTTTTATAGGCTTAGGTCAGTGCCGATCGGCATAAACCTATTCTTGCCTATCGGCACCTGCCGGTAGGCAGGGTCTGGAACCTGCCGTTTGGTAGTGCACTTCAGGCTTTTTCAAAAAATCGGCCGCCGAGGGCAAACCGTTGGTCAGAATCGCACACGAGGCATACCTTTGGAAATGTAATTCAGAGACCTTCGAAAGTCCTTTGGACCGCTCCCGGGTTCGGGAGTTAACTTTGGGTCAAATATGGCTCGGAAGTGTTTATCGGTCCATTAGACGGGGAATCGTTCGGACGCAAATGGATCGTTCGTCCGTATGGTAAGTCCGAATTGCGCACGGGGTAGAACGTTGGAAAGGTTATGAGATGTACTTCGACATTCCAAAGAGTTTGACCCGGTTTTAATAGTTGACTTTGGTCAACCGGGCCCAAGAAGCATTCGGTGACCTCTCGGAGTCAAACGGATCGTTTGTCCGCATGGAAAGTCAGAATCGCGTACGGGATGGACCGTTGGAAAGGGGATTCAGTTCCCTTCGATGATTCATTCAGCCTCAGTTGAGATGAAGAGTTAACTTAGGTCAAACAGAGCCCGGGAGCGCCCGGTGGCCTCTAGGTCAGGTTTCGGACGTAAACAGATCGTTCGTCCGCATGGTAAGTCGGAATTGCGCACGGGGTGAACCATTGGAAAGGGTATTTAGTGCCCTTCGAAGATTCATTGAGTCTCGATCGAGATGAAGAGTTTGACTTTTGGGTCAAACTGAGCCGGGGAGTGCCCGATGGCTTCCAGGTCAGTACTCGGGACATGACCTAGGTTTGTAGTGATGAGGGGAGGTACTGGGGACCTAAGGAGAGTTAGGGGGTAACAGAATGGGGAGTCTACACCAATAAAATTTTATTGTATGGGGTGAGGACTAAAGACAATTGTTATGGGATCATGCTTGAGTCCTCATTTGTCTGCAACAGCACCACGATCACTTCTATGGATCTGTGGCACCAACGTCTAGGTCATGTGAAGTTTTGAGATTTGGAAAATTTAGCCAAAAAGGACCTAGTACATGGCTTACCATCACTTGGAAAGCCAACTTCCACAGTTTGTGGACCCTGCCAGTTGGGGAAGCAAATTCGAAGCCCCTATCGATAGTTGAATTCCATTACCACCTCTCGCATTCTTGAGTTGATACATATGGATCTTATGGGTCCTACTCGTACTGAGAGTTTAGGAGGTAAGAGGTACATACTCGTGATGGTAGATGATTTCTCACGCTACTCTATTGTAGGTTTTCTGTGAAAGAAATTCGATGTTGTGGAGTTTCTTACGACCAAGTGCCATTCCCTCCAAAATTAACACAGAGTCACTATCAACAAAATACGTAGTGACAATGACACTGAGTTTAAAGAAGAAAAAGTAGATATTTTCTGTGATAGCCTCAGAATCAAACACGAATTTTCGGCCGTTAGGACTCCTCAGTAAAATGAGAAGATGGCTAGATATATGCTTTTGGGTCGTAATATTACAAGACGATTTTGGGCAGAGGCGGTGTTTACTAAATGCCACACGGTTAATAGGGTATATCTGCGTCCACACACTCTTACGACGTCCTACGAATTGTGGACTGGAAAGAAGCCTAACCTTTAATATTTTCGTGTCTTTGGGAGAAAATGCTACATCCTACGGGATAGAGATCAATTAGGAAAATTCGACACCCGGAGCGACGAGGGGATATTTTTAAACTGTTCATCGTCTAGTAGAGCTTATCGGGTGTATAACCTGAATAGCTCTAAGGTTATGGAGTCAATAAACGTCACTGTGTAAGGTGACGAACCAACAACGTTTATTGATTCTAACCTTTTGGGTGAGGGTGATGCACTTACTGATGATCCCATTATGCCTCCCACACCCAGAGTGAATCCTATTCCTAACTTAGGGGAAACTCCTGCTTGGGTTTGCAAGAGTCATGATCCTTCTACTATATTAGGAGATCCCACCCTTAGGGTCAAGACTTGTGCTCAACTAGAGAACGCTGTTATCCATGTCTGCTACACGTCCAAAGTCGAGCCTAAGTACTACAAGGAATCACTAAAAAATGAACACTGGATATGTGCTATGCAAGATGAGTTGCTTCAGTTTAGGAGGAATAATGTCTGGGAACTGGTCCCATGGCCTAGTGAGACAAATGTGATAGGTACCAAGTCGAGCTTCAAGAACAAGGTGGATGAGACTGGTAACATTATTCGTAATAAGTCTAGGTTGGTCGCTCAAGGCTATACAAAGATTGAGGATGTAGACTTTAACGAGACATTCACTCATGTTGCGTGGCTTGAGTTCCTATGCTTACTACTCGCCATCGCATGTCATTTTCACTTCAAGTTATATCAGATGGATGTTAAGAGTGCCTTTCTGAATGGAATTCTATATGAGGAGGTTTACGTGTAACAACCAAAAGGATTTGAAGATCCTAAGAATCCTAATCACATTTACTATCTGAGGATTGTATGGTTTGAAGCAAGCATCCTGTGCTTGGTACGAAAGGCTTACTTCCTATCTCTTAGCCCGTGGCTTCAAGAGAGGGGGAGTTGATATGATGTTGTTCATCATGAGAGATGGAGCTGCTATTTTGGTTGCCCACGTCTATGTGGATGACATAGTCTTTGGATCCACATGCTCCCAGCATGCTCAGCACGCTGAGAAGGAGATGAAGAGTGAGTTTGAGATGGGCATGGTTGCTGAGCTTACGTTCTTCCTTGGTCTCCAGGTTTGTCAGCTAGAGGATGGGATATTCATCTCCCAATCCAAGTATGCAAGATATCTCGTGTAGAAATTTGGTCTAGACTCCGCTAAGAACGCACGTACACCGATGAGTACCTCAACTAAGATTAGCAAGGACACTTCAGGCAAGGACATTGAGCAAACCTTGTATCTGAGTATGATAGGTAGTCTTCTATACTTAACTTCCAGTCGTCCCGACATAGCCTTAAGTGTTGAAGTCTGTGCGCGATATCAGGCGTCCCCAAAAGAGTCACACTTACTCGCTCTTAAACGTATTATCAAATACGTGAGTGGGACTCTCTCACTTCGCATTTTGTATTCCTTTGATACCAGTGACCGTTTATCCGCCTATTCGGATAATGATTGGGCTGGAGATGCAGATGGATGTAGGATCACTTCTGGTGGGTGTTTCTTCTTTGGTTCTGCTATTGTCTTTTGGTTGTGAAAGAAGTAAAATTCCATCTCTTTGTTCACTGTGGAGGCCTGAGTACATCGCCGTCGAGAGTTGTTGCACGCAACTCTTGTGGATAAAGCATATTTTGGTGGATTATGGGATATCACGGGACACCATGACTATTTCCTGTGATACTACGAGTGCGATACACATATCCCGTAATCCAGTCCAGCATTCGCGCACAAAACACATTAGGATACGCGAGCACTTTATCCGTGAGCTTGTAGAGGACAAGGTCGTATCCTTGAGTTTTATATCTACTGACCACCAGTTAACTGATATCTTCACGAAGCCTTTAGATGCCCTTAGATTCAAGAGTCTTAGGAAGTCTTTAGGAATTTTTTTTATGAAAAACTCAAAAATAGTTTTGTATTATATTTACACCGTTATGCATGAACATTTAAGATAACCATAGTCACAACTTCATTCCATATATCACGTGACTGTTTGATAGTGATTTGATATGCTACATCATTTCATCCACGTACTTTACATTGATTGGAGTCTTTGAGATGTAGTTCGTGATATTATCTACATGTTTGGCTCCCTAAGTTCGAAGTCTGAAAGAGGATAAACTCGCATAAACGTTTTAAAGGAGTTTTTCTGTGACACATCACTGATGTCGTTCGAACGACATCGTATCTCGTTCGAACGTGAGGCCATATCGCTCGAGCGACATCATGTTTCGTTCGAACGACGCACTGCCTCAAGTGCCTATTTATACAGTGTTTGTGTTACACGTTTTTCTAAGTCTGCATATCTCCGTTTTCGCAAAACAGACCCCGTTTTCAGACTTCAAATTTTAAGGTTTCAATACCTTTTTGATTCACAAATAATTACCAATCCTTTATGTGAATCCTTTAAACCCCAAGGAAGATTATACTACTCATCTGGAGCACATTTGTGGAGAAGATGAAGCTTTTTCATTCCTGACCTTCTAGAGCTCTTGAGGGAACTCTAGCCGACGACATCGAAACCAACACGTGAGGGTATTTCGTATGTCATTACTTGTATTTTCCTTGTAATACGTGTAAACCATTCTTTATAAAATTATAGTGAAAATAAGATGGTTTTGCCCATCTGGTGGATTTTTACTCAACGTTGATTGTCTTGCATGCTTAGATTAATTCCTTATTCAATCACGTTTGTTTTCGAATATTAAGACTTGTTGGGACTAAAATTGGAATTTAATTAAATAAGTTTGACATTGATTGCTGGCGCACTCTCAAAAGCTTTGAAAGTTTGACTGGTTTTTATGAATAGCAAAAAAAGTTGTTTTTATCGGATTTTTTTTATATGGGTCCCTGAAATGTCTATATACCATACAAAAAAACTCAACTCATTTTTTTTAGTTTTTTTTAAAATTTGATTTTAATTTTATTAAAATTAAAAGAAATAATCTTTTTAAATTATTTTAATTCATCTTTACCAAATTCTCACTATTATTTAAATTTTCACAAAACTGATTTATAAAACGATTCTTAAAAACAGGTTTTAAAACCAATTTTCAGAAACATAAACCGAATAGGCCCTTGTTATTTTTTTATTTCATTTTTATTGTATTAGTAGTGTTTATGTGTTATGATTTTAGGCTCCACTTTTATTCTAGTATTTGAGTTATCCCTAAAATTTGTAACATTTTTAAGTTCACACACTCATATTGTTGAGAAAATAATTTAAACAGTAGCGAAGTTGATGGTTTAACTATGAGGTTCGACTAATGGTCAACTATCCAAAAAGATAAATAGATTAAGAGTGAAGGCAAAACACATTTTTTTGCTAGAAAATGGGGACGTTCGCCAAACAAAAGGAAATAATAATTTTAAGCCGACACATTGTATGACACACTAATATGTCTGGATTCATTAATGTCTTGAGTTCACTTATTAACATTGAAAACATAAACCAACCCAGACATGAAACATCAATGTGTCACTCCAAACATGTCAGAATCGCATATTGGCCTAGAATTACTCATCTTAGGAATCATCGACCAAAGATGTGACAACAAAAAATTCATTACTCATAATGATTGGTTAATAAACCTACAAATTGCATTAATTGTTGCAATAACAATTAATCATTTAACATCTTAATCCCATCAATTATGTAGGGAATTCATGATAATATAAACGATACATGCTACGGGAAAAAAAAGTTGTAATAGCTAACTCGTCACTAGATATAATAATTGATGATTGAGAAAATAAATTGTGCACCTCACCCTTATATAATGGCCTAATGGAACTATGCAGTATCTCAACCGAGAGGTGATGAGTTCGATACTGCTTGGGTGCTCCCTTGATGCATTTTGATCCACCCCTTGGAGGCATGTTTCAATGGGGAGGGCTATTCCACTTTTCGTGTGTAGCTCATCTTTATTCTTTGTGTGGGTAAGGGTAGAGAGACTATAGTCCTTTACCTTTTTTGAAAAAAAAAATAAAAATATCCAAAAAAAATAATGTACTAGAATTGGTAAGTGGCTCATCAATATGGGGGCATAACTTAGATATTATAAAAACTATAAGGGTCCGTTTGATTGACATGTAATTGTTTTTCATGAAATATAGCAATTTTAGTACCCTTTTTGTACTTTTGCAATGCTTAATTTTAAACTCATTGTATAAAAACAATGGCCATAAAACGAAAGTGTTAAATAGTTTTAACCATTTTTGAAGGAAAATATTTCTTACCCAAGCCCAATTGAAATGATTTTCATGAAAAACTTCCAAAGTAAGACATATCGCTCTTATCTTTTTTGACTCATTTTTCAACTTTTTGTGAAACTGAACTAATTTTCAGCTATTTTTCAATTTTACTATGAAACACACCCAAAGTGGAACTCAAATCCTGGATAAAGGCGGGGTTGGAACTTATAAGAACTATTCATTGATGTATACAAAATTTTAGTTTAGTTCATACATTTTTTTTTAATATATGCATTATTTTAGTGAATGTATGAGTGTTAACATTATATATAGAAAAAAATATAATTTATATATCAATTTATCCCATCAACTATTATTTACATAAATGGGGGACATAATCAAGTAAAGTTTGCATGGAAATTAAAGGGAAAAGTTTTATGCACTAGGGACTGAATTGCCCCAATTCCACATTAATGGATAAATATTGGCTTTTAGTGTACTTGTGATTATGAAACTAACAACACTATCTACACGATTTTTTTATTTTGATTTTTTTTATATATATATATAAAATCTATTTTGTTTATTTATTTATTTTTTTAAATAATAAATAGATATGATTTTTTTTCATGAAAGGGACAAAATATCATGCATGAAATGTCATGCATAAAAGTGAAGATATTTTATCATGCTAAAATATTTTTTTTTTATATTTTATTTTATCAAAAAGGGTTTTGTTTTTGTTTTTTTAAAAGGGAAATAATTATAAACAATTTAATTTATATAATTTAATTTATATTTTTTTAAAAATATTTATATATTTTTAATTTATATTTTTAAAATATTTTTTTATTTATATTTTTAATATTTTTAATTTAATTTATAATTTTTTAAAAATATTTATATTTTTTTAATTTATAAAAAAACACTTTAGTATGACATTTCATGCATGGGGATGAAAGAGAGAAAATATCATGCATAAAAGTGGAGATATTTTGTCAAAAACAAAAAAAAATATTTTAAAAATATAAATTATAAAAATATTTTTAAAATATAAAAATATAAATTAAATTATTTAAAATTATTTCCCTTTTTAGAAATAATTATTTCCCTTTTAAAAAAACAAAAAAAAAACTCTTTTTATTAAAAAAAAACACACACTTTAGTATGACATTTCATGTATGGGCATGAAAAGGAGAAAATTGTATGAAACTCATGTGAAATTCTTAAATGCATAGACTCTTGTGATGATGAGTATCTCAATTCCGGATCAATTTTTAACAATATTAATTAGTTTTGTTTTAAGTTTATTTTTCTTGGACATAATCTCCATGATGATCAAATTATCTAAAAAAGATGCAGCAAAGTAGTCAATGGGAAAGGGGCGAAATGCAAAACTATTATATGCTTGCAAATCAGCTGTCCAAACATTAGAAGATCATGTGACCCACTTTTCGATTGGATTTATTGCTAAATTTTTATTATAGCCGATCTCTTCATTAAGAAAACTATATCTCAGAAAATTCAGCTCAAAATATTTGTTTTATATCATTTTTAAGAAATTGGTGCGCATTGAAGCCTTCATTTAAGGACTTCATAGTGGTCCAAATTCATAAATTAGGGCAAAAAATATAATTCTGTAAAACTTGAGTAATTATTTGAATAGAATATTATAAGATTGTAAGGGCACATAAACAGTAAAATTGAACATTGAATTATGGGTAAATGAGTGGGAGCAGTGTCTTTTGAAAGTGACTGTTAATGAAGTAGTGATTTTTTTGTGGATTTGTCACCATTACCGTGATGTGAACCATTTCATTGGTGAGAATTATATTTTCAAAAATGTGTTCTTATATATGTATATATAAATAGATAAACTTACATAATGGGCTCGTGCACACTCAGCGATGTAAGATGATAAGATAACTTTAATCCTATTTGTCAGCTCCATTTTATCTCACACTTCTTGGTGGAAGTATATTGGGTGTGAAGTTTCAAATTATGTGACCATCAATTATCAATAAGAACAAAAATTGCAACTCACTATTAAGTGTCAAACCCATTAGCAAACCCACCACTTTAGCAACTCCATTCCATTTTGTCACTCACCACTTGATGGAAGCATTAACATTGGAATTAAACTAAAAAATAATGAGCATGATATGTTTCATGACATCACTGCTTTGTTAATTTGTAGATGAAAAACCACCAATGCATATTAGCTTTTGAGTAGAACTAATTATATATGTATGTATGGTTAATTAGATTAATTCGTCCTTCACTATATCGAATTTACAATAATCCCCTAAAAATATTTAACATTCTTGTAAAAATATATCTCACTCCATTCAATATGTCACTATCGATTACCATCTTTATTTCACTCCCACTACAAAAGCATCGACCATACCAAACACCATTGACCTCAAGAAGTTCATGAGAATCAAGAAAAACACTCGCTGGAGAATTATTTTCCATTGACATCACACACACACACACACACATATATATATATATATATATATATATATATATATATAGAGAGAGAGAGAGAGAGAGAGAGAGAGAGGGTTTCTCTAAAACGGACGTCCGTTTTTGGGACTAAAAATGGACCAAAATGGTCCGATTTTTTAAAAATAGTAAAATGCGTTTTTTTGAGTTGATTTTTTTTCCGAGATATATAGACATACATGGGTACCCCTACAAAAAAAAAATCAACTCAAAATGAATTTGTTTGCTATCTTAAAAAAATCATTTAAAATCTGTCAGATTTTGCTGGCGCAAACCCAAACATATATTGACAGATTTTGAAAGATTTTTTTAAAATAGCAAACAAATTCAGAGTTGATTTTTTTTGGGGTATCCATATATGTCTATATACCAGAAAAAAAAATCAACTAAAAAAAATGCATTTTATTATTTTTTAAAAATCAGTCCGTTTTTAGTCCGTTTTTGGAGGTCCTTTCCTTAGAATTCCTATATATATATATATACTAGGGTGTACCCGTGCCGATGGCACGGTGATAAATTTCTTCCCGTAGTATTTTGCACCCGTGCCAATGGCATGGCATTAAATTTGTTCCCGTAATACTTTGTACTTGTGCCGATGGCACGATGATAAATTAGTTCACATGATAAATTAGTTCCTGTAATATGTAATTCATTATTCCTAATGGCAAGGTGAAGGCACAAAGAAAATTTTCCAAAGTACGTAATCGCAAAAATGGAAAAAAAAAATCAAAGTAGGTAACTGCATAAATTTCGTTCCCGAACAAAACAAAGTGTAATTTTAAAAAAATGGTCAAAAATTCTGAACACAAAAATATCAATTTCGGTAATCTAAAAAAATTGTTTAAAACAATAATTGTTATAAAAACACTACTAACGTGATTGCCTATAGTCATACAACACGTGTTCTTCAAAAGGTGTATACAATGGGACTACGATATGAACATTAATTCAATCCTCCATCCCTATAGTTACAACTTCGCTAACTGAATAATTTTTATGAGTGCGTCAAATGTAGGAGATAAAAAAATGTAAAAATAAAAATCTAATTATGTGTGTGTATGTGTGTAATGCGTAATCCTAAAAAAGATGTATATTTTGCATTAAACAAATTTTTTATGATTGCAATAATTTTCATGAATAACAAAAAAATGAAATGTACAAAAAAATAAAAATAATAATACCACAACCCAATGAAAATATTTGATTTGAAAGGTCACTATTATTATTATTATTTAATTGCAATTGCATAAAAAGGTTGGTAAGAGTAAGCTTGACGAAAAACATATGTATAAACTTTGGTTTTGAGTTTGTCATTTATATATAAACATAAATTACTCTTACTGTAATTAGTTTCATTTCTTTGTTAAGGACCACGTATATTTTTATTTTGTAAAAAGACGGTTTGAATTAAGTGGTGGATTACTTTGAAAGATAAATTTTACTTACGCAATTTCTATCAAAGTACATTGAGCCAAGTGCTATATTGATTTTTAGGTTTCCAACATCGAGCCTTGTGATTTTTAGGCTTCCAACATCGAGCCATGTGATGTCCTTTGACAGGTTATCAATTTACTTGGGCTCCATTCATTAAAGTTACTTTTTAGTAAAATATGTCAAACTATAATACCAAAAGTATCCAACTATTTAGTATCTCAAATACCAAAGTACCCAACTATTTAGTTACACCTGATTAAAAGAAACTATTATTAAGAGTTAAGATATAACAATAATCTGGCTATAAAACTTATTATTAAGAAAATAAAAAATCCAATGACACGGTTAGAATTTTAATGTGGCATATTAAAAGTTATTATTAAAAAAATAATTTGTAAAATCAAATTAATAATTTCAGAAAATCTTACATGCTTATAAAAATTTGACTTTTCAATATAATTATGCATGTCATACTTTGGCACTGCGCCTTGTCCTTTAAAATAAGTGTAAATATGTTAGTTTTTTACCAGTGACTGATAAGGTTATAGGCTTAGGCTTTTGTTAAATTAGTGTGTATAGGGTTATAGGCTTTTGTTAAAAAGGAGAGAGAGAGAGAGAGACATTTAGTTTCATATGCTTAGATATATATTTAGTTTCAAAACCCAATACCCAAAAAAATGTTTACAAAAAAAAAGGATACAAAATACATAGATTTTTGAACCCAGATGAACAAAGAGAGAGAGAGAGAGAGAGAGAGAGAGAGACCTAGATTCCAAGAAGAAAGAAAACATAAATAGTTAGATAAGAGATTCATACCCAATTATCAATTTTTTCAAAACCCAAATTGCTTATTGAACTCGTAATATCTTCCAACAAAAAACAACAAACTCACCTCAAGAATATACCCTTTTCTGAACTGATATCCAAACAAACAGAAAATCACACACAGTAGCTTAACACTTTACCAACCGTCATTACTATAGCCGAATACTTTTCTCAAATATTCACATCAAATAATATCAGATCTAAAAAAATCATTATCAGATCTACAAACCATGAAATATACATAGGATTGCATAGTAGGCATATATGAGATGCAACAACCCAAATGAGAACTCTGGAAACAACACAAACCAAACACCCCAAGTATTATACATACGGTTGAACAGTAGGCAAAAGAATCAGAAATAATATGATTCTAAACAATAATGAAACGAAAGCAATATTGAAAAAACACTATGCCAAAGAAATACACCCAAATCGCAAGAATCAAAACCAAAGCAATATCTGGAAAAAAATATTTCAAAAAAACGCGTACACAGCAGTGGAATCATTCTTGAACAACACTCCCAAATCGCAAGATCCAACACCTGGCAGAGCGCGTACGAAAAATCGTAAATCAAACTACCCCACCATCAAATAGATAAGAGAGATGAAAAATAAGCTAGATTTACCGGAGAAAAGAGGGCTGGAGGTTCAGTGGAAGAACACCCTTGCCGTTTCTGGTTGTGTTGGAATCGGATAAAGTCGGGGTGTTCTGGTTGCGAGGAGAGAGAAGCGTACAATGGCACCGCCTGAGTGGCCGGTGGCTGTAGGCTGGGATCGCCTGAGTGGCCGGTGGCTGGGATCGTTCGAGTGAATGGCCGGTGGCTGTAGGCTGTAGGCTGGGATCGCCTGAGTAACGATGGGATCGCCTGAGTGGCCGTCAGCTGTTGGCTGTTGGCTGATGGCTACTCCGAGTAATGGAGGCTAGAAGTAAAAGAGGTGGCCGGGTGGGGTGGGATGGGAAGATGAGGATGAGAGAGAGGGAGACAAATTTTTTGGTGTATAAAGAGTGTAAGCAGTCTTCTAATGTGATGACAGCTCTTTTACTCGAGCCTTGTGCTTTGCCCTTATCAAGATGTGTGCAGAGCCACGATCTGTTTTATTAATGGTTCACTCAAGCCATTTAATAGGCTTCTCATCCTCTAGGCTTCTCATCCTTTATTTATATATGTTTTGTATGATGTGGCAATATGACATGGCAAAATTTGTATGATGTGGCAAAAAGCCCTCCTGCTTTATTTTATATATATATATATATATATATATATATATATATATATATATATATATATATATGCAAGAGTGATGAAAATTTAGACAAGCCACGGAAAATAGAGATTAACAAAAGAAATTTAACATGGTTAGGAAAACTTGCATTGCATACATGCACCAAAGATATACCAAGTTCAGTATTTGAGAAAAATACGTTACACCAATATCATTTAGGAGCAATACAAGTTTTCAAGCCATGCCCGAATTATGTTGATTTTGGCTCTCCTATTTTTTCAGTTTTGGTTTATTTACAAATTTGCCATTTTGGCTCAAATCTATAAATACAAGTGTCATTTCTAGGTTTTGAGAGAGGACAAGTTTGAGAGCTATTTTGTGAGTTATCAAAGCTAAAGAGAGATAGAGCTCCCATTTGAGGGGTGAGTTCTTGTGAGGTTGTGAGTGACTTTCTAAGAGAGATAAATTGTGTGTGTGTATAACCTTTGGGTTCCTCCATTTATCTATAGATAGAAGAAATCCTCCTTGGTGGATGTAGCCCAAATTTGGGTGAACCACGGTATATCGTTGTTGTTTTGCTTTGATGATTGCTTGTATGTTCTTATTGTCTCTTCATTGATGTTTGGTTGATTCGATTGGGAGTTTGCACACTAGTTCATATTCGGAACAAGGTCTTGGGTGTTTTTCGCACACCAAGTGTTTGATAAAATTCCCGAGTGAGTTTTATCGTCTTGGTCGCTAGAGATAGTCTTGCTTTAGCGCAACAAGTGGTATCAGAGCTTTGGTTGCATTGTTTGCCCGGTATTTTTTGGTTCGAGGTTGAATCAATTTTGGCAATTTTGGCATAGCTTTTGTTTTTGTTCCAAATGACGGAAAATGTGGAGAGTACTCGAGAATCAACCTCTACGAGCAGAGTCTCTAAGAGATGGGATCCGAGTTATGGATCAAGTGGCTCAATGAAGACGGACATGAAGGCTTTTGATGAGAAGATCAATTTCGGGTTATGGCAAAGACGAATGCGAGGCGTTCTTGTCCAACAGAGGTTGCAATTAGCATTGTTGGGGGTAGAGGGACGACCGGTAGGCATGACCGATGCCGAGTGGATTGACATTGATCAAAGAGCGGCTTCGTGTATTGAGATGCTTATCACGGATGATGTGTTGAATAACGTGATAGCGGAGACCACGACTAAAGGCATGTGGGATAAGCTTGAAGAGATTTATTTGGGAAAGTCGTTGTCAAATAAATTGTTCCTCAAGAAGAAACTCTTCAAGCTTGAGATGAAGGAGGGTGAGGATATGATGAAGCATATCAACGTTTTTAATGTCTTGATAAATGACTTGAACCGGATAGACGTTCAATTCATTGAGGAGGATCGATCATTGTTGTTGCTTGCATCATTACCCGATTCATACGAGCATTTTGTGACCACGCTCATGTTTGGGAAGTCTACGCTTCGGTGTAACGAGGTTGTGCAAGATATTCAATCTCATGTCACGATGAGAAAGAAGGAAGGTGGAGGTGACGGGTATTCCCATAATGAAGGCCTTATGGCAAGAGACGGAGGTGGGCAAAATGGCGGGAGGAACTCCAACCGGGGATTTAATGACGGTAGTAGGTCTAGATCGAGAGGTGTTGGTGGTAAAGGGCCGAAATGCTACAAGTGCCGGGAATGGGGTCATATGATCCGAGAATGTCCTTTATGGAACGACAAGGTTAAGGGCAATGTTGATTCCGAGAGGGCAACGGTAGCGAGTGCGAATTATAAAGATGAACTTGGAGAACTTCTCACAATCTCCAAGGTTAACTCTCTTTCCCAAGATGATTGGATATTAGATTCGGGATCGTCGAATCACGTTTGCTCCAAGAGGGAATATTTTGAGACTTTCACAGAAAATGGAAAAGGTTCCATGTCTTTGGCTAACAGAGAGAAGGTTTCCGTTGAGGGTGTCGGGACGGTGAAACTCAAGATGTTCGATGGGGTGGAACGCACTTTGGGTGGTGTGGCCTATGTCCCAAAGTTGCGAAAGAATTTGATATCCATTAGCCGTTTGGATTCCAAGGGCTGCCGGGTGTCGGTGGCGGGTGGAGTCTTGAAAGTCACACGCGGTTGTATGGTCCTAGTGAGGGGAGAGGAGAGAGAGGGGTTGTATCGTCTAAATCAAACTTCGAGGAAGATTGGGAAGCGGTGTGCACAAGTGATCGAACGTTCGAGGCATGTCTCGTTTGTGAACAAAGTGGAGACATTGGGTGCTAGCTTTCCAAGAGTAGACGGTAGTGATGGGAGAATACCTACTAGTGGAGGGGATGGATCGAAGTCCCCCTCCAGGGCCAACGGGTGATGTTGACCCGGTTTAGTTGCACACATGCATTGGCCGATTCGAATCGAGGAGGTGTAGGACTGTGATGGATTCGAGGTGTGTGTAGCTAGTTCAAGGAAGGCCGATGAGTTATTGTTTGGGAGCATTGGCAAACGGGAGTTCTTCGTGACAAAGACTTGGTACATCTTTCGAGGGTGAGATTTGGAGGGTGTGGGAGGTGAGGAATTTTCCCTCTCATCCGTGGTTATTTCTCAAGGTGGAAGATGGTGTTGATGTGTTTGAATGTTTCGTGTAAAGATGGTGTATGCTATATGTATTGTGTGGGGGTGTACTCACCGGGTTACATGAGGAGCGAGCTTCACCGTATGGTTACATGGGAAGCATTCAGGGGAGTTCTTAGTTTTGAACTTGGTTCCTCGGTGGGTGGAGTCGTTTGGATTCTTGGAGTGAAGACTTGCGGTATCTCACTTCATGGTTGAAGTTTGAGGTGGCTTAGCGTCGGGTGGAGCGTATTGGCTTGTTAGATGTCGGGATGATCTTAGAGCGGATTTGATGTTTGCATTCCGAGTTCGGTTGGATCGTGAGGATCGCCTGGGGGAATCGCATTAGCTTGGTAGATGGTGGGACAGTCTTCAAGCGGGTTCAATTTCAGCATTCTAGAGATTGGTTGGATCGTCAGGATCGCCAAGGTGGAGTTTGTTGATTTTGGCTCTCCTATTTTTTCAGTTTTGGTTTATTTACAAATTTGCCATTTTGGCTCAAATCTATAAATACAAGTGTCATTTCTAGGTTTTGAGAGAGGACAAGTTTGAGAGCTATTTTGTGAGTTATCAAAGCTAAAGAGAGATAGAGCTCCCATTTGAGGGGTGAGTTCTTGTGAGGTTGTGAGTGACTTTCTAAGAGAGATAAATTGTGTGTGTGTATAACCTTTGGGTTCCTCCATTTATCTATAGATAGAAGAAATCCTCCTTGGTGGATGTAGCCCAAATTTGGGTGAACCACGGTATATCGTTGTTGTTTTGCTTTGATGATTGCTTGTATGTTCTTATTGTCTCTTCATTGATGTTTGGTTGATTCGATTGGGAGTTTGCACACTAGTTCATTTTCGGAACAAGGTCTTGGGTGTTTTCCGCACACCAAGTTTTTGATAAAATTCCCGAGTGAGTTTTATCGTCTTGGTCGCTAGAGATAGTCTTGCTTTAGCGCAACAAATTATACAAAATTCACATTGAAATCAAGTTTAAAAAGCATAAACCTCTCTCTCATTCTTCCCTTCCCTTAATGAATAGCTCTCTCAATATTAATGAAATCTTATTTGAGAATTCCCTTTTAGCATTTTATTTATTCCCAACATGTTGCATGTGGAAGCACACAAATTCCAGAAAAAGAGTTTTTTGGAGCCAAACCTCCCAAAAGTTCACTGGCGACAAAATACTAATCTATCAAATTGAGACTTCCCATTTTCTAAACCTCACATGGTTCACTATTGGCTTTCATTGGATTAGTTACACATAGCAAATCAATGTCTTAATAATCCTTTATTCACCAATGTGTGAAACCATCATGAATTAAAATCATTTGTCCTGGAGGGGACCTTGAGCCATCTCCTCCCTTAGTGGGAATTTCTTTGTTACCATTGTTCGCTACAAGGAAACTTGCAATCTGCAATCCATGCCTCAGGTTTGTCCACATACAAGACATGTCTTTAGCACTGGATAATATATTAATGTCACATTACAATTACCCTTTAAGTCTATTTTAGAGGATACAAACATATATTCCATTCCTCACCATGCATTCACATGCCACCCTGAAGTCCTAAACCATATACGAAATTCTACAACCCTTGAAATCTAAGTGACTAATAGTTACCAATTTTATGTATAATGCGATTCTTAATCTTATATATTTTCAATTTAGCATATGGGTACTTGTTAATGCGCCCTTCAGGAGGAGTTATGGCCTTATGTTATAGCAATGCATCATTGTAATTTTATGAGAAAAGAAAATGGAAAATATATCCGTTCATATAAAAATCACACCTTATTTAACAAGAACTTATCTTAGTTACTATTTGCTTTAAGGTTTTCTCAAAATGATTGTGTTACTTCTCCCGAGTGTGGTAAAAGTAATTCTTTTAAGGGTAGTTTTCTACGTCAAGGTTAAAACGGATCATTGATATTGCTACTCACACTTGACAAAACCTTCTTGATGTGTGATATGGAATACATATGCTCTTGGGATGAACGATGGGATATTTTTATATGTGCACTTAATATGAAAATCTTGAAATGTAAAATATGCCATTCATGTTAGAAGTAACTATCCATGAATATTTCCACACGTTTCAAAAACACTTTATTATGATAAAATTAAAATCTCCTCTACAATGGAATGAAATAGTACACTTATTTAACGAAGATAAAGTAAAGATCTTCTATTAAAAAGTCCATGCAACTTGACAATCAAAACATCATGTGACATCGCTATAATAAATCACATGTTGATACATGGTATAAAATGAATAAAATTAGGAGGGGGTAATATGGATAACCTACTAGGAAATATAATTGCTCAAAGTGTCTAAAACAAATTGTGGGTGTACGATATACAATATGTATGCATATGGCACCTGGTCTAAATTCCAGGGTACACACCATGCGCACATAATATGAAATATAAGTGTTTATATGGTCTTATTTGATATTTTTAGGATAAATAAACCAATTAAGACTCGAGTGAGGAGAAATGAACATATCAAATCTCAAGAAAATGGCATCAACAAAAGATACATCACCACCAACTATGACAAACATTAATACAACAATGTCACCAATGAGATATCTCAAGGCTCAAGGAATGACGGGTTGAAGGACATGCACAATAGTATACAACCCATGAATCTGTTCATGTCAAACTCATTTCAATGCCAATGGAATGAAGTATGAGAGCTTACAGTTGACTCTCACATTATTAAAAATGATATCATGGGTAGAACAACCCACTTAACAAATCAACACATATAAACTTGTTACATGATGATTGTTTAGTTAGGAAATTGAACACAAAAAGTTTTAAAAGATAAAAAAAATTCCATTATTCGTCTACCTCCTCAAATCAAAATTCTAAGAAGATTATAAAGTACCGCAAGCATAAATAACATTTGGGGAAACTGCTTCAATATTTTCTTTAAAAGACAAAACATCTGCAATATATTTCAAAATGGGCGTACAAATATGTTAATTAAATTATTTTTGAGAATGTAAAAGAAGGGTTGGGTGGGGAATTAAATGAACGATTCACCTGTGGCAATATTTTAAAATTTTATGTCACATGCTTTAAAAATTCTTATCTATAATCCACCCTGGCTTGGTCCACTGATAAGGAGGGTTTCGCTCTAGACCATAGGTCATGAGTTTGATCCCTCCCCACGGATACCCGCCCTGAGGGTAAGGGTGGCCTCAGAGCCGTGCGGGTATGCCGTAAGGTGTCGGGGTTCGATTCCCCCTCGGGTGCCAGATTTAAATTGGGGTGTGTGTTAGGGTGGCTCTAGCACTTGCACCCCTCCTGTTTAGCAAACACGAGGGAGTCCAAAGGGCTTGTTCGTGTGGAGGTTCAGGGCTTCAAAAAAAAAAAATTCTTATCTAAACACTAAATGAGAATCATTTCCTGCCATAATTAAAAACGGGATATTGTGAATCTAATGACAAAATCTATATTAGGGGAAATTTTAGTGGCCAGAAGATTGTGTAGGATATGAGATAGCACGTGGAGGATATGGTTGTGGAGATAAGAACAATGGTGGGAGTCTATCTTAGATTTTGCGATGCCTTATTATTTTGTACTAGTAAATACATGTTTTAAAAAGATGTTTGAACACTTAATAACTTATAAAAGTGGATTGCACAAGAGTCAAATAGACTTTTTAATCACTAAAAAAAGATACCGATTAACATGAAAAGACTGTAAGGTTATCACCGGAGAGAGCATAACCTCACAACATAAGATAATGATGTTGTATATAAGTATTAAAAATCTACCATGAATGCGAAAAGAGAAGATTAACCCGCAAACTAGGTGGTGGAACTTAAAAGGAGAGCAACTAGAACTATTTAAAGATAAAATATTAAATTAAGCGTCATGAAATACCGAAGAGAAGACTAACATAATGTTGGATAAGATGGCTAAATGCATTAGGAGAATATCACAACAAATTCTTCGAGAATCAAAAGGTAGGGGGCCACAAGAAGTACAAAATATACTAAAATTGATAAGGGATTGCTTTAAAACATGACAAACAACTAAATGGGGTAAAAAGGAAGCGAATAAAATTAAAAGAGATGTTAAGTTAAACGTATGATAATCTTTATACAAAATTAGGAACACAAGAAGGGAACAAAAATTTTTTAAGCTTGCAAAACATAGGGATATAACAACAAAAGATTTTAATAACATTAAGTGTATTAAAAGTGGTGATTCAAGAGTCCTAGTAAAAATGATGAGATTATGAAAAGATGAAAAAGCTAGCTACTTTAAGAGGTTATTGAATGGAAATAATGACACTAGATTAATCATAGAGGAACTTAGAAGACTCGAGAAAATATATTTTATTACATAATTAGTAAAACAGAGGTTAGGATTTCTCTAAAAAAGATGAAAAAATGGGGACTTTGGGACTAGATGGTAACCCTATTAAGGTTTTGAAGTGTTGATGAGAGGAAGGAGTATCTTTATTTACAAACTTATTTAATATAATTATAATGACTAATAGGATGTCCGATGAATGGAGAAATAGTATTTTAGTACATATTTAAAAAAATAAAAGGGACATACAAAGTTGTTCAAATTATCGTGGTATTATGCTAATGAGTCATATAATGAAACTTAGGCGGAGAGTGATTGAATATAAATTGAGATTGAAAACAAAAGTATGTGAGAATCAATTTGAGTTTATGCCCAGGAGGTTAACAATGGAAGCAAATTGTTTATTGATGAGATTAATGGAGAGGCATAGGGATAAAAAAAGGGACCATCATATGATTGTTATAGATTTGGAGAAGACACATGATAGGATGTCAAGAGATATAATATGGTGAGTTTTACATAAAAAAAGGAGTGACTCATTGATATATTGATGTGATCAAAGATATATATATATATATATATATATATATATATATATATATATATATATATATATACACCATGGCTATAGTAAGAATATCAGCCAAAGAAAATAGTGAATTTCTAATTACTGTAGGTCTGCACCAAGCTTCAACACTAAGTCCTTATCTCTTTTCTCTTGTTATGGATGAGTTAACTGGATAAATACAAGATGAGGTGCCAAGGTGTATGTTATTTGCCAATGATATTGTTTTAATAGATGAGACTAAGATGGGAATTAATGCTAGATTGGAATTATGGAGGAAAACTTTAGAGATAAGAAGATCTAAAATAAATATTACGATGTGGTGAAATTGAAGGGTCAAGAGATACCTATAAATAATTATTTTTTTATTTGGGATCAATTATCTAAAAAGATGGAGATATTAGTGATGATACTACTCATAGGTTTAAAGGAAGCTGAGTTAAGTGTATAAGTCCTATCAGCTTATACCTTTGATGTTAAAAGAAATTTTTTATATGACGGTTATTAGACCCATAATCTTACATAGGAGAGAGTATTGGACAACCAAAAAACAAAATGTTCAGAAAATGAATGTGGGGGAGATGTGAATGCTAATATGAATTTGTGGTAAAACTCGAAAGGGTAAAATAAAAAATGAATAAATTTGTGAAACGGTAAAAGTAGCTCTTATAGAAGATAAATTGAGAGAAATCGACATAAATTGTTTGGACACGTCAAGTGTAGATCAGTGAATGCCCCATAAGGAAGAATGATTTAGTTAGGATTGATGGTAATGCAAGGGGTGGAGGTAGGACTAAATTGAATTGGTGGGATATTGTAAAGAAAGACATTATAATCGAAGTAAACAGAATGGAATGGAAAAATATTATTCATATATCTGATCCCAAATATTTAGGAAAAGTCTTTATTTAGTTGAGTTGATTTAAGTTTTATCATATTTTCTCAGTCTAGCAATGATTTGGAGTTAAAACCAAATGGCCAATATAATTTTTTTGATTAAATGATCCACATCAATTCTCATGCAAATATTTTTAATTGGTCCAACAATGGAGGTAGTTTTGATCCTTAGAGTGATTGAAGAAATGTACTTACTGCATGGATCTCCAATTTTGTCTTATGATTGGACATGATTGATTCAAGAGACTTGTGGTTTTGATAAATAGTTAAAAGGGGAAAAATACCTATGGCGATAATGAGTATCCTTCAGTAAATGAAGTCGTTTTAAACACCTTACATTGTTCAATATTCCTCCTTATAAATAATATAAACAAAACCCCAAGGCTTTTGTTTCATGTATCAAATTATCTAATGGATTTAAAATAATTGTGCTATTAAAATATTAATTAGTGCCTCGATGTTTGATTATTATATCAAATTAAAGGTTTCAATTGGAATACTACGACAACGCTAAATAAGTTCAAAAGTTTTACATATTGAGGGTACTGATCGTACAATAGTAAACTAATAGACATTTTAAGTGAATGAAAAATCCAAAAGACTTCTATAGTAATTATATAATCTAATTTTTTTACAAATGGAGCTGAAGAAACATAGTAGAATTTTCATTTTCCAAAATACGATATGTTAGTGCAAATTCTCAACATGATAAAATTGTAATGCTGAATAAAACTAGAAGGTGGTGAGAGACAAAGATGTACAATGTATATGAATGGTTCGGTCAGATTCAATCTACGTCCATGGGTGAAGGGGAGGAGGAGACATTCTTTTTAAGAATTGCAGAGTTATATATTTATCCCTTCACTATCACCACGTGAGGCTTTATATATACAACCTATAGCAACATTCAACCTTGTTTTTAGCATATAAGTTTGATATAATAAATTTTGATGTTTTATGTGTTTGAATTCTTTGAGATACTTACCCACAAAACAGATGAGTCTTCAAAGATCCAAATATATTAAAACTGACGAAAATGAGTCTTTGGTCGATTGTGAAGGATTGTACATCGAAAAATATCGAATCTTCAGCTTCTGATGGTTTGTTGACGAAGTCCTCGAAGTCTCAAATTCAGTGGCTCGGTCGAGGTAGGTTGTTTGTTCATCCATCTCTAAATCAGGGCCTTCGACATATGAGCGATCGATGATCAAAACTTGTTTGCTAGTCGACTTTTCTTATCTTTTGAGTGGGCTGTAATTGTTGCATGATCCTTATCGTTGGGAAATCCCCCTTATCAGTTAACCCCAGACTTCTTTAATCCGTTAGGTCGAGCCAAAGAATTCTATTAATATCCAAATATTGTTCATGTCAATTGATCACTGATTGGTACCATTCCAAGATAATTGTGATAGATAGATTCACTCATGACCTACCTTGATTAAATCACGATTACTTTGACGTTTGAGTCAGCATGAATTGTGTTTCCAGATAAAATGTCATTTGATGGATAACGAACAATAGTTATCTCCGGGCAATGGCAAGTAGGTGTTCTTATCCATCTTACGGGCACCCATATCGCGTGTCTTGCACTTGGTGCTTATGGGTTACTTGATCTGTCGAGATCCAACAATTGAATTTTAATGGTTTTTTTTCGTCTCTATATAAAAGGATTTTTTTGCTTATTCGATTTCATTCAACTTCCAACTAACATTTTTTACTTTCTCATCTTTCTCTATTTTTCTAAAGAATTTTTCCACTACAACTCTCATTTTCAACTGGTACGCTTCTCCTCTCTTATTATTTCTTTTCATTTCTCATTCCGTCTTATCTTAGTCTTGAATTACCTTTTCATTTAATTAGGATTAGTAATTTTGTCTCCCAATTCCGAGAGGGTAATCCTCACATTTTAGGCTTTGTACCTTCCTATTGACCATTATTCCAATATCTAGAGTGGCTCCTGCCATTCGTTCAGTCCCAACACCTAGCTTCGCAAGCAAGTCTTTAGCGTCAAAGATCCCTAACAGACATGGTGGAAATCATGGAGGCATTTGGACTTAATCACAAGGATCTAAGGACCTCTACTGGATGGGCTTCCTATTCACATTCTTTTAGACTTAACCTGCACTCTTGGGCTCACAACCCTCCACCTCGTAGAGCTCCCAATGCTATCCTACCTAGTTTTTTCCCTATCATTCTTGCCAGTGGTAACCCTTTAGGGACCCTATGAATACGTTACTTACTTAACTGAAAAAGTGGCTAGTTAATGGATGTAGAGACTTTCCACGTTGTTGATGAGACCAATCGAGTCCCGATCATGTGCGAGGGCAAAGTTTGTTTCTACTAGTATTATTCACTGGACAAGCTTGGTATTCCCTTCCCGAAGACAATTCATAAAGTCCTTGCCTCTATTATTCTTGAATTATCCTAATTGACCCTGAATGCATGAAGGATCTTAAATGGATCTGTGGTTTATTTTTATGATAAGTTTAGAGTTAGCCACCCTTTGTCAGTCGGTGAAATGTGATTATGTATAAACCTTAGCCGCCCAAAGAGGTTGGTACACCTTCACCTACATGCGTAAAATCGAGGGTTTTATTACTTCCTTTCCCCCATGTAATCATGATTGGATACACCATTTTTTCTACGTCCAAGGGTAGGGGCAAGAACATGATGAGAAAACTGACTTTACGGGGCCTTTGTTCACGTTACTCTTGACTTGGACTAATCTAGGACTGAGTGAGCTTTGTTGCCTTTAATTAATTGGTGATGAATTTTCCTTCTTCGTAATACCAATTTTTTTTTTCTCTTTGTTAACTTGCAAATATATTCAACGAGTTTCTGAAATATTTGTCTCGACCGAAGGGATAAATTTAAGAAAGCTATAAACAAATCTCTCCCCTTCAAAGATATTTGAGACCTGAAACATTTGAAGGATTTGGGCTTCATTACCATAGGGTAGTAAGTACAAGTACATGATCACGGAGTCCTTCAACTTCGAGAGGACACCGAGGAAGCTTGCCTCCATCTCATCTAATTTTAGCGTGCGTATTTCCCTTGCTCACTATTTTTGTCATGCTATTGAGTTTAATTATGATGTTACACTGTGCTTATATTTTTTGTCTCCTTTTATTATTCTAAATTTTGACGCCATGGTCCGTCAGGGATATCGAGATACACTTCAAAGGTTGTCCCAGAACCTTCCCGTTAATCAGTCTACTCCTCCCCAATCGAACCCTAATTGGCCAATGTCAATTCCTAGTCAACTGGGTTAGAGTTAGTGAACGTACCCTTTCCCTCAGCATAATTAAGGAATAAACATCTTAGATTCAACTGATGGGGGAAGGGTCCTTGTAAATAAGGCAAGAAAAAGGCTTATGTAAGGTGGGGGTACCCCTTATTCCGTTCATTGGAGGATAATCATCAACGAAGGGGATCATGGTACCAAAGGCGAGAGGAGTCCTTGGGAGGGGAAGAGTAATAAGTCCCCTATCTTTGGTATGATCACTTGAATAAGAGATGACCTGTAATTTCAGAATGCCTATCTCCCTAAAATCCTTGAAGGCTGGAGCGGGGGGCGATTGGTAGCGATAAAGAAATAATCCAGCTATCGGCTAATGTAAGTGTTTGTCTTGAGTTTTTTGCAATGTAATTATGACTCTCGTGTCATCCTGGATTGAATTTTTTTGACTCATTCGCAGGTGAGCTACTTGGGATTTTTATGTCCAAAAAATAGTAGAATAGAAGGGTGAGGGAAGGGAGACCCCAGTACTGAAGGAAGAGCTGGAAAAAGGAAAATATCGAAGTCGATGATGCCTTGGTAAATACTCAAAGGTAGTTAGATGTGGAAAAGTCTGCCACGGAGGTCGACCCATAAAATGTGATTATTCTAAAAACTCAGATGATAGCTGAGGTTGCTGAGCAAAGGCGTCTCTTAAAAATTCAAAGTAAGGATAAGGAAGAGTCTGTTAAGGTGGAAAAGATTTGTTTCCCCTAATCATGTTGAGGTGTCTGATTGCTTTTGAGTATTTTGAGGTGATCAAGTGTCACTGCTTCATCAATGGCTATAATGGGTTGGTTAATCGAGTGAAGGATGATCACCTTAACTGGGACCTCTCAGACTTTGACCCATACGGTGTAAAGATAGAGGAGGAGAATATATCATCTTTTTACTACTTGAACGAGGCGGGTTATGATCAGTACCTAGGAGGTTTTGAGGGTCAAGACTTTCATATCTCCACGCGTTAAGAGATGGGTCACATTCTTATAAGCGTGCCTCTTCTTGCCCACCTCTTGCGCGATGAGTTTTCCTTCTCTCTCCCTCTATTTATTCTTCCACTTATGTAATATTTACATTGGATTTTGAGCACCAAATTCTATTTGTCCAGTGAACATGTATTTTTGTTGGCTTCACCCAGTGAACTTGTATTTTTATTGATTTCGACATCTTTCTTGTATGCATTCCGTTTGTCTAGTTTCAACTTTGACCGTTTCATACTTTGTATGCTTCAAAACATTTACTAGCGAATGATGACTTGATCATCCATAAATTGACTAGCAGAAAGGCTGAGCAGTGATAACATTTATTTATATGTATGTTGAATTATTTGTTTATAAACGGTGAACCACCCGTGTTGTCGTTACATCGTTATTTTTAAATAAAGCTTTTGTGGATGTCCAGCGAAGGTTTTAGGCATGGTTCCCTATTGAACTCGGCTATCGAACCGAATAATGATGATTAGATTATTTATACTCAGTTTATTAGACGAGTGATTCATATTCGATCGGAAGATTGTATTTCTCCGAACCATTTGTTTATACACGACTAACGAACTATGTTATGCCGAACACTTATGTTGAACCCCTAATTATGCTTGTAAGGGTTTTTTATTCTCGACCTATGGGTCGAGTTGCTTCACAATGTTTTGTTTATACAGGTCGAATAAATTGTGTTATTTATACTCCGAAAGACAATTGGCAAAGGGTGGTATGAACGATCATTTATCTTCTGATCATTAGTTTTTGAAACATATAGAAGAACTCCAGCCTTATTTCCCTCCATATTCATCCCCATTACAAAGACAACCTTTCTTGATTTAGAGTTAACCTTGTTATACTCTAATGAACTCGCTTCACAGATTGGATTAGATCTCCACAGTCTCGAATTAATTTGGGGATCATCCAAGTTATTTTTTCCAAAGGCTAGGAGCTTGGTAAGAATGTACTAGAACGCTATCTATTGTTATCATTTTTCCTCCTAATGGTCAATTTGCAATATGGTACAAACTGAACATTTAGGTGGGTAGGACAAACAATTGCTTGGGAAAGGCTTTCTTTATTGATAATGGTGTTATTCAAAATTACATTCGAGGTAACACAAAAAAGAAAGAGATGCATAATAAAGTCTACTAAAAGATACCACTTGAAATTAAAAGAGAGAATACTTAAATAATAGATTTCAGCTGTCATATGGAATTTTCCTACACCTTTTGACCGCCCTCTATTAATAGTTTAAATTTAGGTTCTCAATGTTCCATAGGCCTTGAAGGTTACGGCCTTCATGATCTCTGGGCTCGTAGGTTCTCAATTTGATGATGCGATCCACTACATATAGATCTTCCAATTTGTCTACTAAGATTCCATGACTGGGATTCCTGGTCGACTGTATCATTTTTTTGAGCACCTAGCCACCGAATTGGAATGATCTATTCTTAACTCTTTGGTTATAGTAATGAGTTAATTTGTGTTGCAGCATTGCAATCCTCAATTATGCTTCCTCTTTTCGTTCATTGAAGAGGTCCAAATTCTCATAGAGTTATTTTTCGTTCTATTCTTTTTAGAAACACCGTACCATCAAGCTTTCGACATGTAACTCAATTAGGATGATAGTTTATTTTTCGTAAGGGGGGATTAATGGAGTAGACACTGTTGATACCCTCATTGTCGTTCAGTATGACCACAAGATTGGGGTTAGTTTGTCAGCCCAGAGCCCCTTGGAGTTCCTTAACTCCGTTTTGATCCTATAGAGGATCATTATATTCATTATTTCGACCTAACCTTTAGATCTAGAGTATTTTGGGACTATGTAGTAGTGTTTAACTCTGAACTAGCCACACAACTTGACGATGCCTATGCTATAGAATTATCTCAGATTATAACATTGGGCATGCCTAACTGATTGATTATGGTTATGATGCTCGATAAGAACGAGTGAATGTTTTAGTCGATGATCCTATCCAACAACTTTGCTTCTACCCTCTTAGTGAAATAATCGATTTCAAACCATAGGAACTTGCATTAACCTTTACTTATTAGTAATGGGCCGAGTATATTCATTTCCCATAGTAGGAACGATGAGGGAAAACTGATTGTCATCGATTCTATGACCAATTAGTTAATTTCGGTGGTTGTTCTTTAGAATTTGTCACAGGTTTTCACATATTCTTTGGCATCCTTAATCATTGAAGACCAGTAGTATCCCTGAGATCCTTCTTCCAAAATACCCCCCGTAGGCAACTTCATATAATTTGGTTAGGATAGTTCTTTCTTCGGTGGGATGGAAACATCAGAGGATCGGCCTCGAGTATCCCTACGATATATTGCCCCAACATACATTAAATACTTTGTGGACGTGATATGAACATTTCACTCCTCTACTGGATTATCTGGGAGTGTCCCCTTCTTAATGAACAACATTTATTTATATATCCCGCAAAGTCCCAAATCTATTAGGTTGACGACGCCTTACTCTTCAGTGTGGATGCTCAACTTGTTTATGATTTCTACTATTGAATTCCTATGATCAGTTGACGCCAGCTTCTCAAAGTGGTCGACTTTGGTGTTTTGTTCCCTGGGATGTACTTAATGTTGAAAACCTTAAATTATTTCCATATTTGTTGAAATTTCTTCAGGTAGGATATGATAATATTTCCCTTCGCCTTATAATCCCCAATTACCTCTTGGACCACTACTATCGAATTGTTAAAAAATTAAGCTCAATCGACTTTTATGGAGAGGTCAGAACGAGTCGCTACTATTAGCACTTCATACTTGAATTTGTTGTTAGATGTTGTGAAGTTAAATCACAGTGCGTATTTAATGTCATCACCTTCTGGTGTTTTGATTTTCAGTCCCTCCCAACATCCTTCATTGTTTAAAGATCCGTCCATATAGATCATCCAGATTGCTCTGCCTTTTTCAGTTCGTTGGATTGAGTTATCCCTCATTT
Source organism: Sambucus nigra (assembly GCA_949130495.1). NCBI lineage: Eukaryota > Viridiplantae > Streptophyta > Magnoliopsida > Dipsacales > Adoxaceae > Sambucus > Sambucus nigra. The sequence goes on from OX422224.1 coordinate 104,690,322, forward strand.
TGCTTAAAAATTCTGCAAAGAGGTCCGCAACGACTTTCCCCTTTACCACCGGCTTCAGTTTATATTGTATGTCGAATTCCCCTAGTCTCACTCACCATTTCATGAGCCTTTTGGAGACTTATGGTTTATAAAGGACATGTCTTATCGTATGAGATTTAAAATATAGTCATAGTTTTGGGGTTTCTATGATTAACGCGAATGCCATTTTTTCTAGGATTGGGTATCTCAACTCAGCCCCCTGAAAACCTTTCTTACATAATATAAAAGAAGTCGAGTCCCATCGTCGTCTCTAATCAAAACTATGCTGACCTTTGTCGAATAAATGACAATGTAGATGCAGAGCCCCTCTCCATACTTCAGTTTTGAGAATAGAGAAATATCCGTCAGGTAGGGTTTTAGGTCTTGAAAAGAACGTTCGCAATTGTCTTTCCATAAAAAACCATTTTCGTGTTGCGAAGAACGTGATGCACTTATCTGTGCCCTCTCTCGCAAATCGATATAGCGCGACTACCCTATCTTGCAGGGATTTCCTTTCTTTCACTGTTCTTGGTGTCCTCATGTTTAGAATTGCTTTGATTTTTTAGGATTTTCCTATATCCCCTCCGTGTCACCATGAACCATAGAAAATTTCCTAAAGCTATGCCATAATTTGCATTTCTGGGGATTCCACTTCACCCCTACCGGTCGAGGATCTTGAAAGTCTCCTCCTAATTTGCCACATATTATTCCCCCTTCAGATTTTTTATTAACATATCATCAACGTAAACTTCTAATGTTTTGCCTATTATGTCCTCAAACATCTGATTTACCAATTGTTGGAACATTGTCCCTACATTTTCAATATGAACGACATTACCTTGTAATAATAGGTCACCCAATCGATCACAAAAAAAGTCTTTTATTCATCTCCCGAGTGAATCTAGTTATTGTTGTATCATGATTATGTATCGATGAAGGAGAGTGTTTAGTGGCCTATTATAGGGTCCACATGGGCATCGATCCGTAGGAGAGGCTACAAATCATTTTGGCACGCGTCATTTAATTAGAAGTAGTCTATGCAAAATATCCACTTTCCATTTGTCTTCCTTACAAATACCACATTGGATACCACTTACGGTATTTAAAGTCCCAACTGAACTTCTCTTCCAATAGCTTCCCTATATCCAGATAGGAGGCTTGATTCAACTATGAGGCGAATGTCCTCTTATTTGGTCGAACAAGCCATTTGGATAGATCTATCTTTAATTGGTGGGTCATTACCGAAGCATGGTTGTCTGATATGCCTTAGTGACTCCATTTAAAATTCATATGGTTTCCTTTGAGAAATCGGTGACTCCATTTTTTCTTATAACGATGATCCTACGTATACTGCTCTCTTTGGGAGGCCCTTATACAAGTGGATGGGTATCAGATCTTCCACCAAATACCTTGTAGTGGTCTCTTCCCTCGAGTCCATTCCATTGACCTTAAAGGTTTCTTTTTTCTTTTTTAAGGATGAGAAATAATAGTTTTGGACTCGTGAATGACTTCCTCACATGGTCCCTATTCCTATCGATCATAGAAACCGAATGGTCAGGGAAGTTGTTAACATGAATGCATCGAGGCATCTTAGGGTTGTTCACCCTATGAGAACATTGTAGTTTGAAGGACGTTTAAGCACCAATAACTCCACCTGAAGGAAAACTGACCACTAGCCTTATATAATGACAAATGGTAACTTTGCTAAGCCCTCAGGTTACAACTATTCTTCAAAGAATCCCAACTATGGACCTTGATTTGGATTCAGTCATGCTCATTTTATTTTTGTTGGCTCAAAGGATTCACAGTAAATGAGGTCGGCCTAGCTTCCTGTATCGATCATAATTTATTCTACCATGTAATTAGAGATTTCAACTGCTATCAATAGATGATCATCGTGGGGGAATGATGAGGTCTCTGAAATCTTCAAATTTGAATCTCATTCTTAAATGGGTTCACCAACTTGTACTTCCAATAGTTCCCTTTTCTGACTCTAATAAGATCTTTTGGACAAGGTTGGGTCCCCTCTGACTGTGAATCCCCTGAATATTATACCGATCTACCTTCCCCCTTTAATCGTGGCTATATCCATTCTTTCCTCCCTCTTAAGATCTCTCTCTTGGTACCGACTCCTTATTATTTCATATCTCCTCTATCCACCCCACTATTCCTACCGATGAATCCCCTTTAGAAATATTGCCTCAGGTATCCTCCCTACACCAGCACCTCGATCTCTCACTTGAGATGAATGCATTCACTGGTTTTGTGGCCATAGTCTCTATGGAATCGACAACATAGGTTAGACTTAGGCTTCATAGTGTTGTTCTTTGATTCATTCAACCATTTCAATATCTTTGGATCCATCATTATCTTCAGAGCCCTTCCTACGATGATGTTGAGAGAAGTGAATTGTTCAAGACAAGTTTGATGAACATAGGGGCTCCTATCAGGGCCAATGGCATTCTTTTCAATCCCTCATCATTGTACTTTCTCTTTTTGCTCTCCTCTTTATACCTCCTTTCTCCAATATCTCTAAACAGGTTACTTGATTGTTCAATGCTGAGTGTGTCCTCGCCATGAATATGATTCTTCACCTTCTTCATGTGCTTTGTCATGTTTATGGGAAAATTATTATATAGGAAAAATGGTGTAACCACTGGATAATCCTCTCAAGAAGGCCAATATAACCACATTTTCATTGGGATGATCTATACAAAGAAGTTTTCCATTGAACCTTTTAAATATTTCCCGTGTTGGTCAATGCGGTCACTCGAATTTAAAGGTTTTGTTAAAAGAGTCAATCCTAGGCATCTTGAAGTGTGATAGCATAGGATAACTCATGCCTTCCAGACTAGATGAAAATTCCTGATCAGCTTCTCTGGCGACTTCATTGGATGGTAGGAGACCAATACCTTGGGCTACTGATGCCCGATGTATGGTTGAGGAGAACACGGGCATGGAGATAATGACACATTGTTCTCTTGATTTTTCTCGCTTTGATTATCTTGGTCCACCTTTTGCTCCAACATTTGTTAGGGTTGAGTCAAACGGTTTATCAGCTCCCCGAGTTGATCCTCACTACACCCAAGTAGGTGATTTGTCACTTGCATTAGTAGTGACAAATGGCCTTTGGGGTTTGTTTTGAATTTTAAGCCTCTAATGGTATATTCTTAAGTCTAGGTCTAGAAATCTGCAAATTATCACCATATTATCAAGTTGGGAGTCGCGTGACTATGCAATCAGCTCCTGCGAGTTATATTGGTCCCATACGAAGTGTTCATGTCTCTTACGGGTCTATTTGGGTAGCTATTTTGGGTTTTAAACCTCTAAATGACATATTTTTAACCCTAAGTCTGGAGATTTGCAAATTATCCCTATATTCTCAAACTGGGATTTCCACAACTATGCGGTCAGTTGCTACGAGTTATATTGGCCTTTTGCGAGGTGTTCATGTCTCTAACGGGGTCATTTAGAGGATATTTTGGTATTTAAACCTTTAATGGCATATCTGAAGCCTAAGTCTATATATTTGTAAATTATTGTCATCTTCTCAAACGTGTAACTATGTAGTCAGTTCCTACAAGTTACATTGGTCCCATTCAAGTTATTCTGCCTCTCACAGGGCCGTTTCGTGGCTGTTTTGAGTCTTCACCCTTTAATAGAATAATTTTAAGCATAAGTCTAAATATTTGAAAATTAGGGTCATATTCTCAAATCGAGAGTCACGTGAGAATGCATTCATTTTCCACGATTTACAACAGTCCCACGCAGGGTGTCATGTGTTGTATGGGGCCGTTTAAAGGCTACTTTGGGCTTTTTTCTCTAACGGAACATTTTTAAGCATAAGTATAGATATTTATAAATTATCGCCATATACTAAAATCGAGAGTCCCTTGACTATGCAGTTAGTTTTTAGTAGTTACATTGGCCCCGTACGAGGTGTTCGTACCTTTTACGGGTCTATCTGGTGTCTGCTTTGTATTTTCTCCCTATAACGACAAGTTTTCAAGCCCAAATCATTATATTTATAAATTATTATCATCGTAGGAGGGTAGTGAGACCTTCTCCTTTTGGTAAAAATGGAGCTCAAGCTGGAACTCCCTCCCTGCAAGAAATGAACTTCCACAACAATAATAGTAATTTTCTCAAGAGGAGCTCCTGAGAGTGATGGCTGTCAGTGGGGAGTGAAAGAACAAGGCACTTAACACTTAGAGAGAGCAGGGAGAGAATACTAGAGACGTTCTGGTGTGATTTTGACAGAGTGACTTTGCTATTGAGTTTTTCTCTTATCCCCCTTTTATGACCTTGCCCAGGGGTCCTATTTATACTTGGGCACTAAGGCTAGGTTGGCACTTTTGGCGCCAAAACTTAGAGGGTTGGTGAAGGACAAAGTCTGCAGTGTACTATTTATCCCTACCTGCAGGCAGCTCTGCCTGTCCCCTCTGGCAGATGCCCCCTGGTGCCAACCAAAGTTCAAAAGAAAATATGTCTTCTAATGGAGACAAAATATTTGATTTGCTAAATATCTTTTGAAACGGTAACTTTTGGTACAAATTTGTAAACTTGAGGGGGGGTCTCGAGGACCACCTCCTCTAAAATCTTTGTAAGCTTGATGGGGGTCTTGAGGACCCCCTTCTAAAATCATTTTTCTTGACAGGAGTTTATAGGACCCTCTTATTTAAAATCATTTTATAAACAGTTATATTCTTGTGAGCAGCCAGCCCTTTGGCTCCTCACTTCACTTGTGACTAAGTGTGAAGTGTGTGTAGTCTTGAGTGACTTCTGGATCTTCCTAATAGTATTCTCTCAATACTATAGTGCTAAGTGGTTGGGCTTGCCCAACATACCTAGTCCTTCAGCCTCCAAGCCAAGACTCCCAGGAGGTCCCAAGTAGCCTGCTTGAGCCCTACTTGCTCAAATAGGCAACATGTAGATGAAAGCAAAGTGTTAATACTGTTGTTCTTTTAAAGAATGACGTTTCATAATGAGGAGTTGCTCGTGGTAACCACTCCTCATCCTGACCACCATGGATGGGTTCCTTCTCAATATGAGTTTTTGCCGGAACCCTTGCGGTGGCACTTCTCAATTTTGAACTTCTGCGGAGGCGCTTGCGGGGCACCTCTCGAATGTCATTACTACAGTGACCTTTGCAGTGGCAGTGACCCTTACAGTGGCACTTCTCAATCTTGGACTTCTGCGGTGGCCCTAGCGGGGCACCTCTCGAATGCCATTGCTGCAGTGAACCTTGCACTGGCAGTGACCCTTGCAGTGGCACTTCTCAATCTTGGACTTCTGCGGCGGTGGCCCTTGTGGGGCACCTCCCAAATGTCATTGCTGCAGTGACCCTTGGAGTGGCACCTCTCTAATGTCATTGCTGCAGTGACTCTTGCAGTGGCAGTGACCGTTGCAGTGGCACTTCTCAATATTGGACTTCTGCGGTGGAGGCCCTTGCGGGGCACCTCTCGAATGTCATTGCTGCAGTGACCTTTGCAATGGCAGTGACCCTTGCAGTGTCACTTCTCAATCTTGAACTTCTGCGGTGGCCCTTGCGGGGCACCTCTCGAATGTCATTGCTGCAGTGACTCTTGCAGTGGAAGTGACCCTTACAGTGGCACTTCTCAATCTTGGACTTATGCGGTGGCGGCCCTTGTGGGGCACCTCTCGAATGTCATTGCTGCAGTGACCCTTGCAGTGGCAGTGACCCTTGCAGTGGAACTTCTCAATCTTGAACTTCTTCGGTGGTCCTTGTGGGGCACCTCTCGAATGTCATTGCTGCAGTGACTCTTGCAGTGGAAGTGACCCTTGCAGTGGCACTTCTAAATTTTGGACTTCTGCGGCGATGTCCCTTGCGGGGCACCTCTCGAATATCATTGCTGCAGTGACCCTTACAGTGGCAGTGAACCTTGCAGTGTCACTTCTCAATCTTGAACTTCTGCGGTGGCCCTTGCGAGGCACCCCTCAAATGACATTGCTATAGTGACCCTTGCAGTGGCAGTGACCGTTGCAGTGGAACTTCTCAATCTTGGACTTCTGCGGTGGCCCTTGCGGGGCACCTCTCGAATGTCATTGCTGCATTGACCCTTGTAGTGGCACTTCTCAATCTTGAACTTCTGCAGTGGACCTTGTGGGGCACCTCTCGAATGTCATTGCTGCAGTGACCTTTGAAGTGGCAGTGACCTTTGAAGTGGCAGTGACCCTTGCAGTGGCACTTCTCAATCTTGGACTTCTGCAGTGGCCCTTGCGAGGCACCTCTCGAATGTTATTGTTGCAGTGACCCTTGCAGTGGAAGTGACCCTTGCAGTGGCACTTCTTAATCTTGAACTTCTGCGGTGGTGGCCCTGGGGGTTCCCTCAACCTCATATTTTTTGTAAGTTGAAGGGGGGTCTTTGAGGGACCGTCACCCATAAATATAGTGGTCATTCTTGAAGCACCCTTCTACATTAGCCCCTCGTGCAAAGTCTTTTGTGTTAGGTTGACCAAAAGGCTTTGTACGCCATAAATTCATTTTATTTTTATTTTGAGGGACCCTAAGCTTCCTTCATCATTCCCCTTAGGGTCATTAAATGTTCTGTCATTTCATTCCAAGTTTTGTAGATGAGTCCTCTTATACTGGACCTCCTTATATGGGTATCAACTTGGGCGGAGGGGTTACTCGCGGTGAGCCCCTCGTTCTTGGCCTTCTACTTTGTTTAGAGGGGTTGCCCATGGTGAGCCCCTCGTCCTTGGCCTTTTTTCTATGGACTTCTTTCTTGGGTGGAGGGATTGCTTGCGGTGAGCCCCTCGACCTTGGCCTTCTTCAGTGGCCTTCTATCTTGGGCGGAGGAGTTACTCGTGGTGGGCCCCTCGCCCTTCGCCTTCTTCTGTGGCCTTCTATCTTGGGCGGAGGAGTTACTCGTGGTGGGCCCTTCGCCCTTGGCCTTCGTCTGTGGCCTTCTATCTTGGGCCGAGGGTATACTTACGGTAATCCCCTCGCCCTAGGCCTTCTGCGGCGGTGGCCCTTGCCGGGCACCTCTCGAATGTCATTGCTGCAGTGACCCTTGCAGTGGCACCTCATGAATGTCATTGTTGCAGTGAATCTTGTAGTGGCAGTGACCCTTGCAGTGGCACTTTTCAATCTTGGACTTCTGCTATGGCAGCCCTTGCGGGGCACCTCTCGAATGTTATTGCTGCAGTGACCCTTGCAGTGGCAGTGACCCTTGCAGTGTCACTTCTCAATCTTGAATTTTTGCGGTGGCCCTTGCGGGGCACCTCTCGAATGTCATTGCTGTAGTGACTCTAGCTGTGGAAGTGACCCTTGTAGTGGCACTTCTCAATCTTGGACTTCTGCAGTGGTGGCCCTTGCGGGGCACCTCTCGAATGTCATTGCTGCAGTGACCCTTGCAGTGGCACTTCTCAATCTTGAACTTCTGTGGTGGCCCTTGCGGGGCACCTCTCGAATGTCATTGCTGCAGTGACTCTTGCAGTGGCAGTGACCCTTGCAGTGGCACTTCTCAATCTTGGACTTCTACGGCGGTGGCCCTTGCGGGGAACCTCTCGAATGTCATTGTTGCAGTGACCCTTGCAGTGGCACTTCTCAATCTTGAACTTCTGCGGTGGCCCTTGCGAGGCAACCCTCGAATGACATTGCTGCAGTGACCCTTGCAGTGGCACTTCTAAATCTTGGACTTATGCGATGGCCCTTGCGGGGCACCTCTCGAATGTCATTGCTGTAGTGACCCTTGCAGTGGCAGTGACCCTTGAAGTGGCACTTCTCAATCTTGAACTTCTGTGGTGGCCCTTGCGGGGCACCTTTCAAATGTCATTGCTACAGTGACCTTTGCAGTGGCAGTGATCCTTGCAGTGGAAGTGATCCTTGCAGTGGCACTTGTCAATCTTGGACTTCTACGGTGGCCCTTGCGGGGCACCTCTCGAATGTCATTGCTGCAGTGACCCTTGCAGTGGCAGTGACCCTTGCAGTGGCACTTCTTAATCTTGGACTTCTGCGGCGGTGGACCTGGGGGTTCCCTCAACCTCATATTTTTTATAAGTTGAAGGGGGGGGGGGGGGGTGGGTCTTTGAGGGACCCTCACCCATAAATATAGTGGTCATGCTTGAAGAACCCTTCTACATTAGCCCATCGTGCAAAGTCTTTTGTGTTGGGTAGACCAAAAGGCTTTGTACTCCATAAATTCATTTTATTTTTATTTTGAGGGACCCTAAGGTTCCTTCATCATTCCCCTTAGGGTCATTAAATGTTCTGCCATTTCATCCCAAGTTTTGTAGATGAGTCCTCTTATAATGGACCTCCTTATATGGGTATCAACTTGGGCGGAGGGGTTACTCGCGGTGAGCCCCTCGTTCTTACCCTTCTTCTATGGCCTTCTACTTTGTTTAGAGGGGTTGCTTATGGTGAGCCGCTCATCCTTGGACTTTTTTCTGTGTCTTTCTATATTGGGCAAATGGATTACTCGCGCTGAGCCCCTCGTCATTGGCCTCTTCTATGGCCTTCTTTCTTTGGCAGAGGGATTGCTTGTGGTGAGCCCCTCGCCCTTGGCCTTCTTTTGTGGCCTTATATCTTAGGCGGAGGGGTTACTTTCGGTGAGTCCCTCGCCCTTGGCCTTCTGCGGCGGTGGCCCTTGCGGGGCACCTCTCGAATGTCATTGCTGTAGTGACCCTTGCAGTGGCAGTGACCCTTGCAGTGACACTTGTCATTCTTGAACTTCTGCGGTGGCCCTTGCGGGGCACCTCTCGAATGTCATTGCTACAGTGACCTTTGCAGTGGCAGTGATCCTTGCAGTGGCACTTGTCAATCTTGGACTTCTACGGTGGCCCTTGCGGGGCACCTCTCGAATGTCATTGCTGCAGTGACCCTTGCAGTGGCACTTCTCAATCTTGGACTTCTGCGGTGGCCCTTGCGAGGCACTCCTCGAATGACATTGCTACAGTGACCCTTGCAGTGGCACTTCTCAATCTTGGACTTCTGCGATGGCCCTTGTGGGGCACCTCTCGAATGTCAGTGCTGCAGTGACCCTTGCAGTGGCACTTCTCAATCTTGAACTTTTGCTGCAGTGACCTTTGCAGTGGAAGTGACCCTTACAGTGGTACTTCTCAATCTTGGACTTCTGCGGTGGCCCTTGCGGGGCACCTCTCGAATGTCATTGCTGCAGTGACCCTTGCAGTGGCACTTCTTAATCTTGGACTTTTGCGGCGGTGGCCTTGGGGGTTTCCTCAACCTCATATTATCTGTAAGTTGAAGGGGGGTCTTTGAGGGACCCTCACCCATAAATATAGTGGTCATGATTGAATCACCCTTCTACAATCATATTCTTAAGTGTGTGTTTCATGGCTACAAGGTGATTTCCTTCGAGTTACATTGGTTCCGTGCGAGGTGTTCGTGCATCTCATGGGGCTATATGGTTGCTGGTTTGTATTTTCACCATTTAACGATTTTGTTTTTATAACGGGGATATTTCTTAAAAGTTATATTCTCAAACTAGAAGTTTCGTGACTATGGGGATAGTTCCTACAAGTTATGTTGGTCCCGTACGAGGTGTTCATGCCTCTAACGATGCCTTTTGGTGGCTATCTTACATTTTCACCTGTTATTGGAATTTTTTTTAGCCACAATCTAGATATTTGCAAATTATTATCTTATTTTCAATTGTGACTACATCTTGAGTTACTTAAAGTTACATTGGTACCGTGTAAGGCGTTTGTGCCTCTAACGAGGTCATTTTGTAGTTGCTATGTGTTTTTCCCCTTTAATGGTATGTTTTTAAGAACAAATCTAAGTATTTGCAAATTATTGTCATATTCTTAAATCATGTGTCTCGTGAATATGAGATCACTTACTACGAGTTACATTGGTCCCATGCGAGGTGTTTATGTCACTTTCAAAACTGTTTGGGTGTTGTTTTGGGTTTTTTCATTTTAACATCATGTTTTTAAGCCCATGTCTGAATATTTACAAATTGCCATTATATTCTCAAATCAGGAGTTTCGTGACTACGCAGTCCATTTTTACGAGTTATGTTGGCCATATGTTGAGTTTTAAGCATCTAACATCATATTTTTAAGCCTAAGCCTAAATATTTGTAAATTATTGTCATATTCTCAAACATGAAGTCGCGTGACTATACGGTCAATCCCTATAAGTTACACTGGTCTCGTGTGAGGTGTTTTGGTTTTTTTTTTTACTTTCAACGACATATTTAAAGCATATAGATATTTATAAATTATCATCATATTCTCAAACCCGGACTCCTGTGATTATGTAGTTAGTTCCTACAAGTTACATTCATCCCGTGCGAGGTGTTCATATGTCTTACAGAACAATTTAGGGGTCGTTTGGAATTTTAAACTCTAACGACGTATTTTTAAGTGTAAGTCTATAGATTTGCTAATTATCATCATATTCGCGTGCACATTGATCTTGTATGAAGTGTTCGTGTTTCTTACGGGGCCGTTTGGAGGCTGCTTTGGATCTTAAACCTCCAAAGCTATTTTTAAGCCTAATTCTTGAGATTTGTAAATTATCATCATATTCTCAATCGAGATTCTATAACTTTGTGGTCAATTATTTCTAGTATGGTTGGTCCCGTGCGAGGTGTCCATGTCTCTTAAAGGCTGTTTGGAGGTTAATTTAGGTTTTAAATTATTAACGTAATGTTTTAAGCCTAAGTCTAGAGATTTGAAAATTATCATCATATTCTCAAAATGGGGAGTCGTTTGACTACGTAGTTAGTTCTTACGAGTCACATTGTCTCTCGCGAGGTGTTCGTGGCTCTTACGAGCCGTTTGGTGGCTATTTTGGGTCTTCTCCTTCCAACAATAAGTTTTTAAGCATAAGTCAAGATATTTGGAAATTATTTCCATATTCTCAAATAAGGAGTCCCATGAATAAGCAATCAATTTCTACGAGTTGCATCGATCCCGTACAAGGTGTGCGTGTATCAAACGGGGCCGTTTGACGGTTGTTTTAGGTTTTTGCTCAAATGACATATTTTTAATCATAAGTCCAGATATTTATAAATTATCTTCCTATTCTCAAATCGGAAGTTATGTGACTATGTAATTAGTTCCTACGAGTTACATTTGGCCATTGAGAGGTGATCGTTCCTCTTATTGAGTCGTTTGGTTGATTTTTCCATTTTCACTCTCTAATGATAAGTTTTCAAGCCCAAGTCTTTAGATTTGCGACTTATTGTCATATTCTCAAGTGAGTGTCTCGTGGTTATGAGGTGAGTTACTATGAGTTACAATAGTCTAGTGCGATGTGTTTGTTCCTCTCACGGGGCTGTTTGGTGGATGGTTTGCATTTTCTACCTTGTACGACATTTTTTTAATCCTAAAAGTAGAAATTTGCAAATTATTATCATATTCTCATACCAGGAGTCGAGTGATTACGTTGTATGTTCCAACAGTTTACATTAGTCCTTTGTGGTGTTTTTGTGTCTCTAACGGAACCGTTTGGGGGAAGTTTAGGTTTTTCGCCCTATAACGACATGTTTTTAAGATTCAGTCTAGATATTTACAAAGTATCATCATATTCTCAAACTAGGAGTCCTATGACCATGTGGTCAGTTTCTACAAATTACATTGGTCTCATGGGAGGTGTTCATGCCTATCACGGGATTGTTTGAGAATTGGTTTGAATTTTCTCCATTTAATGATATGTTTTCTACCCTAAGTCTAGATATATGAAAATTATCATCATATTCTCAAATAGGGAGACCCAGGACTACGCGGTCATTTACCATGAGTTACGTTAGTCCCATATGAGGCACTCCATTTGGTGGTTATTTGGAATTTTTTCCCTTTATTAACATGTTTTTTTGCCCAAATCTAGATACTGGAAAAATATTGTTACATTTTCAAATTGGGAGTCCGGTAGCAACGAAGTCAATTCCTATGAGTTATATTTGTCCAGTGTGAAGTATTGGGTATCGCACGGGGACTTTTTGGGACTGTTCTAAATTTTTGCCTCTAATGAGATGTTTTTCCACCAACTTTAAATATTTCTAAATTATCGCCATCTTCTCTAAATGGGAGTTTCGTGTGACACCTCGCTTATTAAAATAAGAGGTGTCCAACCCGATACTCCAATAAATACAAGAATCATATATGGTCCATTCTTAGCACCACTGTTGCATAAATAATAATACGAGATAACCACTAAATATTTTTAGAAACGGATGTCAAATAATTTGCAGGTCTAATAAAAACAATTTCGACAATCCAATTTATAAAAGAAGGTGGATATATATAGAGACATGTAATAGTTTAATAACAATTGTAGAAACCATAACCGAATAAGCTGTCGGTTAACACACTAATACAAAAGATTACACTAAGTATTACAGCAAGTATAAATAATAATTGGGGCAACACGCCCGAATATGCAAACTGATCTTAACTAGATTATACTAAAGATTGATGCGTCTATTATAAAATCCTAAAACATCCACAAAATGTCGTAGCTCCTTGACTCTAGGAAGGAAGGATCATATCGGTCGTCCTTATGGTGGATCACCTGAGCACATTTAAGAACCACAGAAGAAAGACAGATATAAACGGGGCAGGGACTGATTTGATATGATATACCTATGAATAAAATGCATAACAATTATGAATGCTAACATCATAAACAAGTTAAATTCACTGTCCAGTGCAAGAATCATTCTCACCTCTCATCTAAATGCACACCCTAACGCCATAGTAAATCATTACAAGTTAAACTACATATCTAATTTAAAGATATAACTTAATTCTGTTTGACATGCTTAGTTTGCAAAATTCATAAATTATAACTTCACACTCCATTTATCATCGTGGATCATATGCCATCAAGTCGATTTATACATGCATTACTCATTTATGAAATGCCACATTCGTGAGAATAGTTACAACTAAAGTATGAAGATTCTAAGACCATCCTTTCGGGAGTCACCCCACTAGATGCACCCCTAAATGCTATCATCTTCCAGGGACTATAACCAAACCACCTAGTCACCCTAAATAGCGTTGCGTGGGAAGCGACCATATACGTTCGACAGTGAGTCATAACCATACCCGAAATTACCTCACATTGAATAAAACAATCACATAATAAAACCACTGGTCCTATGGCTGAGGACTATATTCTCCCTGCATTCACTAGCCAGGGGATTTACCTCTTTCGCATAACTTCTCTTATGATATCATTTAGAGAGGTATGTATATGCAAGTCATGAATCACAAGATATGTAAATTTAAAATATGCATTTATTATATTCGAAACTATATATGCTTAACCACATAAGCTACACTATTCAATTTCCCTTATACTAGCCTTCGAGAGTTCACCGCAATACTATAAGATACCAAGTGTAATTTACCCCATACTAGTCTCTAAAAGCCCAAACAACACCACTCAACTCTCCCCTAGTCCTAAACCAGCCAACTAGATGAAAGAGACACTAACTTCCGTTAATTAATTATTGACATAAGCCTGAATGCTCCCTTTCTAACCTAGGGTATTAATTACCCCTTAACACAAGACCCTGATACTCGATTTGACTTCATATAAGAAGGTTCCTAAGCCTCAAACCTTTAAAGAAAAGAATAGAAGAAAAGCCTGATTTTTGGGTTAAGAATAGGGTACCGGTCGACATGCCCCTGACCCCCCGGTCGACCATGTTCTTGAAATTTGCCTTGCGAGAAAGGTAGTAGGTTTTCCCCTTTTGGCCAGATCGATCGGCCTCTGGGCCACGATCGATCACGCCTTTGAAATTTTCTTTATGAGAGAAGAAATAGGCTTTTCTCTTTAGGCCCGGTCCACAGGCCTTTGGGCCGCGGTCGACTGGCCGCACCAAATCCATCGGCCTTTCCCCATTTCTCTTACAAAACTTAAATCTCCAAACCTATTTTCTTCCACTTCTCTCAACATCATCATCAAGTAACTTCCCCAAATTATTCCTACACAACAACTAACTAATATAGCTAACTTAAATCATATCTAGATTAAATAATTAAGTGTTTAAACATCAAAATCATCAAAACCCATAAATGGTTCATTATCAAGAACACAACTATTTATAAAAATTATTCACACTCAATCATACAGTTGCGAGTTAGAATCTTGCCTTAAGATTGTAGCCTTGGATTCTCTTCTCATAGCAACAATTTCAAGCCCCAAATCTTCAACTCTCTCAAGTTCTCTCTCACTCTAACTCTCTCTAGGGTTAGAAACATAAAATGAGAAACAAATGTTCTTTCAAGAATAAAATACCCAAATACATTAAATCTAATCATTTAAATGCTACTACACAATTAAAATGACTCGTAACATCATAATTAAGTTACAACTAGTCAAAAGTACCCCGTAACACAAAATATAACTTAGTACTTATTTTGACTGTTTTAACCATTTTCGGACCAATCGTGCCCTCTACACTAGCATCCGAAGTATCGTACAATAATTCATGTTCCAACATCATATTAACTCATTAATAATAACACGATTTGAATATAAGTCACAACCTTCGCTTAAAGCACAACGACGCAATAAAACATAATGTTACACAATTTACATTCGCTTAATAGTAAATATGCAAAACTCAATAAATATCATCTCTTAAATCACTTAAAGTAATATTTACTTCAACTTCCTTTATTCTATATAATTAACCCACATGGAAAATTAATATAAAAATAATTACTCATAAATAAGGGGTATTACATTCCGTGACTACGCGACCAGTTACTACAAGTTATATTGGTCCCAAGTAAGGTGTTCGTGCCTTTTACAGCGCTGTTGGGGGATTGTTTTGCATTTTCTCCATAAAACAACATGTTTCTAAACCCCTAACAACAAGCTTTTAAACCTAACCCTAGAGACTTGCAAAATATCATCATATTCTCAAACCGAAAGTTGGATGACTATGTAGTCAGTTATTACAAGTTATGCTTGTTCCATACGAGATGTTTGTGTCTCTTACAGTGCTATTTGGGGGTTATTTTGGCTTGTAACCCTTTAATGACATGTATTTAAGCCTATAGATACTTACAAATTATAGTCATATTATCAAACAGAGAATCCCGTGACTAGGCGATCAGTTCCTATGAGTTATATTAGTCTCGTGGGAGATTTTTTTATCTCTTATGAGACTGTTTAGGGGATGTTTTGAATTTTAACCCTCTAATGGCATGTCTTTAATTCTAAGTCAAAATATTTGTAAATTATCTCCATATTCTCAAACCGTAAGGTCCTTAACTACCCAATTAGTTCCTATGAGTTGGTCCCATGCGAGATGTTCGTGTCTCTTACGGGACGTTCGATGGCTGTTTTGGATTTTAAAAAACTAACGACATATTTTCTGAGGATATCTATATATTTAAAAATTATCATCATATTTCATACGAGTTACATTGGTAGCGTGTAAGGCATTCGTGTCTCCTACGAGACCGTTTGGTAGTTTTTTTTTCTCCTTTTAACGACATGTTTTTAAGACCAAGTCTGGATATTTGTAAATTATCATCATATTCTGAAACCGAAAGTTACGTGACTAAGAAGTTAGTTTCTACGAGATACATTGATCCCATGCGAAGTGTTCATACCTCTAACGGGACCATTTTGTGGATGTTTTGCATTTTTGCTCTTTAATGACATGTTTTAAGCGTAAGTTAATATATTTATAAATTATTGTCTTATTCTCAAACTGGTAGTCCCATGACCACGCGATAAATTTCTATGAGTTGCATTGCTTTCGTGTGAAGTGTTCTTGTCTCTTACGGGGACTTTTAGGTGCTATTTTGGATTTTCGTCCTTTAACGACATATTTTTCTGTCTACTCTAGATATTTGAAATTATCATCATATCCTATCTGCCTTAGAAAATTCTCTAATGTTGATTTGTTTTCCTTTTCACAAATGTAAATAAATAAATAATTTCTTTAATTGAATTGTATTGAATACACGTATCAAGCGCGTACCGTAAAAAATGATACATCGAAATGTCTGATTTTGCGTGACACTTGGGTGTGTCTAACATGTTTTGCAAATTAACACAAATGTTGTTGTTATATAAACCGTTGATACCAATTAAAAGTCCCCAATCAACTGTTTTCACGTCCTAAATCATAAAAATGATGAAAAGACATAAAACCCCATTTTAAAAGCCCCCAATCATAAGATTAAAAAACATAGCGTGTATCCAATAACTGTAGGTTTTGAGAACTCATCTCATATACACATATTGGAATCTCATGATATTATCTAAAAAATTATATACCATACTCTCGATAAAAAAAATATATGTAATCAGTCTTTAAAAAATGACACAGGGTAATCAATATACCAAAAAACGACATAGTCAATATTAAAAAAAACACTGCATATTCAATATTAAAAAAAAAAATAGCGTAATCAATTCCCCCTCCCCCCACCACACACAAAAAAACAAGTTTCTATGTTCTTCTTAATTGACTCATCCCCTAAAAGTGTTACTTTGTTCAACTGAGTTTTTCTTCTTTATTTATAAGGAAAAACATGTCATTATATATGATTTATGGTTGTATATGATTTGTAGGCAAATCCACAACATACAAAACCAATTTGATATATATATATATATATATATATATGATTTATGGTTAAAAAATAAGTGCACAACATCTAAATAAATACCATTCTTCTTTTTTATTTTTTTATAAATACCATTTAAAGACTGTAAAAAAGCGTCTATTGTATTTGATTTCAACTCTAAGAATGTTCAAAGATAATTATTTTTCATTTATAGATTCAGTAAACAAGTAATGTACTAGCCCAAAACTTTATTTTTAAAATTAAAAATGATGCCTTCAATGCCATCTCTGATGGTAATTTCAATCAAGGCGAATTCTTGTATTCAAAATTTAAACACTACATCCAATTGTTCCTTTGATATATCTCTAGGGGTATATAAGATTTGATCTAAATATATTTGATTTACACTATAATTACTTTTTTGTGACACTTTTTTTAAAATAAAGATAACTTTTTAGCGTTTAGCGAGAATGTATAACAATGTAACAATGATATCAATCCAAATTTTTATTATTATTTTCACAGTGAGAAATTATGATAAAAAGAGTAAGAATGATATCAATTATATACTCTGTTAGAAAAAATATCCTGTCATTCTTGCTTTTCGAATAAAAATACAAAGTGAAATAAAATGAATTTTATTTGAATTTTTTTCCATAAACATGTGGATACTTGGAGAATATTATATATATATCTGATATAGTATAATTTTTAGAAAAATTCATTGGTCCATAATATGAGTTCACCCATGATGATCCCCATAATTACCAAGGCCATAAAACTTGACAATCTCCGCAATCTTGTAATACTCTAATTTTTAACATTTTATTTTAAAAAATAAAAATATTTTGACTATATTTTCTTTCAATTGTCACATTGTTTCAGTTATTAGACATATTAGCAAAATAGCAAGTCCCTCCCCCCCCCCCCCCCCCCAAACAATGATAAAATTCCAAAGGTTCAGTACTTCCCTCAACCACCCCAACCCTATATACAATAGTAAATCTATGAAGACTCACGAATTCGACTCATTTTGTGCGACTCACTAATGTGGGGTTCATTTTGAGGGTCTTACTCCCTGAATCCCATTTGAATGACAAAAATTAAACAAATCAAACACGGCATGTTTGTGAGTCTCACAAAATGAATCGAATTCGTGTGTCGCTATAGAACTACTCTATATAGAGAGTGTAAAAATCGTAATGTACTAGTTACAACAAAAGAGGTCGAGTAATATACATCAAAATGTTGTTTAAGTTGTTGAGGGAAAAAATAAAATTAAGAAGAATCAAGAACCACAAAGATAAACACTTGTTATCAAAAGAGGGATAAACACTCTAAAACTATTTGGGGGAGGGTGTATGATATAAATAAATAAAAACATATATGTAATTCACTTAATTTAACGAACACAAGTAGCACAAGCAACCTCAATAATCAGGCCTGATAAAAAACGAACAACAGAAAAACTAATAAGCAAGATCAACATATTATCTCTACAAATTATTTTAACAAATTGTACGGAATTACATATAATAATATTTACAGAGAAAAAGTAGAAAATAAGAATTACTTACTTGATTTTGCATAAAGTAATAAGAAAAAAGAAAAGAATTTTGAGCCCTGTGTAATACCACAGTTTCCTTAAGACAATTTTAATTCCCCTCCATAGTGCTTTAGGGTCATGAATTGATGTCTCCCAAGATAGAACATAATTTTTGAATCAATACAGGAAGCACAATAATGTAATGATTCTGGCAAACACAATTTTTGTGTGTTTTACTCAAACTGTGAACAATGAAATGCAGGAGAGGAGAGGAACAAAATTTCGGGTGGGTTTTTTCATTAGTTTCAAAAACAGAGGGAGATACACACACACACACACACATATATATATATATAGGTTTTTGGTTGACTATTCAAATAGTCCACAATTATAATAGTTGTAACTCGTGGGTCAACCAACTCCCCAAAACGAATTTTATTTTGGGTTGAAATCCATCCAAAAAAGTTTAATTAATTAATTAAGAAATTAATTAATTTGGCCCAAAATGAAAGGGATTTATTTTTATAATCGCAAGACCAAGCTCAAGCCCGAGTCCAACCTCGAACCAAACCAAGTCGAGCCAAGCGGATGGACGGTGCACACGGGCGCGTGTGGGCTTTTGGCGCAAGCCCAACACATGCATAGTGTAAGCCATCTCCCTTTCAAAGAGTTGGGATACTCGAACGACATCCAATCCTTAGTCCATAATTGTGATCTTATTAACTCTTCAAATTCCCACTACTCGTCGAATGTGGGACAAGATTTAAAACACAACCAATTCGTTAACTTTCTTTGCTTTGTGATTCATTTTGGAGACATATTTATCATTCGTAGCTTAATGGAATTGTACATGTAAATATACCATGTTAATCCCCTTGCGAAGGATAACACGTTCGTATATGGTCCCACAATTATCTTGGTATGGGTCCCACCTAAATTTGAGCTCAAAGTTTCTCAAAATTTGATGTCAAAGTACCTATTTCCAACATTTCCAACAATCCCCCACATGAATAATATATATATATATATATATATATATATATATATATATATATATATTTGCAGATATGCAAGATGCAGATGCAAACACTAGTTTGACTAAAAACTGAAAATTTATTGCATCGGGAGAAATAGCTTAGTGGCCTTGAACTTTCCTTAGTGATATACTATTGTTTTGGCCATGAACACCACTTGGTTCCGTGAGTATTTTAGAGAATTTTTCTTTCATTATTCTCATAGAAGTGTCTCCCTTGTTACTCACGTAGGTGATATCCATAAGGAGTATTCTTCTATACTCCACTTAGAGGTGCTAACATAAGGATGTCATTAAAAGTGTGACTTATCCTAAATTCACGGCATATGTTCACTGTCTCATATTTGTAATGGATAGGATTATATATCCCCCAGTGCGTACTAAATACAATTTAGTTCGGTTTGCCCATTGAACCTAGATCTTAAAATCTACAGTTATCTAGGTTGGGTCCCTGTTCATCAATGGGTCCCTGTTCGAAGTTCACTTGCCGAAACTGGCCTACGAACTACGGTAGGGGTTGCACATACAAAACCTCCTTAAAAAAGTTTCTATCTACCTCTTTGAGGACAATCCCTCTTCCTATGGCCTATTTCTCTACAAAAGAAACATCTCCCAAAAAATCCTTCATGTCCATCGTGAGTGATAAAACACAGTTTTGTCCCTCGATAATCCTGCCTATAACCTTGTTGCGGTGATGATCTTACTCCCCTGACATCATGTCCTCTAGTCCTACTTGATGAACCCAAGTCTCTAAATTTCTTACTCCCTTTTTAAATGAAGGTGATGCTCCTGACAGTGTAACAACACTACATTCATCACGTCGGTCCGAGTCACGAATATCGGGTTCCCTAACAAATGCTGCCAAATTCGCCAATCTAAACCTCCCAAGAACTTCATTGTTCGATTCTTCTCAATATTTACCTCGTTGGGAAAAAACTTCGCCAATCGAGTAAATTTTTCTTCATACTCAGCCATCGTTCGATCACCTTGAGTCACATCCAATAATTTCCTCCTCATTTCCGTATGAATCGAGGAAGAAAAATTCTTCCGATAAAAGGGTACCCAAAATTCTGCTATGGGAATCACATCTCTCTACTCTGAAGTGATGACTAATTCCCACCATTAGAGAGCTGCACCAGTTAGTTTAAAAGTGGCGAGTAAGTGTTTCTGCACCTCACCGCGTTCAAACATCCGAAGGTGCATTTGTATATCGTTCTTCCACTGACTTATAACTATTGCATCAGCTCCCCTCGAAAGTTCTGGAGGATATAATTTCCTAAAGGTTTTTCGTACTTTTTCCCACGCAGATGGCCCTAGGTGGGCTTGAGCTACCAGAGCTGTAGGTTGATGTCCCATCGCAACAATGGCAACATCGACTGCTTGTGCCACCATGTTGGCAACTTCAGCTTTAGTCATAGTCACTTGAGCCATTTAAGGTCCCATATTCTCAGTTCCTCTATTTGCCCTACTTAGATGACCTCTTCTTGGTGGCATCTGAAACAAGAGAAACTCTATCCGAACGCCGTACACGCAATTACGCATCGCGGAAGAAAAGGTAGACGTAGTGAACACAACAGTCCTAATAATAGGGCTATATATCAAGGACGCTTACGAAAGAACGCAGAGAACCTGCACAGATCCTAAGACATGATAACGTGAGGCTCTGATACCACATGTGACACCCCGCTTAAAATCATAATGGGTGGCCATACCTATACTGAAATAAATAAGAAATCTCAAGTGGATCATTCTCTGCATCTACTGTCGATACTAAAATAAATATTACTAACTACCCAATACTATAATAAGCGGATGCCAAAATTTTAAATCATAAAATGAATCAACATACCGACAACATAGTAACTATGGAACATGATAAAATGTACACACATACCACGATGAAAGGAAGTAGTCATATAAAACATAATAAGTACAACAAAAGGAAATATACCCGAATATACTATCGGGTCACAAACAATACAACCACCTGAGGAGAGAAATAAAAAGTTCTACATATATAACCCTTGGGTATAAACCCGATATACAAAATGAATCCTTAACTAGATTTACAAAAGATAAGAAGCGACTATAACAAAATCCCGTAACAATCCGCATCTTCTATAGCTCCGAGAACACTGGATAGAAAAGCATCACTGGCTTCCTTACGGTTGGACACCTAAAATATATTACTATATATATATATAGCAAGAGAGAAATATAAACGGGTCAGAGCTCGAGGTGTGAAAACATTTTAGCAAGTGCATTAAACTGCATAATAATTATAAATGTACAATTTCATGATTTAAGTGGAGTCGCACTCTCGTGGAATCCAAACTCACCCCTCGAGTAAAGCGCGCACCTAAACGTATGCACATAAACCTTAATTAAACTACCCGACACATTCTAGGGATAATTCAATCTTAATCTACGCATAATCTACGCCCGCGTAACCCACTATCTCAAGTATAACCCAAACTCTTCTCCTTCTATCATATCCTAAGTTCACGCCCGAGCTTATACATTAATATCTATGTACACATACCTGTATCTGACTAGAATTCACATTTTCTAATTATTTAACTTAAACAAGTTATTAGCATCGTAGTAGTCACATGCCATCCTTATATACTTATAATGTAATGTTCTATCATAATGCATAATCTCGATTTCCAAGGACTAAACTTCTCCCCCTCCCAACATTATGCTACGATTCATGCATGGGACGTCTTGCAAAGCGAAATTGAAACAAGGAACCCCCCCTGATACACTAATCCTTGGCAATGTTGATCGTCGAGATCCATTATGCCCTCAACCCACAACACATATAACCTCAGCTACTTATTAAGAACAACTATCTCTAAGTTCATAAATAGGATATTGCACCGAACCCTTTTGGGTCTATACAACCTTATCCTAGTTATAAAGCACGATCATTCAATCTTAACAAGCACGGACACATAACACACATAACGCACATTTAGAATACCCATAACACATTCACTTATATGATCCACACACACACACACACACACACACACACACATATATATATATACATTTTCTCTATAATTCTATCATCTTCCAATAATTTCTCACTTTATCCCGGGTTACCAGCCACCGTACTATTATCACACCGCCCTGGTAAACAAACAATTCACAATGTATGTGAATCCGTCATAGATCCGAACATGAAAGTGAGAACGAATCATGCCCAAGAGTTATCACCCAGAGTAAAAATCACGCAATAAATAATGGACAACTATGACCTTGGGACTATACTCTACCTGCTTCGCAAGCCATGGCCCCACCCACATCAAGCAACTTCTCATAATAGCAATAGAGGGGTATGCTCACACAATAAGTATACATATATCATTCACGCAAGTTATACATATACCTATCATATATATACAAACCATCTCATAACCGAATATTTATAACAATCACCATACACACCATCTATATCCATAGGCATATAGATTTACAATAATTTACCCGATTATAAGTATACACACAAACTATTCTAGTCGGTGATACACTAAATCATTCTCAATTCGGATTACGGTTCTATTGCTCATATTAACCCTTAACATTAATGCATTTAAGATTAAATCCTTAAGATTAACATCACAAAGGGGACACGACCTCTCAGGATTCAACACAAAAGTCAGTATAATATCTACAAGTCATACCTTAACAACCACCTCGATGAGCCCCCAAAGTCACGTCATATAATAACCTACGTCTAATCTCCAACTAGGATTCCCGTCGCTAATATGATTCCCCACTAAGTCGATGCGAAAAATCCATTTTATACGTCCCCAAATAACTCGATGCGTCCCCAATATCACATCATATAAGAAACTCCCAATAAACCTCGAAAACATGTTTCTCTCATCATATAAGGATATTCTTAATCGATAAACCCAACCAGAACAGAGCAAAACTCACTCTAAAAAAACTTCGCAAAACAACCCTGTTTCTGAATCGATTTGGACTAGCCCGAATTAATTCGGTCCTAAAAGCGAATCGATTCGTCCCTTAAGCAAATTGATTCCGTCCAAAGGACCTGTAAGTCTATCTTAGGCCGAATTGATTCTCTTTGGGATCCGAATCGATTCGGTCACACAGACTTGTAAGTCTGCAACATTCCGAATCGATTCACAAAGGGGGCGAATCGATTCAGCCTGTTCAGTAAGCTACGAAATGGCTTTTCTTCTCTAAAACCCAAATTTCCAAAACCCAATTATATCATATTCCAACCATCAATCTTCAACCCGAGCATTTTTTTTCTAACATTAAAACTCATAATACATATCAGGCCAACTAATTATACAACCTAAAATCCATATATGCACACCTCAAATGTAAGATTTAACCAAAATCTAGGTTTTAACATTTTAACCCAAAATCCATATTTTTATCCACGAATCATAAAATAAATTACACACATAGATTATTTATCAAGTTTAATCACTTGCCTCTAAGTTGTAGAGGTTGAATCTTCCTCGAAATCACGGATTAGATGGAACTTCCAAGCTTTTCTCCTCTTTCTCTTCTTCGTTTCTTCTTCTCTCTCTAGGGCTTTCTCAATCTCAAGAATGAGATTGTTGTCTCACATAGGCTTTATAAGCCTTATCTCCAAAATACCCAACTTCAAATGATAATACACACTTTAAATGACTCGTTTACTCCAATTCGAGTGAAACTAACTTCGGATATTTTGGAATCGAAATAAAACCCAAGGAAAATCATTTTGACTATCTCGACCCATCTTGGATCAACCGTGCACTCAGAATCGTCATCCAAAACACTTTATAACATCCTTAAATTTTGATCTCAATCGCTAAATTTAAGATTCTCCAATTTAAATAAATATTATTTTTCCCAAAATAATTAAATTCCTAGTCCTCATAATTCCAGGGTATTACATACTTCCCCCCTTACAAAGAATTTTATCCTCTAAATTAAGTTAAGCCTAATACTCCAAACTTCAATTAGTTCCTACGTCACCTACCCTCAAAGTCACTATACCTATCTCTCCCACTTCTCACGACAAATAATTTTAACTTTAAAATCAAATTAGTTAACCAGGGCCCCCAGACACCCTGTACCCGAGCTCAATTGTAAAAACATTAACGGACTCCACTTGCCTCAAATCCTAATATAAGTCTCAACATATTAATCCATTACAAAGTACTAAGTATATTAGAATGTCCAAAGATTTAACCCTTCTCAATTCCTGACATTCGCTACTTTTGTGTGGGGAGGTCTCCCAAGCAAAATTCAAACAAGGAACCCTCTTAATACACTACTATGTATCTCTGTCGGGGATTGAGATCCGTTAAATCAGGACTAGAGTTTAAAAATATTTTTGAAGAATATTGAAATTTCCCGAAGGCCTATAAAACAATGTAATGTAAAATATTTTTATGTCTTTTGACACACAAACCAAACAGCTTATGCTCAAGACACTAAGCATCAACAAATACAATAATCTTACCAAACTTTAGTTCTCCACACTCGCACAACCATGAGCTAAAATTCCTTCCTCAATAATGAACCCGTAATAAAAGTCCTCTACATCATAACAAAACATAAATGGACCCTCCTACAACTAAATCTCCTTAGTAATAAAAATCATTTACATCACATCAAAACATCGCCTTAAGATAGGACCTTCAATAACTGGAACATTACAATCACGAACATCTCTGGCCTCCCTGACCATGCTAAGGTTATCAGTATCTTGGACTCTATATCCTCGATCCTGACAATCGCCTTCATAGTTCCCTTAACTCATTTGATAAAAATGAAATATGATACCGGTCTCAACTGACTTATTTCAATGAATCCCTTGGTGGATGTCTACCTGGGGTTTCATAGACACAAATTCTCCATAAGTGTTAGCAACACTTACTAGTGAACCTATAATTCATCTGAAGGACTCTCTCTTCATTGTACCTACCTTAATTCGGTACACAGTTGACTTATCCATATAACTCTTTATTCACTGTCGGCCTCTGATCGATCCTTATGTGAATAATTCAGGAACTCAAAGGAACTCACAACTAAAACTGTCTGTAAGATTCCTTGATGAGAAAAACATTCTGCTCCCCCAAACATAGTGACTACCGTTCCCACCATTTTGACTTTTCTCCAACGAGTGAAAAATTTTCCTCAAATTTTCACATCTGGGCATTTCCATACCTTGCTCTAAGACAAAGATTTTGAGCCTTCTATTTCCACTGAATAATGCTACACTGCCTTGGCATGACTAAACTTTAAAGAATGGTCCTTATCAAAGACCCTTTCCAACTTTTTTCCCAATTTACTTTACTGGGTAATTCGAGTATAAAGCCACTCTCTATACTGTAGCGGTACATAAATAAATGTAACTACTATAGTCTAGTAGTCATTACAATAATTTATACCTAAAGGGACAAACTTTAACAGTTCCTATTTTCAAAAAAAATCATAACTCTCTCTACTAGCACATTACAAAATGATCTATTCTCCCGAAATACATCATTCAAGTGCCACACTTGCTGACTCCTCCCTTTAGGGTAATTCTATATACAATATGGTTATAACGGCTAACCACTCACTAAAATTTTACATGCAATGCTTCCAATACCGCTCAAAGCATGACATAAGCACAAAGGAAAATAATTTACATTTTACCTCCATATTCTAACTGCCTCACTTCATCAATGGGTCCCTGTTCGAAGTTCTCTTGCCCAAACTGGACTATGAACCACGGTAGGGATTGAAAATCCAAAACCTCCTTAAAAATTTGTCTGCTACCTCTTCTAGGACAATCCCTCTTCCTATGGCGTATTTTTCTATGAAAGAAACATCTCCCAGAAAATCCTTCCTGTCCATCATGAGCGACAAAATGCAGTTGCATCCCTCGATAATCAAGCCTATAACCTTATTGTGGCGATGATCTTGCTCCGCTAGAATCATATCCTCTAGTCCTACTTAATGAACCCAAGTTTCCAAATTTCTTACACCCTTTTTAAATGAAGGCGTTACTCCTGACAGTGTAACAACACCGCGTTCATCACATCGGTAAGAGTCAGGAATATCAGTTTCCCCAACAAATGCTGCAAAATTCACCAATATAAACCTCTCAAGAACTTCATTGTTCGATTCTCCTCCATATTTACCTCATCGGGCACAAAATTCGCCAATCGAGTAAATTCTTATTCATACTCAGCCAGCGTTAGATCACCTTGAGTCACATCCAATAATATCCTCCTCATTTTCGTATGAATCACGAAAGAAAAATACTTCCGATCAAAGGGTACCCAAAAGTCTGCTATGGGCATTGCATCTCTCTACTCCAAAGTGGTGACTGATTCCCACCTTTAGAGAGCTTCACCCGTTAGTTTAAAAGTGGCGAGTATGTGTTTCTGCACCTCACTGCGTTCAACCATCCGAAGGTGCGTTTGTATATCCTTCTTCCGCTAACTTGCAACTATTGTATCAGCTCCCCTCGAATGTTCTGGAGGATGTACTTTCCTAAATTTTTTTGTACTCTTTCCCACGCAGCTGGACCTGGGTGGGTGTGACAACCCGCTCACCAAAATAAGGGATGGCCAGCCCCATACTTCAATAATAATGGGAATCATAGATGGATCATTCTCAGCATCACAATAACACAATAAGTATACAGGGTAACCACCCTATATTTCAGAAAAATGGGTTGCCAAAAATTTTGTTTTATGAGTTAAAGAAAGGATTTAAACAACCCAATTTGAAAATAAAGTGGAAACCCAAAAGAACTTATATTACATCCCCATCAAGTATACATTAAGAGGACCAAAATGCTGTCGGTCAACGGGCACATGCAACGTGTTACAACATTTTAATTAAGTTACATAATACATTACAATAAATAAGTACAAAATCTTGGGCCACACGCCCGAATAAAAGACCCGATCGTAACTAGAGTGAAAAAATGAAGGCGTCTATTCAAAATATCCCGTAATATCTGCAAAGTATCACGGCTCCCCAAAAACACCGGAATAAGAAAGTTAAAACGGGCATCCTTACGGTGGAGCACCTGAGCCGATACAAGATTCATGCACAATAAGAAATATGAATGGGTCAGGGCCCGGTTTTATATGATCACCAGATGAATAAAGAGTATGAGAGTTATGAACAGTTAATCGTGATGGATATAAATAAGAATCTACCTACACGATTCCAAAGCATAAACTAAGGCAATTTAAAGGATCATAAGTATAATTCAATTATGCAAGAGTATATGAATAATTAACATTAATAAAAAGCCTTCATCATTTTTACACTGTTTCATTCCATCGTTTCGTTCCTTATCAGGAAACATAATCACAATTATATGCTCTTTGTGGCATTTATCATAAATCATGTCCAACTTTAATAAGAATAGTTATATTCATATACATATAGCGATTCTAAGACCTCCCGTCCGGGTTTCCCCACTGTGTGCGCCCCTGAATGGCTATCATCTTCCAGGGCCTATCACCAAGACAACCTGGGATCCTATAAAGCAATACGTCAGGAAGCGGCCATATGCCTGCGAGTGAGTCATAACCACACCCAGAATTACCTCACTGGTGCAGAAAAACATATAATAACCGATCATATGGCCTAGGAATATATTCACCCTGCATTCATTAGCCAGGGGACTTCACCTCACGCGCGCAACTTCCCTTATGATAGCGATTTAGAGAGGTGTGTTTAAGTAAATTATCATTTACCATTTTCATTTCCGATTCCATTTTAATATATACATCACATTTTATCCGGAGCCATACTTAATTAATCTCATCATTATAACCTCAATGAATGAATAAACTCTCAATTTATTCTCCAAACATTTTAGGGTGTTAATATAAACCATCAAGACTATTGTAAATCAATTGAGCTTCTAAATCTCCCAATATGACCTTACAACTCCTAGACTCATAATATGTTAATAAAGGAAAAGAATACCCTAACATCTATTTGTACACCCTCGGAATAACCCCCATATAATCCATTTTCAATGTAGGGTAGTTAACTAACTCATCTAGAAATCTAGGACTATAAGTTTACTCCATACAAGAAGGGTCCTAAGTCCTAAGCCTCAAGAAAAAGGGTTGTAATGGAGTTAGAAAAGCAACTCAAAACAACAAGATTTTCAAATCGATTCGCCCTGGCCGAATCCATTCGGTTTGAAAGCAAATCGATTCGGATAAGAGGACCTGACTTTCTGCATAATTACCGAGTCGATTCGGATAGACCAAATTGATTCGGTCCACTCAGGCCTGTAAGCTGCCCCCTATAGCAAATCGATTCGCTAAAGGCGAATCAATTCGCCTAACCTTGCCTGGTTCGGCTATGGAGTCTTGGAGTCCAAGTTTCCCCCAACTCATTTCTACTCAAACGAAGATCATTTATTGCAACCAACTACACATTAATGCATCTAGCAACTATAATTCCCCCCCCATAAATATCTAAATCAACTTTCAAGGGTTCAAAACCTACAAATCCATTAAAACCCTAACATTGTTAAACTATAACAAATTCACAACTATCCATACAAATTACTCATCTTAAATCACATATTAGCAAGTAAAAAACTTTCCTTGAGGTTGAAATCTCAGATTTCTTTGTGGTAGTAACAATCCTAAGACTCAATCTTCAGTCTCTCTCTCTCTTATCCTCTTTTTCTCCACAAGTTCTCTTCCCCTCTTTTTCTCTCTAGGTTAATAAATACACTTAAGAGAAATAAATAAGGTGAAAGACTTAAATCGTGGCTCTCTCCTTAGTTCTCAACTTAATTGGTTAATACCACATTAAAATGACTCACAACTACACATTTAAGTTAAAACCAGTCAAAAGTGCCCGAAACATAAAAATACAATATGGCACTTATTTTGACTATCTCGCACATTTCGGGACTAACTACGCCCTCTAAATTGGCATCCGACAATTTTATAAATCATTTCAAGTTTCGATTTCATTTAAACCACAAATGTCATTTAAAACATATGACATTATAGAACGCGACATGATGATATTTACATACACATACAGTGAATATGCAACAATCCAGTAAATATTATCTTTCAACTCATTCAATTAACATTTACTCCATTTTCCAACATTTTATATAATTACTTCACGCAGTAAATTAATATAAAAGAAGTTCTCAAAAGCGAGGGCTGTTACATACTACCCCCCTTATGAGGGAATTTTGCCCTCAAAATTCAGGCGTACCTTAAATAAAGAGATACAAATACTTTTCCCGCAAATCGTCCTCACGCTCCCACGTTGATTCCTTGGTGTTGTGATGACCCCATTGAACTCGCACCAAGGGCACTACTCGTGATCTCAATTTACGCTCTCCATGCTCTAAGATTGCAACCGGTTGTTCTTCATACGAAATATCAAGTTGCAAATCGATATCCTCCCAAGGAATATGCTAAAGGGCTCCTTCACACCTCTTATACTTCTTCAAAGAGGAAACATGAAACACATCATGGAGTTGTTGTAAGTGTTCCGGTAACGCAAGTTGATACGCCACTGGACCTACCTTGGTGATAACGGGAAAAGGTACAACATAGCGCGATGGAAGCTTTCCTTTCTTCCCAAAACACTTTATACCTTTCATTGGCGATACATGCATCAAGACTTGATCCCCAACTTCCAACTCTACATGCCTTCTATTCACATCGGCGTAACTCTTTTGACGATCTTGAGCTATTAGAATGCGATTCCGGATGATTTCAATCTTGGAAGAAGTATCCTGAATCATTTTAGGTCCAAGAAATTTATTATCCCCCACCTCCAACCAACAAGTGGACGATCTACAAGGCCGACCATAAAATGCTTCATAGGGTGCCATCCTAATAGTAAATTGGTACGAATTATTATAAGCAAATTCGACCAAAGGGAGATATTGTTCCTAACCACCTTTGAAATCAAGCACACAGATTCAGAGCATGTCCTCCAATATTTGGTTGACTCTTTCTGTCTGCCCATCTGTTTGAGGGTGATAAGAATTACTCAATTTCAATTCGGTTCCCATAGCTTCTTGAAAACTTTTCTAAAAATAGGAAATAAATATCTTATCTCTGTAGGAGACTATATTTATTGGCACCCCGTGGAGTCTAACAACCTCCGCAATAAATAATTGGGCATAATGAACCGTATTGTAATCGGTACGTACCGGTAGGAAATGTCCCGACTTAGTCAAACGATCAACGATAACCCAAATAAAATCATGACTATTTTGTAACGTAGGTATTCCTGTGAGAAAGTCCATCGATATACTTTCCCACTTCCATACCGGAATATCCAATGGTTGCAACAAACCTGTTGGTTTTTGATGATCTACTTTCATTAATTGATAATTATTACATTAGGAAACGAACTCAAAATATCCTGCTTCATGCCCGCCCACCAATACTAATGGCGCATGTCTTGGTACATCTTGTCCTCACTAGGATGCACTGAAAATTTAGACCCATGAGATTCAGTCATCACGGACGATCTTAAATCCCCTTCGTTCGGGACGATGAGTCTCCCGTGGAAACGTAATCCACCCTATGAACTTATTGAGTAGGATTCTGCTCCCTCGGTTAATAATTGGCGTATACGGTCCTGACAACCTTTGTCCCTTCCTTGAGCTTCTAAAACCCTTGCCACAATAGTAGGTGTAACGGTAAACACCGACATAAACGCCCTAGCAACTGCGTCCTCCTGACTAAGCTCCTTCCATTTGGCTTTCGATACCTCCACTAACTCCCCCTCGGGCCTTCTACTCAAAGCATCCGCCACTACATTCGCCTTTCCAGGGTGATAGTGTATGTTGAATTGAGAGTCTTTCACAAACTCTAACCACCGGCGTTGTCGCATATTTAAATCTTTCTATGAAAATAAATACTGCAACAATTTATGGTCAGTGAACAGACTAAATTTCTCCCCCAGGAGATAATGCTTCCAAATCTTCAAGGTAAAAACAATTGGGGCAAGTTCCAAATCATGCACCGGATAATTCTTTTCATGGGGATTTAACTTGCGAGCAGCATAAGCAATAGCCCGTCGCTCTTGTTGTAGTACACCTCCCAATCCTTGTAGAGATGCATCGATAAAGACTAAATATTCCAATCCTGGCCTTAGTAATGCAAGGACTATAGCAGAAGTCAACCTGTCCTTGAGCTCGTCAAGAGCTGACTGATAAGAATCATCCCATACAAACCTCACCCCTTTCCGGGTTAAATTTATCAAAGGGCTAGAAATTTTAGAGAAACCCTTGATAAACCGGCGGTAATAACCCTCCAAACCCAAAAAACTACGAATTTCGGTACGTGTCATAGGCTGAACCCACTCCCTCATCGCAATAACTTTTCTTGGGTCTACCGAAATACCTTGGGCAGTCACAATGGGACCCAAAAACTATACTTCCTCCAACCAAAAACCGCACTTCTCAAACTTGGCATACAATTGGTGATCCCTCAACCTTTGCAGGACCAACCACAAATGAGTAGTATGGTCGGATTCTGTTTGAGAATACACTAGAATATCATCAATGAACACGAGGACAAACTGGCCCAGGAAGTCTCGAAACACCCTATTCATGAGGTCCATAAACACGACGTGATCATTAGTTTCCGAAGAGCATAACCAAAAATTTATAGAACCCATATCCCGTTAGGAACGCAGTCTTGGACTCATCTTGCTCTCGTATCTGCAACTGGTGATACCCCGTCCTCAAATTTATTTTAGAGAAGTACGACACTCCCCTAAGTTGATCAAACAAATCATCAATCTGATTCAACAGGTATTTGTTCCGGATAGTGACTTTATTCAACTCTCTGTAGTCAACGCACAACCGGAGAGAACCGTCCCTTTTCTTCATAAATAACACCGGAGTGCCCTACGGCGACGTGCTTCACCTAATAAACCCTTTCTCTAGCAAGTCATGAATCTGATCCCTTAACTCCCTAATCTCAACAGGAGCCATATGATATGGAGCTCTAGCAATCAGTCTCGTTCCCGGTGCTAAATCAATTATAAATTGAATCTCCCTACTCGGAGACAAACCCGGTATTTCCCAAAAAATATCTTGGAAGTCTCTAAAAATCGGAATAGAGTCTAAGGAAACAACTACATCCCAAGAAGTCTCCTCCGTAATACAATACAAGTAAGTGTTAGTCCCTCCTTCTGAACGAGGCATAACCACTAAAAACATTTCTGGCCCGAAATGGCAAAAACTATACTCTTCCCATAGCAATTAACTATTGCATGATACTTCACTAGCCAATCTATACCCAGAATTACATCATACCCGACCATATCAAGGACGAGAAAATCGACCTCAAAACACAAATTACCAAGATTTGTTCCTATTTGTTTACAAACAAAGAAAATGAGTGAACCATCACCCATAGGAGATTCAACACTAGTGAAGGTACTCTCTGCAGATTTAATCAACTCTGTAGACTGAGAAAAACTTCTATAAATGAAAGAGTGTATCGCACCCGTATAAAAAATACATGACCCATATTCCCCTGAATAAGAAACTTACCCTAAATAGCTGGCAGCACCGGCTGGGCCGGAGGAAGCATAACATCCTGAATGTGGTAAACACGACCATACTGTAGCTGTTCCTATTGTGGAGGGACAACCGGATTAGGTACTTGTGGCGGTAACTGAGCCTGTGGCTACTATGGAACCCTAGGAAGTTATCCCCTAATCAACTGAGACACGTCCTCCTGTAGTGACCCAACTCTACACATTAAAAGCATCGATTCGTTACATTCTCCTGATTTCGACCCCAGTTATTTCTAAACTAGCCAACTCCTTAGCCTAGATGGCCTCTAGCCCCATTACCACCCCAACTTGCTTGTGGTTGTTGCGGGGTACCTTGACCGTGCCTAATATTACTACCACCAACATTGAATCCACCAAAACGCTGTCGTTTAGACAAGTCCCCTTGCTGGGGCTCCCTTTCTCTTTGTTTATTTTTCGAAGATTGGGACGAGGGAAATGCTCCTCCTCTAATCCCATTGCCTTCAGGTTTCCTAGCTTGCCCCACAACTGAAGCCTTCTTACTACTTTGAGCATACAACCGATGTTCTTGACAATAAAGTAACGCTGTATTCATCACATCTCCAAAAGTCTGGAAGGCTGGATTGCCCAGCAAATGTTGTCATATCCTCCAGTGCAAACCTCCAATAAATTTGGATATCCTCCTCTCCTCCGGAGTCACCTCGTCCGGCACAAAACTTGCTACCCAAGTGAAATCCTCTTCATACCCCACAACTAATCTCCCACCTTGCACCACATCCTAAAGCTTTCTCCTCATCTCCCTTTGAACTGCGGGAGGGAAATACTTTCGATCAAACAGAACCCAGAAATCATTGATGGTCATAGCATCTCTATGCTATGGCATAGTCATCGACTCCCACCAATGTAGTGCAGCTCTAACGAGTTTAAAATTAGCAAGGATTTGTTTTCTTTCCTCACTAAACTCCACCATTCGCAGATGGTGCTGCATATCATGTTTCCACTTATTAGCTACTATGACGTCCGAACCTCCTTGAAATTCTGGGGGATGACCCTTCAAAAAGGATTCTCTAACTCTCTCCCATGGAGAAGGTCCCATAGGAGCTTGTACATCCCTAGCCCTTGGTTGTTGGGCTTGTGGAAATTACTGAACCACGATGGTCATAGCAACATTGACCGCTCGTGCCACAATATTTGCTACATCAGCAGCATTTACAGTTCCTTCTTGCGGCAGTGGATGACCTACCTCCTCTTTTACAACTCTATTCCTTCTAGCGGGATGACCTCTCTTAGGCCGCATCTGAGATGAAGAAACAATAGAGTTAGAATACTATATAAAATAAACTATCTTGTAGTAGATCGCAAACATAGGCAAAAAAATAATCCTAACATTATGCTCTATATCAAAGAACGCTATCGTAGAATGTGACAAGTCCGCTTAGATTCTAAAGACTCTAGAACCTGATGCTCTGATACCATTTGTGACAACCCGCTCACCAAAATAAGGGGTGGCCAACCCGATACTTCAATAATAATGGGAATCATAGATGGATCATTCTCAACATCACAATAACAAAATAAGTATATGGGGTAACCACCCTATATTTCAGAAAATGGGTTGCCAAAAATTTTATTTTATGAGTTAAAGAAAGGATTTAAACAACCCAATTTGAAAATAAAGTGGAAACCCAAAAGAACTTATATTACATCCCCATCAAGTATACATTAAGAGGACCAAAATGCTGTCGGTCAACGGGCCACACGCTCGAATAAAAGACCCGATCGTAACTAGAGTGCAAAAATGAAGGCGTCTATTCAAAATATCCCGTAATATCCGCAAAGTATCACGGCACCCCAAAAACACTGGAATAAGAAAGTCAAAATGGGCATCCTTGCGGCGGAGCACTTGAGCGGATACAGGATTCAGGCACAACAAGAAATATGAACGGGTCAGGGAACGATTTTATATGATCACCAGATGAATAAAGAGTATGACAGTTATGAACAATTAATCATGATGGATATAAATAAGAATCTACCTACACGATTTCAAAGCATAATCTAAGGAAATTTAAAGGACCATAAGTTTAATTCAATTATGCAAGAGTATATGAATAATTAACATTAATAAAAAGCCTTCATCATTTTTACACTGTTTCATTCCATCATTCTATTCCTTATCAGGAAACATAATCACAATTATATGCTCTTTGTGGCATTTATCATAAATCAAGTCCAACTTGAATAAGAATAGTTATATTAATATACATATAACGATTCTAAGACCGCCCGTCCAGGTTTCCCCACTGTGCGCACCCCTAAATGGCTATCATCTTCCAGGCCCTATCACCAAGACAACATGGGATCCTACAATGCAAGACGTCAGGAAGCGGACATATGCCTGCGAGCGAGTCATAACCACACCCAGAATCACCTCACTAGAACAGAAAATATATAATAACCGATCATATGGCCTAGGAATATATTCACCATGCATTCATTAGCCATGGGACTTCACCTCACGCGTGCAACTTCCCTTATGATAGCGATTTAGAGATGTGTGTTTAAGTAAATTATCATATACAATTTTCATTTCCGATTCCATTTTAATAGACACATCACATTTTATGCGGAGCCATACTTAATTCATCTCATCATTATAACCTCAATGAATGAATAAACTCGCAATTTATTCTCCAAACATTTTAGGGTGTTATTATAACCATCAAGACTATCATAACTCAATTGAGCTTCTAAAGTATCCCAATATGACCTTACAACTCCTAGACTCATAATAGGTTAATAAAGGAAAAGAATACCCTAACATCTATTTGTACACTCCCGGAATAACCCCCATATAATCCATTTCCAATGTAGGGTAGTTAACTAACTCATCTAGAACTCTAGGACTCTAAGTTTACTTCATACAAGAAGGTTCCTAAGTCCTATGCCTAAAGAAAAAGCTTTGGAATGGATTTAGAAAAGAAACTCAAAATAGCAGGATTTCCGAATCGATTCGTCCTGGGCGAATCGATTCGGTCTGAAAGCGAATCAATTCGGACCAGCCGAATCGATTTGGATAAGAGGACCTGACTTTTTGCATAATTTCCGAGTCGATTCGGATAGATCGAATCGATTCGGTCCACTCAGACCATTAAGCTGCCCCTATAGTGAATCGATTTGCTAGGGACGAATCGATTTGCCCACCCCAGAATTGCCTAATTCGGCTATGGAGTCTTGGACTCCAAGTTTCCCCCAACTCATTTCTACTCAAACCAAGATCATTTATTGCAACCAGCTACACATAAATGCATCTAGCAACTATAATTTCCCCCCATAAACATCTAAATCAACTTTCAAGGGTTCAAAACCTATAAATACATTAAAACCCTAACATTGTTAAACCGTAACCAATTCACAATTATCCATACAAATTACTCATCTTAAATCACATATTAGCAAGTAGAAAACTTGCCTTGAGGTTGAAATCTCAGATTTCTTTGTGGTAGTAACAATCCCAAGCCTCAGTCTTCAATCTCTCTCTCTTCTCCTCTTTTTCTCCACAAGTTATCTTCCTTTCTCTTTCTTTCTAGGTTAATAAATACACTTAAGAGAAATAAATGGGGTGCAAGACTTAAAATCATGGATCTCTCCTTAGTTCCCAACTTAATTGGTTAATACCACTTTAAAATGACTCACAACTACACAAATAAGTTAAAACCAATCAAAACTGCCCGAAACATAAAAATACAATATGGCACTTATTTTGACTAACTCGCACTTTTCGGGACTAACTACGCCCTCTAAATTGGTATCCGATAATTTTATAAATCATTTCAAGTTTCGGTTCCATTTAAACCATAAATATCATTTAAAACATATGACACTATACAACGCGACATGATGATATTTACATACACATACAGTGAATATGCAACAATCTAGTAAATGTTATCTTTCAACTCATTCAATTAACATTTCTCCATTTTCCAATATTTTATATAATTACTTCACGCAGTAAATTAATATAAAATAAGTTATAAAAAGAGAGGGTTGTTACAGTGGGCTTGAGCTACCGGAGCTGCAGGTTGATGTGCCATCGCAACAATGGTAACATCGAATTCTTATGCCACCATGTTGGCAACTTCAGCTTTAGTCACAGTCCCTTGATCTATTTAGGGTCCCATATTCACAGTCCCTCTATTTGCCTTGCTTGAATGACCTCTTCTTGGTGGCATCTAAAACAAGTGAAACTATATTAGAACATCGTACAAGCAATTACGCATCGCAGAAGAAAAGGTAGATGTAGTGAACACAATAGTCCTACTAATAGGGATCTATATCAAGAACACTTATGAAAGAATGCAGAGAACGCGGATAAATCCTAATATATTAGAACCTGAGGCTCTGATACCACCTGTGAAACCCCGCTTAAAATATTAACGACTGGCCATCCCTATACTGAAATAAATTAGGAATCTCAAGTGGATCATTCTCCTCATCTACTGTTAATACTACAATGAATCAACATACCAAAAACATAGTAACTACTGAACATGATAAAATGTACACATATACAATGATGAAAGAAAGTAATCATATGAAACATAATAAGTACAACAAAAGAAAATATATCCGAATATGCTGTCGGGTTGCAGACAATACAACCTCCTGAGGAGAGAAATATAAAAGTGCTACATATATAACCCTTGGGTATAAACCCGATATACAAAATGAATCCTTAACTAGATTTACAAAAGATAAGAAGTGACTATAACAAAATCCCGTAACAATCCGCATCTGCTATAGCTCCGAGAACATTGGATAGAAAAGCATCACTGGTGTCCTTGCGGTGGGACACCTATAATATATTACAATATATATATATATATATATATATATATATATATATATATATATATATATATATATATATATAGCAAGAGAGAAATATAAACGGGTCAGAGCCCGAGGTCTGAAAACATTTTAGCAAGTGCATAAAAATTATAAATGCACAATTTCATGATTTAAGAGCAGTCGCACTCTCGTGGAATCCAAACTCACCCCTCGACTAAAGCGTGCACCTAAAGGTATGCACATGAACCTTAATTAAACATCCCGACACATTCTAGGGACAATTCAAGCTTAATCTACGCATAATCTACACCCGCGTAACCCACTATCTCAAGTATAACCCAAACTCTTATCCTTCTATCGTATCCTAAGTTCACGCCGGAACTTATACATTAAGATCTATGTACACATACCTGTATCTTACTATAATTCATCATTTTCTAATTATTTAACTTAAACAAGTTATTAGCATTAGAGTAGTCACATGTCATCCTTATATACTTATAAAATAATGTTTCACCATAACGCATAAACCCAATTACCAAGGACTAAACTTCTCCCCACTCTTAAGATGGCGCTACGATTCGTACGTGGGACATCTCGCAAAGTGAAATCCAAACAAGGAACTCCCCCGATACACTAATCCTTGACAATGTTGATCGTCGAGATCCATTATTCCCTCAGCCCACAACACATATAACCTCAGCTACTTATTAAGAACAACTATCTCTAAGTTCATAAATAGGATATTCCATAGAATCCTTTCGGGTCTATATAACCTTATCCTAGTTATAAAGCACGATCATTCAATCCTAACAAGCACGTACACATAACACATATAACGCGCATTTAGAATTTCCATAACACATTCACTTATAGGATCCATATATATATATATATATATATATATATATATTTTTTTTTTTTCCTCTATAATGCTATCATTTTTCAGGAATTACTCACTTTATCCCGGGTTACCAACCACCGAACTATTATCACACCGCCCTGATAAATAAACAATTCACAATGTATGGGAAGCAGTCATACTTTTGAACCTAAAAGTGAGAACAAATCATACCCAAGACTTATCACCCAGAATAAATATCACGTAATAAATAATGGACGACTATGACCTGGGGACTATACGCTCCGTGCTCCTCGAGCCAGGGGCCTCACCTACATCGCGCTACTTCCCATGATAGCTCTATAGGGGTATGCTCACACAATAAGTATATATATATATATATATATATATATAATTCACGGAAGTTATACGTATACACATCATATATATACAAACCATCTTATAATCGAATGTATATAACAATCACCATACACACCGTCTATCTTCATCGGCGCATAAATATACAATAATTAACCTGACTATAAGTATCAACAATAACTATTCTAGTCGGTGATACACTAAATCATTATCAATTCGGATTACGGTTCTATTAGATTTTTACGAATGCCAGGCACTTGCATCACATTATTAAGAGTAAGCTACTTTCTCAAAGTCATCTTCAGAATAATATTTCCTTGTCCCATGGCCTTAGAACTTGAAGAGTTGCCCATAAAAGGAGCCTCCTCATTTTTCAAAACCTTATAAGTAGTAAACATCCATTTGAATGCACAAATGTGGCGTGTAGCCCCAGTGTCCACACACCATTCCTTGGTATTTTCTACCAAATTGCATTCATATGCAATAACACAAAGATTTATGTCTGCAATATCATCAGAAATGTTTTCACCTTGTGTCATATTTGCTTGAGCATTTTTATTTTTAGCATTCTCTAGTTTGGGACACTCGATTGAGCGGAGTCCTGGCTTGCCTGAGTTGTATAATTTGCCTTCAAACTTATTTCTTTGTTTAGATATTCCTTCCCCATTATGCTTACGTTTGAATTTTAGGGGCCTTCAACCACAAGAGCCTTAGACTCCATGATGTTCTTCCCATTTTTCTTTTGAGATTCACGGTTGCCCTCTTCAATCTCAATCTCACTACCAATTCTTCAACATTGATCTCCTTGCATTTGTGTTTGAGATAATTTTTGAACGAATTCCAAGATGGAGGAAAATTTTCAATTATCACCGCCACTTGAAAAGTTTCACTTACTAACATTCATCCAGCATGAATGTCATGAAGAATAACCTGAAGTTCTTAAACTTGTGTAATAATCGACTTGGAGTCAACCATTTTGAAGTCTATAAAACGGCCTACGATGAATTTCTTCATATCCACTTCTTCAGTTTTGTACTTATTCTCCAAAGAATTCCATAATTCCTTAGCGGTTGTCATAGTGCCATACACATGGTACACCGTCTTGTCAAAGTATGTCAGGATGTAGTTTCGACACAGAAAGTTAGAATGCTTCTAAGCATCCACGACAACAATTTTTCAGTTTTATCTCTTTCTTGCAAAGAGGGACAATCCTCATAAATGAACCTTGCCAATTGGAAGGTTGTGAGACAAAAGTACATATGTCCTTGCCATCGCTTAAAATCGGCCTCGAATTTTTTTTTGGTTTCTCCCCATGTGGCATGTTCACGGGGGCAACAATAGTTGCATGTGTCACATTCAAAGTTGGTGGGACTGTGTTCGTACTTTGTGATTCCATTACTGTTACAAAAACATAATTTTTATTAATGATATTATTTGTGGCCATCCCCGATCCTCGCCGCGCGGGTGGGCGCATGGTGGAAAGGATCCTTCGGGTCCCACGCGTCCCTCTCGGGAGCGCTTCGGTCGGCGTCGTTTGTGGTGTAAAAAATGTAGAAAGATTCAGAGTGGCTAGTCTATTTGACTCAAAACAGACAAAAGAAAAAGGGGAAGCCACCCCGAAGGATGGCATCCAAAGACATACTGGTGCGTGCGAAACCGAGATGATTCGAGAAGGGTTCGGAGGCTTAGTTACGAAATGGGAAGGTGTTAGGCACCCATTACGCCCTTTCGGTCTCTCATGAATATTTGCTATTTTCCATTATATTCCCCCCCCCCCCCCCGGTGGTATGTGTGCATGTGTATATATATAATGGAGGTAGGAATCCTCGACTTGTGTATCATGGAAAAGATAAAGCGAGTCATCCGTAGGAAGATATAAGAATAATAATATAAAAATAAGATTTATGCGATTACCCCTACGTTGATCGTTATAATGGAACGATAACGTATATGGAGTAAAACGTCACTAAGAGCAAGTATATAGCATATAAGGAAAATGGATTAAAAGAAGATAGAAGATAAGATAAAAAGTGAGAAAAAGGTGAGAAAAAGGACTCGAGTCTCGGGTTTTACCCCGAGACGCCTACGTAGCCTATAGAAGCATCAAAGTCCACGTAGTTCGCATACAAAATGAGGGGTGGGGTTTGTCCCATATATCCAAATGGGTAATCTCTTATTTGTGAGTGTGTGTGTGTGTAGAAAAAAGTGTTTTAGTTATGAGAAAAATGTGGAAAAAGTGTGAGAATCCCTACTTGGAATTTATGAGCAAACCCTCTTTTTCTTGTTTTAGGGGTTTTTTATTTATTTGAAAATATGAAATGTGCAATAATACTAAATAAAAGGTATATTTAGGATGTGTGAGATGATATAGTAAAAGTGTTAAGCAAGAAAACAAGTTATTGGGAATTTAAGAGAGTTTTAAGAGAGAGTTTGAGAAAGTTGGACCTTCTTGAAGATCTTGAGCTTGATCTTGAATGTTGGAGAGAAGCCCTTGTGCTTGGATGATGATGGAGAGTGGTTAATTACCCAAGTTTGATGAAAATGATGATGAAAAGTGGAAGTAAAAAAGCGGATTTGGATGTTGAAATCACGCTGCCTTCGAGAGAGGTTTCTGGGGTTCGTTCAGAGAGATTTTTATCAGATCTGGGCTCCCCTTGCAAATGAGGTGAAGACCTACTTTTATAGGCTCAGTTCAGTTATGATCGGCATAGACCCCTTCCTGCCTATCGGCAGGCAGGTGCCGATAGGCAGTGTCAGGAACTTGCCAATTGGCAGTGCGCTTTACGCTTTTTTGGAAAATTGGCCGTCGAGGGCAAACTGTTGGTCAGAATCGTGCATGTGGCATACTATTGGAAAGGAAATGCAGATACCTTCAAAAGTATTTTGGATCACTCCTGGGTTAGGGAGTTGACTTTGGGTCAAATATGGCTCGGAAGCGTTTGTCGGTCCATTGGATGGGGAATCGTTCGGACGCAAACGAATCATTCGTCCGCATGGTAAGTCCGAATCATGCACGGGGTAGACCGTTGGAAAGGTTAGGAGATGTACTTCGACATTCCAAAGAGTTTGACCCGGTTTGGAGAGTTGACTTTGGTCAACCGGGCCCGAGAAGCACTCGACAGCCTCCCGAAGTTAAACGGATCTTTCGTCCGCATGGGAAGTCGAAATCACGCACGGGATAGACCATTGGAAAGGGTTTTCAGTGCCCTTTGAAGATTCATTCAGCCTCGATCGAGCTGAAGAGATGACATAGGTCAAAAAGAGCCCGGGAGCTCCCGGTGGCCTCTAGGTCAGGTTTCGGACGCAAATGGATCGTTCGTCCGCAGGGTAAGTCAGAATCGCACAGGGGATGGACCGTTGGAAAGGGTATTCAGTTCCCTTCGAAGATTCATTGAGTCTCAGTCGAGATGAAGAGTTTGACTTTTGGGTCAAACTGAGCCGGGGGTGCCCGATGGCCTCCAGGTCAATACTCGGGACATGACCTAGGTTCTGAGTGATGAGGGGAGGTACTAGGGACCTAAGGAGAGTTAGGGGGTAACATAATGGGGTGTCTACATTATTCATTTGTAATGAACTTATCAAAACTAAATACAAAATTCTCTGCACTAATTTCTTCAAAATACAATTAAATTCGAACAGGAATTCGAAAATATTAAACAATATTTGAATTCTATATCACAGAATTAAACCAAATATTTAAACATTAGTTTTTGCTCGTCTAAATTAAAAAAATATGTGTAAAACTGTTTTAATATTAATTTTTTTTTGTACAAAATAGAATTAAAATTATACAAAAAAAATTCATTTTTTTATAAATACAATTTATTTTCTGAGGCAGAATACAATGAACAGTGTAGAAAATTAAATTTCTGTAACACTAACTGTTTTATAAAAATTCTGTAATAAAATAATATTTTATTAAAATTTTCTGTAAAACAGATTGATATGGCATTAATAAATTTCAGTAATTTGAAAATCATTTTATACACAGTATAAAAAGTAGAAAAAAATTTAAATTGTCTTAACATTGTTATCTCTACTATTTATTTTAACAAATTGTACAAAATTGCAG
Organism: Sambucus nigra; assembly: GCA_949130495.1. Lineage (NCBI taxonomy): Eukaryota > Viridiplantae > Streptophyta > Magnoliopsida > Dipsacales > Adoxaceae > Sambucus > Sambucus nigra. The sequence continues at coordinate 104,733,157 of OX422224.1, forward strand.
ATAATAATAATTAGAGAGAAAAAGCCGAAAATAAGAATTACTTGATTTTGCAAAAAGTAATAAGAAATTGGTATCAGAGCTAGAAAACATTTTTATTTGTTTTGTGATCCCATGTGTTTTTAAAGATGAATTCTGGATATAATGAATTTTCTCGAACTCCTGTTTTTTATGGCACTAATTACACTTATTGGAAGATGAAAATGAGATGTGCTTTAAACTCTTTTGATGAGCGTGTTTGGCTTGCAGTTGAGAAAGGTTGGACACCCCCTGTCACTATTGTAGGTGAGGTCACCTGTTTAAAGCCTGTTGAGTCATGGACCGAAACTGAACAAAGACTTGCACAATATAATTCTAAGGGTCTGCACATTATTTCTTCACATGTCACACAAGAAGAATATAATAGAATTATGACTTGTGAAACATCAAAAGAGGCTTGGGATATTTTGGCACTCACTCATGAGGGCACTAGCACGGTTAGGGCGTCAAAACATCAAAATCTCACTACACAGTTTGAGACCATTCGGATGTTAGAGAGTGAGACCTTTGATGAGTTTTATGCTAGGTGGTCCAATATTGTCAACTCGTCGTTTAACCTAGGTGAGAAAATTCTCGACAATCGTGCCATTAAGAAAATCCTTAGGTCGTTGCCTAGTAGGTTTGATGCGAAAGTGACCATATTAAACTCCTTGGGTAGGTTAGAGTCAACGAAACTAGAAGAGATTGTAGGTGACTTACAAGCCTATGAAATCGACATGGTTACCTCCAAGAAAGTGCCTAAGAAAGAAAAGGGTATTTCTTTGAAAACCCGGAAGGAGGAAATTAAAGTTTCAGATTCCTATTTCGATTCCAATTTTGAGGATGTTGATTTGTTGGCAAAGAAATTTAAAAAATTTATTAAGTTTCAAAAGCAATCGAAAGATGCCAAGAAATTTGAAAAATTCAAGAACAACAAAGTAGATCCCGCCTCTAAGGATAAGTTTGAGAAGCCTAAGAGAGATGAGTCGGATAAGTGTTTTAGGTATGAGGGGTACGGTCACAAGGTTAAGGAATGTCCCACTAGACTTAAGAAAGAGGGAAAGCAACCCATTGCCTATAGTGCGACCTTAAGTGATAGTGATCCGGAAGAAGGAGAGAATTCCCCCATTGATCGTAACATTATTGCGTTTATGGCATGTCATGTTAGCGATGATGATTCTCATGTGCATGACACTTCTGAGAAGGTTTTGAGTGAATCCCATATTAGTTAGGGTGAAGAGAGTGATGAGGAGAAGGTTGATGTGAAAGAATTGCAAAATACATTTAATGAGTTGTGTGCTGAAACGGTGAAGGTGAAAATGGGTAACTCAAAATTGCAATCTAAGTTGAATGAGGGTTCCATAGAAAATAATGATAGTTTGATTGAGGATCTTAGGGCACGTGAGAAGAAGCTTAGGGAGAAATTAGAGTTTGTGGAGAAAGAGAGAGATAATCTCCGTGGTTTGATGGAGTCCTTAAAAAAGGAGATTTTAGTGTTTGAGGAGTCTAGACGTTTGCTCGAGTCTAGGATTCACGAGTTGGAGGAGAGATTGATAGACTCGTCTAAGGTCAAGTTTGATTTGGAGGATAGGTCAGAGAAGTTAGATAAGATCCTAGGCACCGTCCAAATTAAGGAAGATAGGTGAGGTATAGGTTTTGATGAGAGAGTTGTTCCCATTCCCCCCGCACGTGTGAGAAACGCTAGGCTGGTTAGAAAAGGTCCACATATAGGTAATCATTCCCACCACCTCTTCACTTAAACGTTTTGTGGTAGGAAAGGTCACCTTAGGCGTTATTGTTATGACCTTAGACAAGGTCCTACGAAGTTTAGGAATAAAGTTGCCCCGGTTCCCCTAACCGCCATGCGTCGTTTTACACCTACTTGGGTTAGGAAATCGGATTTAGTGTCTTTAGGAATTAAACTTCATGATTCTCATTTGGGTGCACTTGATTCTTTCCATGATAAATCTAAAGGATGATAGCGTTGCCATGTTTGTCATATGCTATTTTTCTTCATGATATATTCATTGCTAGTATTATGACATGTGTATTATTTTGTATTATAGTTTTTATTTGTTTGAATCCTATTTGAAAAATACGAAAAAGATTTTGTTTTTGATAAAACTTTTGAAAAACCTAAAAGATTTTGCTTTTCTTTGAGTCAACATATGTTTGAAGAGCCAAAAACATTTTCGGTTTTTGTTTTTGAGTTTACATGTTTGATGTGGCAGATTGGTGTGCTTTGACCCCCCCCCCCCCCCCATCGTTTCATTATCCATGTGGCTAGGACATTTGGTCATTATTATCGATACTTAGAATGATCTTAACCATTATTTATATGGATCGTTTCGAAGTTGATATGCATTTTGATTCGACTTTGTATATATGCCAACATCGCACACTTGCACCAGTTTATATGAATATTTGACTTCTCTTGCATATTTGAATTTGGTGAGGCGTTCTTATCTCAATCTTGTCATCTATGCGTAAATAAACCTAAGGACAAATGTGCATGTAATAACCGTTTACCGTGAGGATTTAAAATTGGTACAAATGATGAGTGATTCACGGGAAAGGGCAGCGAGAGTGCAAAATTAACTCGTCGTGAAAGCCATCATTTAAAAGAGCCCCAAAAGAAAATGCAATATGCTAAGAAAAGGGACAATAAGATTTTCTCTAAGTTGAGAATGCTAGAAACCTCAAAGTAACTTGAAAAAGTATATATATATGAGGGAGTTTGGTTGGAGAAAATTTAAACGGGTTTGCGCAACTAATCCTAATGTTGAAACATTGCAATTTGACACTATTATTTGTAGAATCGTCAAAATTCTGGATTTGTGTGCGTGTAGTATGTTTATTTCATTAAGCTCACACTTTAATTGTCATATGGCTATGATAAAGTTTGATGATTTATCGCTATCACTTAGAGCTTCTTGATCATTTCGATATGTTGGAATTGTGACTCATTTGTTTTAGTTTCATGCCCATTCATTCCATGTCCATGTTTGAACACATCGGTACCATGTTTGCATGTAACTCACATTTTTAGTTTTTATGAGTTTTTGCGTTTTTGTGTTAAAAGCCTACTCTTTTAACACTGTTTTGATTCTGTCACGCCCTTCCTGGATTTTTTTGTGGAAATTTTTTCACTGGGCAATACTTTATATTATTTCTGGGAATCTGGAAAATTTTGGCAGGTCGCGCGAAGTCGTTCAAACGACATCTCATCTCGAGCGAACGACATCTGTACTTCGTTTGAGCGAAGTCCCTGTCTCGTTCGAACGACAGGCTGAAAAATGCCTTCTAATTGGTTTGCAGTCCACTGGTTTAATTTGATATGTTTTTGGTACTGCGGGAAGAATTTTTGGATTATTTGGTTTATATGCAGGTTCTTTTATGTTCCAAATTGGTATTTTGCATATGAGTCCGTCTATCACACTTGATTTGATTGGTATACTCTATGTGTGATTCCTTGGTTTACTAGCTACTGATATGTCATTGCTTGATCATAATTAGCTGGTTGTTTCATGATAATCTAGCAGTTTTTAATTCTCAAATTGGTATGAACTTGATTCAAATTGGTTTCATATTCTCATCCTGGATATTTCATATTGGTTTATCTTTTCACCGGATTGTCTATTCGAGACAAAAGGGAGGAGAGATGTATGTGATGTAGGGGGAGATTTGTTGAGCGCTACTATTGATATCTGGATTTACATATTGTTTGATTATATTTGTCTCAAATTGGTATCAAATAATTTCTCACATGTTTCAAATGATTTGTTCTTATTAGAAATATAAATTGGTATCATTTGTTCCTCCATACTTCACTGGGTATCTATTTATCTGTTTTATGTGTGTAGGTATGCCTCAACAATTCGAGATTTCAAGTCTAAATCACATTCAGACAGTTCATGCTTGCCGGTGCTACATATTCTAGTTCGTGTCCTGTATTTTTTTATTTTGGGTTTATGCGATTGGATTTAGGCATCATACAGCTTGACGGCTCGGTTAGGCATTTCACTAGTTTAGGTTTTTCCTGGAATAGTCAAAGGGGGAGATTTATAAGGACAAAAATTTCCAATTGAGTCCCTGTATTGTTTTGACTTAACTCTGTGAACAAAACCGTGTTTTTAATATGTCATAGGGAGAATTTTATTTTGTCACGATCCCACTTGGTCTATGACGTATTGAAGAAATTGAAGGCGTTGTGGCAAAGCTTCAAAGAATTAAATCATGCAGAAGTTTAATTGGTGCAATTTTAATCGTCTTCAAAGTTAAATTCATTCCAAGATCACTCAGGTATGAATGCGTATAATTAATGTTGCTCATAATTATTTTATAAAAGATAAGGATGTAATTTTTATAAAGAAAAATGTTTTTAAATGTTTTAAAAGTGTTTTAAAGGTTTACACTATGTTTTATGATGATAAGCTGGTAAAAGAGTTTGACATTTTTGGATCTCTCATTGGAAGAGACGTTTTAAACAAAAAGTAAAAAAAGTCAAACTTTCGTCCTGTCGTTCAAACGACATCCAATCTCGTTCGAACGAGATGGATGTCGCTCAAATGAGTTCCTCAAGTCGTTCGAACGACATGTTTTTCGAGGCGGCATTTAAATCCTATTTAAACAGTGTTTTCCTCATAATTTCGTAGAGTGTGCATTCTTGAAAACAGTATTCGATCAGAAACTTGTTTTGCACATGTTTTCTAAGGTTTAAAAGTCTTAAACACATCCTTAGAGTTTGCAAAGATTCGAGTGATCATTCTTATATGTTTAAGTGATCTTGCTGCACCAAAGTTGTTGCTCTATAAATTGAACATCAAAGGGTTTTACGGTGAAGAAAAGAGAAGGACTTCTTATTCGACATCGTAGACGAATCAAAGCCATTCTATGGACACCGAGACATACGTGGACACGTGTGTTATGGACAGGTATCGTGGAAGACGAAATTTCTGCATGGGAACCATTAAAGAACGATTGAAGATCAGAAGGAGCGTCAAGACCCGTGAGGATCGAGTCTTAGTGTAAGGCTAATCTGTCTTTGTAAAACCATTGTTCAGAGTGATTGTCTGGCTTGGGCCGTCCGAGGTTGTTTTCCCGTTTTGGGGTTTTTCCTCATACATTTGGCGTTGTGAGTATTCTTTACTTTACTTTACTTTACTTAGTTTAATCACTAGATGCATGTTTAGGATTAATCAAGATAAAACTGGTTTAAAGTAAGACTTAGGTTTTCACAACTTGGTTTGGGGCATAATTAAAAGTTGGATAATTTTTCGAAAAAAATTGGTTTTGTTTGAAACACACATATCGGGTCACTCACACTTTACAGATTTAGTCCATAAATGTACGAATAAAATTATTCGTACCCACAAAAAAACCCATTTTGTGTACCCAATGCATTAAAAAGCTTGTGTCTTGTTATTATGGGTCCTGCTAGGGCATAGAAATGCCAATACATTAAAAACTTGTACCCATTTTTGTCTTATTAGGTGGGTACACAAAACATTTTTTTATGGGTATGTGTAGTTTTACTCTAAATGTATTTATGCAATGTAATATGTACAAATATAACCTAGTTTGGCGGGATCCTTAAAATATGTTGGTTGAGTCATGTAAACCACTTCTTTGAGATTCTCATTTATGAAGGCATTACTAACATCCGCATGCATGATATCCCAGTAATAGTGAACTGCAACTGTGAGAATATCTCTTATAGTAGTGGCGATTTGGCAACATTTTATAATAATCAACCCTTTATTATTGATGGAAACGCCTTAGTACAACCCTAGCCTTATTCCTTTATATATTGCCATCAACCTTACATTACATTCAGAAAGCCCACATTCAACCAACTAGGTACTGACCTGGTACTAGAGGAACAATGGACTATGTTCCAGGATCTAGACATATATAGCCTTTGTGATTTAAACTATAACCAAGAAAAACATATTCTTCACTTTTAGGTTATAACTTATGCTTATCATAAGGTTTTAACCAATGATAACAGGCACTACCAAAGACCATCGGATTAGAGTAATCACGAGGTTGATTGAAAAATATCTCCCAAGGTTAGAGAATGATAATGGACTTCATAGGAAGAGTGTTGATAAGTAATTCGTAGTTTATAAATCTTCTACTCGATAATAATAAAGAAGATGGGACTAAATCAATAGGGTACGACCTACTTTAACTACATGCTTATGTTTGGACACAACAACTTCATTTTTCTCAACGGTATGAGGACAAGTTAATTGATGATTATTAGCACATGTATTATTATCTGTAACATGTGCACACAGTTACAAGTGGATGTGTATCCATTCCACAACTGCAGGAGCATTTGAATTCCTCTTTACCACATGTAACTATTGAAAATGTTGTTTTAATTTTTTAGTTGCTTATTTCTTAGTGCATACCTTGTCAATAGCATTAGCTTACTGCAAATGGTTTAGTGCTTATCTAGTCAATTGCACTAGTTTGCTGCACCTTGTTTAGTGGATATAGTTGGTGATGTATTTGCCTATATAAAGGCTTATTGTTAATGATACTAAGTGTGTCTTCTGCTTTAACATATCTTCTATCTTCCTACTGCTCTAATCTTCTTCTTTTACTTTCCTATCTAATAGTGGTATCCGAGCTACTAAGACAGTAGAGTGAGTAAATAACATCAGTTTTTATTCTCTTCATTTTGCACTGCAGTAGCAATATATAATGGCTTCTGAGTTTTTTTTCAAACTTCTATTCAACGCTTTGATGTTCATTATGATCACTGGAGTATGCTGATGGAGAACTTCTTGAGATCAAAGGAGTTCTGGAAAATTATTGAAACTAGAATAGCGGAACCAATAACTGGTGTCATGTTAACTGGTTTGTAAAACGTCGAACTGGATGGGTAGAGGCTGAAGTATCTTAAATCCAAGAACTACCTATTCCAGGCCTTTGATCGATCAATATTGGAAATCATTCTTTGCAAAGAAACTTCCAAGCAAATTTTGGATTCTATGAAAAAAAATATAAAGGGACAGCAAGGGCAAAGCGAGCACAACTTCAAGCACTTCGTGCTGAATTTGAGACTTCACGCATGGGGGTGGGAGAGTCGATTTCAGAGTACTTCTTGAGGACGATGGAAATTGCAAACAAGATACGGATTCATGGAGAAAAGTTGGAGGACGTCACAATCATTGAGAAGATTTTGCGTTCGATGACGATGAAATTCAATTGCATCGTTTGTTTGATAGAAGAATCCAAAGATATTGATTCTCTTTCTATTGATGAGTTGCAGAGTTCTTTGTTGGTTCATGAACATAAAATAAACCGACAAGATAAAGAGAAGAAATCATTGCAAGTCCCATATAATAATTATTTCTCAACGTCAAATAGAGAAGGTCGATGAAGATGAAGAGGCAAAGGAAACAATGATCGCAAAATCCCACAACAGAAATTTTAGATAATCAATTTTCTCATTTTCATGGAAGAGAAAGAAGTTATGATGATCATCATTCAAATTCTTACAAGCCAAAGTCAGCAGACAAATCGAAATTTAAATGCTTTCGGTGTAACCGGTATGGACATTATAAGTCAGAATGTCGAACTAATTTGAATAAAGAGCGTGGCAAAAAATCAAACTTTATAGAGAAGGAAGAAGAAGTGTCTCTTTTGTTGGCATGTCACGCAAAGGAAGAAATTCATAAAAACTTGTGGTGTTTAGATATCGGATGCAAAAATCATATGTGTGGTGATAAGTCTTTATTTTTTGACTTAGATGAATCTTTTCGGAATACAGTAAAGTTTGGCGACAACTCTACGGTCTCTATCATGGGAAAAGGAACTGCCAAAATTAGGACCAAAGAAATTTCTGACCAAGTTATTTCTAATTTTTTCTTTATTCCAGATTCGAAAACAAACTTGCTTAGTATTAGTCAGCTTCAAGATAAGGGATATGAGATCACTATTAGAGAAGGAGTTTGTCGAATTCAAGATCCGAAACGAGGATTAATTGCTAGGTCAATATGACAACCAATCGTATGTTTCCTCTATATCTCAATAATAATACTCATGCTTATTTTTCTGTAAAGTTTAAAGATACAACTTGGCTATGGCACTTTCCCTATGGGCATCTTAATTTTGGTGGATTAAAGATGCTCCAATAGAAAAATATGGTGATTGGTCTTCTTGAAATATCAAGTCCTTCTCAAGTTTGTGAAGAGTGTGTCATTAGTAAACAACATCGTGACCAATTTCCAAAGGGAAAAACATGGAGAGCAAAAAGAGTGTTAAAGATGGTCCATTTCAATATTTTTGGGCCAATAAATCCAACATCTAATGGAGGTAAATGGTATTTCATTACTTTCATTGATGATTATAGTCGAAAAATATGGGTGTACTTTTTACAGGAGAAATATGAAGCTTTTTTAGCTTTAAAAAATTATAAATTGCTTATTGAGAAAGAAACTACCAGCCAAATACAAGTGCTATACATCGATCGTGGAGGAGAATATAATTCACATGAATTTGCAAATTTCTGTGAGACACATGGCATCAAAAAAAACTGACGGCAGCTTATACACCATAATAAAATAGTGTGAGTGAAAGGAAGAATCACACAATTCTAGACATGGTGTGAAGTCTCTTCAGAAGTAGAGGTATTCTGAAAGTTTTTTATCCTGAAGCAGTTAATTGGAGCATTCATGTTTTGAATAGAAGTCCCACTTTTGCTATTAAAAATATGATGCTCGAGGAAGCATGGAGTAGTCTCACACCAACAGTTGATTACTTCAAAAATTTTGGGTGTATTGCATATGCCCATATTTCAGATGTGAAGAGAAGAAAGCTGGATGACAAAGGAGAAAAATGCATTTTTCTTGGTGTTAGTGATCAGTCAAAAGCTTACAAATTATACAATCCTATCACCAAGAAAATTGTTATCTGCCGTGATGTTGTATTTGATAAAGACAGATGCTGGTCATGGAGCAAAAATGTTGCTGGACAACCAATTCCAATAGATTTTGATGGTGAAAATGAAGATAAAAAGCAGAAGAATTAGGAGGATGAACAACGACTAGTTCTAGCAGTTATTCAGAACGATCCATAAGATCCTCAAAGTCCTCCTATAGCTCAAGCAAATGCTGAATAACGACCTCAACGAGCAAAAAAAAGATCAGCATGGATGTCAGATTATGAAGTAACTGGGATTGAACGATCTGAGGATCCATTTACACATTTTACTCTATTTTTAGGTTGTGATCCTGTATATTTTGATGTCGATGTCAAAGAATAAAAGTGATAGAAGGCTATGGATGATGAAATTGCAGCTATTGAAAGAAACAACACTTGGGAGTTCACTAATCTTCCAAAAGGGTAAAAGATAATTAGTGTCAAATGGGTGTACAAGACAAAATTGAAGGAGAATGGCGAAGTTGATAAATACAAGGCATGCTTGGTAGCTAAAGGCTATAAGCAAGAGTTTGGCATTGATTAGAAAGAAGTCTCTGCTCCAGTTGCAAGACATGACACAATCAGGTTAATGATCGCACGAGCAACACAAAACTCATGGCCCATCTTCCAATTGGATGTGAAATCAGCATTCTTATATGGAGACTTGCAAGAACAGGTATTTATTGATCAACCTCCTGGTTATGTGAAATTTGGAAGTGAGCATCCGGTGTACAAATTAAAAAAGGCTCTGTATGGAATAAAATAAGCCCCACGGGCTTGGTATAGCTGCATAGATGCTTATTTTTCGAGGGAAGGATTTCAAAAATGTCCATATGAGCATACACTTTTTATTAAAATTGAAGATGGAGGAAAAATACTCATTGTATGCTTATATGTCGATGATTTAATCTACACTAGAAATGACAGTGTTATGTTTGACGAATTCAAGGAGTCCATGATGGTTGAATTTGATACGTTTGATCTTGGAAAAATGCAATACTTTCTTGGTATAGAAGTAGTGCAATCTACTACTCAAATTTTTATTTCTTAAAAGAAATATGTGTGAGAAATTTTAGACAAATTTGAGATGAAGAATTGCAATCCTGTGAGCACACCAACTGAGTTTCGTTTGAAGCTTGTTAAAGATTCTGAAGGAAGGAAGATTGACAACACTCTCTTCAAGAAAATTATGGGAAGCTTAATGTATTTGACTGCAACAAGACCTGACATAATGCACACGGTAAGTCTTATTAGCAAGTATATGGAAAGCCTGAGGGAGATACATTTTCTAGCGACTAAGAGAATCTTTAGGTACTTGTAAGGTACCTCTGATTACGTGTTATTCTATAATAAGGGAGAAAAGTCAGATTTGATCGGCTTTACTGATAGTGAATATTCCAGAGATTTAGATGATTGGAAAAGCAATTCGGGATATGTTTGTATTCTGGGTCAGGAGCTATTTAATGGTCATCAAAGAAGCAACCAATTGTTACTTTATCAACTACCGAAGCTGAGTTTGTAGATGCAACTTTGTGTTCCTACCAAGCTGTTTACTTGAAGAAAATGCTCGAATAACTTAACTTCAAACAAAAGGACTTGCTACAATTTACTGTAAAAATATCTCTGCAATCAAACTCTCCAAAAATCCCGTTCTTTATGGTAGAAGTAAGTATATAGATGTGAAGTATCACTATTTATGGGACCTCACGAAGGAAGGAGTTATTGATCTCATTTACTGCAGAAGTGAAGACCAGGTTGCTGATATACTAACCAAGACCCCCAAATTGGTTACATTTTCGAAGCTAAGAAAGTTACTTGGAGTTTGAACTCAATAAAATTCACCTTGAGGAAGGGTGCCACGCAGTTTTTTTAAACTAAATGTTTGAAAACTTTCAGTTTAAGGGAGGGATTGTAGAAAATGTTGTTTTAGTTTTTTATTTGCTTATTTCTTAGTGCATACCTTGTCAATAACATTAGCTTGCTGCAAATGGTTTAGTGCTTATCTAGTCAATTGCACTAGTTTGTTGCACTTGGTTTAGTGGAGATAGTTGGTGGTGTATTTGCCTATATAAAGGCTTATTGTTAATGATACTAAGTGTGTCTTCTGCTTTAATATATCTTCTATCTTCCTACTGCTCTAATCTTCTTCTTTTACTTTCCTATCTAACAGTAATAACCCTCTTATACTCATGTCTATATATAAGAATACAAGTCTCGTAATTTTCTCCGAGCAAAAACTATTTTTCTTTAAGACTTAATTTGGAATCAGAGCATCAAACACATCATAGTTGACGGTTCACATCTAACAAAACTCATGTCCTCTTCTCTCAATAATGCCCACCACGTTATCTCTCAAAAACTTACCTTGACCAACTATCTTTTTTGGAAAACAAATCTTATTCGTTTTCTTCGTGGGAAAAATTTGTCTGGCTTCATTAATGGTTCTTATCCATGCCCCCATAAAAAATTTCTATGGTCGGTCATACCGAACCACAAGACAATCCAGAATGTGAGCCATGGGTTCTGTAAGACCAACTTCTTCATTAACACATTAATCTCGTCCCTCTACAAAGATGTTTTTCCATTGGTTATGGGCCCTACAACATCCTGGGATGTTTGGAAAGGTCTAGAAGTAGGTCTCGCCTCTCTGCCAAATACCCGAATATTAAACACGCACATGAACTTACAAAATAAAATACCATGGGATTTATCAGTATCTCAATATCTTCTTATGGCAACGGACAATCCCGTTGAGCTTACCGCCATTGATTGCCTGATCTCAAAATAAGACTTAAATGTGTATGTGTTTTGTGACATTTGTTATGAGTTCAAGCACTCAACGCGAATTAACTTTCTTCTCTGAATTACATGGGATACTCTTAGCCATGGATTGCAACGTGCTAACACTTTCTTTTATTTGAACATCTCATCTCCATATCATTCCAGTTCACCACCTTCTGCCAATTTCATTCAACGTGGAATCACTTTATTGGAGCAAACAAAACACTTGGGTCATGGTCACACAACTACGGTCGTGCACATGGCCGCTACACATATTGGTCCTCATACAATGAAAGTCATTATAAATCTTCATATCCCGGTCACTCCAACACAAATAATTACTTCGAAATCACTATCAAATTTGAACTACTTATATCATACGTCCACTACATTCTCTCATTGCAACTCACACACAAATAATCCACCATCCAATTTAAATACCTACGCCAATAACCCACCACGATAAATGCCCAGAATGGCGCCAGGCCATGGTGGATGAAATCAATGCTCTCATTTGAAATGGAATTTGGTCCATAGTTCCTCTCTTTCTAGTAATGAACATTGTCGGGTGTAAATGGGTTTACTAGATAAAGCGATATGCCAATGGTTCCTTAGAACCTTATAAGGCACGTTTAGTGGCCGAAGGAGTTCACCCACAACAAGATATTGACGATGATGAAACGTTCAGTCCATTTTTTATGTCGATAACTATTCAAATTGGTCTTCATCTTGCAATTAATCAAAGTTGGCCAACCCGTCAACTAGACATCAATAATGCCTTTATTTATTGGATACTCAATAAGGAGGTATACATGACTCAACCCCTGGGCTTTGAAGACACCACTCGACTTCAACATGTTTTTAACCTTTTGCGATCATTATATGTCATAAACTAGTCATATAATGACTTCACAATATTTTCTTCAACACGACTATGTTGCGTAGGAAAGCAAATTCATCACTATTTATTTACTCTCTCCAAGGTATCAAGGCTTATGAGCTCATAAATGTGGATTATATTTTCATCATAGGGGTTTACTTGGGAGTGGGAGGATGACATGCGGGATTAGTATTTAGAGTTATACGTCGCATGTATGACCTAATTTTGGGGACAAAATTCCTTTGTAATGGGAGAAGTATGTAACACCTCGTATTTTTGTGCATTCGGTATTTAATTAATTTGGCTAATTTTAACTTACTTATGTTTCATAATTTAATTGAATTTATTATTATTATTATTGGTATTTATTTAAATATTAATTTAGAGAGTATATGATCAATATATATGGAATTTAAATTACTCAGTTAATAGTAATGATTTATTTACATCATTACGAGTAATAGTGACGTGGCATTAATTTATCTCAACCGGGAGTTAGGTATAGACTATACTAGGGTCGAGGTAATAACTTTTGATAAAATAGTTCGAAAACAATTCTTAGTGTACGGTTGACTCCGGATAGGTCAAAATAGTCAGGGAAAAGTGCACAGGGGTAGTAAATGGGTCTCGGGGCATTTGTAAGCATAACCAAGACCACACATGAGTGTTTGAGCCATTTTAATAAAGTCCACAAGCCTAAAATCGGGATTGTCTTAATAAAACCTAAAAATGAGAGGGTGTGGAAGCCATAACTCATTTAGGAAACCCTAATTAAGTAGAGGAGAAAAGAAGGAGATTTGGACAACTCTTGGGAGCCAAAAGCAAGAACAAGTGTGGGTGTTCTTTATCAAATACTCATATACACCAAAGGAATTTAGACCTATAAACCCTTTAAGGCAAGTGGTTAAACTTTCTTTTAAATTAACTAAAGTTTTCAATTCATATCATAGTGGGTTGGGGGACTTAAGACTTTTAGGTTTGAAATTGTTAATGGCTTACAGTATAAAAATATGGATTTATAAGCTGTTAAGATCTCCCACGAAGGACAAACTGTACGAAGAAGAAGAAAGAGAAAACACAAAGGTTGTTCGAACGACATGAGTTTCGTTCACGCGAGATCTTTTTTCGTTCGAACGACACGTGGCCTCGTTCGAACGACTTGATAAATTCGGACACTGTTTGTTTCTCCTACAGTTTGGCTTAGGAAGGATTGAGGATTTCTACAGTGGTGCAATATATATTTTATCCTGAGATTATTTGATATTTTAGTGGGGCGTGACAGTGTTAGATTAAACTTAATGTGGGAAGATGAACATTAAGGAACATTAAATTAATAAGGGTGTCAAATTTATTCAGAGGAACTTTGGTTGATGAATTCTGGATATTAAAATATGAGCCAAGAGAGTGAGTCCGAGTAGTTGGTTATGTGACACCAAGTCAAGGAATTAATTAATAAGAGATTAATTAAATTAAGAGTGGGGATATAGACTCGGGTATATTTTAGGCTAGTGCTACGAATGTTGGGCATGGTATAGCCGAGATTAAATTTAAATTATATATATATATATTATTTATCCTCTAGTGCTATCACAGGAGGTTGCGCGATGTGGGTGAATTCCCCAAGCTTGAAATATAGGTGAGATATTGAGGTGATTGTCTTCACACTCGGAGAAATATGACCGCCTCCACTACGCTTATATTTTATTAATCCGACTCGACGCTATTTAGCTGTCTCAAGAATCAAGGTGGGACTGAGTAGACCTAGGATGATAGAAATTTAGAGAAGCATCTGGTGAGGTATTGCTCGGAATGATGGATTTATATATATACGACATATTTGTAATATCCCTTACTTTTGAGTAATTATTTTTATATAAGTTGCCATGTGGGTTTGTCATTATAAAATAAATAAAAATCTAATTAAATATTAATTTGTATGATTTAAGATTTAATATTTAGGAGTATTTCATATTTACGATTACATGAATGTAAATAGTGTAATATTATGTTATGTTGCGCCGTTGTTCTTTAAAGCGACGGTTATGGCTTATATCCCAATCAGACTATTTAAGTAAGGTAATATGACGTTGGGATATGAAATTATAAACGATACCGCTTATGTTATATTAGAGGGCGCAGTTAGTCCGGGAACGGTTGAGATAGTCAAATTAAGTGTCGGGTGTATTTTTGGGTTTCGGGGCACTTTTGACTAGTTACGACTTAAATATGATGTTACGAGTGATTTAAAATGTAGTAGCATTTAATGTTGGACTTAAGTGTATTTGAGCTATTTTGGGTATTTAGTCTTGCAAGATCAATTAAAGCTCATTTGTGTCCTGGAAAGAGAAAGAGAGAGGAGAATAACTTGACAAAAAGAAGAGAAAAGAGAGGAATTGGTGATTCGAGCTTGGAATCATTTCAACGAGGAGAAATTCGAGATTTTAATCTTGAGGAAAGTTTTCTAACTTGCATAGATGTATCATTATGTGTGAATAAATTGTATAAATTGATAGTGTTCTTGAGTTTAAACCATTTGGTTATTTTGATGAGTTTGATGTTTAAACCCTTATGTATATGATGTGAACATGATTAAGGAGTTCATAATGGTGAGTTATCATGTATGAATAGTTTGTAGATGATGTTGGGTTTAGATGGACGAAGAAGGGTTTTGGGATTTAGGGTTCATGTAAACCCATAGCCAAAACTGGGTTGTTCGACCCAGGCGAATCAATTCACCCCTGGAGGATTGATTCGGTAAAATGGTAGGCTACAGGTCTTAGTTAGAGAATCAATTCGGGTAGTCCGAATTGATTTGTCAACTTAGAATAAAGTTTGATTCTTTCGACCGAATCGTTTCATCTAAGGTGAATCGATTCGTTTCCAAGAGAGAATCAATTCGGCCAGGGCGAATCGATTAGAAAATAGTGTTGTTTTACTATGTTTTTCTAATTTTGTTAATACTCCTTTTCTCTTGGGTTTAAGGCTTAAGGACCTTCTCATATGATGTATTAAAGATTATTATGGTCTCAACTAAGGAGAGTAATACCTTAGAATAGTAAGGGGTGTCCGAGCTTATTTTTTAGGATTAGTTATGAGTGCATAATGGTTCATTTCATTATGTAAATGGTTGTAGGACTAGTATAGAGTCGGTTAGTATCGTTTTGAATTTTGGGGGCTAGTATGGGAGTGTTTATGACTTGTAGTTAAATTTTATTATGCACATTTGGTTTCGAAAGAAAGTATTGTGTGTTTAAACTAATATATATTGTGACTATGGCATATATGTACATACCTCTCTAAATGATATCATAAGGGAAGTTACGCGAACGAGGTGAATCCCCTTGATAATGATACAAGGAGAGTATAGTCCTTAGGACATAGAAACAGTTGTTGCATCGTGTTATTGTTTATTCGAAATGAAGTAATTTTGGGTAGGGTTACTCCACACTGTCGAAGGTATATGGCCACTTCCCATGCGTTGTTATTTAGGGTACCTAGGTGGTCATGAAATGAGGCCCTGGAAGATGATAGAAATCAGGGCACTCATCCTGTGGGGTGACTCCCAGAAGGATGGCCTTAGAAAAGTTATTGTATTGATATAAATGTTCTCATTCAAATTATGTTTTCACGCAAATGATTAAATGGGGTTATGTATCAATTTTGATTATATGTGATCATTAATTATTAATTGACCTGTGAGGTTAAATGATAAATTGGTAAACATGGCATATTGGTTAGAGTTAGGTTATTACTATTAAGTAGTCGGGTAGCTGAACTTAACAATGAATTAAATCCGTTAGGATGTGAACTTTAGAAGAGAGGTGAGTATAATTCTTTAAGCGAATAGAGAATCTAACATGTTTAGGGAATCTGACATTCATAATTGTTATGCATTTTATTCACTTGTAAATCATATCAAATCGGGCCCTGACCCGTTTTTATTATGTCTCTTGGTGTGGTTATTATTTATGTTCAGGTGTCCCGACACAAGGGCGCCCGTTCTGAACTTCCCTTCAAGTGTTAAAGAGCTACGAAAAATTGAGGATGTTGTAGGATTTTTGAATTAGACGCATCAAACTCCTTTTGATATTCTAGTTATCATTCTTCGGTTATAAGCAGGAGTGTTGCACAAGTGTGTATCTCATGGCTACTATTATATTTAGTGTGACCTTTTTGTATCAGTCTGTTAAACGACAACTTATTTGGTTATGATTTATAAATGCTATCAAACTGTTAGTTGTATATTAACCCTTTTGTTATAGAAGCAGATGAATGAAATAGTTATATTTTAAATTGGAAAATATTTTGACATCCGTTTTAAAAATGTTGGGTGGTCGTATCATATTATCTTTTATCCGACACTGATGCTAAGAATGGACCATTTAAGATTCATGTTTTATTGGAGTAGCGAGCTGGCCACCTCTTATTTTAATAAGCGGGATGTCACAAATGCTATTAGAGCATCACGTTCTAAAGCCTTTAGGATCTGTGCAGACTTGTCACGTTCTACTTTAGCGTTATTTTATACAGAGCCCCATTATTAGGAATGTTTTGTTTCAGTGTGTTTGCGATCTTCCACAAGGATAAATTTTTTAACTGTATGCTGATTTAGTTGCATTTTATCTCAGACGCCGCCAAGACGAGGTCGCCCGACAAGGGTAAACCGAGTTGCAGATGATGTAGAGCCCCCACCACCACAAGGAACTATGAATACGACGAAGGTGGATAATATTATTGCCCAGACAGTCAATTCTGCAATGACCGCTGTGGCACACTAACTTCCACAAGATCAACAACCGATAATACATGTGGCTCAAGCCCATACGGGAACCTCTACGTGGGAAATAGTGAGAGGATCCTTCCAGAATGGTCGCCCTCCAAAATTTCAGGATGGCGCTGATGTGATCTTGGAAAATTAATGGAGGAAGGATATTCAATGCCATCTTCGAATGGTGGAATGTAGTGAGGTGAGGAAATAGATTCTCGCCACTTTTAAATTGGTGGGAGCAACTCTCCAATAGTCGGAATCAATGATAACTCTGGAACAAAGGGGTACTATGACTATCCCAGAGTTCTGGATTCCATTTGAACAAAAGTATTTTCCTCCAGTAGTCCAGAAGCATATGAGGAGGAAGCTTAAGGATCTTACTCAAGGGGAGAGAACAGTGGTAGAGTTTGAAGAGGAATTTACCCGTTTTGAAAATTTTGTGCTTGACGAGGTAAGTACGGAAGAGAAGAGAATCTCTAAATCTATCGAGGGTCTGAATTAGATGATAAGGTAGCACCTGTTGGGGAACCCTGCCCTATAAACTTTTGGCGACAGGATGAATGCAACTTTGCTTCATTACCAGGATAACCGCCTTCATTTGAAGGGGAGTAAGAAAATAGGGTATTCTAGAAAATCTTGTAAATCAGGAGGAAATGGTGCCGGTGGAGCACTATCACCGCCACAACAGTCGGGGAGTAAACATAAAGAGAGAGACCTTCAACAAGGGGATCCGGCTAAGAAACAATGATTTAGGGGTTTCAATTTTTGTGGAGGTGATTTGAGGTCAAATAAGGGAGCTCATTAGCAACAATAGCAAATGGTCCTACAGGGCCAAGCCGACCAAGGAAATAATGGAGGTCGAGGCCAACACGCCAAGGTGTGGGGAAGTTTCGAAATAATAATCAGGGTCGACATCCGGAGAATTTTGTCGGCCATTATTTTCAGTGCGGTGAGACGGGTCACATGAAGATGGTCTATCCACAGTTGGAGAGAGGGTAATAG
Organism: Sambucus nigra; assembly: GCA_949130495.1. NCBI lineage: Eukaryota > Viridiplantae > Streptophyta > Magnoliopsida > Dipsacales > Adoxaceae > Sambucus > Sambucus nigra. The sequence continues at coordinate 104,751,540 of OX422224.1, forward strand.
CCTCGAGGCCTTCAAAATTGGCAGGCACCTTTATAACCTCCGTCACTTATTCCAGCAGTCCCACTACAGCAGGGAAAACTTCAGTTTGGGCATATATATAATGTCCAAAATGCTTTGTTTCCTCCAGCACCGCTAACTATCGAGGGTATGTTTACCATCCTTGGGGTTGAGGGTCGAGTGTTATTTGACACGGGTGTAACACATTCATTTATATCTATGTAGTTTTCTCGTTCGGCAGGATTGTTAGAGTCTGCCGATAGTACTTTAATGAGTGTATATTCTCCTATAGGCGATGACTCACTTATATTTTTTATTTTTAAAGGCACGGGAATAGATCTTGGTAGATTGTGATTTAAAGTTGATTTTCTCATCCTGGATGTGGTCGGTTATGATGTTATTCTGGGCATGGATTAGTTAGTGAAGTATCGGGCCATGATGAATTGTTATGGGAGGAGTATATTCTTTGCCAGGGCATGAAATGTTTTTAGTAGCCATGCCTCTTCCGGAAGGAGGTTTAAGCACTCACTTATATTGTATTGAGGAGGAGACTTCACAAGGTATAGTTGTTTTCGTAGACTTGATTCCTGTTGTTAGAGAATTTAAGGATGTCAATCAAGAAATTCTTGGCTTGCCTTCAAGCCATGAGATTGAGTTCGTAATTGACTTAGAGCCGGGGACTAGGGCGGTTATACAACCTCCATACCACATGGATCCTTTAGAAATGCGGGATTTACGAGATCAATTTCAGCATCTGTTGGGGCAGGGGTTCATTCAACATAGCACATCACTATGGGGTGCCCCTATATTATTCATGAGAAAGAGAGATGGTTCCCTTCGATTATGTATTGACTATTGCGAGTTGAATAAGGTAACCATCCGAAATAAATACTCGTTACCTCGAATCGATGATTTTTTTGATCAATTAAGAGGAGCGTCATACTTCTATAAAATAGATGTGAGGTCTGGGTATCATCAGATACGGATCCGAGAGCAAGATGTGTCTAAAACCGCATTCTTGACTAGGTATGGGTTCTATGAGTTTCTTGTCATGGCCTTTGGGCTAACCAATGCTCCTGTGATATTTATGGAACTTATGAATCGAGTATTTCTTGAAATTTTAGACCATTTCATGGTAGTGTTCATCGATAACATTCTAACATATTCTTGAACTGAAGTTGATCATGATGAACCCTTGAGATTGGTCTTGCAGACTCTACAAGATCATCAGCTATATGCAAAGTTTGAGAAGTGCATTTCTGGTTACATGAAGTGCAATTTTTAGGGAATATCGTGACGACTGAGGGTATTTATGTAGACCCGTATAAGGTTGCAGCGGTGAGGGAATGGGGTCAGCCCACGACACCGACAGAGATCCGTAGCTTTCTGAGTTTGACGGGATATTATCATCGTTTTATTAAGGGTTTTTCAAAGATTGATGGCACTTTAACGAACCTTACCCGGAAGGGAGTGCGATTTATTTGGGCCAACTCCTACCATCTAGCTTTTGAGGAGCTAAAAGAAAAATTAACTTCTGACCCCGTACTCGCGTTGCCAAAATCAGGAATATATTATTTAGTCTTTACTGACGCATATGTACATGGATTATGGGGTGTGTTACAATAGGATCATAGGGCCATTACATACGCGTCTCGCATGCTTAAGACCCATGAGAAGAATTATCCCGTACATGGTTTAGAGCGTACCACAGTGATGTTTTTGTTAAAGATATGGAGGCATTACCTTCTAGGTGAGAAATTTAGCCTCTTTACGAACCATAAGTCATTACAATATTTGTTCACACACAAAGACCTAAATATGCGTCAACATCTTTGGTTAGAGTTTGTGAAGGACTACAAATTTAATATTCACTACCACCCAGGTAAGGCAAATATTGTAGCTGACGCACTGAGTCGAAGACTCATGGGACAATTAGCGAAAGTGTGGAAATCTAAGTGGAAGGAACTTGGCCAGGATGATGTTGTAGCTAGAGCATCCATGTCGGTGTTAACCATTAAGCCCAATATAATTATTACATGTAGTAAAAGCACAACCTTGGGATAAAGATTTTCAAGATCGGGTATAACAACTATTGACTGAGGGAGAAGAGTCCTACTCTATTAGTTTCGAGGGTGGGTTACGTTTCCATTGAAGACTTATAGTGCTAGACAACAGAGACTTGAGACGTGTTGTCATGACAGAATCCCATGGTTCGAGATTTGCAGTACATCCCGGCTGGGACAAAATGTACCAAAATATACGCCATCAATATTGGTGGTCGGGAATGAAAAGGGACATTTATGATTTTGTCTCCCAGTGCTCCACTTATTAATTAGTGAAGGTGGACCACTAGCGAACGACTAGAATGTTGCAACTATTGGAAATACCGATGTGGAAATGGGAGAGTATCTCAATGGATTTTATCACAGGATTACCGATGATGCAAAGTCGGCATGATTCGATTTGGGTCATTGTCGACCGCCTGATCATATCGGCACACTACCTACCGGCACGAATGAATTACAACACGACACGTTATGCTCAACTTTTCACAACAGAGATTGTGAGACTTCACGGGGTGCTGATAAATATAGTAATCAACCGAGATAAAAATTTTATATCCCATTTTTGGCAAAGTTTTCAAGAGGCGATGGGAGCCGAATTACGATTGAGTACATAATACCATCCATAAACTGACGGGAAAATGGAAAGAGTCAACCAAATGTTGGAGGATATGCTTCGAATGTGCATGCTGATTTTAAAGTAGGATGGGAGCAATACCTCCCATTGGTCGAATTTGCATACAATAATCCATACCAATTAACGATGGGTATGGCATCGTATGAGGCATTGTATGGCCGATTATGTCGATCGCCTGCTTGTTGGTTGGAAGTAGGATACAATATTCTCCTTGGACCTAAAAGGATCCAAGATACATCTTCAAATATTGAGCTTATTCAAAATCGCGTACGGATCGCACAGGATCGCTAGAAAACTATGTCGATGCAAATCGGAGGCATGTGGATTTGGAAGTGGGGGATCAAGTTTTAATGCGGGTGTCTCGAATGAAAGGTGTTACATGATTCGGGAAGAAAGGAAAACTCGCGCCAAGATATGTAGGCTTTTTTACCATTATTGAAAGGATAGGCCCCATGGCATATCGACTAGCTATGTCGGAACACTTATAACGAATTCTTGATTATTCCATATTCCATATTTAAAGAAGTATAAAAGATGCGAGGGAGCTCATTGGCATGTTCCACAGGACGATATTGAGTTGCAGCCCGACGTTTCGTATAAGGAACAACCGATTACCATCTTAGACCACGGTGAGCGTAGACTAAGGTCGAAAATGGTGCCCTTGGTTCGAGTCCAATGGGGACACCACAATGCCGAGGAATAAACTAGGGAGCGATAGGATGATATTTGAGAGAAGTACCCACGCCTCTTTTTTCCAGGTACGTCTAATTTTGTAGGACAAAATTTCCTTGTAAGGGGAGGAGTATGTAATTCCCATTACTTTTGAGTAATTATTTTTATATAAGTTTCCATGTGGGTTAGTCATTTAAAATAAATAAAAATCGAATTAAACATTAATTTATATGATTTAAGATTTAATATTTAGGAGTATGGCATATTTACGGTTGCATGAATGCAAATAGTGTAATATTATGTTATGTTGCGTCGTTGCCCTTTAAAGCAATGGTTATGGATTATATCACAGTCGGACTATTTAAGTAAGGTAATATCACATTGGGATAGAAAATTATAAACGATACCTCGAACGTTAATTTAGATGGCACAGTTAGTCCGAGAACGGTTGAGATAGTCAAAATAAGTGTAGCATGCGTTTTTGGGTTCCGGGGTACTTTTGACTAGTTATGACGTAAATATGATGTTACGGGTCATTTAAATATGTAGTAGCATTCATTGTTGGACTTAAGTGTATTTGATCTATTTTGGGTATTTAGTATTTCAAGACCAATTAAAGTTCATTTATGTCTAACCTATGAATAGAAATAGAGAGGAGAAGAGCTTGACAAAAAGAAGAGAAAATAGAGGAATTGGTGATTCGAGCTTCAAATCGTTTCAAAGAGGAGAAATTTGAGACTTCAATCCTGAGGAAAGTTTTCTAACTTGTATAGATGTATGATTGTATGTGAATAAATTGTATAAATTGATAGTGTTCTTGAGATTAAACCATTTGGGTATTTTGACGAGTTTAATGTTTAAACCCATATGTATATGATGTAAACATGATTGAGGAGTTCATAATGGTGAGTTATCCTGTAAGAATGGTTTGATGATGATGTTGGTTTTAGATGGAAGAAGAAGGGTTCTAGGATTTAGGGTTCATATAAACCTGTAGCCAAAACAGGGTTGTCCAATCCAGGCGAATCGATTCGCCATAGCCAAAACAGGGCTGTCTAACCCAGACGAATCGATTCGCCCCTGGTGAATCGATTCGATAAAATGGTAGGCTACAGATCTTAGTTAGCGAATCAAGTCGGGTAGTCTTAATTGATTCGTCAACTTAATGGAAAGTTTGATTCTTTCGATCGAATCGATTTGACTAAGGCAAATTGATTCACTTCCAAGGGAGAATCGATTCGGCCAGGGCGAATCGATTAAAAAATAGTGTTATTTTACTAAGTTTTTCTAACTTTGTTTATACTCCTTTTCTCTTGGGTTTAAGGCTTAAGGACCTTCCCATATGATGTTTTACTAAGGGGTATCTGGACTAATTTTTGGTGATTAGTTTCGAGTGTATAATGCCTCTTTTCATTAAGTAAATGGTTGTAGGAGTAATATAAAGTCGGTAAGTGTCGTTTTGACTTTCGGGGGCTAGTATGGAAGTGTTTATACATTGGAGTTAAATTTCATTATGCACATATGGTTTTAAGAGAAAGGATTGTGTTTTTTAACTAATATTTATTGTGACTATGGCATATATGTACATAACTCTCTAAATACTATCATAAGGGAAGTTACGGGAAAGAGGTGAATCCCCTGGCTAATTATGCAGGGAGAGTATAGTCCTTAGGACATAGCACCAATTGTTACATTATGTGATTGTTTATTCGAAGTGAAGTAATTTTGGGTATGGTTATGCCACACTGTCGTGTGATAACCCACTCTAAATAATAACATGTGGTCATCCCTATACTACAATAAATCAGGTATCTCTGATGGCACAGTCTCAACATCAACTGATAATTCTAATACTATAAGGCTAACTACCCGAAATCATTAAAAGAGAATCGTCAAAAATTTAAAACTTTTATTTAACAACAACAACAAAACCAATAACGCAACTCAACCAACAACATACATCTAACTATGATGAGTGAAATGTGCAAACTCCAATATATACAAGTGTGCAATACAAATAACAAATAAAATACCCGAATATGCTGTCGGGTAATAGACAATACAATCATCTGAGAAATGAAATATGAAAGTGTTAATCCACAACATTTGAATACTAACCCAATATACAACTGAATCCTAATCTAGATATACAAGGATAGGAGTCGACTAAAGCAAAGTGACGCAACAGTCCGCAACTATCACAGCTCCACGAATACCGGATGGATGAACATCGATGGCGTCCTTACAGAGGGACACCTAAAGTAATACAATATATATACATGGAGGAAGAAAATATAATCGAGTCAGAGCCCGAGTTTGAAAAACATTTTATAGCAAGTGTATTAAAATGCATAATAATTATAAATGCATTATTACATGATTAAGGTGGAATCGAGCTCTCCATAATAATTCAACTCACCTCTCAACTAAGGCGCGCACTAAACGTATGCACGTGATCTCCAAATGGATACCCGATTCTATTTAGGTAAGTGGATTCTAACTTAAACCCAAATAAAGTATTTAAGTGAAACCAACTAACTTAGCTCCCAATCTACCTTTTTATTACTATAATCTATAAGTTATATACATTAAATTTAATGTAATAGTTATAGTTATCTTTATAATGTTCATTTATTGAACATATAACGTTACATGATCCAATCATGTCCACATCCACACAATATATCAACATTCTCATTTACTAGAATTTTATATTCTAGTGATGTCCTTATAAGGCATGAAACCATATATATAATTATTATATTATTTATATATGAGTTATTAGCATCATGAAGTTAAAGACTAAACTCCTCTCGATTCTCAACACGGCACTGCGTTTCGTGCGTGGGATGTCTCGCCGAGGCGAAATCCAAACAAGGAACCCCTCCGTTACACTACTCCTGACCGTATTAATCCTCGAGGCTCATTATTCCCTCAATGCATGATGCATGTAACCCAAATTATTTTCCAATTTTAGTTAATTAATATTCCCAATTCTCAACAGTACACGATGTTTCATGCGTGGGACGTCTCGCCGAGGCGAAATCCAAACAACGAACCCCCCATTACACTGCTCCTGGCATTGTCGATCGTCGGGAAAGGTGATATATATATATATATATATATATATATATATAGATAATTATGAGCATTAAGGATTAAACTTATCCCCAATTTCCAACATTTCACTGCGATTCGTGCGTGGGACGTCTCGCCGAAGCGAAATCCAAACAAGGAACCCCTCCGATACACTAATCCTGGCAATGTAGGTCCTTGAGGTCCATTATGCCCATGATACCCAAATACAAACACAATCAATAATAACCATCCAACCGAGCTATAACTCGAAGGATTCAGGCTCACATGCTATCATCTTCCAGCAGCCCATATACGTAGAAAACTGGGGACACCTGGTGGGGTTCAACGACACCCACCTCGTGATCAACTCACGCACACGACGTCCGGGAAGCGGTCATAGATCCTAACCGTCAAGTGAGAGCGACACATACCCACGACCTCTCACCCCCAAAATAAATAAATGTATATATATATTTGTCATTTGCTGACCACCGTGGATGACTATGACCTGAGGAATATCCACATCCTGCTTTTCTAGTCAGAATGCTCACCCTCTACGCACGAAACTTCCCAATGATAGCAAGGAGGGGGTATGCTTAATATGTACATACACCATCATATAAGGTATACATACATCCCACATAATAAAGATATGCCATTATATAAGGTATACCTAAAACATCATATTCATTTTCATTATACGCTCTTAGGCGCAATTTGATTAATATCATTATTTAGTATATCTCTCTCATGATACACTAATCGCCAATACTTACTCATTTTCCCCACTTAGTATATGCTATACTAATTCTCGCTTGAAGCTCTCATGTCGCTTCTATCATGAATTTCCTATCAATTCTTTTAAGTTAAGGATATTCTTTACCCTTATGAACCTCAATTTACATTTATAATTCTCTATCCATAATATAGTTCAATTCATTTTATGAACCTTTGAAATTATCCCATTTGGGATTGGATCATAATATTCGGTATCTCTAAATTATTCACATTCTTTCATATGAATTGAATTTATTGTCTCCAAGTATAACCTCCCAATCAAGGTGGGCTTCCCCACTTAGAATAAACCATAATATCTATCGAAATTCCTTAAGTTTAGTTAATACGACTCCAATCATTTCCTATGAGGGAAACTCCCTAAAAGTCTCCAAAACATACTCCAAATAACTCCCATAGAAGTTCCCAATCGATAGCTTTAGACGAAATGGGATAAAATTCTTCCTAGAAAAACATCTCCAAAAACCCATGTTTACGAATCGATCCGGCTCCTTCAAATCGATTCGGCCCCAAAAAAAGCGAATCGATTCGGCCCATTCGAATCGATTCGGTCCAATGGACCTGGGAGTCTGCTACATGCTGAACCGATTCATAAGGGGCGAATCGATTCGGCCCTAAAGACTTGGGAATTCTGCAACAGACCGAATCGATTCGGAAGGGGCGAATCGATTCGGCAAGTGCAACAAGCTACGAAATGAGTTATTTTCTTCTTAACCCAAAATACCCAAAAATTATTTTAATTATCTTCCAACCATTTTCATCCAACCCAATCACATATATAACATTAATATTCATTCTAGAATACTTATAAACTAATTTCTAACCTTAAATCCATTTTATACACTACAAATCTAAGGTTTTTCCCAAAAGTTAGGCTTTTAACAATTTAAACCTAAAACCCAAAATTCAATCCACAAATCATGCAATAATTGGTACACAATAATTATTTAGAAAGTTTAATCACTTACCTCGGGTTCGTAGGGTCTGAATCCGCCTTGAGATCGCGTATTTACCTGAAAATCCTCTTTCTCCCTCTTTTCTCCTTCCTTTTCTTCTTCTTCTTCTTCTTTCTTTCTTCTCTCCTTCTTTCTTTCTATTTCTCTCTCTTTCTTGGGAGAAAATCTCTCGTACGCTTTTTAAGCCTAATATCCTAAGGTACACATCTTTAAATGATAATACATACTTTAAATGACCCGGTAACTTTAATTCGAGTCAAACGGTCCTAATTTATTTCGGAACCCAAATAGACCCCAAGTACAGTCATTTCAACTTTCTCGACCTTTCCGAAAACTATGGTATCCTCAGAATCTCCATTCGATACTCTTCCCAACAACTTCAAATTTTGACCTCAATTGCCAATTTAATTATTCTCCAATAAAAAATCATTTATTTTTCCCAAAATAAATTTATTACTATTCCAAAAGTCTTGGGGTGTTACAATCTTCCCCACTTACAAAAATTTCGTCCTCGAAATTTAGCTAAGCCAAATTCTCCAAAGCTCAACTAGTCCTAATATACCCATACTCACTAATCATATCTCCAAACTTCTAACTTTCCACGACCAATTTATTTTAATTTATTTTATTTTAAGTTGATTATGAATTATATGAAACCAATTTCCACAACAAGGGCGCCCATACACCATTTATATTTGAGCTTTGTGCTCACAACAATCATAATGAGGCCTTATTTGCCTCTTAAGTTCCACAATTCCAATAATATAAATAGTACTAAAATTTTAATAGAGAAAAATTGAATGGTCCAAAGAAATAACTCCCCTCAATTCCTGACAATCACCAATTTCGTGCGGGGGACGTCTCGCAAAAGAGAAATCCAAACAAGGAACCCTCCCAATACACTACTATGTGGCAATGTCGGGGATTGAGAGTTTATTAAATCCGGACTAGAGTTTGAAAAGTTTAATTTTATGAAAATCATTTTGAAAGGGCCCGAAGGACGATAAAGGTTTTATTTAAAAAAATAGTTTATTTTGAAAACGGTTTATATATTTAATGTAATATAAAATGCCTTATGTCCAACACAAGGTCTTTTAAATCCTCATGTATATAACACTATGTAGCTCACAAATATTATAATAATCATGAGCTAAAAAATTTCCTGCGTCCCATCAAACCATAATATCAACTTTCAAAAATTAAAAAAAAAACCTCTTACATCATTTCAATATATTGCCATTTGTAAGGCAAATCCATATCTGGAATACAACAATCATAATAGTCCATCATGACTATATAAAAAGAAGTAGATTTATCATTACTACCTATCATCATAATTATTTTTACATTTACCACAAGGTTTAAAGCTCTTTTTGAGCACCTTGTAAAATCATCTATCCTTTTACAAAATAATAGAATAAGAGCCTATCTTGCTCAAAATTCCCCTTAGGGTAATTACATTCCATCTATTAATATAATAGGTATATAGCACTACCCATTCATAAAATATCTCCCATACGATATTTCCAAAACTCATTTTAGTAATTATCCTATTTGTAAAGGAAAATTAACTTACATTAGCCATCTCTAGTCCGATTTCCCATCCTCATCAATGGGCTCCCAAACATAGTCCCCCGGTCTAAAATGACCTCGAATCTGCTGTAGGGGTTGCACTTCTCAAATTTCATCAAATTGTGGTCCTTTACCTCTTTTAGGACAATTTATCTTTTTATGACCTATTTTTTTACAAAATAAACACTTATCCACAAATCCTTTCTGCCCGCTCGCATTACTGGATCTCTCTGTGCCAAAGTTACTTGACGAACTCGAATCTCCAAAGTTCTTACCCTCTTGCGAACGAAGACGATATTCATGACACTTTAATAGTGCCTCATTCACTACCTCATCGAAAGTCATTAACCTAGGTCTCTCTAACAAAAGTTTCCTAATTCTCCAATCTAAACCTCGAACAAACTTTGATATACGTTTCTCTTCAGTATTTACCTCATCAGGTACTAGTTTTTCCCATATAGAAAAGTCTTCCTCATATTCTGCCACTGTTCTATTACCCTGAAAAATTTTCATATTCCCAGTAGAGGAAAGAAAATACCTTCGATCAAAAAGTTCCCAAAATTCTTTTATAGGTAAAGTATCTCTCTGTTCAGATGTGGTGACAGACTCCCACCAATGGAGAGCTGCACCCGATAACCTAAAGGTGGCTAAAAACTGTTTCTGCACCTCACTACACTCAATCATACGAAGGTGCCTTTGCATACTATTCTTCCATTGACTTGCAGCCATTGCCTCAACTCCCCCTGCAAACTCGGGAGGATGCCCATTACTAAAATCTTCCTTCACTCTCTCCCATAACGACAATCCTAAATGGGGTGGGGCTGCGCGAGCAGCAGATTGCTGAGCCACCGTAGAAACGGCAGCAGTTACTGCTTATGCCACAATATTGGCAACATCGTCTATAGTCATGTTCCTTTTAGGCATTTGGGGTTGCCCTTTGTTTTCCCTGACTAAATGACCTCCCTTCGGTGGCATCTGAAACGAGAACAATTGTATCAGAACGCCTTTCAAATATTTTTGAATCACAGAAAGATATGGACGTATGAATGCAATCGTCCTAATAATAAGGCTCTACATCAAGAACGCTTACGGAAGATCGTAGTAACGCACACAGATCCTAAAGACAGTAGAACCTGATGCTCTCATACCATCTCTAACAACCCGCTCTAAATAATAACGGGTGGCCAGCCCTATACTACAATAAATCAGGTATCTCAGATGGCACAGTCTCAACATCAACTGACAATTCTAATACTATAAGGCTAACTACCCGAAATCATTAAAAGAGAATCGTCAAAAATTTAAAACTTTTTATTTAACAACAACAACAAAACCAATAACACAACTCAACCAACAACATAGATCTAACTATGATGAGTGAAATGTGCAAACTCCAATATATACAAGTGTGCAATACAAATAACAAATAAAATACCCGAATATGCTGTCGGGTAACAGACAATACAATAATCTGAGAAATGAAATATGAAAGTGTTAATCTACAACACTTGAATACTAACCCAATATACAACTGAATCCTAATCTAGATATACAAGGATAGGAATCGACTAAAGCAAAGTGTCGCAACAGTCCGCAACTTCCACAGCTCCACGAATACCGGATGGATGAACATCGATGGCGTCCTTGCAGAGGAACACCTAAAGTAATACAATATATATACATGGAGGAAGAAAATATAAACGGGTCAGAGCCCGAGTTTGAAAAATATTTTATAGCAAGTGTATTAAAATGCATAATAATTATAAATGCATTATTACATGATTAAGGTGGAATCGAGCTCTCCATAATAATTCAACTCACCTCTCAACTAAGGCGCGCACTAAACGTATGCACGTGATCTCCAAATTCATACCCAATTCTATTTAGGTAAGAGGATTCTAACTTAAACCCACATAAAGTATTTAAGTGAAACCAACTAACCTAGCTCCCAATCTACCTTTTTATTCTTATAATCTATAAGTTATATACATTAACTTTAATGTAATAGTTATAGTTATCTTTATAATGTTCATTTGTTTAACATATAAAGTTACATGATCCAATCATGTCCACATCCACACAATATATCAACATTCTCATTTACTATAATTTTATATTCTAGTGATGCCCTTATAAGGCATGAAACCATATATATAATTATTATAGTATTTATATATGAGTTATTAGCATCATGAATTTAAGGACTAAACTCCTCTCGATTCTCAACACGGAACTACATTTTGTGCGTGGACGTCTCATCGAGGCGAAATCCAAACAAGGAACCCCCACGTTACACTACTCCTGACCGTATTAATCCTCGAGGCTCATTATTCCCTCAATGAATGATGCATGTAACCCAAATTATTTTCCAATTTTAATTAATTAATATTCCCAATTCTCAACAGTACACGGCGTTTCATGCGTGGGACGTCTCGCCGAGGCGAAATCCAAACAAGGAACCCCCCCCGTTACACTACTCCTGGCACTGTCGATTGTCGGGATAGGTGATATATATATATATAGATAGATAATTATGAGCATTAAGGACTAAAATTATCCCCAAGTTCCAACATTGCACTGCGGTTCGTGCGTGGGACGTCTCGCCGAAGCGAAATCCAAACAAGGAACCCCTCGATACACTAATCCTGGCAATATAGGCCATTGAGGTCCATTATGCCCTTAATACCCAAATACAAACACAATCAATAATAACCATCCAACCGAGCTATAACTCGAAGGACGCAGGCTCACATGCTATCATCTTCCAGCAGCCCATATATGTAGCAAACTGGGGCCACCTGGTGGGGTTCAACGACACCCACCTCGTGATCAACTCACGCACACGACGTACGGGAAGCGGCCATAGCTCCTAACCGGCAAGTGAGAGCGACACATACCCAGGGCCTCTCACCCCAAAAATAAATAAATGTATATATATATATGTCATTTGCTGACCACCATGGACGACTATGACCTGGGGAATATCCACATCCTGCTTTTCTAGTCAGAATGCTCACCTTCTACGCACGAAACTTCCCAATGATAGCAAGGAGGGGGTATGCTTAACATGTACATACACCATCATATAAGGTATACATACATCCCACATAATAAAGATATACCATTATATAAGGTATACCTGCAACATCATATTCATTTTCATTATACGCTCTTAGGTGCAATTTGATTAATATCATTATTTAGTATCTCTCTCTCATGATACACTAATCGCCAATACTAACTCATTTTCCCCACTTAGTATATGCTATACTAATTCTCGCTTGAAGATCTCATGTCACTTCTATCATGAATTTCCTCTCAATTGTTTTAAGTTAAGGATATTCTTTACCCTTATGCACCTCAATTTACATTTATAATTCTCCATCCATAATATAGTTCAATTCATTTTATGAACCTTTGAAATTATCCCATTTGGGATTGGATCTTAATATCCGGTATCTCTAAATTATTAACATTCTTCCATATGAATTGAATTTATTGTCTCCAAGTATAACCTCCCAATCAAGGTGGGCTTCCCCACTTAGAATAAACCATAATATCTATCGAAATTCCTTAAGTTTAGTAAATACGACTCCAATCATTTCCTATGAGGGAAACTCCCTAAAAGTCTCCAAAACATACTCCAAATAACTCCCATAGAAGTTCCCAATCGATAGCTTTAGACGAAACGGGATAAAATTCTTCCTAGAAAAACATCTCCAAAAACCCCTGTTTTCGAATCGATTCGGCCCCTCCAAATCGATTCGGCCCATTCGAATCGATTCGGTACAATGGACCTGGGAGTCTGCTACATGCTGAACCGATTCGCAAGGGGCGAATCGATTCGTCCCTAAAGACTTGGGCATTCTGCAACAGACCGAATCGATTCGGAAGGGGAGAATCGATTCGGCAAGTGCAGCAAGCAACGAAATGGGTTATTTTCTTCTTAACCCAAAATACCCAAAAATTATTTTAATTATCTTCCAACCATTTTCATCCAACCCAATCACATATATAACATTAATATTCATTCTAGAATACTTATAAACTAATTTCTAACCTTAAATCCATTTTATACACTACAAATCTAAGGTTTTTCCCAAAAGTTAGGTTTTTAACAATTTAAACCTAAAACCCAAAATTCAATCCAAAAATCATGGAATAATTGGTACACAATAATTATTTAGAAAGTTTAATCACTTGCCTCGGGTTCGTAGGGTCTGAATCCGCCTTGAGATCGCGTATTTGCCCGGAAATCCTCTTTCTCCCTCTTTTCTCCTTCCTTTTCTTCTTCTTTCTTTCTTCTCTCTTTCTTTCATTCTATTTCTCTCTCTTTCTTGGGAAAAAATCTCCCGTAGGCTTTTTAAGCCTAATCTCCTAAGGTACACATCTTTAAATGATAATACACACTTTAAATGACCCGGTAACTTTAATTCGAGTCAAACGGTCCTAATTTATTTCGGAACCCAAATAGACCCCAAGTACCGTCATTTCAACTTTCTCGACCCTTCCGAAAACTATGGTATCCTCAGAATCTCCATTCGACACTTTTCCTAACAACTTCAAATTTTGACCTCAATTGCCAATTTAATTATTCTCCAATAAAATATTATTTATTTTTCCAAAAATAAATTTATTACTGTTCCAAAAGTCTTGGGGTGTTACATGTCGAAGGTATATGGCCGCTTCCCATGTGTTGTCATTTAGTGTACCCAGGTGGTCATGAAACTAGGCCCTATAAGATGATAACAATTAGGGAACGCATCCAGTGGGGTGACTCCCAGAAGGATGGTCTTAGAAATGTTATTGTATGAATATAACTGTTCTCATTCAAATTGTGTTTTAACGAAAATGATTAAATGGAGTTATGGATGAATTCTGATTATATGTGATCATTAATTATTAATTGACTTTTGTGGTTAAATGATAAAATGGTAAACCAGGCATATTGTTTAGAGTTAGGTTATTCCTATTAAGTAGTCGGGTAGCTGAACTTAACAATGAATTATACACGTTAGGATGCGCACTTTAGAAGAGAGGCGAGTATAATTCTTTGAGAGAAGAGCAAATCTAACATGTTTAGAGAATATGGCATATTTAATTGTTATGCATTTTATTCACTTGTAAATCATATCAAATCAGGCCCTGACCCGTTTATATTTTGTCTCTTGGTGTGGTTATTATTTATGTTCAGGTGTCCCGCCGCAAGGCTTCATGTTCTAACCTTCCCTTCCAATGTTAAGGAGCTACGACACATTGAAGATGTTATAGGATTTTTGAATTAGACGCATCAAATTCTTTTTGATATTCTAGTTATTATTCTTCGGTTATAATTGGGAGTGTTGCAAAAGTGTGTATCTCATGGCTACTGTTATATTTGGTGTGACCTTTTTGTATCAGTCTATTAACCGACAACTTATTCGGTTATGGTTTATAAATGCTATCAACCTATTAGTTGTTTATTAATCCTTTTGTTATAGAAGGAGATGACTGAAATAGTTTTATTTTAAATTGGAAAATATTTTGACATATGTTTTTTAAATGTTGGGTGGTCCTATCATATTATCTTTTATGTGACAGTGATGGTAAGAATTGACCATTTAAGATTCCTGTTTTATTGGAGTAGCGGGCTGGCCACCTCTTATTTTAATAAGCGGGGTGTCACAATATGTGTGAATGTTGTTATATGGTTCTATGTACATAATGGAGTGAATAATTATATACGGGTAAGAATACATATAGTGAAATGTAATTAATTATATATAACTCGTGAGAATGTTATATGGTCTTAAATGAAAATTGATTAGCTAAGTTAATGTGTTAAATAACTTTCAAATCATTTATTAATCATACTCGAGCTAGCGTTGTGTGGAAGGAAGGAATTATAACAAGAACTAGTTATGGGAGAAATGACTAGGTGGGTTCTAAAGAAATAGTTAGGTATGCACAATAGTTGAAGGGTGAGCGGTTCCTCAAGGGAGTGCGACACTTACTTAAATATGAAGAACATTCATGCATTTTAAATTAATGCAATTTAATCACTTTCTAAATATTTTTAAAATGTTTTGGGTTCTAACTCTTGCTGTCAAATATTTTAAAAACCTTTTAGGTGTCCATCCAAAAGGACGCCAAACTTGATTCTATTATGAGGTTACGCAGCTGTGGCATATATGGATGTTGCAAGAGTTGGAGTAGTCACCTTTTTTATTTATTCCTAGTTTATGGATTCTATTTAAGTTTTATTTCGAGCATGTTGCTCTAAACATTTATTTTAGATTACTTCATTTCATATTGTATGTGATTTATTTACTATCTATCATATTTGTTTTGTTTGTATTTTAGCCGATGCCTAATTCGACAAGACTTTGATTCAGTTGTTTGATGGGATGTTTAGACTCTATTATTATGTGATGGTTCTATTTAGTTTTTTCATTGTACTTAAAAGGCTTTGTTATTAAAAGATAAAGATTCAACACCGACTTAATTAACTAATAGGTGGTTAGTAATTAGTAAAAGTTTTCGACCGTGGTGCTAAGAATGAACCAGATGAAAATCCTATTTTAATTTAATAAAGGCCTGATCACCCGATATTTCATTACGCGGGGTGTCACAAATGGATCGAAAATATTTCATATTTTAAATGGACCAATTTATAAACCCTAATTAAAATGAAGGGTATCTCAAATAATCTAAGAATGAACTTATTTAAAAACCATAGAATTTGGAAATATACTTAAAGTTATGGCCAAAATTTTGTTGGATTTGAGTTCGGAATGAATGGTGGCATTGCGTGGAGGGTGAGAGATGGAGAATAAAGGATTGATCGTGGAGGGCAGAGAATGAGGGTTGTTCATGGAGATGGATGTGAAATTTAAGGGTGTGTCAAAGAGGGATGGAGAGGTAAATGATGTTTTATCCAACTAGTGGAGAAAACCTCCACACGATCAGTTAGTAAGAATACAGTACTCATCAATTGTAGTGAGCCAAAAATTATTTTTCACCACGACTTAATTCAATCGCACAAGAGATAGTAAAATTATTAAATTCAATACGAAGAAATTCACCACCCCCATCAGTTCTAATAGTTTTGATTCTAATATTAATATTATTCGATATTATTATGAGCCAGTCCTATTTATTGGGTCAAAGATGCATCAAAATTCATTGACTTTTTTAATGCATAAAGACTTTTTTCATTACAGACCGCATATATTTAGACAAATATGACCCTCACATATACTCGTTATGAACCCACTTACTCTCTCTATCTCTATATAAAATAAACAGCTAATCCCCACACTTTCTCTCTCTAGCACCCCCACCTCCACCCCAACCCGATCGAAGACTAGCAAAAAAAAACCATCAAAAAATCTCACTGGAAGCCACCAAGATTCTAACCAATGGAGTCTCTCTCTCTCTCTCTCTCTCTCTCTCTCTCTCTCTCTCTCTCTCTCTCTCTCCATCTAGTTCTTTATTTTTTCAATTTCGTGTCGGCAGAACTATCGCCCGAGCTAAAGAATAAATGTTTTCATCAAAAAATGGACTTTTTTTTACTGGAAAAGAGGTTTTACAAAAACAGTAAATTTACATGTTTTGACTTTTTAGTAAAAAAATATTGGATATGGGTGTTGTTTCATAAATCTTAACGAGTAGATTGCAAATACGTAAATTTTGTGAGTTTTGGATATTAGATTTGAAGTTATGGACATTTAAAGATTTGATGTTTTTACGCAAAAAGCTATGTAAGAATAGATGAAAATACTTTGGGGGTGTGTTGCCCCTTGTAATGCGTAGAGTTGACAAAATTGGACCTTTAACATGATTGACCGGGTCAAAGGATATCTTGGACGTTGGTACTTAATACCCAATATTACTCTCAATCAAATATTGAAAATACAAAAATAGTTTAAGATCACATTCAGTAAACAATGGGAAAATCCAACTTTATTTAGACCAATAATCTAGAAGATTGATATAAGATGTTAGTTAAATTAAGTATCATAACAATATTATGCAGATGAGAGTGTTCTTGATAAGAAAAATTAGTGCCATTAACTAAAAGACCATATGAGTTATGTTTAATCACAGTATGGTATTCTAATATCGAAGATATTTTTTTTTCTTGAATAAACAAAGTTGATCACAAAGTTGAATAATTTGAGTAGTTAAAGGTGAAGTACATAGTTGTTCAGGCATACACCGTAGATCACTAGAGTATTGATGCTTGAGCAACAAAAGAAAATATAGATTCTAAAAGTCTAGAGTTTATTTAGATTAATAACATGTGATAAGTGTCTATCCAATCTGTATAAGTCAGATTTTACTAATTGAATTGGACCCATTTTTTTCTCCTAACATTATAAATTGATCTATTTATAAACTAACTTATTAAACAATTTGTTAATTAATTAACACATAATTGATTCATTTGAAATAGGAGTAATAAAAATTTCATTTGTGTGCTCTTCTCCCTGTCCATACAACCCTCCATACCTCTCTCACACAATTCATTTTAAACTTTTTTTATTTTGATTGAACCTTAACATCAATTTCAGATTACTAAACATCACTTAAAACTAGACTTAGACTTATTTTAAATCAATTCATTTACAATTCACTATCCATAATGAACTAATTTATATATTCAAACAATTTCCGAAACCAAAGTGGGCCTTGATGTTTTTCATCATTGGGAAATTCGGGAGGGAGGGACTTAGAGCCCTCAATGTGGTGCACGATCTTGTATTTTTGAAGAATTGGGAAAAATATCGATTTTCAAATAACACAGTTCTTGCATTGAAGTTAAATGGGGATGATATTAGGTATAATTCATCTTTGGTTGTCTCTCCTTTCCACTTTTACCCTATTTTTACCCTGCGATCACCAAGTGTCATGTAGCCAACTGCCAATTTTTTTCTTAGCTTAAAATGCACCAACCACCACTAAATTCATTCCATCCTCCTAAAATTTCAAAAAATTACAAATACAAAGTCAAACCTCTTATTTCTTTACATTCAAGAGAAACAAGTAAGAGGGGATGGCTCACACAAGACCCATTCTCAGATTTCTATTTACATTTAGGATTAGACTTGGTGTAGTATAGTAGGTAGTTTTTTATTTTTATTGAGAGTATGTGGTATAATACCTTTTTATAAGAAAAAATATTGTGTATGGGTATCATTTTTCATATTAGAGTGTGAGAATATTTATATTCTTGAGCGCTATTTTCTTTTTGTAAACTCAAACTTTAAGGGGTGTATTTTTGTAAATCCTAGAGGTTATTGATGCAACAATGTTTGTTTATTTCCTCTCACTCGTTTACATCTTTACTCTAAGATTCTATTTACACATTTTGTGTAGATTTTTCCATATAGAAGGCTAATCTTCGATTCAAGGGGAAAGATGAAGCTTACATGGTATTGTTTTTGTTTATTTTAATTATGAAATTTATATTTTATTATGATCCTTCGAAGATTAATAACATAAGTTCACATTTAAATTGATTGCTCGAGATATGGTGAATAATATTAAGAAAAATATTTTAATATTTATTACGTTATTTTCTTGAGAATGAAACAAGAGGTTGATTTTTCTTCGATTAAATTTTGTTTTCCAAATTTCTAACTCTAAAACATATTTTTAGGGGCTTAAATTAATTTTAGTGAATAGTCCCCGCCGGTATTTTATTAAAAAAAATTAGTCTAATTTCCTAAAGACATGAGAGTCTAAAATTAAGTTATTTTAAAATGATATTTATTTTGTTGACATTTTTTGACGAGATTCAATTTGTTTGAATAAATTTATGATGGAGATTCTTGAAAGTATAAACTACTTAATTACGATAAAATTAAGGTTTGCAGGCGGATTCTTAAATCTTCATTTTTTCTCAAAACTTATTTTCCCACTTTATTCAGTTTTTGGATTTTTTTTTCCTTAAATTTTACTTTACTACTAGTTAATTCACAAAACATTCACTTGAAAATGAATTCACCCCCTTAATTATCACTATACTTATTTTTTTAGAATTGTGTAGTTATTTTTAGGAATTTTTTTATTGAAAAGGCTATCCCATAATGATATCATATAAACCTTCTCATCACCCACAATAGTAAAACAATCCAGTGCATGTCAATGGACCCGTGCTCCAATAGCCACTTAGTTTATACATCATCAGATCCATGGCAATGGTTCATTCATTCTATCATGTTCAAGTGACCATTGCCAAAAGGTCGAAATCATGGAGGCATGACCAGCTAAAATATATCCCACATCGTGTAAAATAATATCGGTCAACTTCTAATCATATAGACAATTTAATGTCCCTCCCAAAATCTATATTATTCCTCTAATACAATAGTATTAGAGGTATTAATGCTTAATCTTTTTAATTAATGCCAAACTCTTTCCACATTAACCAGCTTGAAATTTTTCCACATTACTCATTTTCTTATTTACCCATAACCATCTCTCGCCTCTTCATTTTCTTTCCTTTTCTCTCTTAAGCCCGACCAAATGAATTCCCTTTTGAAATATTTTTTGTATTAATTTAATTTACCTCCACTTATATGAACATCCAACACATAAGTACATAAGATAACCCGTTTTACAATTTTTTTATTCGGACTATGTTTGCAATAATAACTTTTATTCCAATTGTCGAGAGGAGGACCTATGACCTGATTATTTTTCATAGATGAGGACATACACAATGATTGAAATATGTGAAGATGATGTTGCCGCTGATGCAAAATGTTAACCTAGTAATTTCACATCTGTTTGGACTTGAATTTTGTATTTCATATTTTGTGTAGATCAAATTAGTTTCCAGTTTTTGAGGGATTTATTTTCACTCATACTTATCATTGTAACTATCGTATCAATACATAAACAACACATGGCTCCATAACAATTATGTGGAGTTCTAGCCAAACAACAATAGCCTCCTATTCAAGATGGACAAGCTCACAGTTCTAGAGCCTCCATTCATTTGTTGAACTAATATTTTGATTGGATTTTTGTCATGTTGTAACACAACTTTTTTTTTTATATTTTCCATCGAGTTTAGAAAAAAATCAAATTAAGAAAAGTATTTATGTTTTAGCTTTAGGAGAAGGAACTCAATATTGTTTGAGATTTAGTAATTTTATGTGTTGATTTTGTTTATATCCTCTTAACTGCATATGTAATGATCTGATGATTTTATAATTACGAACTTAAATGATTTATTAAGATGTCAGTGATAATTTTATTTTGTTTACAATCTTTAAAAAAATTATTTGGGTTTTAGATTTTGTGTCAAAAGTTAATTGGTTTCTGTTTCGTGGGCGGGTACCTAAATTTGATCGCTGGGTACCGAATCCTTTGTACATACTGACTTTTTCTCTCTCATCTTGAACATTGTGTTGTGTTTTTTATATAAATAAAAAAGTTTTTATTATAATAATAACATTGTATTTTTAGAAAAAACTTTCTACAAATAACAAAGTTTTTTAAATTAAAAACAAATAAAAATATGTATAATTTTTTTATAAACTACGTACAGTTTTTTTAAGTTTTTATTTATAGAAAATAATTTTTAAAGTTAAAAGGTTTTCAAAATTTCAAAATTATTTTTAATATAAATAAAAAAACAATTTTGGTTATAAAAACATTTTTAACCGTTTTTTATAGAATAACTTTAAGCTTATATCTATAAATGACATACAGTTTTGACATTTATTGTATTTCTTCGTGTAATTAGAATAATTAGCCTTCATGGTTGGCCAATTGTAGCGCAACGATCTCCCAGCTGAATGTGCCCCTCAACAACCTTCATGAACTCCCTTTATCAAATTGTTGACTTCTGTGGGGTGAACACATCGTTGTAGCGAAATCATGTACCCTCTTGTGTATAGGATCTGAGGTTGCCACACACAATGGGCAGCCTTATAAAGCAGTTTTCTTTCTTCTTTCGAATCAGAGGGGAGATCGCCTATTTCAATATAGGCTCATATGGGTTCCATCTATGATTGGCCTAGATTTACTTCTATGATGCCTAAACTCTCTTCATCCATGTTGCGATGGGAGAGTATTTCAATCAACACAGTTCTTCTAAATTTTTTTGTGTGGATGTTCCCAATCATGTCAAGGCGTTGGCCGTGGCATTTTATGAGCGTGGTACTCATGGAATCTTAAAATAGGGAAATTTTTCGCATCCAACATCGAACCTTGGCTAGGTAATTCATCATGGACTCTTCCCTAACTTCGTAAATTCCAAGCAGCTAATTGACTACAATATATGAGTCGCTATGGGCTTGAATTTGCTCTGACCTAAGGGACAATGCCAAATTAAATCTCGCTATTAGGGTCCCCTACTTTGCCTCACTGTTGGAAGCCTCGAACTGAAAACGAAGTGCAAACTCCAAGTCTATGTCATTTGGTGTGGTGATAACGATGGTTGCACTACTGTTAGATGCGTAGGAGGATCCGTCAATGAATAATTTCGAAATGGTACACTCTTGAAGAAATTTTGCTTCCACAAGTTCCCCAATTATGAACATCTTCTTTTAGAAATCATTATCTTCAACCAAATCTTCCTTAGTTATTGAGCTCTGTCCCATGGGAGTCTTCTTTCTTTTACATAAGTTCTCTTTTGAAGAAGTGTGCTTAAAGGTTGATCTCTCTACTGAAAAAGTCTGCTCGGAGATTGTGCTATCTCCTGAAGGAGTCTACTTGGATGGTTTTTCATCGTATGAGAATTCGTCTATGAAATTCTCTATATCTTGCCTTTTAATAGCCATTTCGTGCTCATATTAGATGTCCTATTCTCCGATCTCTATAGCCTAAGCCATTAGTCGATAAGATTTTTCCAATTTATGTAAGACTTGTCGTAAAGGTAGATCGGTATAGACCACCATGGTATGACCCTGGAAGTATGGCTTCATTCTCTTGGAAGCCTCCTTAACACTAAAGATAACATTTCTATCCATGGGTACCGGATTTTAACTCCTCGGTAGCCCTTATTGGAAGAGTAAACCAGTCTCTGAATGGCTTTATCTTGTCATACTAATGACAAACAAAAAACTGATTTTTACACAACCAGATATAAATAAAACATTTCTCTGGGACATGTTAGGAAAAGAGTGGGGTTGACCCCAAGTAACACTTTATCTCTCAAAAAGTGGCCTTACATTCCTCGTTCCATTCAAAAGTTTTTCTCAACACTTTGAAAAAAGGAAGGCATTTATCCGTGGTTCTAGAAATAAACTTATTGAGGGGAGATATGCACCCTATTAGACATTGAACCTCCTTATTCATTATGAGGTATTACATGTTTATAAATATTTGGATCTTCTCGGGATTTTCTTCAATACCACATTGGTTTATGAAAAACCGAAAAACATTCCTTCCTTCACTCTAAACACATATTTCATCGAATTAAGCTTCATCTGGTACTTCTCCAACTAGTATAATGTCTAGCCGATATTTTTATTGTGGTCGGTCGAGGTCTTGATCTTATTCAGCATGTCGTCTACGTACACTTCCATGTTCTTTCCAATTCGATCCTCGAACACCTTGTTCACCATCCTTTGATATATGGCCCAAGTATTCTTAAAATTGAAAGGGATGGCGTTGTAATAATAAGTTCCCCTACTTATGATGAAAGATATCTTTTTTCCTATACGAGGGCTTCATCCTGATCTGATTGTACCTGGGGTAAGCATCCATGAAGCAGAGGATACCGTGAGAAGAAGTTTCATCGATCAACCGGTTAATTATGGGCTAAGGAAAATGATCTCCGGGACACGCCTTATTCATATTAGTGAAGTCAACTAACATCCCCCACTTGTTATTCTTTTTATGGATCATTCCCACATTGGATAACTATTTAGGGTACTTGACATCATCGATGAATTTATCCTCTTGGAGCTTTAGATCGTCTTCCTCCACAAGGAGTTTTTCTCGAGGTCGAAAAATCTTTGTTTCTGTTTAACTGTCTTTGAACTTCCATTATACTATGTTGATGGCATGCGAAATTTGGGTTGATTCTGGGCATGTCTTCGTGGCTCCATGCGAATGCATTCTTGCGTTACCGTAAGAAATTTACTAGCTTCTCCTTTATATAGGGATCCCGATATGACCCGTTTTGAACTGTCCTATCGGGGTGGTCGACATTGAGGGGAATAAATTTAAGTTCTTTAACGCCCAATTTTTTTACTATCTTTTCTTCATTCCAAAGATTGATAGCTTAAATCTGATAGGTTGTCGTCAACTTATTTTGTTCTTCCTGGTCGGTCGACATATAGTAACACTCCCGCGCCTCTGCCTAAATTACCTTATACACTAGTGAACTGTGGATGGAATAACTTCTAACTTCTTTAAGTCGTCCCTGCCAATATCACATTGTAAGCGAAGAGAACATTTTTGTCCAGAATAAAGAATCGCACCATTTATGTTTGACAAGTGGGCTAGGTGCCTACTACTACTTCTATCTTTATTATTACCAATGGCTACACCTTTTCTTCGGAGAAGGCACTCAAGTGCCGACGATACGGTGTTAGCTTTCTATCCCGGAGCTTTAGCCTTCTGAAATAGTAGTAGAACAAGACTTTAGCTTAGTTGCCACTGTTTATTAGTATTTTGGTGACGCTACCTTTATGGATCATCATAGTAATGACTAGGGGATCATCGCGAGGAGAAAGGACCCCGAATAAATCATTTTTAGAGAATTCGATATTTAGTCTATCTTTGTTTACCTTTCGAGGTTGTGTGTCCACATCCATCGTTGAATTTACTTAACGCTTGTGAGTAAAAGTCTTTGTTTCATTAAAGTAGGCTTGCCTTTTTTCCAAGTCTTCTCATCCCTTAGCATCTCCTCTACTGATAAATTGACATGCAAAGGATATCATACCAACAACGTGTACTGGTTCCTTAGGCCTTTTAACGAGGTCAGAGTCATCATCTGAATCATCATTCCGTCTTCTGTTCTTCTTGTCTACCTTTCTACAGGGTGATTTAGATTTCCTTGTGTACCTATCTTCATCTCTTTCTACTTGATCATCCTTGTCAATGTACCTAGAAATCTTGTCCTTTCTTATTAGGACTTCGATCTTATTCTTTAAGGCGATGCAGTTATTTGTATTATGGCCATGATATTTGTGAAACTCATAATAATTGATCTTATCACGCCTATTAACAGGCTCTATAAGCTTTCTAGGCCACCTAAGATCTTTACTTCCTCGAATTTCTTCAAGGATATGATAGATTCCTAATGTTAGGGGGTATATTGATCGTACTTCTTCAGCTTGTTGGCCATCTTATCTTTCGAATCTTTCATGTCGTTGCCCTTCCTGGATGATGACTTTGGATGATCAGACTCCTGGGTACTGAAGGCTTCTTTGGCATTCATGATGTTATCGATCTTGGATAATAACTCTGTCATCGTTTTGGGTAGCTCCTTGGCAAACGCCCAGAATAAATTTCCTGGATGTAGACCCCTCATCAATGTAGTTATGGAAGTCTGCTCATTATAATAAACTATCTCTCTTTTTTAAGTGTTAAAGAGAGTTATAGAATCATGAGTTGTCTCGTCATAATTTTATCGTACGTCTAGGAGATAGGAAACCCTATTGCCTGGTTTAAAGACAAAGTAAAAATTACTAACAAACAAGTCGGCCAGTTGTTGAAAGTTAGATATCTTTCCTCACAGCATGCTATTGTACCAAATGTGGGCTGAGCCAGTTATGGTGATGGAGAAGGCTTTGCACCACATGTCATCAAGAATAGAGTAGATGTTAGTAGTGGTTTGATATTCATCAATGTGAAGGACTGGATTTGTCTTCCTGTCGTACTTTGGCATGATCACAGGTGTTTTAAATTTATCTGGGGTGGGGTAAGCCATTATTGAGGAGACGAACAGATACCCCTTCTCACAGTCTTTGTGACGACGATTCTTGGATCTAAACATCTCTCTTAGCCGATCCTCTAGGCGTTGTATAGATACCTTCCATGGATGATTATCTTCAACTTTCACTACAGTGGACTTAACTAATCGGTCTCTGCATTGCACTGACATCTGTTCCTAGGAAGTCTAGTCGGGCTGGACCGAGGCCCTGAACGATCGGTGTGATCCTCTAGTAGTTGATATTATCAGCTCATTCCTTCAAGTGTGAAGATTCTTGAGGATGGCTACTGTCTTCCCTCAAGTGTGATGGGGGACTAATCGATCAAAAGCAGATCCCTTGATTAACCTCTCTAGCGTGATGGGGTCCTCCTTTGAGAAGGACTATTCATCATATTACCTTTTGGACTTAATAGAAGACGTGGCACCGAGGCTTTATAACCAGTTTCATGGATAATTGTGTTTAACTTTCACTGCAGCGGACTTAAATAATTGGCATTGACTTTGTGCCGAGCTCTCCTTATAGGAAGTTTTATTAGGATGGCCATATGCCATGGCCAATCGGTGTTACACTTTAGTGGTTGATCTGCTCGTCTCATTCCTTTATGTGTCGAGGTCCCTAAGAACTGCTGCTTTCTGTCATTAAGTGCAATAGGGAGCAAATCGATCAAAAGTGGAGCTTTTGATTAAAATCTCTAGAGAATTAGATCCCTACTCAAAAATTACTACACATTATAATAACTTGGGGACTAAATGAAGGACGTGGCACCGGGGTGATATGACCAGTCCCACTGTGATCCCATATGCTTGGAGGAGGCCCTATTTTCACGGGACCCCAGGCTCAATCTTCTAGGGCTCTCAAGAGCTTATCTATAGTATTCTTGCTTCCTATCTCGGTAGAGGGCATGTGGTAATCTTTCTTCCCTAAGCTCTGATGCCCATGCGGGGTCAACAACGGGCTCGACTTTTTCATCCTGATGAGATTGGGTCATCTATCTGACATACTCCCACATTACCTCATGTCCTTTAGTTAAGCTCATTATATGCCTTGAATGTCACCCATCCTCGTAGGGGTGGGAGGATTATAGATTTATGCCATTCGACCACTCTATGGATTATCCTCCATTCCTAACGGTCAAAGGAGGATAATAAAAGGAAATGCAATGGGGAAGGAACTATAATGGCTTATCGAGTTCCCACATACATGGATAATTTGTCATCGTCAAAAATGGTTCAAGGGACTTGTGTCTTAGTCCGATATTTAGGATAACAAATAATGAAATAATAATTTGTAAAGCAAATTGAGAAAGAAGGGATTAAAGAAAATGATCAGAGACACGATTTACGTGGTTTGGTCCGAAAATGATACCTACGTCCATGGGTGCGATGATTCCATTACGAATTTCCGTGTAAGTACAAGTTTAAGGTTTCAATAGGGGAGATGATTTTTGGTCCTCCTTTATCTAAATGTGATTATGTCTATTTATAAGTAGTTAGGTGGGAATGTTATGGGAGATGTGGATTGCCTTTATAGGTTAGGCAGTTACACCATTTACATATAAGTTAATAGACAATGGTTGGCAGAAGTTGGGAATAACCACATTTATTACTATTCTCTATGTGACCATTGGGAATCTTTCCTGTGTATGTAAAGATTAGGGTACGCGGTATGAGAGAGATATTATATCCATTGAGGATATTTGTCAGGCGAAGACGGATGATCAAATTAGGATCTGAGCCAACCTTAAAAAATTGACAAGCCTAACCTCATTAAAAGGATCATTTTGGGCTTCCATTATGCCACCTAGTCTCCACGTAGACTGATTTACTTAGGGTATAACAACCATACCCAAGCACCTTTTTTTTTTATTTTTTTCTCCACTTCTAATATTGTTCGAGGCTTAAAGTCATTGTCACGACTATACCCATGTCTCACGAGCTCCTCAAGTATTATCATGAGATATTCTTCCACACTCCTAGTCCATACGTGTCGAAACGGGAAAGCTACCTTCAAATCCTGACATGGAAATATATGTTCCTATTTCATACTAATAAATTAGTGAAAAGGGACCACAAATATTAATAACATTGTAAAGACACAAGTCTCCAATTGAGTCTTATGTAGTGTTGGCTCAATTTCGGATAAAAAGACTTGAGTCATAAGATAGAGTTCTTGACCATCCATCAAGCCTATGACATGTTAAAGTTGAAGACATTGCGGCCTACTTTTCAAGAGAACATCATTGCCGAGTTTTAGTGCCACATTTCACATCATCAACCTCATATTTCAAGTATCCAAAGGTATGAATGCTTTTATATATTTTTAGGAAACTTGGAATAATTTTTATCGGGTGTAATGTTTATTTAAAATAAAGTTTTTGGGCTTAAAATTGAAAAAATGAACATTCTATCATTTCGTTCTAAATTGTCGTTTGAACGAGGTTGCCAACAAGTTTCCCATTTTGTCCACTAACGTTTCGTTAGAAAAGTCGTTTGAACGAAAATCTCATTCGAATGACATTTCTGAGCGGGAACAGTTTTGGCAGTTTTATCCCATTTTTCCACTCTTTTGTCCCACTTCTTTTTGACAATTTTTAACCAATTTTGGGACAGAGTTATGATAAGACTTTGGAACAAACTTTGAGAAGCTTGGGAGAGCAAATCCTTCCAACCAAATGTCTATCATTTCATGTGTTAAATTTAAATAGAAAATGTTCTTCAAACACATGTTTATACACCCATTGTTTTAATTAGTTTATTCCAAGTACCACATATATATATCTTGCTTGGAGCGTTTGGCATCGGGTTAATTCTCATCCCATAAAAGATTTGTTTTGGTTCTTCTCTATTTAAAAAAAGAGAAAATTTTGCTGCGGCGTTCCCACTCGGAGAAAGGCTTCGGGTGCGGATTGACAGTTGTCCTAAGACCTCATTGGTGGATTCCAAGGTTCCGGTGGAGTTTCGAGATTGTCAACTAAGTGAAGGTTGGTACAAGAAGACGCTTCAGGGGCTTAAAGGATTCAAGTTGATTTGAGTAAGTCATTTTTCTTGTACTTGTACAAATTCCATACTTAGTGGACTTAAGGCTATGGCCGTCCGAGGTTTTTCCCATTTGAGTTTTCCTCGTACATCAGCGCGTCGTGTGATATTGTTTATTTATCTTGCTTAAATCACCTTAGAATGCATGCATAGGTTAACAAGATAAATTTGGTTTAATTATCACACTCATCTATTTTTTATGCCAAAATTAAATGGGGTGCAATTCAAGTTAATTTAACTCAAGTCATATATTTAATTTGGTTTGGCCTAATTTGGTAATATTTAAAATATTGGGTAGGTAAATTTTAGGACTTGTGTTAAATTAATTTCGGGCTAAGAGTATCTTTCTCATATTTTACTTTATGTGTTAATTTTTTATTTTTGAAAAAAACAAAAAATTGGTTTGAGTGAATTTTGTCTGTGTGTGTGTCTTCACCAAAATTCACTTATTTAGGTTTAATTTTATTTTTGTTTTCAGATATTAAAATTTGTGTTTAATTTAATTTTTCATCTTTTTAAAGAAAAGAAAATGAAATAATTTTTGGGAAATTAAATTGTTGTTAGTAACCATCTTTGTTCCGCACATATAGGAAATTAAAGTAAAATATTTTAAAATTGGGGGTCCACATATTCCTACAAGTGGTATCAGAGATGGAGTGCTAATTTATTGCGTTAAGGTCCTTTTAAATATTTTTAGTTAAAAATGGATTTTTTTCCATTTTCAAAATTTCCTATTTTCGATGGTGCCAACTACGCATATTGGAAAGCATGTATTAAATCGGCACTAAAGTCTATCGATGAGAGGGTTTGGTTTTCAGTTGTTAATGGGTGGTCCCCACCCACATATTTGGTTGAAAATGAGCGCATTCCCAAACCTGCAGATAAATGGACTGAGAATGAATTTAAACTTGCAAATTTTAATTCCCGAGGTTTAAATGCGTTATTTAGTGTAGTCATACTGGACAAATTCCGACGTATCATGATGTGTGAAACCGCTAGGGAAGCTTGGGATATCTTAGAACTCACTCACGAGGGAACTAGTGTTGTAAAATCTTCTAAACTCAAAAATCTCACCACTCAATTTGAAACCATGAAAATGGATGAAAAAGAAGCATTCGATGTGTTTTATGCTAGACTCTCAGATATAGAAAATTCTTCATTTAATTTTAGAGAGAAAATACCCGACGATCGAGTTGTAAATAAAATTCTTAGATCCCTACCCGATAGATTTATCCCTAAGGTGACCGTTTTAAATTCTTTACTCACCCTACACTCAACCACACTTGAGGAACTAGTAGCTGATTTGCATACCTATGAACTAGATATGTTCCCCTCCAAAAATGAAAAGAAAATTGATAGGGCATTGCTTTGAAATTCCGTAACGAAGAAAATCAAGTTGTGGATTACGAGAGTGATAGTGACTCGAAAGATATGTCTATGTTTGCTAGGAAGTGTCGTAAATTTCTTAAATTTAACAAAGATAAATTTAAAATTGATTTTAAGAAATTTGAAAAATCTAATCATGACAAAGCCGAAAAACTCCTATAACTTCTAATGAAAATTTAAATAGGGACGAGTCTAATAGGTGATATGGTTGTGAGGATTATGTCCATAGGGAGAGAGAGTGCACCACTAAACTAATGAGAGAAGGCAAACAACCAATTTCCTATAATGCCACCCCTAGTGATAAAAGTTAAAAGGACGAGGACCCAATTCCCCTATTGAACGAAACTTTACCACGTTCATGGCTTGTCATGTGAGTGATAATGAGAAATTGTCCAACGATGACATCTCAAATCATGACACTTCTGAGGCCTTTATTTTCGAAGCTCTTAAAGATGGTGGTAATGAGAGTGGAGAAGAGCGAGATAGTGAAAGTGATGAGGAGGTTGCAGAGAGTGAACTTTAATTTACATTTCAAGAATTATATGCCAAATCTATAAAATTAAAAAGGGCAAATTTGAAGTTAGAAGCAAGTTTAATGGAGTGTGCCAAGGTTGTCGATGGGAGTGCGTTAGTTGATGACCTTAGGGCACTAGAGAGAGCTCTTCTAGAGAAGCTTGAGTATGTAGAAGGAGAGAGAGATAGCCTTAAAGGCTTAATGGAATTCTTGAAAATGGAGCTTCTTGCGTTTGAAGAGTGAAATGTTTTATTAGAGAATCACATTTTAGATTTAGAAAATAAATTAAAAGACTCTAGTAAAGTTAAATTTTATTTGGAGTGTTGTTCGGAGAAATTAGATAAATATTAGGAACGATCCAAATTAAAAATGACACGTGTGCTTTAGGCTTCGATACTTTTAATGAGTCTACTCATAAAGCCAAAACCAATATTTTAGGAGAATATTCTAGGAACAATGTTATAGATCATTCCTTAGGTAAGTCTTTTTGTCGAGTCTTTAGGTGCTGTCATTGTGGTCGAAAAGTCATCTTAGGAAGTTTTTTTCTGATCCTAAACGAGGTCCTAGAAAATCCCAATGTAAGGCAACCGAGGTAGCCAAGATTCCTATATCCCTAGATTGTCATTCATCATTAGTTTGGGTTAGGAGATCCGACTTGGTCGCCTTATACGATAGGATTTTTTATTCTCATTTACTTTCACATGATACTCCCTTGCTAAATCTAAAGGTTGAATGTGTTAATTGTTTGCATACTCCAGCTTTTGTTATTTATATCATATATCCTTGCTAGTTGTATGCATGTTTAGTCATTTTCTAGTCATTGCTTTATTTTATATCTCATACTAGAAATTATGACTTGTTTTTCTTTTGAATTATATTTATTTTAGTTTGCATTAAATAAAATATACAAAAAGATTTTTTTTGTGTATTTTAGTTTGACACACTTTAAGTGGCATACACTTGCATTTGAATCCTTCATACCGCTACCATGTGACTAGAACTTTTGGTTAAAATATTAATCCTTAAAATGTTCTTTACCATGCTTACATGGAGTAGTTTAAGTTTGACTTGCTTAATGGATTCACTTTTATATGCCTTTTCACACACATGCACAAGATCAATAAAAATATTAACTTCACATATATATTTGAGCTTTGTGAGGTGTTCTCATACCAATCTAGTCATCTATATATCTTTTATCCTAGGAGGATTTGTGCATGTTAAAATCCATTGCACGTGAGATTTGTGTGAAATATAAAAATGATAAATATAAATATGCACGGGAAAGGGCCCTGAAAGGAAATATTATCCTTTGCGAGTAATCCACCATTTGGAATGAACCTAAAAGAAATACGTGGTCCAAAAGACTAAAAGACTATGACATTAAAAGAAAATATTTAGCCAAGGCCTATATTTGTTTAGATTGATATAGTCATTCAAAAATACATATGCCTGTTTTGAGGGAGTTTGGATGGTATATCAGCAATTTGCACAATGTCCAGTTATCCTAGTTGCGCTTTCATTGCCATGACTCTATTGGTTTGCAGAATCATCATTATGCTAGGCTTGTATGCATTGTGTTTGTTTGTTCATAGAGTTCAATTTATCCCGTCACATAAGGATAAATCTTAAGTTAATAAAGTTTTACAATCAAATGAGAACTCCGTGAACATGTTTAAGTGAGTGGGTTTTAATTCATTGGTATCTTGTTCGTACCCCTTCACTTCCATTTCCATGTGACACATTTATGCCATAAGAGTGTGAAAAACTTATATTATCTTATTTTGTGTCATTTGTGTGTTTATACTTGTATATACGTGCATGTGCGTTAGTGATATTCATTATGTCTACATATATATGGTATTTTTTTTCTTTGCCATTTTAGCTAGTCCATATGCTTTAATTCATTATTGGTATCTAACTGGTTGCAAAATGTTTGGTTGATATCACATGCTTAATCTCTTATGTTTCAAAATTGATATCGTTTTATCCGCACCATAGTTAACACCATTTATTCTTGCTTAGATTAGTTATTTGTTGCCCGTATGCTTACATGTTCTTTGCACTTTATCCACTTTTATTTTTCTCATTGTCCACTTTTTTATACCCTTATGCAATTTTTAGGGGGACAAATTGAACTTAAGATAATATTTGGGGAGAAATGAGTATTTTATTAATTCTATCACCTTATCTATTCCTGAACAGAAAAGGGGAGAATGATAGGGGGAGAAATGGTATATATTCCTATTATTATCGTATCATAGTTTGGGACATTTATCTTAGGGGGAGACGCATTTCTAAGTATGTCATTGTTAGATAAAAAGGGAGGAATTAATTTAAGGGGAGTATTTATTATACATGCATTTAATATTCTTGATATTCCCTATGCATTTGATAGTTTGCTTAAGTGTGTAGGAATTTTTCTTAGTGGAAACTTTCATCGGCAAAGCTATTTATCCTAAGTGGGCATTGAGGCAAGCTTCTAATTTTTTTTTGGGTGGAATGTTTTGAGTCTAGTAGAGCTTGACGACCCTTTAGGATCTTATTTTGGTTTTTGTCCTAGAATTTCCAAAGGGGGAGATGTGTAAGGGCACAAGTCTCCAATTGAGTCTCATGTAATGTTGGATAAATTCCAGAGAAAACCACTTGAGTCATATGATAAAGTTCTTGACCATCCATCAAGCCTATGACATGTTAAAGTTGAAGAAGTTGTGACCTACTTTTCAAGAGAGCATCATTATCGAGTTTCAGTGCCACGTTTCACGTCATCAACATAATATTTGAAGTCTCCAAAGGTATCAATGCTTTTATATATTTGTAGGAGATCTGGAATAATTTTTAACGGCTGTAATGTATATTTAAAATAATTTTTTTGGGCTTAAAATTGAAAAATGAACATTTTGTCATTTGGTTCGAAATTGTCGTTCGAACGAGAATTTCATTCGAACGAGGTTGCCAATAAGTTTTCCATTTTGGCCACTGACTTTTCGCTAGAAAAGTCATTCGAACGAAATGTCGTTCGAATGAAAATTGCGTTCGAACGATATTTCTAGGCGGGAACAGTTTTGGCAGTTTTATCCCATTTTCCCACTCTTTTGTCCCACTTCTTGTTTGATAGTTTTTAACCAATTTCGGGATAGATTTATGATAAGACTTTGGAACATGGTTTGAGAAGCTTGGGAGAGAAAATCCTTCCAACCAAATGTCTACTGTTTCATGTGTTAAATTTCAATAGAAAATGTTCTTCAAACACATGTTTATATACCCATTATTTTGATTAGTTTATTCCAAGTACCAGACACACACACACACACACACACACACACACACACACACACACACACACACATATATATATATATATATATATATATATATATATATATATATATATATATATATAGAGAGAGAGAGAGAGAGAGAGCGTTTGGCATCGGGTTAATTCTCATCCCATAAAAGAGTTGTTTTGGTTCTTCTCTATTCCAAAAAGGAGAAAAGTTTTCTGCGATGTACCCACTCAGAGAAAGGCTTTGGGTGCGCGTTGATGGTTCTCCTAAGACCTCATTGGTGGATTCCAAGGTTTCGGTGGAGTTTCGAGATTGTAGACTAAGTGGAGATTAGTACAAGAAGATGCGTCAGGGGCTTGAAGGAGTCAAGTTGAGTTGAGTAAGTCATTTGTCTTGTACTTTTAAAAATTCCAAACTTAGTGGACTTAAGGCTTGGGACGTCCGAGGGTTTTCTCATTTGGGTTTTCCTCGTACATCGGCACATCGTGTGATATTGTTCATTTATCTTGCTTAAATCACCTTAGAATGCATGCATAGGTTAATAAGATAAAATTGGTTTAATTATCACACTCGTCTATTTTTTATACCAAAATTAAATTGGGTGCAATTTAAGTTAATTTAACTCAAGTCATATATTTAATTTGGTTTGGCCTAATTTGGTAATATT
This sequence comes from Sambucus nigra, assembly GCA_949130495.1. Lineage (NCBI taxonomy): Eukaryota > Viridiplantae > Streptophyta > Magnoliopsida > Dipsacales > Adoxaceae > Sambucus > Sambucus nigra. The sequence continues at coordinate 104,786,083 of OX422224.1, forward strand.
GAAAATATTAGGTAGGAAAATTTTAGGACTTATGTTAAATTAATTTCGGGCTAAAAGTAACTTTCTCATATTTTACTTTAAGAGTTAATTTTTTTTATTTTGAAAAAAAATAAAATTTGGTTTGAGTGAATTTTGTGTGTGTGTGTGCGTGTGTTCACCATAATTCACTTATTTTGGTTTAATTTTAAGTTTGTTTTTAGAAATTATAATTTATGTTTAATTTAATTTTTCATATATTTAAAGAAAAGAAAATCAAATAAATTTTTGGAAATTAAATTGTTGTTAGTAACCATCTTTATTCCGCACATATAGAAAATTAAAGTGAAAGATTTTAAAATTGGCGGTCCACATATTCCTACAAACATTACATAAAAAAAAAATAATTGTAACAAGTAAAGATAATTCTTTATTTTCTTAACGGATGTAAAACAAAAAACGATAAACAAGAGTCTCATATATAAAAATGTATCATAAAGTTCTCTATGCATTAAACATTTGTTCAGCTAAATTATCCCTCTATTCAAACCATTGGTCGAATATTTCAAGTTGGCTAATTGAATCATCCGATGGAAAACTACTCCCCTCAACCCATTCTTCTTCTTCTTCTTCTTCTTCTTCTTCTTCTTCTTCTTCAAGGGCCTGTTCCATTGGATGTACATGCATTTCCTTTCTTACGTGATTGTGAATAAGGCATCACACTGAAATTATACGACATTTTGTTTTGATAGGGTAATACGTTGGACTCCTAAGAGCAACCCACCACATCTTAAGGATCCCAAAATAACGATTTTTAAAATTTCTAACTTCTGAATGCTTTGAATTAAAGTACTCTTAAGGGGTGGCCAGTTTTAATATACCCTTTATGTATTCAAACAAATGGTATCGTGTTGCTTTATATTTGGCTTGAAATTTTTCACCATTTGTATGCCCAACATCGAAAAGATAATAGTAACCTACTATAGCAAAAAATAACCTTAATATCATACAAACGAAAATATTACTATGGAAAATACCGAGGCAAAAAAAAAACTCACCGGCAGGTACGACAAGTCCATTTATTCTAGAAATTGTATCTCGCAAAACCCTAGAATCAGCAACTAAACCTTCCGATCCTCGCAACACATATATAAATTCATATCATGCCCACATACTCCTAAGACATTAGTTGAAATATTCCCTTTCCTATTTCGATATCTAGGTTTCTTAACTTCTGGAATGTTCACACGAATACATGTTCCATCTAGCGCACATAAGCACCCCAAAATGAATAAAATTATTAAAATTAGTATCTAGTAAAATTTAATATCATTGCTCAGTATTGTCGTATTAAATAAATATATATGTACTTTAAACCATTTCCACCTTTCTTCAGTGCAATCCTCTGCAACTGGTTCGGTGCTCTAAGTATAGGCCTTGTACTCATAGCATCAAATTTAGAACATCATTGAAATAACTACTAACCGTTTCTCCCAACCTTCGGTACTGAAATTTTATCACATGATTCTTCATGTGATGGGCAAGTACATTTAGGAACTTATCCACCTTTTCTTATATTACGAAATTTCAAGTTTCTTTCAACTGACCGGTCGTTAGGAGAAGTTCACACAAAATACTAAAATCTCGCCTATGCAATCGAAGTTGATCTATACATGCCACATAAATCTCACGTACGATATATATTATCTAGTCATGTCTCATACCTAACAAATGTTCTTTTCTTTAACATATATTTTTTGTAGTACCTATTTGCACTACCATACATAATTATAAAAAAGATATAGCCAACAACCAATAAATTGACCAACTATTGAAACATCATATATGCGATGACCTCACGTTCATCAATATCCATATCTAACAATTTTAAAAAAACTGTATGAACACCATTTTTAGTACAATAAATGTGTTTTTTTTTTATTTATATATTTAACCGACACACGATCTAAAAAATTATTTGTCACTCCTACTTTTGAATAATAAAATAACATGAAACATTTTCAACCGATAACAAATTCATAAAATAATGGTATTTGTCCTTTTTTGAAGACGGGACTATAGTAAACAAATTAAATTATAAAATTGACTCAGGTTATGGTGACAAATTGCTTCCTTAAATTGCAAGTAATTTAGTAAAAAAATAGGTATTTGAATAACAAAAATTTCCCAGCAAAGGGTTGAATGGGCGGTAGTGTTGGTAGTTTTGAAAGTCTTCTAGGAGTGTAATGTTGAGGCAGTTGGACAAGTGGCTTCTCAAGACTAAAAATATGGAACTATACTTTTCATTTTACAAATACAACAAACGTGGAGATGTACACTACTTTTCATCAACGGTTTCCAATAATTATTATCTGTTGGAATTTTTGTTCCATTCTTCTTGACATACATAGAAAAGAAAACACACGCATGAAAAAAAGAAGCCTACAATCTATCAGCCTCCCTCCTGTCATCCAGCCTCGCCTCCTGTAAAAAAAACCTACAATCCGTAAGTTTTTTCCCTCTATTTCATATAGATTACTTTATTTAATTACTGCTTTCTATTTTTTTAATAGTTCTATGTGAAATTATGAAAATTAATAAATATATCCCTTGAATTAATTTATTAATTGAATTCAATGATATGAGCTATAAATTTAATTCTGACTACCTAATTATAAGTTTAATTTCATATCTACTTGTATAATTTACTTAATTGCTAAGTAATTATTAATTTACTACAAATATTGATTGCTAATTAATAGTAATTGTTGATTTTATTTATAATTTACTTAATTGTTAAATTATATTGATTGATTGTTGTTTAACTTTTTATAGTAATACTTTTAATTACACTGTCAAAATTAATTAATTAAAAAACTAATTTTTATTTGAATCTTTTTTAATTATCAATTAATTTGTTTCTAATTTTGTGTTATAGAACCATATGGGAAAGTCATGTACGATTGACTCATTTTTCAAGAGGAAGCACGTCGAAAGTGAGGAGGCCAACACCCCACTTCCTTTCTAGCCTAATGTTCAAACTTTGGTACCCGAAGTTGTTGAACAACATACAACAAAATCACAAAGAATTGAAGATGTGGAGTTTGAGATTAATAATTTGCAACGTGATCCTGGAAAGAGTACTGAAATATGGAGATATCATCCTAATTTACAAAATGAGGTTCATCTTGCATCTTATGAAAGAAATTTTGGAAACCATTGATATGCTTTCTCAAGCTTTGCAATGGAAGTCTCTAGACATTTCGAATGCTATGCATTTGGTGAAGACCACAAAAAAACTTGTCCAAAAGTTAAGGGATGATGAATTTGACACTTTTTATTGTGAAGGTGAAGTCTTTTGTGAGAGGCATACAGTTGGTGTCCTAGATATAAATGCTTTTATGTGTAAAAACGAGGTTGAGCATGACACCAAGAAGATCAGTTTACCATTATTGAGCATTATTGTATCAATATTTTTATTTCTACTATAGACTGTTATTTGCAGGAGCTAAATAGCAGATTTATTAACAATGTGGTGGAGCTATTGGTTCTTAGTTCTGCGTTGGATCCTCAAAATAGAAATATATCTTTTAGTGTTGATGATATATGCAAGCTTGTTGATGTATTTTACCCAAAAGACTTCACAAAGCACGAGAGAGACGATTTGCGGGTACAATTGCAACATTACGCGTCTGATGTCATCCAACATCCCGAATTTCAAGAATTATCTACTATTTCAGATTTATGTAAATGGTTGGTGAAAAAAAGAAAGTTGACAATATATCCACTAATCGATAGGTTGATCAGACTTGTGTAAGTCGTCCAATTTCTACTGCAACTACCGAACGAGCATTTTTGGCGATGAATCACATCAAGTCTGAACTTAAAAAAAATGGAGACTGAATATCTTGCAAATTCTCTTTTGGTCTACATTGAGAGGGAAATCTCAAGAAATTTTAGTACAGATGAAATTATAAATGGATTTCGTGATTTAAAACACGACGAGTGCAATTTTGATAAAGTTTTGATATTCCTTTTAATAAGAATTTGGTTTGTTTTTTCAGAAAGTGTATACTTTTTATTGATATATAGATATATATATTATCATTGAGATTTTTATTTTCCCCCACCCACAAAAAAAATCCTGGCTTCGTCCTTGAAAAAGGGGACGTATCAAACTTTATACGAAGTTTTCGAAAGTGTTGTGTCTACTCAGCCACCCAAGTGAAAGTGATATTCTGTACTTTCCCTCTCTTAAATCTGTCTATCTTCAACCCTACCTTTTGAAATATCAGCAGAAATTCCCGACAAAACGTTTTTTTTACTTAAAAATAAAATAGATTCACAACGAAGTGACTAAATTTTTTTCCCGACTTAAAAAGAAAAAAATGTTTAGGAGATTCACGACAATAGCAGTAATACGAAAGCACACTCTCTGATCCTAAATGTAAGTGATACTAGTTGCAGAAAATAGCATAAAAAACTTAAACTAGGAACTTTTGATCAACACACACACACACACACATATATATATATATATATATATATATATATATATATATATATATATATATATATATATATATATATATATACATATATATATATATATACATATATATACATATATATATACATATATATATATACATATATACACAGTACTGCTCTTGTGCAGACTACTCCGCATTTTAAGAGTGCGGATCGGACATGTGTCACCTGGCGGTGAGTGCAGAAAAGAGACAGAGTGTGCCTATAATTTTGTCAATAATTTTTATGCTCACCGCCATGTGATTTATGTCTGATCCGCACAACTAATAATTTTTTTAGGGCTATTCAAGTATCTAAATAAAAAAAAATATTCACACATTAATAATAATAAAATTGAAAAAACCACCCCACAATACTTCATTGCTAAAAAGATCATCCAAAATATTAATTTATCCTCACAAATAATAATTAAAATATAAAATGAGTGCATCCAAAAAAATTATTAGAAAATTAGACTAACAGTCAATCATTTCTTAGAAATGTAAAAATATAATTGAAACCATCTTAAAATAACCATATGTTTTGAACCGATCTTAAAAAAATATCAATAAAACCCATCTTTAAAAAATATAAGGAAGATACCTTCATCACAAGCATTAAATAAAAAACACAAAACAAGTAACAGGAAACAACTACAATTTACAAATAAATAAATAGATTCAGAACTGCAAATAAGTTAATAAACTACAAGATACATTCATCACAACTTGTGGCCGGAACAGGGGATGCTAGTAGGTGGTCGGAATAGCCTCAGGGGAGGACGAAGGCTAAATAGCCTAATAGGGGAGAGCGGCTAGCAATAGGTGCTCGATTTGGGTTTTGTGATTAGAACTTAGGTTTAGGCTTTAGCTATTTTGGGTGTTTTATGCTTTCCAGCATCCGTGTTTTGCTATTTTAACCTTTTTTTCCCTGAGCGGGCCACGTGCCCCTGCCTGTAACACACTATGTTTGCTCATGGGTTCGCACTCTTAAAATACACAAGAGCAGTAATACACACACACACACACACACACACACACACACACACACACACACACACACACACACACACACACACACACACACACACACACACACACACACACACACACACATAGAGAGAGAGAGAGAGAGAGGTTTCATGCACAACCAGTTTGCACACCGATTTCAATCCATTTTTTTTAAATATTAAAAAAAAATGATTTGAGTTGAATTTTTTTATATATCATTTAAACAATTCGATGAAACCATATAAAAAATCAGCACAAAATAACTTATTTTGCTATTTTAAAAAATCGATCAAACTTTCACAGCTTCTAGAGTGCTTTAAAAGATGCGAAAGTTTGATTATTTTTTAAAAATAGTAAAAAATATTATTTTTAGTTGAATTTTTTATGTGGGTCCCTCGCAATGTTTAAATGCCATAAAAAAGATTCAATTCATAATTATTTCTTTTACTATTTAAAAAAAATAAGTATGCAAACTTTGTGTGCATGAGAGCCCACTACGCTCTCTCTCTCTCTCTCTCTCTCTCTCTATATATATATATATATATATATATATATATATATAGCTGTGAAACGCAACTCAGAATAACACACCAACAATGAGAAATACATACCTGATGTTGTCAATGAAAAAATCCACTATTATTGTAGTCAATGGAAGAAACGTAGGTATTATCCACAATGTTGAGAGTCCAAATTGCTTTGGTCTCTATAACTTAGTAAGAGTACTCTAGTAAATTTATTTGAATATTTGACAGCTGATAATTTTATACCAGCATGGAGGTGAGATTTTTTTATCCCACTCCTTATAGGATAAGGAGTTTATTTGGAATAACTTATTTAATCGCATATCCCATCGTAAACTACATCAAACATTGGATAGGGTAATTTAATCCAATAAGTCATTCTTATATTGCACATCAAAGGAGGCGAAAACATTGGATAGGCCAATACGTCACTCTTATGCAACACATTATTTTTTTTTATCATTCTACTTTCATAATTTTTGATTTTTTAACCCAGTTTCAATAGAACAACATGGATATATTTTATGTCATTAAATACCAGATATTAAAAAAACGCAGGATCATTTTTCATCACCTAACCACAAATTTAAGGTTTATAAAATAGAAACAAAATAAGATCTAACCTGGAAACGTACGAGATCAAATTTCTAAAACTTACCTTATCCCTCTCTCAACCACTATACATTTAATTATTATCGAGGCATGACAAAGTGGTCAAACAACTGGAGGAGCTTCGAGGAATGGAAGAGCCTACACGTCCCGAATCCATAGTAAGAGTATCTCCAATGGCATAATTATGTTTGAAAACCTAATCAAATTTAACAATGCTACACTAAAAACCCTCTGCAACGGTACAACCATTTGTTAACAACCCTTTCACCAATAGTCAAATTTAATCGCTCAATAATCAAATTTGATAATCTTTTTCCAATAACCAAATGAGTGGATCCATCTTCCACTACTCTCATCCTCTCCCAATAAACCCTCCACTTTTCTCACTCTATAGTTTTACGTGTGCAACTGAAAATGTGCAATGTTGAAATTAATATAAGCCCTTGGATGAACATAAGTAGTTTTCTTTGGTATTAGATTTCTTACAACAGTGAAAATATATGTAAACTGTATATTGATCCCATATCTTTTCTATACTAATTAGAATTCATTTCATACAGCTCTAGGTCGATTACAAGCACTAACATAATCATAAGTACTCCTATAGAGAGGTGACAAGTGTATGGAAGAAATAACAAACCTAATTACTTCTAACACCCTCTCTCATATGCAGGGTAGAAAATAACTCTACTCTAAGTTTGTCACGAATAGCTAAGAAGTTGTTGTTGGAGACTACCTTGGTAAGAATGTCTGCATGTTAGTTTAAAGAAGGAACATGCTTGACTTTAGGACGTCTTTGAACCAGCTTTCTCTGAAAAAATATAAATCATGATCGATATGCTTTGTTCGAGCATGTAGAATAGTATTTACTTCTAACATTACTGTGTTGAGGTTATCACGCCAAGCGAATGGTGTTCTTGATAAGTGAACATGTAACTCAGATAATAAAGACTAAATTCAGATCATTTCAGCAACCAAATGAGATAAACTTATGTATTCCATTTCAGTACTTGACCTGGATACTGTGTGTTGCTTATTCGATTGCCAAGTTATAAAATCTGAACCTAAATAAACATAGAAACCTGACGCATACCTTCGATCATCAGGATCAGAGGCCCAATCTGCATCACAATATCCTACCAGATCCAAATTACCTACTCATCTCAAATGTAAGCCATGATCTAAGGTTCCTCTAAGATAACTCAAAATTCGTTTTACTGTTCTCTTATGAGACTCCAAAGGGTTTTCCATAAATTGGCAAACTTTATTCACACTATATGAGATTTTTGGCCTAGTAATGGTTGCATATTGTAAGTCTCCAATTAGACTTTTGTATAATTGCACATATTGAACAGGATCACTTCCAAAGCTAGATAACTTTTAACCACTAGTCATTGGAGTACCTAAGGCATTGTTATTTTGCATTTTGGCTTTGCAAAGAAAGCCTGTAATGTATTTCTGCTGAGTTTGACCTGAATTCCTAGAAAATGGTCAATCTCTTAAGGAATTTTAAGGAAAATTCTTGATTTAACTGAGTAATGAATTTGGTGATTACATTGAAGCTACTTCTAGCCACTAATATGTCATCAGCATAGACATGAACCAAAAGAAAATTTTGAGTGAGCCGGTGTGACTTTATTGAAAAGAGTCTGATAAGATTTGGCAAAAGAGAAACCAAAGATAATAAGAGAATAGTTAAGCTTCTCAAACCAAGCTCTGGGAGACTGTTTGAGACCATATAGAGCCTTATGTAGCCTACACACTAGCCTAGTAGTATTAGGAGAAGTGACACCATGTGGTTGCTCCATGTAAACCTCTTTTTGTAGAAATCCCTTAAGAAATGCACCAACCCTTGGATAAAGCCACTGTGAGTACAATTCAAATTTCGGTAAGTTTGACCACTTGACTAAATGTTTCTATAAAATCAAATCCTTCCTTTTGGTGAAATCCCTTAGCTACAAGCTTGGCTTTGTACTTTTGAACCCTCCTATTAGGATTTTCTTTCACCTTAAACACCCACTTGCATCTAATAGCCTTCCTATTTGAGGGTAAGAGCACCAAATACCAGATTTCATTCCACATCAATGCTATAAAGTCATCTGTCATTACAACATTCCAGTGAGTGTGTTGTAAGGCATCCTCGATAGTGGTAGGCTCACGAGAGGTCAGATGTACTTTTGTCTTAAAAATACCATCTTTAGATCTAGTCCTCATAGTATGATGATTACTATATGTAGATGCAGCCCGCACATGAGAATAAGATGGCACAGAGGAAGAAAAATTTGAAACAAAAATAGGTGCAGACACCCCATTCTAACACCCCCTAACCTCTCCGTAGGTCCCCTAGCACCTCCCCTCATCGTTACAAACTTAATTCATACCCCTAGTACTAACCCAAAGGCCATCGGGAACTCCAGGATCCGTTTGATCAAAATTCAAACTCTTAAGCTCGATCGAGACTGAAGGAATCTTTGAAGGTCACTGAAACCACTTTCTAACAGTCCGTTTCATGCACGATTCTGACTTATAGTGCGAACGAACGATCCGTTTTCTCCCGAATCTTGATCAAAAGGCCATCAGATGCTCCCAGGCTTCGTTTGACAAAATTTAACTCTTTAGCTCGATCGAGACTGGATGAATCCTCAAAGGGAACTGAAACCCCTTTCCAACGGTCCGCCCCATTCACAATTCTGACTTACGGTACGGATGAACAATTCATTTTACTCCGAAAGGTCACCGAACGCTTCCAGGACCCGATTAACCAAAGTAAACTCCCCAAACCGAGTTAAGCTCTTCGGACTGAGAAGTACATCTCCTAATCTTTCCAATGATCTACCCCGTTCATGATTCTGACTTACCATGCGGACGAAAGATTCGTTCGTGTTCGACAATTCCCTGTCCAAAGGACCGATGAACGCTTCCGATCCATATTTGACCCAAAGTTAACTCTCGGACCTGGGTGTAGTCCAAATAATTTCGAAGGTATCTAAATTACCTTTCCAACGGTTTTCCCCCGTGCACAATTCGGATCAACGGTCTGCGCTCTACGACCAATTTTCTGAAGGAACCTGAAAAAGACTCCCAAACGGCAGGTTCCAAACCCTGCCTGTCGATAGTGTGCCTAAACACACCTGTTGATTGGCAAGACTAGAGAAATGCCAATTGGAAATGCCCTATCCCTATAAAAAGGAGGGTCTGACCTCATTAAAAGGACAAGATCTGAAACCCATCACTCTCAACAAGCTCAAAAAACCTCTCTCGAAGTCAACATGATTTCCCCATCAAAATCCCTTTCCAACCTTCACCTTTCATCATATTTTTCAATAAATTTGGTTAATTAACTACCCACTCTTAACACTCAAGTGCAAGGTCTGCTCTCCAACATCCAAGATCAAGCTCAAAATCTTCAAGAAGGTCCAACTTTCTCAACTCTCTCTTTAAATTCTCCTAAATTTGCATTAATTCATTCTGTTACTTAGCACTTTTATTCTCTCATCCAACATATACTAATATATTTTTTTATTTAGTATTATTACACATCTCTATTTTTCATATAAAAAAACAAAAAACAAGAAAAATAAGGTTTGCTTATAAATTTCAAATGAGATTTCTCACACTTTTCTCATTACTAATACACTTTTTTACACACACACACATATAAGAGAAGTCCCCGATTGGATTTATGGGATAAACCCTAGCCCTCATTTTGCATATGAACTACGTGGACTTCGATGCTTCTATAGGCTATGTAGGCATTTCGGGGTAAAACCCGAGCCTCGAGTCCTATTCCTACTTTTTTTCTATCTTTCCATATTCTTTAAATTTAACTCTCTTAGATTCTGCATGTTTATATATACATATATTTGTTCTAAGTGGCATATCATCCTTAATGTGTTATCGTTCCATTATAACGATTAACGCTAAGATAATGGCGTATATCCTACCTTCTAATATTACCTTTGGGAACATTCCTACGGATGACCTGCTTTATCTCTTCCACGATTCAAGTCGACGATTCCTATCTCCACTATATATACACATGCACACATATCACGGGGAAATAAAGGAAAATAGTAATAACCCATAGAAGATCGTAAGGGAGGAATGGGTGCCTAACACCTTCCCATTTTTTAACTTAGCCTCCGGACTCTTTTCGAATCATTTTTGGTTTCGTATGTATCAGTATGTCTTTGGATGTTGTCTTTCGGGATGGCTCCCTTTTCTTTTATCTGTTTTGAGTCAAATAGACTAGCGACTCCATCTCTTTACATTTTCACCTCATCATCGATTCCGGTCGAAGCGCTCCCGAGAGGGATTCACGGGAACAAGATCGTCTCGAGATGAAGAGACACCCCCTCTTCTTCGTCTCTCCCGTCGCGAGGATCGGGGGGATGGCCACAGTGGCGACTCCGCTGGGGATTTACTTATTTTGAGGGCTAGACTCTATTTACATGGGTGTTATATTTTCTTATATTTTCTCATATTTTTCATGCCTCTTCGTATATACCTCATGTTTATGCTTCTATTCACACACTTGTAGAAGATTCTCCATGTACCCTTCACACCACGTGCACTTAGGATCACATATGTCCACATATTGTAGGCATCACTCATCCATACTTGGTATACCATTGGTACTTATACTTTTCTCCCTGTTGGGAATGATCAAGAAAGATATGCTCATCATAAGATACTAATAAGATAATCATGCATAATTCACACGACATCACCAAAGAGCATTGTGATTTACCAAATTTTGTCCAGTAACTGGAGAGTCACTCCGTGATGGGCGCTGGTCCGGAAGGGCGCAGTTAGACTAAGCGATATGACTCTCACCTTCCATTGGCCAAGTACCTTTGACGTATATCGAACGGTTCCTCCGCATCATACCTCTTGATCGAGGTCATGATGGGAGGTATAGCTCGGGAAACTCATTCATGTACACCGAGTATATCGAATTCGTTCTCACATGTATTGTCCCCACGGGGTAGATGAAAAACTATTAATAAATCCGGTTAATACATGATTAAACTATTTCAGTAACTTCGAACTATTTTTTGAGGAAACTCTTTTCTTTAAACCAAAACAGTTTTAATCAGAAGATGTGTTTAATAAAATATGCACAAGATCAGTTCAATATTTGTTAACAAGTTTTGAAAAACAAAACTTAAAAGATTAAATCAGCACACCAGCAAGAATGAGATGAGGATATGTAAAAAGATTAATGAAAAGAGATTTTTAACGTGGTAAAACCTCACCCAACTGAGGAAACATCCACGGTAACTTCTAAGTCACAAACCAAAAATCCACTAAAACAAAATATATCAGTTATAAACTATATAACACACATGCACACAAATCAGTCCTATACAAGTTTAGAAATGTACCCACTGGTGTCCTAACTTTTCTGTAGTTCTGATTCCTGATGTGGTTCTCCCAGTTTGCTAACTTTCACTTTGTTCCAGTCTTTACGTCGACTCTTATTTCAGGATCTTATTACCAACACTTTTAGTATTGTAGTGTGTAAGTGTTTGTGATGGTGCTCTAACACATGCATGCACACACACTCACACCTATTTATACAAACAATCCTAGAAAATCTGATCTACATGCTTTGATTTTCAGTTTCTCTATTCTTAGAAAACTAAAACCTTATTTGACCTTTAAAATGATCCCGGAATCCACGGCTATCTTGCTCAGAAGACGTTTCAAGATCTTAATCAATTTCAGAGTTTTGAAAATACTTTTGAAATTAAAACCCGCCAAGTGTGATTCCAACTAGGTCAAAGGTCTTGTTTCAAAAGAACTAGAAACAAAAAATGATTTTGTTTATTTTGAAGATGAAAACATTTACAGAAAATAATCAACAAAAGATTTCTCAAGAAGAGAAACTAAGAATGAAGATCTAAGTGTAATATAACATAAAATGATTAGATCTATGATTTCTATAAAACAAAAATACATATCTGACCAAATATTTAAGATGGACATAAGATATTAAAACGAAGAGGTTAAACCACGAAACATCTTTCAAACCAACACTCAAAAACTCTCAAACACTCAGGGTTGGTGTTTGGTGTAAACTGGTTTTTAGTAAAAAGGATTAGGGTTTGATAAGGTGTTTGAACGAATAGGGTTTATATTCTCTCTCTGGTTTCTCTCTCTTTTCTCTCTCTTCTCTCTCTTCTATCTTCTCACTCGAATTGAACGAAGTGGCAAAAGTCTCTCAAAGGCTGAGGGTTAGCCTCCTTATATAGTGGGCTAAGAAAGATCGAGAAGATGGTTCAAAATCAAGGGCTGGGATTTGGTCTTCCCATATTGACTTTGATCCAACGGTTTAAGAGAAGCGATTGATTAAATGCTTTCTGATTGGCTAAGAGGGGTTCAGAGGGATTGGGACTGGGCGCATACATGATGTTGATAAGTTCAATCCAAGGGCTGATAATGAACACCGACTTTGTTTCTTAAAAGAAACACACATTCAACCAATAGAAAGGTAACAGGTGTAGGCTTAATATTGAACCTCACACGGGCATCTAGAATAATTACACAACTTCCCTTAGAGTCTCAAGCGCTTTTGATTTCTACCCTAGTGAACTTTCAGGCATAAAACCAACAATCAGAATTTACAGAATGACCCCAAAACCTTTTAATTCCAATTTTATTAAGAAAAAAAAGTTTTAAAAATTCCCAAAATATTATTAAAAAAGTTTTTAAGGGAAATTAACACACACAATCAATGTATGCAATATATGACCCCATATATGCAGTCCTAATGTGTGCGAGTGTTTGTGAATATACCTTTGATCAATCAAACAAGAGGAATGAATTGTATAGAAGTATCTGAGGCTTTTTGGTATCTAGGGGAGGGACTCAATTTTGTCACTATTTCCAAACTAGATGAGCCCTTATACAATGTAGACTCAAGTGAGTCAAGTGTATAAGGTGCTTCAATCTCCCCCTTTGAAAATATGAGATAAAATCTCCTTTGATTCAGCTTGGACTCGTAGGGTTACAAAGAAATAAGGAAAAAACCTATTCCTATACAAAATTCTATCTACCCATATCCTAGAAAATAAAATTACTTAACTCAACTAATTAAAATTCGTTACGCTATTACATCTGTTAAGAATAATTGTACAGAAACCTATAAATAATTACTAAGATCAATCTTATTAGAATATGTTCAAAAGAAATGAATTTTCATAATACTCAAATTTGTCCCCCATTTTGTCTCAAATGGACAAGGGGAAAAACTATACAAGTCAAAGAGTTTATTCAACACAACCATTCCTATTGATTTATGCAAGGCAATAAACCTATTATAATCCAAAGGTTTGGTAAACATATATGCGAGTTGCAAATCAGTAGGAAGATAATTGATTTCTAATTTCTTAATCTCAACAAATTCGCGTATAAAGTGATGTCTAATTTTTATGTGTTTTGTTCACGAGTGTTGAATATGATTTTTATAGATATTGATCGCACTTTGATTATAACAATAGAGATGTAGTTGTTCCTCTTTAATACCATAGTCACTTAGAATTTTTTTAAGCCAAAGTAATTGGGCACAGTAGATTCCAGCGGCTATGTATTCAGATTCAGCTATTGATGAAGAAGTACAGTTTTGTTTCTTACTACTCCAACCTACCAAATTATTACCAATATAGTAACATGCTCCTGATGTGCTCTTACTATCATCAGTACACCCTGCCCAATCGGCATCAGTGTTTCCTATTATAATACTAGGAGTATCATTGGTGTACCAAAGACCTAAATTTAGAGTGCCTTTTATGTATTTTATGATTCTTTTAACACAAACTAAATGGCTCTCTTTAGGATTGTTTTTCTAACGGGCACACACGCAAACAGCGTACATAATATCAGGACGCGAGGCGATAAGGTATAGCAAGGTTCCTATCATACTACGATATAATGTTTGATCTTTGGATTTCCCAGTTTCATCCTTAGATAGTTTGACGGTAGTACTCATAAGAGTTTTGGCATCTTTTGCACTTTCAAGGCCGAATTTTTTAACAATCTCTAAAGCGTATTTTGATTGCGAAACAAATAATCCTTATGAATTTTGTTTGACTTGAAGACCCAAGAAAAATTGTAACTCCCCCATAAGAGACATTTAAAATTCTTTATGCATAATTTAAGAGAAAGATTTAACTTTAGAAGGGGAAGTTGATCCAAAAATGATATTGTCAACATAAACTTGAGCTATAATGATATGTTGGTCAAAATGTTTGACAAAAAGGGTTTGATCATTTCCACCTCTCTTAAAACCTTTGTCTAAGAGAAAATTTGAAAGGCGCTCATAATAGGCTCTTGGTGTTTATTTTAGGCCATACAAAGACTTTTTAAGACGAAAGATATGATTTGGATATTTAGGGTCAATGAACCCTTTTGGTTGTTCTACATAGGTCTCCTCAGTCAATATTCCATTAAGGAAGGCATATTTAACATCCATTTGGTAAAGCGTAAAATGTAAGTAACAAGATATGGAAAAGAGAAGACGAACAGATTCTAAGCGAGTAACAGAAGCAAAAGTCTCATTAAAATCTATTCCTTCAATTTGAGAGTATCCTTGAGCAATTAATTTGGCTTTGTTTCTAATGATTATCCCACTTTTATCTGATTTATTTTTAAATATCCAACGTGTGACAATAACCTTTTTATGATCAGAACTAGGTACAAGATACCAAACATCATGAATGACAAATTGAAGAAGTTCTTCCTGCATTATAGAAATCCAATGATGATCATTCAATGCATCATTTACATTATTTGGTTCCACAAGGGAAACAAAACATGCATAATGAGCATAGTTTCTTAATTGAGATCTTGTATGTACATGTTCACTAGGGTTACCAACAACGTTATCTATGGGATGGTATTTAGAAACCCAGTTGGGTACTTCAGGTGTCTAAATTGGTAAAGAATCATCTATTTCTAGAGAGTCATTTTCTATAACATTTTCAGATACTTCCACAATAGTTGGTTCTTCAGTCTTACTCTCTACAGTAATGTCACTTACAATAACGTTTATGGATTTCATTAAGGTCTTAGTGCGAAGATTATAGACAAAATATTCTCTACTGTTAGGAGAATATCCTAGAAAGATGTCTTTATCTCCACGAGTCTCAAATTTGGATAAGTGTTCTCTATCTTTGCAGACAGAACACATACTACCAAAGGTTCTAAGATACTTAAGATTTGGCTTCTTCCCATACCATAGTTCGTAAGGAGTTTTTTTAGAATTCTTTCTAAGATAGACCCTATTGATAATGTGACACGCAGTACGAATAGATTCTACCAAAAAATACTTAGGTACAGTCTTGGCACGAATCATAACACGTGACATCTCTTGAAGGGTACGATTCTTTCTCTCAGCAATACCATTATGTTCACGAGTCTTAGGAGCACTAAATTCATGTTTGTAACCATTATAGTCATAATACTCTGTAACACTAGTATCTATGAATTCTCCACCTCTATCACTACGAGTTCTATTTACTTGAGTATCTTTCTCATTTTTAATTCGAAGTAAAATATTCAAAAAGGTTTGGAAAGTGTCAAACTTTTGTTTTAAGAATGCTACCCAAGTAAATCTGGTGAAGTCATCAACCATAACAAGAATGTAACTGTGTCCAGAGAGACTAACAGTTCGATAAGGACCCATTAGGTCCATATGGATGAGCTCCAAGGATTTAAAGGTAAGGATATCTTTGACTTTCTTATGAGGGGCCTTAATAATTTTTCCTTCCTGATAAGATCCATAGACAATATTAGAAATAGGTCAGATCTTAGGAATAACTCTAACTATTTCTTGTGAAGACAATCTACTAAGATTTTCGTAATTTATGTGACCCATTCGATTATGCCATATCTCATTGTTATCCATTCTGGCAATGTTACAGACCTCAGTACTGTTCTGGACAGTATAACAATTGTCCGGAGTCCTGTAATTATGCACTCACCTTTTTCATTTAAAATTTTGTAATTATTCTTTGAAAATGTGATAGTATGATTTGAGTCACAAAATTACGAGATACTAAGTAGATTAGACTTAAGACCTTTTACTAGAAAAAAATTTCATGTAAAGGTAATCCTTCTTCTTGGAGTGTTCCTTTACCAATGATTTGAGATGATACACCATAACCAAACATAACTTTTCCTCCAGCAATGATGGTTTTATTTAGAAGTTTGGTATCATCCCCAATCATGTGCTTTGAACATCCACAGTCTAAATACCAATCAGAGGAGGTATGTTCAGCTTTTAAAGCAGTAATCACAATATTAAACTTCATCTTGGGTAATAGCTCATCTTTTCTAACCCAAATAGCTCTTATTTTCATTTTATGCTTATTTGCTGTCATTTGATAAAATTTGCGAGCATTAGATTTCTGTTGAAAAATGTTTTGCGCATGGGGTTGAATTTTATGACCAACATGATCATTTGTCTTAGGAAAGTGTCTTGGAATCCTTCTTGGAAATGATCTTTTAGTTTTGGTCTTTCTCTTTCTATAGTTAAAGTTTTTATCTGGTTGTCTAGGGAGAACATAATTGTTACGACTTCGCGTAAAATAGTTAAAGTTTTGGTACACATGAGTATTATAGACAGGGTTAACTAAACGTCTATAGTAGCAACCTTAAAAGGAATGACCATATAAGTCACAGTAAGAGTAATATAAATTGCTCGAGGATGGTATCTCCTTAGGAAAGTCTCTAAACATAGGCTTCATGGTATTTTGGAGTTGAACCTTATTCCTAGGGAGTATAGTTTAAAAGGAAGAATCACTCTTCCTAATTGGGGGGTAGACAGATTTAGCCTTAGGTGGAATTTCAAACTTAGAGCAACTTGATTCCCCCATATCAAACTTTAATTATTTTTTATCAAACTCATTTTTCAGAGAATGAGAATATGGACAAGTTTTTATAGGTCTTTTGCCTCCTGACACAAACTTGATTAGTTCAAGGTTTTTTATTTGTGTCTTCAAATTTGGGTAAAACCCTATACCAGTTAGATCATCAGAATTGGTTTTTTAAATTTTGCAATTTTTTTGAAAACTGTTGCTGTCTTCACTTTGGATTATTCTAATTCCAATAATGTCCGTTTATATTTTTTCTCCAGAGTTTCATTTTCTTTAATCAAATTCTTCAATTTTTGATCAAAAATTTTGACTTCATTTTCATGAGTTAGACATTGGGTAGTATACTCTTCAGCGTTAAGTTTAACCATCAGTCTTAGGTCTTCTAGTTTCTTAGTGAGATCCTTTACTATCTTCTCTAGTCTAGTGCTTTTCTTGAGGGTTTTCGCATAAAGTGTGTGAATGTCAGGGAGGTCTTCAGTGTTTGAGTCACTAAGTGTAGTGTGTGAAGTGACCCCTAATGATTCAATTCTTGAACTCACGCACCCATTGACATCGTTATTATCGCATTCCCTTTGACTCACACACCCCGTGGTAGAACTAATAATATTTTTAGAAATTAAAGCATCTAAACCAGTAGTATCATGACTTATAACAACATAAATAGAGTTATTATCATCATTCTCATGCATAGGCATATCATTATTGTATATTATCTTAGCAAATAAAGACATGCAAGGATCATAACTATCAGAAGATTCAGGTTCCTCATTTTCAGAATCAGTTGAGTCATCCCATTTTTGCAAATCTTGGCCCTAGTATATTTATTGGCAGTGTTCAGTTTCACTCTACAGTCTTTTGCTATGTGTCCTAGTCTTCCACATCTGATCTATATGCTGTGATTTTCAGTTTCTCTCTTCTTAGAAAACTAAAACCTTATTTGACCTTTAAAATGATCCTGGAATCCATGGCTATCTTGCTCAGAAGACGTTTCAAGAACTTAATCAATTTAAGGGCTTTGAAAATACTTTTGAAATTGAAAACCGCCAAGTGTGATTTCAAATAGGTCAAAGGTCTTGTTTCAATAGAACTAGAAACAGAAAATGATTTTGTTGATTTTGAAGTTGAAAAAATTTACAAAAAATAATCAACAAAAGATTTCTCAAGACGAGAAACTAAGAATGCAAATCTAAGTGTCATATAACATAAAATGATTAGTCCATGATTTTTATAAAATAGAAATACAAATCTGACCTAATGTTTAAGTTGGACACAAGATCTTAAAATGAAGAGGTTAAACCACGAAACAGCTTTCAAACCAACACTCAAAAACTCTCAAACACTGAGGGTAGGTTTTTGGTGTAAATTGGTTTTAGGTAAAAAGTATTAAGGTTTGATAAGGTGTTTGAATGAATAGGGTTTATATTCTCTCTTTGGTTTCTCTCTCTTTTCTCTCTCTTCTCTCTTCTCACTCGAATTGAACGAAGTGGAAAAAGTCTCTCAAAGGCTGAGGGTTAGCCTCCTTATATAGTGGGATGAGAAGGATCGAGAAGATGGTTCAAAATCAAGGGCTGAGATTTGGTCTTCCCATATTGACTTTGATCCAACGGTTTAAGAGAAGAGGTTGATTAAACGCTTTCTGATTCGCTAAGAGAGGTTCAAAGGGATTGGGAGTGGACGCATGCAGGACGTTGATAAGTTCAATCCAAGGGCTGATAATGAACACCGATTTTGTTTCCTAAAAGAAACACACATACAACCAATAGAAAGACGACATGTGTAGGCATAATATTGAACCTCACACGCACGTCTAGAATAATTACACAGCTTCCCTTACAGTCTCAAGGCTTTTAGTTTCTACCCAAGTGAACTTTCAGGCATAAAACCAATAATTAGAATTTATAAAATGACCCAAAACCTTTTAATTCCAATTTTATTAAGAAAAACAATGTTTTAAAAATCATTAAAAATTTCCAAAATATTATTAAAAAAGGTTTTAAGGGAAATTAACACACAAAACACACACACAATCAATGTATGCAATATATGACCCATGTATGCAGTCCTAATGTGTGTGAGTGTTTGTGAATATACTTTTGATCAATCAAACAAGAGGAATGAATTGTATAGAAGTATCTGAGGCTCTTTGGTATCTAGGGGATGGATGCAATTTTGTCACTCTTTCCAAATTAGATGAGCACTTATACAATGTATACTCAAGTGAGTCAAGAGTATAAAGTTCTTCAGTATATAGTGAGGCAATTATCATACACTCAGGTATATCAAATGGCTTGTCCACACGTACTGATTTCCCTCAAAAGCAAAAGGTATATCGTGGAAGCCACGCCAAAGGGGGGAACCGTTTCCGATTTACCCAACCAACTGCATACCCGCATAAAAGTGTAAAGCCTAGGACACACATGTTAGATTGCCGATTTTGACCCAAAACTCTACCGAAATTCTGGGTCGGCCTATCGCCCAAATGTTCGCTCATTTTTAAAATAGGACCTTGCCCGTGAGCCTAGTTACAAGTCCATCCATAGCTTTGCATATGTTACAAACCCAACTTTTTCAGGCTCGCGTCCCGTCTGGCATTTCATTTTGCATTTAGGAGAATTTAATACAAGTGAAAACATAATAATAATAATAATAATAATAATAATAATAATAATAATAATAATAATAATAATAATAATAATAATAATAATAATAATAATAATAATAATAATAATAATAATAATGTTGATACCCGTCTCCCAAAATATTTCTCCTTCCTTTATAAAAAATTCAAAAACATTTTTCCTTTCTTTATTAAAAATCCAAAAACATTTCTCCCTTCTTTATCAAAAATCCAAAAAAATTTCATCCTTTTGTTAAAAATGAATCCCATTTTATGCCTTCTCAGGTCGATCGCCCGCCCTTGGCATGGCTCCTTATTAGCTTCGGTCTTCAGTCAAATCACCCCAGAGTTTCGTCCGTTCCTCTTTTACTTCTTTCGAGTTCGGTATCCATCCACTTTCCAAGGAAAACACAGATCAAGTACCAGTTGCCTAGCCAGATCTGGCGGTAATTTTTGCTCAGCTTGTGTCCAAGATTGACAACCTTCAGACTGAGGTCCGAGAGATGCAAAAAAACCAGGCTCATGTTATTCAAGAGACCGAGGCCATATTCCTTCGTGCTATGAGTCCACCCGAGCCTATCTGGGTCCTCGAAGAGTATCATCATGCTCTGTATGACCTTCCGCCTTCCCAGCTTCCTATGCCAAACCTTGCCCAGCCTGGGGTAACTTGACTATGATCATTGATCCAAAAAAGGAAGAGTTGAATAAGGTCAAAGAAGATATCAAGATGCTAACTAAGAAGTTCGACCAAGTTCGAATATCTATAAATTACATGGACTACGCCCACATGTCTTCTTATCCTAATGCAAGGTTACTCGATAACTTCAAGATCCCAAATATAAAAAAATTCAAAGGAAGTGGACCCCTGATTGTTCATCTTCGCAGTTATCACCTTTCCATGACTCTAATAGGGGCTTCTGAAGAAGTGATGGCCCAATTATTTTAGCAAACTTTGAAGGATAGCGCCCTCCGATTGTTTTTATCTCTCGAGGAGTCCAGAATATGTAGCTGGGAGGATGTAGCCCGAGAATTCATATCACAGTACGAATATAACGAAGAGATTGAGGTCACCCGTCGTGATTTAGAGTTGCTCAAACAGAACTCTTGGGAATCATCCCGTAACTTCATAGCCCGATGGAGGGAAAAAGCAGCCACTATGACCAATCTATCATCTGAGGAAGAACAAATCAACATAGTGAAGAAGAACTTCTTGCCCTATGTCCGAGTAATAATGGGAGGACAATACTATCGCCATTTCTGAGCTCTCAGAGAAGCAGGAGTAGAAATTGAGGAGGGTCTTGCTAAAACAAAAGTTTAACCAAAGAAAGTGTCCGGACAGTTCACTCCCAGAAAATATGACAAACTTGCCACTGATGCAGTCTCAACCCTCAACAATATCTCTCAACCAACCACTTCGTGGGCACCAGAAAGCTGCCATGTCCCAATCCGAAAGGAATACACCGAGCTCCATTCTCCCCTCTCCAATGTTTATCAAGCCATGTTAAGATGAAACCTTATCAAACACTTCGACCCCTTCCATTACCAAATCCACTCCCAAGAAACTTCAAGGCAGATGCCCATTGCACCTTTGACCAGACCGCTGGCTATACCACCGACCAATACTTTCACCTTCAAAACATAATCCAAGGTCTAACTGACCGGGGTACCATTGCCCCACCAGCTAATCCTAAGCCAAACACTACTCGCAACCCACTCCCAAATCATACTAATGCTATCTTCCTAGAAATGAACCCAGAATTTGATCCCTCAACTCAAATCACACCCATACACTCTCCCAAACCTCTCCAAACTTGACCATATTTCCTCCTACACCTTGTTAGCCTTGTTGATCAAGCACTGTCACTCCTCACCAGAGCATGCATCGTTGCCATACCCGTTCTGAAGATGAAAGTATGGAATTATCAAAAGTGTTAAACCAACTCTTAGAGTTCGGGCTGAAATTGCCCTCACAGATGATCATTGATTACTAGAAGTTCAGTATGCTATTCTTGGAAGCACGAAAATGGGACCAAGAATTAGACAGCTGGGTGGTACAAACTGATGAAGTCAGCGTAGATGAAGTTGTCCAGATTATGGCAGAATCATTCAGGAAAACCAACGTTATTTGCAGTATGATCGAGTTACTTGATACTCTGAAGCTAAAAGGGTGCCTGGTCCTTTCACCCTCACTTATCCCCACAGAATGGGAAGACCTGTATGAAGAATCCGTTGAAGTTATAGAATGCATTGACTTTACATGGAAAGACAAAATTGTTCCCACCGGATGGGTGGAGGAATTTGAAGATTTGAATGAGGAGAAAGCTTAAGAGAAAATTGGCCCGGTATCTAACATGTGTGGGATGATATTATTTGAGGAGATCCTCGAAAAAATAAATAAGGTGGAAGAATAACCCAAGATTTATGAGTAAACGGGATTCATATTCTTCCCTTCTTCAGTAAATCTAATGACCAGATCAGGAAAGAATTACCAAATCCCAAACTTACCACCCGCCAATGACAAAGGGAAGGGTGTTGAAAACCTTCCTATCCCAGAAATGACCCTCAAGGAAAGCAATATCCTAGATCAATTGAAGAAAACTTAAGCTGACATCACTCTATGGGGGCTTTTCATGTCTTCCCAGCTGCACATAAATGCTTTGATCAAGTTGCTCACTAGACCCACAGTTACTCCTTCCACCACACTAGAAGAAGCGGTAAATTTAGTTGGATCCTTGACCTCTACCAGAATGCTATCCTTTTTTGAAGAAGAAATCCCCGGAATTGGGCCAAACCATAGTTATGCACTCAAAATCTCCGTCAAAGTTATGGGGCAGATCATACCACTCTCACTTATCGCTAGTGGATCCGCCTTGAATGTCTGCCCATTAAGAACCTTAAAATTCTTAGGACTTAAGGAAAGTGATGCCACTCCAACCTCCGCTGCTGTACGCGCCTACGATAATACTCATCAAGAAGTAATGGGATCCATAAAACTTGTAATAGGGGTTGGCCCTATAAACCATGTCATTGAATTCCAAGTTATTGACATCCCAGCTTGTTTCAAGCTATTACTCGGACAACCTTGGCTCCACGGTATCAAGGGTGTGTCTTTCTCTTTCCATCAGAAATTGAAATTCTTTGCTGACAGACGAGCCATCACCATTTTAGGCGACGACGACAATGCCGAGGGTATAAGTACCAGCAGTGCAATCCTTGAGATACAAAATGGGTCAAATGATATTCTCCTATTAGGATTCTAAATGGATCCACTTCTACTCCCGGCAGGGGATGATTTCAAAGAAAGGGTTTGTCCGAAATACGACCCTTATGGCAATGTCAATGTGATTCAGATGTTCAGAAACATGCATTTCATTTCTCGGACTGGGGCTAGGGAAAGATAACACGGGATACTTGATCCCATTCTGTTGAAGAACGCTTTCCCTCCTTGTAGTTTGGGGTATCAACCATCAAAACAAGAGCTCAGAATGATCCGCTAGTCTCAACCAAATAGAAGATTAGATTGCATCCAGACCATCCCAGGTGACTCTTTGAATGGACGATTCATTAAAGAGGTCTAGGACTTCCCCTTTTACAAATTTTCGAAACCCTGGTATGACCATATAGACAAAAAGATGAAGCCTAGAATGGACATCTTTTTCCAGGACAACTACCCATGGGGCGAAAGTTCCCGACACCATGTACAACCACTCATCAAAGATACCAGAGATTCTGAGGTAAGTGACTCTGAGGATTAGTTCAACTTATAGACACTGGGGCTGACACTCTGCATGGTTCATTCAAGAATAACATTACTGGATCCATCCCACCTGATTAAAACTGCTAATACACCTCTCCTCAACTGGCATGCTGCGTCGGTTTTACCTGTTGAAATCCCACCTAACCCCAATGTTTACCCCATTTCTTGTTCTTTTGTCTATCCTTGCTCAAATGTAACCAAGACCTCCTTTGATGAGGTTCTCAATGATGTTTTTCCTATCAATGAAATAAATAAAGATTTTGAGTATCTTGATGTGCTTTATATTAATTGTTTAGATTCTAATCAAACTTTTCATGATGGTGATTTTGCAAATGAATAATTCTTAACTAATCTAAATAAGGTTAATAACAAAACAACATAACCACGTTCAAATTAATGAAGAAGATACTGTTATTGTTAACCTCGGTTCTAGTAGCCAACTGCGCGAGATTAGGATAGGGGCTACCCTCGACAAGCATGAGTGCGCACAACTCGAAGAATTATTGAAGGAATTCATGGATGTCTTCGCATTGTCCTTTGACGATATGCCCGCCATTGATCCTAAAATAGCTCAACATGAGATCCCCACTTTTCCAGATTATAAGCCGCTTAAAAAAAAATTAAGAAAGCTCTGCACCGAATGGTTGCTCAAAGTCAAAGAAGAGGTGGTCAAATAGTTGATTGTAGGCTTCATTCCTGTGATCGAATATCTCACATGGCTAGCCAACATAGTGCTTGTCCTGAAATCAGGAAGGAAAGTTTGGATGTGTGTAGACTACCTGGAATTGAATAAAGCCTCTCCAATATCGACACGATCGTAGATAACACAGCCAGTCATGCTCTCAAGTCATTTGTCGACGGGTTTACCAGATACATCCAAATCAAAATGCACCCACATCACCATGTAAAAACCACTTTCATCTCGCCGTGGGGAACCTTTTACTATACTGTTATGCCATTTGGTCTCAAGAATGATGGGGCTACCTACCAGAGGGCTGTCACAACTATCAAGCATGATAGGATTCACAAAAAAGTCGAGGTCTACATGGTTGATATGATTATCAAATCTAAAACTAAAGAAGGTTATGTTCCCACTCTCCAAAAGTTCTTCAAACGACTGCGACGATATCAGATGAGACTCAATTCATAGAATTGTGTCTTTAGTGTTATAAAAGGAAAACTCTTGGGATTCATGGTCAGTGAGAAAAGGATAGAAGAAGATCCTGCCAAGATAAAATCCATACTCGAGATGCCACCTCCCCGAACGAAAAAAAAAGTTTGTGGTTTCCTCGGGAAATTGAAATACATCAGCCGGTTCATCAGCCAGCTAACCTCCATTTACGAACCTATCTTCAAACTCCTCCAAAAGGATTCAACCAAAGTTGGAATGAGGCCTGCTAAGAAGCTTTTGACCGAATCAAACAATATCTAACCCAACCTCTGTAACTCATGCCACCATAGCCTGGTCTCCCCTTACTTATATACCTAATCATAACCGACACTGCAGTTGGGGCTTTTCTATCCCAATAACTTAAAGAGTCTTGTAAAGAAAGATCCATTTATTACTCTAGTCGCAAATTGGTTGGATATGAAGTCAACTACACTGCTTTGGAAAAAGCATGCTTCACGCCTGTTTGGGTTACCCAAAAGTTGTGACACTACATGCTGGCCTTCCCCATTGAACTTGTATCCCGAATGGATACCATCAAGTACCTGCTTGAGAAACCCGCCTTATCCAATCAAATGGATCGATGGTTGATTCTCCTAGACGAGTTTGATATCGTGTATGTCACATAGAAATCCATTAAAGGAAGAGCCATCTCTAACTACCTCGATGATTACCCCATGGAAGAGGCTGATGAATGGATCTCCAAATTACCAGATGAAAACATCCTCTACACCGTTTAAGATGACCTCCAATGGCAAATGTTCTATAATGATGCGACCAATAAAAAGGGATATGGCACTGGGATACTTATGATCGCCCCAGATGACTCGCACACTCCCATCACCATCAAATTGGATTTCCCCTACTCTAATAACATGACTGAATATGTGGAGTGTACGGTAGGCATCAATGTCTCTCTTAAGAAAGGAATTCATTGCCTAGATGTCTACGAGGACTCTTCCCTAATCATTGGTCATGTGCTCAGAAAATGGAAAGTCAAGGATGAGAAACTCCAACCCTTCCATACCCACATAGAAGAACTAGCCTCCCAATTCCAAGATATCACCTTACATTACCTACCTCGAGAAAAAAATAACCTAGAAAATGCCCTTACTACCCTAGCCTCCATGATCCACATGCCCGAGGGAATAATAATGACCCCCTTCCCAGTTCAAAAGAAAGATAAACCAGCCCATTGCCAACACATTGAGCTCATCGCCAAAGAAGATACCGAGTTAGCCAATTGTTGGTACTATGATATATGACACCTCCTCAAGCATGGCAGGTATCCTGAGGGTTCCAATAAGAAGGAATTAGAAACCCTCTGAAGACTGACCGCCCAGTACATCATCTATCACAAAGCACTATTCAAGAGAAACTTAGATGGAACCCATCTACACTGCATTGCAGGGGATGACATTGAAGAGGTGATGCAGAGAATCCAAAATGAGGAATGCGAGCCCGACATGAATGTTCATATTCTTGCCAAAAAGATCATATGACAAGGCTATTACTGGACCACCATGATCCAGGATTACACCCCTATGTCTGGAGATGCCTCAAATGCCAACAGTTCTCCAATCTTCAACACTTACCTCCATGTGAATTGTACAACATGACTTCTCCGTGGCCATTTTACACCTGGGGAATAGACATCATAGGGAAAGTTACACCTAAGCCCTCCAATGGGAATGAGTTCATTCTAGTTCCCATTGATTACTTCACCAAATGGGTTGAATCTGAGTCATACGCAGTCCCGAACGCCAAGAACGTGGCCAATTTTATAAAAAAAATATCATCTGTCGATATGGGGTCCCTCATGATCTAGTGTCAGATAACGGGTTACATTTTGAGGCAAAAGTCATAGAAGTGGCAACGAGTATGGTATTCACAAACAAAAATCTTCTCCCTACCGACCTCAAACCAATGGTGTAGTCGAAGCCACCAACAAAAACCTCAAAGCCATCATCAACAAGATTATCGAAAGCTGTCGAGATTGGGCCGATCGAATCCCTTACGCCTTCTGGGGATACCGAACCTCTATTGGGGATGCGACTTACTCTCTAGTCTACGGCATGGAAGAAGTACTACCCGTGGAGCTAGAAATACCTTCACTTCATGTCATGATCAAATGTTAAGTTAGTGAGGAGGACTAGCATCAAAGCCGCCTCGATGAGCTATGACTCTTGGACAAGAGGAGACTGAAAGTTCTATACCACATACAAGGGTACCATCGCTGAATATCGCATTCATTTAATAAGAGAGTCAAGGAACGCAATTTTTGAGAAGGATATTTATCCCTCAAAGAAATAGTAGAGCCCATCTGGGACCCCAGAAGGAAATTCAAGCCCAATTGGAGGGGCATATACATTGTCAAGAAATCTTATCCGGCAGTGCCGCCATGCTCACCAACTTAGATGGAGAAGAGATGGCTCGTCCAGTCAACCTGGACTGTCTCAAGAAATTCTATCCCTAGTCCGAAATCTCGGCGCGCTACAACTCTTCTTATTTCCCTTCTATTCTAAAAAAAAACTGTTCATTCCCCTCTACCCAGAACTACCTGGGCCTGATCCTTTGAAAAACCATTTTCAAACAAACTAAAATTTTTTAAAAACCGCCAGAGGTACGTAGGTAGATCATATATCTTACATGAGCTCGACCCTTTCTTTTTCGCAAAAAACTATTATTTTCTCATCTCTAAGAACAATAGTTCATTCTAACATGTATTTGAAGAAAATGATTATGCATGCCTTAGGGATCGGTATAGATAATTCAAAATACAAAATTCATCAAAAGGCACAACTAGATGATCAAAAACTTATTTATTTCACTAACACGAGATTACAGTGCAATTACATTAGAAAAGGAACGAATGACTCCCTTTCCCCCTACCTTCCTAAAAAGCCAAATAAAATTCCTATATTTATTCCCCATTATAAAAAAAACTCTCCAAGTTTCCTACCCACAGCTACTAGAGGATCCCGCTCCATCATCGTCATCTACATCCTGGGGTCCCTAAGCTTCCCCTACCTTAATGGAGTGCCGCAGACGCTCTATGGACCGATAAACTCGTACCAGCCTCGAAAAAAGAACCACACCTCCCTCCATGGTATCAGATAAGATAAGACACCTCTATCCAGTCTCCACTACTAACATCTTGCTGACCACTATTCTTCACAACCACTTCATATAATCCCCAGGGATGTGCCAAACTCTCTCAACAAATTTAGTGGGATGGGACAACGGACGCTGACTCTCCCACAAAGAGCCAAGTCGCATGCACAAATGCTCTGTCAGATATTCTATCGAAAAGATATCTAGTGTCCGAGTTGGTACGACCTGCTCTGAGACAAATTGGCATAGAATCTGCCAAGGGAAATAGAAAGAGGTTTATCTGAGACCAACCAGCCTGACGTACGGTTATTCTCCCAACTCTAGAATAGGTAGAAACTATCCCAACCAAGGTACTGACCAATACAAATTTAGAGCCCCATGCTCCACAAACCAATTCTCCCAGCTCTCAATATCCAAACCAACACTAATGAAATGGGGCGAAAAGAAGTTGGGCATAGTCCACAAAGGGTATTCCGGAGGAGTCATCAGGTAGAATCTTTCAGACAACTACATGAACAGCAACACAGGGCTACCCCTCAGAAAGTCAGAACAACCTTATCGCTAGGCATCCATGCCATTCAGAGTCTTCGATAATATCACCGCCGCATGATTGCAACGGTAAGACATCCATGAAGTAATAGCTGCAAGTTGTGGGTCCACCAGCAGCTCTTCGATCATCAGCATCAATTTTAAAACCAATCCCAGAACGACGACTCTGGCATATCTAGCATCACCAACCTCCTGAAAATGCACAGACTGCAAAACCACTGGAAGATAAATCATTCCTCTAGAGATCAAGGATCTACCCGTCGAAGGCGAGACACGGAGAATTCCAGCTAACAACTCCCGAGGAGACCGAGAAAACTCAGGCATAGCAACTGCCACAATATGATTTACTCCCAACATGGTAGAAAATTCTCCATAAGTCAGACAAACCGTGGTGCATTTTTGGCTCTCCGATGGCTTCCCGCTGGTTCACGGCTGTTTTGGGAGAAAACCAGTTTTTTTCTCGATATTTACAAAATTGCCACTTTGAGGAAAGTCTATAAATAGAAGCCTATTTTCTATTTTTTGGGTAGTGCTGTTTTTCCAGCTTTAGAGTGAACATTTTATGAGTTTTCAAAGAGAAAAGTGGGTGAGAGCTTCTTGTTTAAAAACTAGTTCTTGTGCTTGGTTGTGAGTGAGTTTCTTGGAGACATAAAGAGTGTGAGTGTATAACCTTGTGGTTCCTCCATTTATCAAAGAAAGAAGAAATCCTACCATTGTGGATGTAACCCTTATTTGGGTGAACCACGTTATATTGTTATCGTTTCTTTGCTTTGATTGCATGTGTTCTTGATATCCTACTTGTTGATGCTTGTTGGGATTCATTTTGAGTTTGCACACTTAGTTTTCATTAGGAACAAGGTCTTGGGTATTTTTCGCACACCAAGTATTTGGTAAAATTCCTAAGAGGTTCAATGAAGTTTGAGATAAAACCTTTTGATGAGAAAATTAATTTTGGCTTGTGGAAAAGAAGGATGCGGGGTGTTCTTATTCAACAATGGTTGGTTATAGTATTATTGGGTATAGAGAAGCGTCCGATGGATATGACCAAAGATGAATGGAGCGATATTGATAAAAAGGATATTTCTTCAATTGAAATGTATATCACGGATGACGTGCTCAATCACGTGATATCGAAAACTACTGCCAAGGGCATGTGGGATCAATTGGAGGAGATTTATTTGGGCAAGTCTTTGTCAAATAAATTATTTCTAAAGAATATTCTCTTCAAGTTAGAAATGAAGCAGGGCGGTGATATGATGGAGCATATAAATATCTTCAATGCTTTGATCAATGATTTGAACCGGATTGATGTTCAATTTAGCGAGGAGGATCGAGCGTTGTTGTTGCTTGCTTCATTGTCCGACTCATATGAGCACTTTGTCACCACACTTATGTTTGGAAAGACTACTCTTAAGTTCAATGATGTAATGCAAGACATTGTTTCTCAAGTGGCCATGAAGAAGAAAAATGGTAGCGGTGGAGGTAGTTCATCTTCTCAAGGTGAAGGCTTGGTAGCCAAGATTGGTGGTGGTGGACTAAGAGGAAGGTCAAGGTCTCAGGGTGTAAATAATCAGGGCTTCAAAAGGTCTTAATCTCGAGACATTAGTACGGTTGAGTGTTTCGAGTGCCATAAAAAGGGTCACTTTAAATGGAATTGTCCGAAATGGAAGAAAGATGATAAGAAAGGAGATGCTACTAAGGACGTGGCCGGTATTGATACTTCAAGGGAAGGAGAAGAGGTTCTTACTTGTTTATCTGCCGATCACATTGATGGTTGGATTCTAGATTCCGGATGTTCATACCACATGTGTTCGAATCGGGAATGGTTTAATGCTACGTGTAAAGTAGTGGGAATCCGGTCGGTGCACATAAAGATGTGAGAGGGGGTTATCCGAACATTAAGTGAAGTGAGGCACATTCCGGCACTTAAAAAAAACTTGATTTCCTCAGACGCACTCGATTCCAAGGGGTGTGTGATTCAAGCCGAGTGTGGGGATTTGAATGTGAAAAGGGGATCGATGGTGATTTTGCGCGGCATAAAGTTATCAAATAATCTTTATAGATTGAAGGGAAATACAGTAGTTGGCGGAGTGGCAGTCTCCACGGAGATGAAAATCGATGAGCTACAATTGTGGCACATGAGACTTGGTCACATGAGCCAAAGGGGCATGGAAGAACTTCATCGACTAAAGTTGTTGAAAGGGGTGCATGGATAAAAGCTCAGTTTTTGCGAGTATTATATGATGGGGAAGCAAACTCGAGTGCAATTCACTATATCTACGAACAAGAGTAAAGGGACTCTTGACTATATTCGTTTCGAAGTGTGTGGGCCTTCGTATGTTGTTTCCATAGGCGACTTTAGATACTTTTTAACTTTCATAGAGGAATATTCACGAAAAGTGTGGGTCTAATACTTTAATGAAAAATTGGAGGTTTTCGAGAAGTTCAAGGAGTGTAAATCCATGGTGGATAATCAAACAGAGGAATGTCAAGTATTTGAGGAGCCACAACGGGGGTGAGTATAGAGATGGTGGTTTTCTCAAGTATGGTAAAGATGCAGGCATCACAAGGCACTTTACCGTTAAGAAGACTCCACATTAAAATGGGGTGGAGGAGAGGATGAACCACACCATTATTAAAAGGGAAAGGTGTATGAGGTTTCATGTCGAGTTACTAAAATCATTTTGGACAGTGGCTTTTGATGACGCCGTGTATTTGGTGAATCGATCATCAAACTCCACGTTTGGTTTGAAGTGTCCGAAGGAAGTATGGTCGGGGTACGATGTCGACTACTCTACTTTGAGGGTGTTCGAGTGTCCGGGGTATGCTCACATACCTAGTGACGAGAGGACCAAAAATGACCCAAGAGCTCACTAGTGTATTTTCCTAGGCTACGGAAAAGGGGTAAAGGGGCTCAAGATTTTGGAACCATCTACGAGGAAGCTAGTTGTTAGACGGGATGTGAGGCTTGACGAGACTTCAATGTTGAAGGCCAAGTAGTTCATGGAAGTTGTAGATGATGGTGGTGTTAGAACCGTCGAGATTCGTTTAGTATTTTTGAGATCATCAACCACCTATAGTGATAGTGAATCTACTAGTGGTTCAAGTGATTCTCAATCGGGTGATGACACGGTTAAGGTGGAGCCGAATAAGGATGATTTGGAAGAGGAATTGGTTGAGGTGGAGGACACTTAACGGGTGGACCAAGTGTCATCCATAGCATGTGATCGAGAGCATAGGGAGATCAAGCCACCATCTAGGCTTTCTTGGGGAGAGGTCAATTACACTCTTATTTCTAGTGAGGGTGATCCAACGACATACAAAGATGCCATTAATTGTGATGTCAAGGCGAGTTAGATGGGTGTTATGTCAGAAGAGCTGGAAGCTCTATGAAAGAACAATGTGTGGGAGTTGGTTCCTAAACCCAAGAGGAGACACATTGTTGGCTCCAAGTGAGTGTATAGGAATAAAGAGGCAATTAACAAAATAGAATAACCAATGTACAAGTCAAGGCTAGTAGCGAAGGGTTTTTCACAAAAGGAGGGGATTGACTATAATGAGATCTTTTCTCCGGTGGTGAGGCATACTTCGATACGGGTGTTGTTGGCAATGGTTGCTCGATTCGATATGGAATTGGAGCAAATGGATGTGAAAATGGATTTTCTTCATGGTGATTTGAAGGAGCTTATTTACATGGTGCAACTGGAGGGGTTCAAGGAAGTGGGAAAGTAAGATCAGGTGTGCCAGCTTAAGAAGTCATTGTATGGGCTGAAACAGTCGCCACGACAATGGTACCTACGATTCGATACCTTCATGTTGTGGGTTAGTTACACGAGATATGATCATGACCATTGTGCATATTTTTGGGTTCTTGATGATGGTTCGTTTGTTTTGTTAATGCTCTATGTGGATGACATGTTCATTGCGTGTTGGGACATGTCACGGATAATGGAGCTCAAGGTGGAATTGAATCGAAAGTTTGACATGAAGAATCTTGGTGCGACATAGAAGATTCTTGGTATGGAGATTAGTCAGGATAGAAAAGTTGGCAAGTTGTGGTTATCTCAGAAAAATTATATTTCGCATGACATCGGAACATTTGGCATATTGGATGCCAAGGCCACTTCTACCCGTTAGCTTAACATTTTTCTTTGTCTCCAAAGTAATGTCCCTCTATGGATGATGAGTTAGAGGAGATGGCTTCAAGATCGTATGCTTATGCCGTGGGGTGCCTTATGTATGTTATGGTTTGCACGAGGCTGGATATCCCCCAATCCGTGGGTGTGGTTAGTAAGTACATGTCGAATCCAAGAAAATAGCATTGGAAC
Organism: Sambucus nigra; assembly: GCA_949130495.1. Lineage (NCBI taxonomy): Eukaryota > Viridiplantae > Streptophyta > Magnoliopsida > Dipsacales > Adoxaceae > Sambucus > Sambucus nigra. The sequence continues at coordinate 104,819,148 of OX422224.1, forward strand.
GTAGTGAAATGGATTCTTCGATATCTAAGGGGAACCAAGTCTGTGGGCATTATGTTTGAGAGAAAGAAAGGGGACGAGTTTGTTACGAGGTACGTGGATTCTGATTATGCAGAAAATCTTGATAAGTGGAGATTTACATCGGGGTATGTATTCACTATTTCTAGCGGGCCGGTATCTTGGAGATCCATATTACAAGCAACAATTATTTTGTCTACTACGGAGGCGAAGTATATGGCACTTATGGAAGCATCAAAGGAGGAGTTTTGGTTAAAGTGTTTGGTGAGTGAATTGGGGATGAAGAAAGAGAGTGTTCGTCTTTATTGCTATAGTCAAAGTGCTATGCATTTGGCTAAGAATCAAGTGTATCATGCCCTCACAAAGCATATTGATGTGCGGTATCATAGAGTTCAGTATTGGGTTAACTCCGATGATGTTTTGATTGAGAAGGTGCACACGAATGAGAACGCATCAAATTTCCTCACCAAACCTGTGACTACGGAGAAGTTTAGGCATTGCCTAAAGCTTCTAAATCTCACTTCTTGTTGAAGCTTGAGTAGAGGCTCCCCGGTTAGGTGGAGACGAATTGAGCTTGGTAGATTTCGGGATGATCATCAAGCGGGTTCAATGGTTTTCAGTCCGGGATTTTGGTTGGAACATTCGAATCGCCAAGGTGGAGTTGTGGTGTATTTTTAGCTCTCCGACGGCTTACCGTTGGTTCAAGGCTGTTTTGGGAGAAAAACAATTTTCTTCTCGATATTTACAAAATTGCCACTTTGAGAAAAATCTATAAATAGAAGTCTATTTTGTGTTTTTTGGGCAATACTGTTTTTCCAGCTTTAGAGTGAACATTTTGTGAGTTTTCAAAGAGAAAAGTTAGTGAGAGATTCTTGTTTAAAGATTAGTTCTTGTGCTTGGTTGTGAGTGACTTTCATGGAGAGATAAAGAGTGTGTGTGTGTAACTGTGTGGTTCCTCCATTTATCAAAGAAAGAAGAAATCCTACCATTGTGGATGTAACCCTTGTTTGGATGAACCACATTATATTGTTGTAATTTATTTTCTTTGATTGCTTATATTCTTGTTATCCTACCTGTTGATGCTTGGTGGGATTCATTTTGAGTTTGCACAATTAGTTTTCATTAGGAACAAGGTCTTGGGTGTTTTCCGCACACCAAGTATTTGGTAAAATTTTGAAGTGAGTTTTATGGTCTTAGTGCTTAACATAGGACTATTTTAGCCCAACACAGACTTCTTCCAAACCAAAGAAGAATACATGGTCTTCGGGGTAACAAAATTGTACCGCCGCCATCAACATGTTCCACTCTATGGGCCAATTACACCATAAAGAAACTTGACGCATGTTGAAAGCATCATAGTCGACGTTGTAGGAGCACATCGCCTCCAAAGTCCTGAGGTAGTTGGCAAACTCAACACTACCATGGAGAGCCATCTCACAGAATAAGAAGTTAAGATGTGAAGGTGTGATGAAAACACTCCACCCTTACCCCTCTTTTATACTTGAAAGCCTCTCACAAAAATCATAACCCCTGCAAAAATCGGAGGGAACCCTGCCCCACAAGGTACCAAAGTCTGAAGAGGATAACAAGCAAAGTTTTGAATTGATGGGGCTGGACTGACCTGCCGATAGGTAGGATAAGGTTCTTGCCGATCGACAGCCCCCTACTTTTGGAAATTTTCCTTTTTCTTTTTTTGTCAAATTTAAAAAACTCAATAAAAATAAATTGATATTCTCAATAGAATTTCAAAAATCCCCTTTTCATCTATATACAAATCGCATTGTGAATAAAAATTTCCTTCTAAAATCCCAACAATATTTCTTTTTACAGTCTCAACAGCTAAGTAAAAAGCACACGGGCATACATTCATTCATTCATCATTCAACAAAAGATAAATAAAAAACTCCATTACATTCCATAGATATATTTCTGTGTTACATCATTTTGTCGAAAAATAAAGAAAAGCAAAAAAACAACGGGACTCAGCCCGAACCCATAGCTAACCTTCACTTCTCTATCTAAGAACTCCCACCCCTGTGGCGCTCTCTCTTTCCCCTGCGGCGAGACGACGCACCACCGCTACCCGAACCAGACTCCTCCCTAAATGAGGCCGATGACACCAAGCAAGAAGGAACAGGGAACGTGTCCCGAATATGGGCAGTCACCAAAGATATCCAATCCCTAATGTCCCTCAGCCAAATGGTGGACACCTCAACTTGCTACAAGAAAAGGCAAAATCAGTATCAAGCAGAAAAGATTAAAAGAAACCAAAAAGAAGAAAAGGTGAAGGACAAAAAGATATACCAAAGGATGAAGAACCTCCTCTATTATGCCCAACTCCTCTGGGTCCATCACATGAGGACGATGAAGCATGGGCACCATCCCGGCACCAGCCCGGCGGATGTTGTATAAAGGCGTATGCAACCTCATAATAGTGACCTCCGAAGTCGTTTTCGCCGCAGATGTCAATGGACAGCCACCGCTGTGAGAGGACCCCACTGCCCAACTTGATCCCACAGGAGGGAAGGGCAGTGCATCATATATGTTGTGCACCATCAGCCAACTCATTATGAAGTCCATATAATCATACGGCACAACCGTATCAGAGTAAAACATATAGGACTCTCCAATCATCACCGTGATCCTCGCATCCTCTGGAAGCAATTGCTCCCACCTCATATACATAGGGGGCCTCACAGGTGGCACCACCACCTCCTCTTCAATAATCTATCAGACCACCGTCTCCCTGAGATACCAAGAGTGGCCAAACTCATGCGCCAGAAAGCCCCTCATCTGCGCATTCACTCCAGTCAACCCCGTATCCTGAACAGTCGTCCCCCAAGGGTAAAAAGTCACCGAAAAAATCCCTAGCAGATATGAGTCAAATACAGAGTTAGAGAACACAAAGAACAGGATTGAAGAAGAAAAAAAAAGTCTTAACCTATCACTAGTTAGGCCATTCCAGACCTGACGCACCGCCTCTAGAGAGAGAGACCTCCTAGACTACCGATTGGCCTTCCGCCACCGATACAACCGAAAAAAGTTCCCAACAGTCTCATCCTTCAGAGCAATCAGCTGGGTATTACACCCAATCACCTTATAGAATCACGTCTGCCAAAGACAAGAAATCCACAATAAAAAAAGGCGCATAAGGGAAATGCAAATGCATGAAAGGAAAATGCGCAAATTAAAGAATACCTCAAGAAGATACGTGGTGTCGGTGAAAGACTGTCGAGAGCACCGGCTGAATGCATTCATAGAAAAATAAAGGGTCTCCAAAGTCAGGCTCCCCCAATCATAAAGAGGGATGTTCAAAAACATCCTCTAGTACGGAAAAAAACATAAGTGGACGACGTCACCGCTCGACGCCACCAAAAATCCCCCAGCACCAGCAAAATAAACAGCCAGTCCATCTGCCTCACCTACAGCCACTCCTCCACATCAATCAACCTACCCAGCTAAACATCACTTATCAGCGACGGCAGAATAGAATTCCTGCATACTATCCTCCCCACATCACTGAGCGCCGCCCGCACCTCCTCTAGCCTCACCAGCAAAGAGTGGTCCACCTCTATCTGCTCTCCATCACAATCCAACCCCAGTAGTTGCTGCACATCTATGGGAGACACGGTCATCTTCCTAAAAACAAAATGGAAGGTATGGGTAGTGTCCCACCAGCTCTCCCCCAGAGCGCATAAGACCTTCGTCGAACGAGGCATCTCATCCATCACATGCGCCAACCTCCCAAACCCTGCTGATGATACCACCCGATGCACCACAGGTGGAAGATGCTCCCAGACATCCTTAAGCCTCGTCATCCCGTCGGCATGCATAGTCAACAAAGAAACATCCGATTGTCAAAGAAAAACTTGTCAGAGTCCAAGAAAAAAAAGGAAAACCACCAAAAAAGAATGCCAAAAGTAATGTTAATTACATAACCGCCAGGGTTCACCACCCTCGAAGAACGATGACGCGATGACTCCCGTAGAAAATTGCACTCATCCGCAGCCGGCACGAATGTATCAAAAGATTTCTCACTCCTGAAAGCAAGAGGCTCCCTGGCCCTCCACTCCACATTTGCTCAGTCGTCAAAAGACAACCACTCCCTGTGTACCACAGTGCTCAAAAAAGAGTCCATTTTTTGGGTCACATAATCTTAGAACGATTCGCAGAAGAAAATAACAGAAAGAGAGAAGGCAAGAATCTGTGAAAAATGAGGGGAACCCGCCCCTTTTTATAGGTAGCCAAGGGTCATGCTGATCGGTACTGACCCCAAACCTACCGATCGACACTGCTTCTTTACCTTCTCGAGGCAGCCCAAAAGTCCATGCAACTATCGAATGACACCCTTTACACCATGCCGATCGGCACCCCCTTTAAATTTTCGTACAACCCCCCCCCCCCCCCCCCAAAAAAAAAAATACAAGAAAACCCTGAAAAATCCTTAGAAAATTCCTAAAAATCTCGAAAAGGATTTAGAACATTTTCACCAAGAAATTTTTGCACTCCCTCAAACGAAAACCCTATTTCCCCAGCGGAACTCTCAAAAGCAAAGTAAATCTCCTCCCGGCAACGTCCCCAGAGGACCCCTAAAGCATCCCAAACTTTAGGATCATCTCCTATTACCCAAAGGTCTCAAATTTCCTCGAGCAATACATCCAAACCTTGGACCACCTAATCACTTCCCCAATGGAATTCATAATATCAGATTGGCTATTACCCCGTAAAGTATCCAAAAGATACAAGGATTTCCCAAGCAATCAGCTCCCCAGCTCAAACCAAAATCACAAGATAATTTTCCCGGTGGAGTTCCCCGAGATCATCTCAATTTAATACCTCAGAATTGGATTCGACCCACATAATTGGTCATCTTAATTTAAACCCACAGAATTGGCTTCGACCCGCAGAATTGGTCATCTCAACTTAAGCCCGCAGAATTGGCTTCGATCCGCAGAATTGGTCATCTCAATTTAAGACCGCAAAATTGGCTATATTAACTTAAGCCTGCATAATTGGCTTCGACCCACAGAATTGTTCATCTCAACTTAAACACTTAGAATTGGCTTCGACCTGTAGAATCAGTCACCCTTAACTTAAGCCCTCGGAATTGGCTTCAACCCGCAGAATTGGTCATCTCAATTTAAGACCGCAGAATTGTCTTCGACCCGCAAAATTTGTCATCTTAACTTAATCCCTCATAATTGGCTTCGACCCGCAAAATTGGTCATCTCGACTTAAGCCCACAGAATTGGCTTCGACCTGTATAATTTGACATCTCAACTTAAGCCCATAGAATTGGCTTCGACCCGGATCATTGGTCATCTCAATATAAGCCCTCAGAATTGGCTTCGACCCGCCGAATTGGTCATCTCAATTTAAGTCCTCAGAATTTGCTTCGACCCGCCGAATTGGTCATCTCAACTTAAGCCCACAGTGTTGGCTTTGACTAGCAGACTCGGTCACCCTCATTTTCGAGTCCTCAGAATTGGCTTCGACCCGCAGTATTGATCATCTCAATTTTAGCCCTCAAAATTGGCTTCGACCCATAGAATTGGTCATCTCAACTTAAGCCAACAGATTGGCTTCGACCCGTAGAATTGGTCATCTCAACATAAGCTCGCAAAATTGGCTTCGACCCGCAGAATTGGTCACCCTCATTTTCAAGCCCTCAGAATCGGCTTCAACCCACAGAATCGGTCATCCTCATCTTTAAGCCCTCAGAATTGTCTTTGACTCACAGAATTGGTCACCATCATCTTCAAGCTCTCAGAATTGGCTTCGATCCGCCGAATCGGTCACCCTTATCTATTAAGCCCTCAGAATCGGCGTCGACCCTCTAAATTGCTCATCCTCTTTCAAAGGTCTCTTGAGGTGTCTATTCAATGGCTATCATTTTTTCCAAACTCACCCATCGAGGTTCTCTATAGACACCCAATTCTAACACCCCCTAACCTCTCCGTAGGTCCCCTAGCACCTCCCCTCATCACTACAAACCTAAGTCATACCCCCAGGTAGTGACCCAGAGGCCATCGGGCACTCCCAGGATCTATTTGACCAAATTTCAAACTCTTCAACTCGTTCGATACTGAATGAATCTTCAACGGTCACTAAAACCACTTTATAACGGTCAATCCCATGCGCAATTCTCACTTACGGTGCGAATGAACGACCCGTTTTTCCCTGAAACTTGATTAGGAGGCCAATGAATGCTCCCAGGCTCTGTTTGACCAAAGTTAACTCCTTATCTCGACCTATACTAAATGAATCTTCGAAGGGCACTGAAACCCATTTCTAACGTTCTCCCCCGTGCGCGATCTGACTTACGGTATGGACGAACGATCTGTTTTACTCCGAAAGGTAACTGAACACATCCAGGCCCCGGTTGACCAAAGTCAACTTCCAAAACTGAGTCAAGCTCTTTGGAATGCTGATGTAAATCTCCTAACCTTTCCAACGGTTCACCCCATGCGCGATTCTGACTTACCATGTGGACGAACGATCCGTTTGCATCCGATAATTCCCCATCCAAAGGACCGACAAACGCCTCCAAGCCACATTTGACCCAAAATCAAATCCTGGACCCAAGATTAGTCCCAAATACTTTTGAAGGTCTCTGAATTACCTTTTTAATAATTTTCCCCGTGCGCGATCCGGATCAATAATTTGTGCTCTACGACCGATTTTCTGATGGAACCTGAAAGAGACTGCTGAACGGCATGTCCCAGACCCTGCCTATAGGAAGTGTGCCTAAACACACCTGTCAATTGGTAGGACCAGGTATATGCCGATCGACAATGCCCTGGGCCTATATAAAGGAGGGCCTGACCTCATTGAAAGGACAATATCTGAAACCCATCACTCCCAGCAAGCTCAGAAAACCTCTCTCGAAGTCGGCGTGATTTCCCCATCCAAATCCCTTTCCAACCTTCACCTTTCATCGTCTTTTTAATCAAATTTGGTGAATTAACTACCCTCCCTAATCACTCAAGTGCAAGGTTTGCTCTCCAACATCCATGATCAAGCTAAAGCTCTTTAAGAAGGTCCAACTTTCTCAACTCTCTCTTTAAATTCTCCTAAATTCGCATTAATTTATTTTATCACTTAAAACTTTTATTCTCTCATCTCACATATTCTAATATACTTTTTATTTAGTATTATTTCACATCTCTTATTTTCATATAAAAAACCCAAAAAATAAGAAAAAGAAGGTTTGCTTATAAATTCCCAACGAGAATTCTCACACTTTTCTCATACTTTTCTCACAACTAAAACACTTTTTTTACACACCAACACATATAAGAGAACTCCCCGATTGGATTTATGGGATAAACATCACCCCTCATTTTGCATATGAACTACGTGGACTTTGGCGCCTCTATAGGCTACGTAGGCGTTTCGGGGTAAAACTCGAGACTCAAGTCCTATTTCTACTTTTTTTCTATCTTTCTATATTCTTTAAATTTAACTCTCTTAGATCCTATATATATATATATATATATATATATATATATATATATATATTCTTATTGGCATATCATCCTACATGCGTTATCGTTCCATTATAACGATCAATGCTAAGATAATCACGTATATCCTATTTTCTAATATTACCTGTGGGAACATTCCTACGAATGACTCGCTTTATCTCTTCCATGATACAAGTCGATGATTCATATCTCCACTACCTCAACGGCCAGATCACTGGTGTATGGAGGTATGATTTCTCGTCCGACGGTGTTGCGGTCTACACATTTACAGGAGGTTGATGATGCCAGGTATGCCGGATATGTCGTTCTAGGCTTTATTTCAAAATTGCTACTGGTGACCGGGGAGTTGCTGGTGGACCACAACTTGCATCTATTACTTCATGGATATCCTACCATCACAATCCTACGGAGATGATACTGGAGGAGACTCTAAATTGTCTGGATGCCTGGAGAGAAGGTCGTTCTGACTTTCTGAGGGGTAGCCCTGTGATGCTGTTCATGTGGTTGTCTAAAATATTTCGCCTGGTGACTCCTCTGAAATACTCTTTGTCGGTTGTACCCAATTTCTTTTCACGCTATTTCATCAGTGTTGGACTGGATATTGAGAGTTGGGAGAACTGGTTCGTGGAGCATGGGGCTCTAAATCTGTATCGGTCAGTACCTTTGTTGGATCAACTGCTGCCTATTCTAGAACTGGGAGCGTACCCATATGTCCGGCTGGTTGGTCTCAGACAAACCTATTTTATTTCCCTTGGCGGCTTCTGCACCAATTTGGCTGGGAGAAGATTGTTCCACCTCGGACACTAGACTTCTTCCCGGTAGAAGATTTGATAGAGCGGCTGTGCGTGTGGCTTGGCTCTTTGTGGGAGAGTCGACGTCCGTCGACCCATCCCTCTCAGTCGGAAGGGAGAGTTTGGCACATCCCTCGTGATTATATGAAGTGGTTGTGGAGGAGAGTAGTTAGCAAGATGTTGGAAGTGGATACTGGACAAAGGTGGCTTGCCTTATCTAATACCATGGAGGGAGGTGTGGTAGTTTTACCGAGGTTGGTTCAAGCTTATCAGTCCTTATAGCATTTGCGGCACTCCATTCAGGCACAAAAAGCTTGGGGACCCCAGGATGTAGTTGACGATGATGGAGAGGGCTCCTCTGGTAGTTATGGGTAGGGCTCTTAGGGGGAGTTTATTTTGTACTGGGAAATAAATTTCATAATTTATTTGGCTTTTTAAGAAGGTATGGGGAAGGGAGTTATCCGTTCCTTTATGTAATTGCACTGTAATTTCTTATTAATGAAATAAACAAGTTCTTGATTATCTAGCTGTGCCTTTTGATGAATTTTTTATTTTTAATTATCTATAACGATCTCTAAGGCATGCATAATACTTTTGTCCAAATATATGTTAGAATGGACTGTCGTTCTCGGGGATAAGAAAATAATAGTTTTTTTGTGAAAAAGAAAGGATCGTGCTCTTATAGGATATATGAGTTGCCTACGTACCTCTGGGTTTTTTTGATAATTTTCAATTTTTCTGGGAATGATTTTTACAGAGGATCAGGCCCACGTAGTTCTGGGTAGAGGGGAATGAAGATAATTTTTTTATTTTTTATATTTTTTTATAATAGAAGGGAGATGAAAAGAGTCATAGCACGCGGAGATTTCGAACTAGGGGTAATATTTCTTGAGATGGTCCAGGTTGACTGGACAAGCCATATCTTCTCCATCTAAGTCGGTGAGCATGGCGGCATCGCCGGACAAGATCTTCTTGAGAATGTATGGGCCTCTCCAATTGGCCTTGAATTTCCCTATGGGGTCTCAGATGGGCTCTACAATTTCTTTGAGGGCTAAATACCCTTCTTGGACATCGCGGTCCTTGACTCTCTTATTGAATAAAAGTGTTATTCGGTGATGGTACCCTTGTATATGATATAATGCCTTCAGTCTCTTTTCATCCAGGCGTGATAGCTCTTCGAGGCGGCTGTGATGCCAGTCTTCCTCACTGACCTTGCTTTCAAGAATGACATGTAACGAGGGTATTTCTAGCTCCACGGGTAGGACTGCTTCCATGCTGTATACTAGAGAGTAAGGGGTATCCCCAGTAGAGGTTCGGATTGAGGTTCGGTAGCCCCAGAGGGCGTATGGGATTTCATCGGCCCAATATCGACAACTTTTAGTCATCTTGTTGATGATGGCTTTGAGGTTTTTGTTGGCGGCTTTGACTGCACCATTGGTTTGAGGTTGGTAGGGAGAAGATTTGTGTCTCTAGAACCTATACTCGTTGACCACTTCTGTGACTTCTGCGTCAAAATGCAACCAATTATCTGACACTAGCTCGTACGGCACCCCGTATCGACAAATGATGTTTTTCTTGATGAATTGGGCCACTTTCTTGGCATTCAGGACTGCATATAACTCAGCCTCGACCCATTTGGTGAAGTAATCAATGGCAACCAAGATGAACTCATGTCCATTAGAAGCCTTGGGTGTAACCTTCCCTATGATGTCGATGCCCCAGGTGGAGAACGGCCAGGGAGAAATCATGGTGTATAATTCTCACGAAGGCAGGTGTTGAAGGTTGGAGAATTATTGGCATTTTATGCATCTCCGGACGTAGGCAGTGCAATCCTGGATCATGGTGGTCCAGTAGTAACCTTGTCGAATGATCTTCTTGGCAAGCATGTGACTGTTCATGTGGGGTTTGCATTCCCCGTTGTGGATTTTTTGCATTACCTCTTCATTGTTAGCCCCTGCGATGTAGTGTAGATGGGTTCCATCAAAGTTTCTCTTGAACATTTCTTTGTAACAGATGATGTATTGGGCGGTAAGACTTCGAAGGGTTGCCCAATCCTTCTTGTTGGAACCCTCGGGATACTTATACTTCTTGAGGAGGTGCCAGATATCATAATACCAGTAGTTGGCTAGCTCGGGATCTTCTTTGGTGATGAGTTCAATGTGGTAACAATGGGTTGGTTTATCTTACTTTTGGACAAAGAAGGGGGCCATTATTATTCCTTCGGGCATGTCGACCATGGAGGCCAAGGTAGTAAGGGCATCGGCTAGGTTATTCTTTGCTCAAGGTAGGTAGTGGAATGTGATGTCTTGGAATTGGGAGGCTAGTTCTTCTAAGTGGGCATGGAAGGGTTGAAGTTTCTTGTCCTTGACTTTCCATTTTCTGAGCACTTAACCAGTGATGAGGGTAGAATCCCCATAGACATCTAGGCATTAGATACCTTTCTTGAGAGCAACTTTGAGGCCTACTGTACATACCTCGTATTCAGTCATGTTGTTGGTGCAGGGGAAATCCAATTTGATGGCAATAGGAGTGTGAGAGTCATCTGGGGTGATCAAAAGTATCCCAAACCCATATCCCTTTTTATTGGTCGTGCCATCAAAGAACATTTTCCATCGAAGGTCATCTTGAGCAGCATATAAGATGTTTTCATTGGGGAATTCGGAGATCCAGTCATTAGCCTCTTCCACGGGGTAGTCAGCGAGGTAGTTAGAGATGGATCTTCCTTTCACAACTTTCTATGTGATGTACACGATATCAAACTCGACTAAGAGCATCAACCATCGAGCCATTCGGCTGGATAAGATGGGTTTCTCAAGAAAGTATTTGATGGGGTCCGTTCAGGATACAAGCTTAATGGGGAAGGCGAGCATGTAGTGTCGTAACTTTTAGGTGACCCAAATAAGCGCGACGCATTCTTTTTCCAAAGCAGTGTACTTGACTTCGTACCCTATCAATTTACGACTAGCATAATAGATGGCTCTTTATTTACGAGAATGTTTAAGGTATTGGTCTAGCAAAGCCCTAGTTGTAGTGTCGGTTATGGTTAGGTATAGGATCAAGGGGAGACCAGGCTGTGGTGGCATGAGTACCGAAGGTTGAGTCAGGTATTGTTTGTTTCGGTCGAAGGCTTCTTGGCAGGCCTCATTCCAAACTTTCTTTGAATCCTTTCGGAGGAGTTTAAAAACTGGTTCACAAATGGATGGATGATGAACCGGCTAATGTATTGCAATTTCTCAAGGAAACCCCGGACTTCTTTATCCGTTCAGGGAGTTAGCATCTCAAGTATGGCTTTTATCTTAGAAGTATCTGCTTCTATCCCTTTTTCACTGACCATGAATCCCAAGAGTTTTCCCATTGTAACACCGAAGACACATTTTTGTGGATTGAGTCTCATCTGCTATCATCGTATTCGTTCGAAGAACTTTCGGAGAGCGGGAACATGACATTCTCTAGTTTTGGATTTTCATAATCATATCATCCACATAGACCTCGACTTTTTTATGAATCAGATCATGCATGATGGTTGTGGCAACCCTCTGGCAGGTAGCCCCATCATTCTTGAGACCAAATGGCATAACAGTGTAGCAAAAGGTTCCACATGGGGTGATGAACGCGGTTTTTCTTAATGATCTGGGTGCATTTTGATTTGGTTGTATCTAGAAAACCCATCGACGAATGACTTGAGAGCATAATTGGTTGTGTTGTCCACGATCATGTCGATATTGGGTAGAGGATAATCATCCTTTGGAGAGAATTTGTTCAAATCCTGGTAGTCTATGCACATTCGAACATTCCCTCCTGATTGTGGCACAGGCACTATGTTAGCTAGCCATATGGGATATTTGATCACACGAATGAACCCCACTTTTAGCTATTTGACCATCTCTTCTTTGACTTTGAGCGACCATTCAGTGAGGAGCTTTCTTAGCTTTTGTTTCATCGTCTTGTAATCTGGAGAGTGGGGATCTCATGCTGAGAAATTTCAGGATCAATACCGGGCATATTGTCATAGGACCATTCAAAGACATCCACGAATTCTTTCAATAATTCTTCAAGTTGTGCGCGCTCATGCTCGCCGAGGGTAGCCCCTATCCTAATCTCATGCAGTTGGCTACTATAACCGAGGTTAATAATAACAGTCTCTTCTTCATTAAATTTAACGCGGTTATGTTATTTCTTATTAACCTTATTTAGATCACTTAAGAATTGTTCATTTGCAAAATCATCATCATCAAAAGTTTGATTAGAATCTAAACAATTAATGTAAGGCACAACAAGATACTCAAAATCTTCGTTTATTTCATTGATAGGAAAAACAACACTGAGAACCTCATCAAAGGAGGTCTTGATTACATTTTAGCAAGGATAGACAACGGAAGAAGAAATGGGGTAAACATTGGGGTTAGGTGGGATTTCAACAGGTAGAACTGGCGTATGCCAGTTGAGGAGAGGTGTATCACAAGCTTTAATCAAGTGGGATGGATCCAGTGATGTAGTGCTTGAATGAACCATGCAGAGTATCAGCCACAGTGTCTGCAAGTTGAATGAATCCTCAGAGTCACTTTCCCCAGCCTCTTCGGTATCTTTGATGAACGGTTGTACATGGTGTTGGGAACTTTCGAGCCATGGGTAGCTGTCTTGGAAAAATATCTCCATTCCGGGTTTCATCTTCTTGTCTGTATGGTCATACCATGGTTTAGGAAAGCCGCAAAAAGAGAAGTCATCACCCTCTTTGATGAATCGTCCATTCAAGGAGTCACCTAAGGTAGTTTGGAGGCAGTTTAATCTTCTCTTTAGTCGAGATTAGCGGATCATTCTGAGCTCTTGTTCTGATGGTTGAAACCCAAAACCACAAGGAAGGAAAGTTTTCTTTAGTTCAATGGGCTCAATTATCCCTTGTTGTCTTTGTCCTAGCCCCACTCCGGGCATAAAGTGCATGTTTCTGAACATCTGAATGACATTAACATTGCCATGAGGGCCGTATTCTAGACAAACACTTTCTTTGATGTTTTCCCCTACTGGGAGTAGAAGTTGTTCAACTCGAAATCCCAATAGGAGCATATCATTTGACCTGTGTTGTATCTCAAGGACTGGACTGCTGGTACTTGCACCCTCGGCATTATCGTCGTCACCCAAGATGCTAATGACTTATCCGTCGGTGAAGAGCTTCAATTTTGTAAGGAGATATTGTGGAGCCAAGGTCGTCCGAGTAACAGGTCGAAACAAGCTGGGATGTCAATAACTTGGAATTTAACGACGGGGTTTTTAGGGCCATCCCCTATTATAATTTTTATGGAACCCATCACCTCCCGACGGGTATTATATTATGCACGTCCAACAACGTAAGTTGGAGCGAGATCACTTTCCTTTAGTCCTAAGAATTTGAAGGTTCCTAATGGGAAGACATTCAAGGCGAATCCATTATCGCCAAGAGAGAGTGGTACGACCTTCCCCTTAACTTCGACGCAGATGTTGAGTTCATGATTGTGGTTTGTCCCAATTCTGGGGATTTCTTCTTCGGAAAAGGATACTATTGGGGTAGAGGTCAAGGATCCGACTAAATTTACTGCTTCTTCTGGTGTGGTGGAAGGAGGAACTGTGGGTCCAGTGAGCAACTTGATCAAAGCATTTTTGTGCAGCTGGGAGGACATGAAAGGCCCCCATAGAGTGATGTTAGCGTGGGTTTTCTTCAGTTGATCAAGTATCTTGCTCTCCTTGAGGGTCATTTTTGGCATATGAAAGTTTTCAAGGCCCTTCTCCTTGTCATTGGCTGGTAATGAGCTTGGGATCTGGTAATGCCTCCCTGATCTGGTCATGTGTTTTATTGAAGAAGGGAAGAACATGAGCCCTATTTCCTCGTCAATATCGGGTTGTTCTGCCACTTTGTTTATTTCTCCTAGGATCTCCTCAAATGATATCATCCCACACATATCAGTTACCGGACCAGTTTTCTCAAAAACTTGTTTTTCATTCGGATCTTTGAATTCTCCCCCCCCCCCCCCCCCCCCATTCGGTGACAATAATTTCATCTTTCCCTGTAAAGCTAATGCATTCCACAACTTCAAAGTTAATGCATTCTGTGTGGATATGTAAGGGTGAAAGGGCCAGGCGCCCTTGCAATTTTAGAGTATCAAGTAACTCGGTCACACTGCAGATGTCGTTGGTTTGCCTGAATAATTCTACCATGATCTGGATGACGTCATCTAGGCTGACTTCATCGGTGGGTACGACCTAACTATCTGACTCTCGATCCCATTTATGTGCTTCCAAGAACAATGTCCTGAACCTCTCACAATCAATGATCATCTTTGAGGGCAATTTTAGCCTGAACTCTAGGAGTTGGTTTAACACTTCTGAAAATTCCATACCTCCATTTTCAGAACGGGTACGGACAACGATGCATGCTCCGGTAAGGAGTGACAGTACCTGATCAGCGAGGCTAACAGGGTGTAGGAGGAAATATGGGAAGGTTTGGAGAGGTTTGGGAGAGTGTATGGGTGTGATTTTAGATGAGGGATCAAATTTTGGATTCATTTCTAGGAAGATAGCATTGGTATGATTTGGAAGTGGGATGTGAGTAGTGTTTGGCTTAGGATTGACTGGTAGGGCAATAGTACCTCGGTCAATTAGACCTTGTATTATGTTTCAGAGGTGAAAGCATTGGTCGGTGGTATGACCATTAGTTTAGTTAAAGGCACAATGGGGATCTTCCTTAAAGTTTCTTTGTAGTGGATTGGTCAATGGACGGGGATCCAAAGGTTTGATGAGGTTTCGGCTTAACAGGGCTTGATAAACTTTAGAGAGGGGAGCATGGAGCTTGGTGTATTCCTTTCGTACTAGAACAAGGCGACTTTCTGGTGCCCACGAAGTGGTTGGTTAAGAGATGTTGTTGATGGTTGAGACTGCAGCACTGACAGGTTTGTCATATTTTCTGCGGGTGAACTGTCCGAACACTTTCTTTGGTTCAACCTCTGTTTTAGCAAGACCTTCCTCGAATTCTACTTCTACTTCTCTGAGAGCTCGAAAGTGGGGATAGTATTGTCCTCCCATAGTTTCTCAGACATGGGGCAAGAAGTTATTTTTCACTATGTTGATTTGTTCTTCCTCGGATGGTCGATTGGTCATAGTGGCTGCCTTTTCCCTCCATCGGACTATGAAGTTACTAACTGATTCCTCAGAGTTTTGTTTGAGCATCTTTAAATCACGTTGGGTGACCTCAAGTTGTTCGTTATATTTATACTACGACATGAATTCTCGGGCTACATCCTCCCAGCTACGGATTATGGAATCCTCGAGAGACAAAAACCATTGGAGAGAGTTATCCTTCAGAGTTTACTAAAACAATTGGGCCATCACTTCTTCAGAAGTACCTAGGAGAGTCATGGAACGGTGATAACTACGAAGATGAACAATCGGTGGTCCACTTCCTCCAAATTTCTTGATATTTGGCATCTTGAACTTCTCGGGTAACCTTGCCTTAGGATAAGGAGACATCTGGGTGTAGTCCATGTAATTTCTGGAGATTATGAGTTAGTCGAACTTCTTAGTTAGCATCATGAGATCTTCTTTGACCTTGTTCAACTCTTCCTCTTTCATATCAATAATCGCAGGCAAGTTAGCCCCAGGTTGGGCAAGGTTTGGCATAGGAAGCTGGGTAGGCGGCGACCCATTAATAGGAGGGGCACCTGGAGAGTGTTTATATTCTTCCGAAACCCAGGTAGGCTCGGGTGGGCCCATAGCACAAGGGAATAGGGCCTCGGGCTCTTGAGGAACAATAACCTGGTTTTGTTGCATCTCTTGGACCTCAGTCTAAAGGTTATTAATCTTGGATCTGGATGTGAAACTCATACTTAATCTATGTTTTCCATGGAAAGTGGATGGATACCAGACTCGAAAGAGGTAGAAGGGGAACGTACGGAACTCCAGGGTGATTTGACTGAAAATCGAAGGCAATAAGGAGCCAGGCCAAGGACGTGCGATCGACCTGAGAGGTCGTAAAATGGGATTTATTTTTGATAAAAAATGATGAAAATATTTTTGACATTTTTTCTTTTTGAGATTGAAAGACGAAATATTTTTGGATTTTTGGTAAAGAAAGGAGAAATATTTTTGGAAGAAGGGTCTCAGAATGATTATTATAATTATTATTTTCTCACTTATGTTAAATTCTCCTAAATACAAAATGAAATGACGAA
Organism: Sambucus nigra; assembly: GCA_949130495.1. NCBI lineage: Eukaryota > Viridiplantae > Streptophyta > Magnoliopsida > Dipsacales > Adoxaceae > Sambucus > Sambucus nigra. The sequence continues at coordinate 104,835,636 of OX422224.1, forward strand.
TGGGACCCGTGCCTTGAAAAGTTGGGTTTGTAACATATGCAAAGCTACGGATGGACTTGTAACCAGGCTCACGGGTAGGGTCCCAATTTAAAAATGCACGAAAGTTTAGACAGCAAGATAACCCAAAATTTTGACAGAGCTTCTTGTTGAAATCGGTAATCTAACATGTGTGTCCTAGGCTTTACACCTATATGCGAGCATGCAACTTGGTTGGGTGAATCGAAAAGAATTCCCTTTTTGGTGTGGCTTCCACGATATACGTCATGCTTTTGAGGGTAATTGGTACATGTAGACAAGCCATTTGATATACCTTAGTGTAAGTGAATTGCCTCACTATATACCTCATGGGGACGGTATGTGTGAGAGCGAATTCGATATACTTGGCATACGTGAACGAGTTCCCTGCGATATGCCTCCCGCCATGACTTCGGTCAAGCAGTACGATGCAGGGTAACTATTCGATATACATCGAAGGTACTTGGCCAATGGAAGGTGAGAGTCATATTGCTTAGGCTAACTGCGGACCAGCACCCATCACAAAGTGACCCTCCAGTTAACGGATAAAATTTGGTCAATCACAATGATCTTTAGTGACATCCTGTGAATCATGCATGATTCTCTTATTAGTATCTTATGATGAGAGTATCTTTCTCGATCATGCCCAATAGGGAGCAAAGTATAAGCACCACTAGTATACCAAGTATGGGTGATGCGTGCAATATGGGGATATATGTGATCCTAGGTGAACGTGGTGTGTAGTGTACATGGAGAATTTTCTACAAGTGTGTGAATATAAGCATAAGCATGAGGTACACATGAATAGTAAAGGGTAAAATAGGGGGATATATAAGAAAATAAAATACCCATGTAAATAGAGTCTATCCCTCAAAATGAAAATCCTCAATAGAGTCGCCACTGTGTCCATCCCCGATCCTCGCGGCGGGAGAGGATCCTGGTCCCGTGCGTCCCTCTCGGAAGCACTTCTTCTGGCATCGTTGATGAGGTGAAAAATGTAAAGAGATGGAGTCGCCAGTCTATTTTACTCAAAATAGATAAAAGAAAAGGGAGCCATCCTGAAGGACAGCATCCAAAGACATACTGATACATACGAAACCAAAATGATTCGAAAAGGGTCCGAAGGCTAAGTTACGAAATGGGAAGGTGTTAGGCACCCATTTCGCCCTTACGGTCTTTCATGGGTTGTTGCTATATTTCTTTATTTCGCATGGGGCAGACCGTTGGAAAGGGGTTTCAGTGACCTTCTAAGATTCATTCAGTCTCAGTGGAGCTGAAGAGTTGACTTTGGTCAAACGTAGCCTGGGAGCATTCGGTGACCTCCTAATCGAGTTTCAGGGGAAAATGAATTGTTCTTCTGCACCGTAAGTCAGAATCGCACACGGGATGGACCGTTGGAAAGTGGTTTCAGTCCCCTTTTAAGATTCATTCAGTCTCATTCGAGCTGAAGAGTTTTACTTTTGGTCAAATAGAACCTGGGAGTGCCCGATGGCCTCTAGGTTAGTACCCGGGGTATGACTTGGGTTTGTAATGATGAAGGGAGGTGATAGGGCCCTAAGTAGAGGTTAGGGGATATTAGAATGGGGTGCCTACAGGTTTTATTCATGATGGGCCTGATTTACTTTTATGATGCCTAAACTCTTTTCATCCGTTTTGCGACGAGTGAATATTTCAATCGGCACAGTTCTTCTCAATTTCATTTGTGTGGATGATGCCAATCATGTCAAGGCGTCAACCCTGGCATTTTCTGAGTGAGGTACTCGTAAAATCTTAACCTCTGTAAATTTCAGTATCCAACATCAAACCTTGTCTAGGTTCTTCATCATGGACTCTTCCTAAGCTTCATAAATGCCGAGCAGCTGATTGACTACCAGTTTCGAGTCGCTTTGGGCTTAAATATTCCCGGATCTAAGGGATAATGCCAAATTGAAGCTTGTTATCAGGGCCGCATACTCTACCTCACTGTTTGAATTAAAAACGGAGTTCATACACTAAGTTTATGTCATTTTATATGGTGATAATGATGGTTGTACTGCAGATGGATGCGTAGGAGGATCCGTTAACAAATAATTTCGAAATGGTACACTCTTGATGAAACTATGCTTCCACAAGTTCCCCAAATCTGAAAATCTTCTTTTAGAATTCTTTATCTTCAACCAAATCTTCCTTATTTATTGAGCTCCCTCCCATTGGAGTCTGCTCGCTTTTATCTATACATGAGCACTCTTTCAAAGAAGTCTGCTTAAAGGTTGATCTCTCTCCCGAAGAAGTTTTCTTGGATATTGAGCTACCTCCTGAAGGAGTCTACTTGGATGGTTTTTCATCGTATGTGAATTCGGCTATGAAATCTGCTATAACTTGCCTTTTAATAGCAATTTTAGGCTCATATTAGATGTCCTATTTTCCAAGCTTTATGGCCCATGACATTAGTCCAACAGATTTTTCTAGTTTAAGTAAGACATATCGTAAAGGTAGATCAATATAGACCATAATGGTATGATCTTGGAAGAATAACTTCATTTTCCTAGAAGCCCCCCTCAGCACTAAAGATAACACCTCCATCATTGGGTATCATATTTTTGCTCATCGGTAGTCCTTTGTAGAGTAGTATACTGGTCTCTGGATGCCTTTATCCTATCGTACTAACACCTAACTAACAACTCATTCGAACACAACCAAATATAAATAAAGTTTTTCTCTTAGGACATGTTTGGACAAGAGTGGGGCTGACCATAAGTAATGTTTTATATCTAGAAAGGCGGCATCACATTCGTCGTTCCATTCAAAATAATTTCTCAAAACTTTGAAAAAAGGCAGGCATTTATTCGTGGCTATAGAAATAAACTAGTTGAGGGTAGGGGTGGCAATTCGGGTTAGTCGTGTCATTTTCGGGTCGCGTTGATTTTAATTTAAGTATAAGTTTTGGGTACATTTAAATCTACACAAGCTAATCGTGTCATGTTCGGGTCATGTTCGGGTTATTACCATAAACGGGTTATCGTGTCAAAAATTGCCAGCCCTAGTTGAGGGAAGATATGTGACCTGTTAGACGCTGTACCTCCTTATTCATTGTAGGGGATTGTATGTTTATCAATAGTTGGATCTTCTTGGTGCTTACTTTAATACCACGTTGGTTGACAAAAAACCTAAAAAATATTAGTTCCTTCACTTCGAACACGTATTTCATCGGATTAAGCTTCATCTCGTACTTTTCCAGCTGGTCGAATATCTAGCTGGTATTTTTGATGTGGTCGGTCGAGGTCTTGGTCTTCGTCATTATTTCATCTACGTACACTTCCATGTTTTTTTAATTAGGTCTTCGAACACCTTTTTCACGAGCCTTTGATATGTGACCCGAGCATTCTTGAGATCGGAACAATAAGTGGCCCTACTTGTCATGAAAGATGTATTTTTCCTATCGAAGGGCTTCATCGTGATCTGATTGTACTTGGAGTAAGCATCTATAAAGCTGAGGAAACCGTGACCCGAAGTAACGTCGACAAGCTGGTCAATTATGGGCAAAAGATAACGATCTTCGAGACATGCCTATTTAGATCAATGAAGTTAACTAACATCCCCGACTTGTTTTTCTTTTTATGGACCATTCCCACATTGCATAGCCATTCAGGGTACTTAACATCATCGACGAAGTTGTCCTTCTGGAGCTTCAGCTCCTCTTTTTGCACAATGAGATTCTTCTCGACATTAAAAACTCTTCGTTTATGTTTAACTGGTTTTGCACCTTCCATTATACTAAGTTCATGGCATATGAAATTTGGGTCGATTCTAGGCATGTCTTCATATTTCTATGCGAATACGTTCTTGCATTGACATAAGAAATTTTTAAATATTGCTTTAGATAGGTCTTTAGAGGGGAATACCTTTGATTTCTTTAACACCCTATTCTTTGACTAGCTTTTCTCCATTCAGAGGATTAATAGTCTCAATTTGATAGGTTTTCATCAACTTCTTCTATTTTTCCTGGTCGGTCGACTTATAGTAACACTCTCGTGCCTCTTCCTGATTACCTTATATAGTGGTGAACTGTCGATGGAATAACTTTGAACTTCTTTAAGTCAACCCTTCCCAATATCACATTCTAAGTGGAGAGAACACTTTTGTCCAAAATAAAGAAGCGCACCATTTATGCCCGGCAAGTGGGCCAGGTGCCTTACTACTACTTTCTAGTTTTATTATTCCTAATGGGTATACCTTTTCTCCGAATAATCCATTCAAGGGTCGACGTTATGGTGTCAGCTTTCTATCTCAGAGCTTTAGCCTTCTGAAATAGTGGTAGAACATGACATCAACTCAACTACTACTGTTTACCAGGATTTTGGTGACCCTGCCATTATGGATCTTCATAATGATGATTAGGGGATCATCGTGAGGAGAAAATACCCCGGATAAATAATCTTTTGAGAATTGAAAAATTATTTTAGCTTTTTTTACCTTTCGAGGCTGTGTGTCCACATCCGTCATTGAATTTACTTAACGCTCGGGAGCACAAGACTTAGCTTCATTATAGTAGGCTTGCCATTCGACCAGGTCTTCTCCTCCCTCGACATCTCCTCTGAAAATAAATTTACATGCAAAGGATATCATACTATCAACGTGTACTAGTTCCTTAGGCCTTTTACAGAGGTCAAAGTCATCATCTGAATCATCATTATGTCCTCTCTTCTTCTCATCTACCTTTCTGTAGGGTGATTCAGATTGCCTTTTAGACCTATTTTCGTCTAATTCTACTTGACCGTCCTTCTTCAAGGCAATGCATCTCTCTGTATTATGGCTATGGTCCATGTGAAACTCGCAATACTTGCACTTTAATCTTGCCAAGCCATTTGAGATCTTTATTTCCTCGAATTTTTTCAAAGATATGATTGATGCCTAATGTTCGGGGGTATATTCATCGTACTTCTTTGGCTTGTTATCCTTTCTATCTCTCGAATCTTTCATGGTATTTCCCTTACTGGATGATAACTTAGGATGATCGGTCTCCTTGGTAGCTATGGCTTCTTCTATATTTATGATCTTGTCGATCTTGGCTAATAACTCCATCGTCGTTCTGGGCAGCTTCTTGGCAAATTCCCATAGCAACTTTCTTGGATGTAGACCACTCATCAACGTAGTTTTGGAAGTATGATCGTTATAATCAACTACCTCTATTTTCTCAGTGTTAAAGTGAGTGGTGTAGTCATGAGTTGTCTCATCATACATCTGTCGTACGTTGAGAAGATGGGAAACTTTGTTGCCTTGTTTAGAGCCAAAGTAAAAATTACTAACAAACAACTCTGCCAATTGTTGGAAGTTAGATATATTTCCTCGCGGCATGCTATTGCGCCAGTTATGGTTCTAGAGAAGGATCTGCATCACATCTCATAAGGAATAGAATAAATGTCAGTAGTGGCTTGATATTGCTCGATGTGAAGGACTGGATCTGTCTTCCCATCATACTTTGGCATGATCATAAAGGTTTTAAATTTGGTCGGGGTGGGGTAAGACACTTTTGAGGAGATGAGCGATAACCCCTTTATAAAGTCTCTGTGATGAGAATTCTTAAATCTAACCATCTCTCCTAGACGATTCTCTAGGACTTGTACTGATCTCTTTTATAGATGATTGTCTTTAACTTTTACTACTGCATACTTAACTAATCAGCATCATCTTTGCACCGAGATCTCTTCCTGGGAAGTCTATTCGAGATGGGTCAATTCCCTGGTCGATTGATGTGACCCTCTGGTGGGGGATTTGCTCGGCTCATTCCTTCACGTGTCGGGATTCTTGAGGAATGTTGCCATCTTCCCTCGAGTGTGACAGGGACCCAGTCGATAAAAAGAGGAGCCCTTGCTTAGCCTTTCAAGCATGATGGGGCGCTCCTCAGAGATGGAATGTTCATCATAATAACTTAGGGACTTAATAGAAGATGTGTAACCGAGGCTTTATAACCACTTTCATGGATGATTGTCTTTAACGTTCACTACAGGGGACTTAACTAATTGGCCTTGAATTTGTATCGAGCTCTCTTCATGGGAAGTTTTCTTAGGATGGGCCGATTCCATGGCCGATCGTTGTTAAACATTGGTGGTTGATCTGATCAACTCATTCCTTCACGTGCCGAGGTCCCTGAGGACTATTGCTTTCTACCATCAAGTGCGATAGGGACCCAGTCGATTAAAAGGGTAAACCTTTCTTAACCTTTCGACAGTGCTATGGCCCTCCTCTGAAAAGTACAATACAGTATAATAACTTAGGACTAAATGAAGGACTTGGCACCCGACGGTATGACTAGTCCCATTGTGACCCCATACGCTTGGAGGAGGCCCAGTTTTCACAGGACACCAGACTCAATATTATAGGGTTCTCAACGTCTTGTCTGCAGTATTTTTGCATCCTATCTCGGTAGGGTGTGTGTGGTAATCTTCCTTCCCTGATCTCTGATGCCCCTGCGGGGTCTTCAGCGGGCTTAACTTTTCCATCCTGATGATATTGGGTCAACTATCTAACATTCTCATGCATTGCCTCATGTCCTTTAGATAATATCATTAACATTCCTTAATTGTCACCTATCCCCGTATGGGTGGGAGGAATGTGGACTTCTGCCATTCGACCACTCTTTGGATTATTCGCCATTCCGAACGGTTAAAGGATGACAAGAAAAGCAAATGCAATGGGGAAGGAACTACAATGTCTTATCGAGTTCCTACACACGACGCTAATTTGTTATCGTCTAAAATTCTTCGGGGGACTTGTGTCTTTATCAGAGATTTAGGATAACAAATAATGAAATAATAATTCATAAAAGGAAATAGAGAAAGAGGGGATTATATATAATGATCATAGACACGATTTACATGGTTTGGTACATAAATGACACCTGCATCCACGGTGCGATGATTCCATTATGACTTTCTGTGTACGTACAAGTTCTAAGGTTTCAATAGTGGATAAGATTTTTTATCCTCCTTTATCTACATGGGATTTTGTGCAATTTATAAGTGGTTAGCTGGGAATGTTGTGGGATAGGTGGACTGCCTTTATGGGTCAGACAGTCACATCATTTACATATAAGGGAATAGACAATGGTGAAAAGATGTTGACAAAAACCACGTTTCTTACTATTCTCTATATGACCGTTGGGAATCTTTGATGTGTATGTAAATATTTGGGTACGCGGTATGAGCGAGGTATCGTATCCATTGAGGACAGCTATCTGGCGAGTATGGGAGAGAAGATTAGGATCTGAGACGACCTCTAAAAATTAACAAGTCTGACCTTATAAAAGGGATCATTTTGGGCTTCCATTAAGCCAACTAAGCTCCACGTAAATTGATTTACTTAGGGTATAACAACCATACCCAAGAACCTTTTCTTTAATTTTTTTCTACACTTTAAATATTATTCTAGGCTTAATGCCATTGTGACGACTATACCCATGTCTCACAAGCTCCTCGAGTATTGTCACGAGATATTATTCCTCACTCCTAGTTCATACGTGTTGATCTATAACTTTTTCATTTCCCTTACTTTGAACGGGAGAGATACCTTCCATTCCTGACATAGAAATATATGTTCCTATTTCATAATAATAAATTAGTGACAATGGAACAAAAATATTAACAACATTGCACAAATAAAAAATAATTACAAAAAGTTAAGAGAATTCATTATTTTCCTAACGAATGTAAAACATAAAAGGATAAACAACAGTATCATATATATGATTGTTTCATCAAGTTCTCTATGCATTAAACATTTGTTCATCTAAATTATCCCTCCATTCAAACCATTGGTCGAATGTTTTAACTTGGCTAATTGAATCATTCGATGGAAAACTACTCCCCTCAACCCACTCTTCTTCTTCTTCTTCTTCTTCTTCTTCTTCTTCTTATTATTATTATTATTATTATTATTATTATTATTATTATTATTATTATTATTATTATTATTATTATTATTATTATTATTATTATTATTATTCAAGGGCATGTTCCACTTGATCTACTGGCCTTTTCTTTCTTATGTGATTGTGAATAAGGCAACACATTGAAATTATACGACGTTCTCTTTTGATAAGGTAATACGTTGGACTCCTAAGAGCAACCCACCACATCTTAAGGGTTTCCAAACATCGTCCTTTGCAATTTCAATCTTTGGAATGCTTTTTATTAAAAGTACTCTTAAGGGGAGGCTGGTGCTAATATACCCTTCATGTATTCAGACAAATGGTATCGTGTTGCTCTATATGGGGATACAAATCCTTCACCGTTTGTATACCCAACTTCGACAAGATATTAGTAACCTAATATAACAAACAACAACTTCAATATCATATAAACCAAATTATTACTATAAATAAACACCGAGGAAAAAATAACTCACCGGTAGGTACTACAAGTCCATTTTTTTTTATAGAAATTGCATATAGCAAAACCCTTAAATTAGCAACTGAACCTTCCTATCCTCGCAATACATATATAAATTCCATATCATGCACACATACTCCTAAGAAATTAGTTGTAATATCCTCTTTCGTATTTCGATATCTAGTTTTTTTAACTTTTGGGACGTTAACATGAATAAATGTTCCATCTAGCGCACCTAAGCACCCCTAAGCAAATAAAATTATTAAAATTAGTATCGAGTAAAATTTAATATTGCTTAGTATTGTCGTAATAAATAAATATATATGCATTTTAAACCATTTCCACCTTTCTTCAGTACAATCCTCTGCAACTGGTTCGGTGCTCTAAGTAATAGGCCTTGTACTTGTAGCGTCGAATTTAGAACATCATTGAAATACCTACTAACTCTCTCTCCCGAGCTTCGATACTGAAATTTTATCACACAATTCTTCGTGTGAATGGCAAGTATATTTAAGAACATCTCTACCTTTTCTTCTATTATGAAATTTTAAGTTTCTTTCAACTGACCAGTCGTACGAAGAAGTTTAGACAAAATACCAAAACCTCATATATCTATTCGAAGTTGATTAATACATGCCACATCACTCTCATGTACGATCTATAATCTCTACTCGTGTCTCATACCTAACAAATGTTCTATTCTTTAACATATATGTTTGGTAGTGCCTATTTGCACTACCATATAAAATCATAAAAACAAATACCCAAAAACCAATAAATTGACCAACTTTGAAACATCATATATGCGATGTCCTCACCATCGTCAATATCCATATCTAACAATTTAAAAAAAAAATGTATGAACACCATTTTAAGTACAATAAATGTATTTATTTTATATTTAGATATTTACCCAACACGCGATCTAAAAAATGAATTGTCACTCCTACTTTTGAATGATAAAATAACGTCAAACATTTATAACCGATAACAAATTAATAAAATAATGGTATTTATCCTTTTTTGAAGACAAGACTATAGTAAAAAAATTAAATTATAAAGCTGACTGAAGTTATGGTGACAAATTGTTTCCTTAATCTGCCAGTGACTTTGTCAATGAATTCAATTAATTTAGTAATAAATTAAGTATTTGAATAATAAAAAGTTATCTATGTTAATTTGGTATTATTTTTTCTTACACGTAAAAAGATAATAATACCTTCATGATGTTTACTCAGATGTTTTTCGTTAAGAAACCAGTAAACAATTCTTTACTAAACTAATAATAATGGTATCATAGTTTGAGGAAATTTAGGGAAATTTATAGTATATCATAAAAAGAAGAGTGATTCTAAGGGACCATAAAATTGAACACAAAATAAAAATTCGATGATGTGTCATACATGTATTGATTAATGCTGCTAGTGAGGACCCACAAACACAAAAACATCAATCAATGCCCGTGTGACACATCACCGAGTTTGAGTTTTGTGTACAATTTTGAGGATATCTCTAGAATTATTCTAAAAAGAAAAAGGGGACGTATCAAACTTTATACCAAGTTTCCAAAAGTGTTGTGACCCCTCACCCACCCAAGTGAAAGTGATATTCTTTACTTCTCTCTCTTAAATCTGTCTATCTTCAACCCTCCCCTTTGAAATATCAGCAGAAATTCCCGATTAATTTTTTTTTACTTAAAAAGAAAATAAATTTAAAAGGAAGTGACTAATTTTTTTCCCGAATTAAAAAGAAAAAATATTTACCAGATTCATGAATGTCAACGATACCAGTTGCAGAAAATGGAATAAAAAACTAAAACTAGGAACTTTTGATCAAAGCATATATATATATAGTAGGATGGTGTTTTTACTATTCATAAGTTGGGGACATACATTGTGGTTGAGATTGAAGCCACCTAGGCTAGAAATCAAGGGTCAAGATTAAAATACCTTATTTTACTCTTTTGTCCCTTTATTATTTCTTTTCCCCCTCTTTTTTAACACTTGATTTGTTTCCCCCATCTTCTCAAAATTCAAAACCATGGGTAAAATAGGAAATTACACACATTTGGTCCACCACACACAAACACTACACCCCGTTCTCTCTCTCAATCGATCGATTTTCAACTCTCTCTCCTCTCAGCGGGTAACTCTCTTTGCGCTCTCTCTCTCACTTAGATCGATGATATGGATTTTGGGAGAAATCTAGGGTTTGCAGATTTAGGTATACTTATCGCTGCTTTTTTCTATGTTTGATGTTCTTAAATCATTTAGTTTCACTTTTATGTTTCAAATGGAGCTTTTGATTTGTTTCAAAGTAGGGCTTTAAAATGGAGATTTGTTTTTTTTGTTTAGTTTTTCTGATGTAAATCGACGGTTTAAAATGTATATTTGCAATGCACTAGGTACACTTAGTTGGACAATATTTTATTTCTATTTATAAGTTCATGTTGTTTTTGCAAAGAATGGTTTATTTTTCCTTGATGATTTATATTTGTATTAATGTAGAGAAAGTATGATGTTGTTTATTTACTATGTGTTTGATGAAGTTCCATAGTGATTAAGATGGAATTCCATAGTATGAATACAAGTGCGTTCTCTAGATACGATTATAAAGATAAGTATTTGGTGCAAAACACTCTGATTATCGGGGCTTAAATGTTGAATATTATGTTTGTTTTCTTAGAGTTATGTTTGTATGATCTTTATAATTTTCTCACATTGTATCATGCCATAATTTCACACGTTAGTTTACTTTTTTATTGCTATTGATTATGTGTTATAATGGTGTACTAATTATGTTGACCTTCACATGTTTGATAAAATGCCAGTGATGAGAAATCGACCACGTTTATTATTTTTAACCGACCAAATCCATTCCTCAACCTTTGAACACCCTTAAATATGACAATGAAATTATCTTCGTGCCTTTTAATGCTATTATATCCTTTTATATATATTTTCAGTGTGCAAGAGTTGATTTGATAACTCTCTTTTTAAAAAGTTTAGGGACTATTTAACACTCTCAACTATAAGCTATATATATTGATTATGTACCTAATTTTAATTTACCGGGATGATCATCACAGGGGGAAAATATGGCGTTCATGGAATGAGAACCAACCCCATGGCTCGGTATGTTTTTCCCATTTTCGTGATTTATCACTATTATAAATGGATTCTATTTTTTTTTTGAATTGTTCTATAGAACCATGAATTCAGTTTATGCTTCCATTCTGGATCAAATTCAATTTGTAGTGCACATAAGTTATATCATTTTTTTTACACATTCAATTTTTGTGTTTTAGTTGTATCATTTGTAGTGCAATATCTTTCTGAATGCGTCCCTTGATTTGTTGTGCCGGTAAAAATTGATCTTCGAGTTCTCTTGATAGTTAACAACAATGTCATTCCTTTATGATGATTTGTTTTGCAGTTAATTGAGCCCCCAGTGAGTGTCTTTGCGGAGAATCCTCAGTTAATAGTACCATATATTTCAAAAAGTTAGGGGGAAAATCAGACACAATTTGTATCGTACTAAATGAAGTTGAAGAATTAGCGGATGAGAATGGGTAAGGCCATATTGTACATGTTCATCTATCAATTCTCGAAGTGGTGTATCCCACATTCACTTTACAGTCGAGGTTTAAATGCCTCTGTTTATTTTAAATTCTTTGTAGATTTTTTGTGTATTTTATGGTCTTGGTTTACTTCCGAAATTATAGCTTTGAATGTAAATCAATTTTGGGAGTGGCATATCCCACATTAATTTATCAAATTTCAGATTTTTTTTTTTTAATTTGTTGTAATGGTTGGTTTTTTGAAATGGTAGTTTTTAATGTAAATTGACGGTTGGAGTAATGAAATTTTAATTATTCAATTTCTATATATAAACTTCAATTACGATTTCTATGCGAGTTATGTTTTTGACTTAATAACTTCCTTTTCCAACCCTACTTTTTGTTGTTAGAATCCCATGACTCATTTTAGTTTAATAATTGGATGATATGCAGGAACTTTGGTATCTAGATTTCTCTAAAGCCACATTGGGGGTTCCTCTTAAAAGCAGAGGAATTTTCTTCTCTAAAGGTAAATGACAAGCTAGCTAGATTGCTCTAAAGGTAAATGACATTTAAATCCTTGATTGTTATGAAAAGACAAGCATAATATGATGGTTGTGTAGTAAGAACAATTGATGTACGTATTTTATGATACGCATATATGTAACTTGTTTCCTAATATGATGACCTATTATTAAATACCTAATTTGGTGTAAAAACAACATATGCAATTCTATTTTAATATATACAGAACATGATTGGTTGTATTAATGCTCAATTATGAAATTATTATCATCTGTGTGCAACTCATGACTTTTCAACTAAAAGGATATGAGTTATCAGCGAAAAACATTAGGACTTCTTTTAATGTTCATGGTGGATAATAATAAATCCCCTTGAGTGTTTATTGTTTAATATAGGAGAGAGAGAAAATGCTCCCACCCCCCCCCCCAACTCCCCCAACACCCCCAACACCCACCCACCCACTTTGTTGTTAACGACAGTTTATTTGAGTTTTTAGGTTCAATATTTCAATTCTAAAGCCTTATATATTCTCCTACTCACTCTTTACCGATCATTTTCTCATTTTCCTTCGCAATTTTTTTGGTTGTCTTTCATGTTTCTACTGCTGCAACTATTATTGCCATTATTGATCTTTTTACATTAGAATAATCGCTTGATCTTCGTACATTATAATATCAACTAAAATTGTTGTTGCTACTATTATTGCCATGTTATGGTATGAATTAAAACTGTTGAACGTGTACCCGTTCTGCTCAATTTTGAAATCTATTTTGTGGAGTAAATAGACAACCAGATCTGGGATGGTTGAGAGTCTCATTTCCATGAACGTGAACATTTAGAGTCTCATTTTTTAACATTTCTTAGTTTAATTTTGATCAAACTCCACCACCATTCCAAGGCGTTGTTGTGTATTATTTTGGTGTATGGCACTGCTTGCATTTTCAATTATCATTTTTACTATTTGTATGTGTTGGGATTTGCACAATGAGTATATCCAAGGCAGTGTTTGTATTTGTTGGAATTTTCTCCGAGCTAAAATTGGTATGCATATATCCACGACAGAGTAAATATAGGTTGGTACTGGTTATTCTAAGATGATACAGAAGCTACTCAATAGGAAACATGATGCCCACGAGGAAGCAAGAGTTGTAACTAAGGATGATGCTATGAAAGAGATCGAGCAGTGAAGGATAATGCATAGAAGTTTTATATACAAATTAGTGTTTTGATGTTGTGATTTAAAATAACTAGATTCAATTTCAATATTAGTCGTATGGTTATGAGACACAATGTGCGAGGTTCGTGTTGCTTGACGAAGTCCCACATTATGTTTTCTTTTTATAGGTCATCACATTATGTTTACTCTGTACAGATCTCCATTATGAAATAGAGTTGTGTGTATTGTAGTCAATTTTGGCATAGTTATATATCCAATTCTTATATCTTGGTGCCCTTTTTTATATATTGAGATTTGTAGCGAAGTTTCGAATAGTTTGAATATTACTTGCAGTCATGGATACAATACAACAATTGTCGTAGTGGCCTCAGTTTAACATTAGTGCTTAGTATGAATGAAGCTATGTGCTTAATAATTACAAGTTCAATTTGTATGAGTGAAGCTATGTGCATAGTAATTATATGTTCAATTTGTATGAGTGAAGCTATGTGCTTAGTATGAGTGAAGCTATGTGCTCAATAATTTCATGTAAAAAGTCACCTTTTTTTTCTTTTTGATCTTTGTAATACTTTTTTCTTTTCAAACTAAAGAGGGTTTGAGAAACATTTTGTTTTTTACGAATAAAAAAAGGAAATAAAAATTGGTTTGTGCATAGATAGACCGAGACTAGCAAACATGTTTATGCTAATACTCAGTTATTTTCCCTTTTTTCAGAGGGGATTAGTTCACTTCTATGGTGGGTGAAGAAGAAGTTATTTTCAGTGTAAGTTTACTATTTGAATGAATATTGAGTTTTTATTGCGTATCAATGTAGGATCATAGGTGTTTGATATAGCTTTAAGCATATGCTTTTTGTATATATTTCTGTCAGTCCATTTTTATTTTGATCCACACCTTTGTATGCAAAATATGATGTCGTTTCTTTTCTCAAATGTATGTATATATTTCATATTTGAATCCACAAGATCATGTATTGCCACGACAAACTATTGGAAAAGTTAAAATAAAAAAAAAATAGTCTCAATGACTATGGATGGTATGCCTGCACGATTGTCAGCAAGCTGTTATGCCCGCAATGATACTTTCGTAAGTCATTTGGCGAATCTGCATTGATATTTTTGTAAGTCACCTGTTGTAGAGTTTGTATCCGCTTCATTTGAACGTGTTGGAATGAGGTATACTTCAGTTGTAGCAGATTTAATAACTGCAATAATTGTGCACCGGATCTTCCATTAATATGAACACTTTAGCATGTTTAACGGATCAGTTCATGTTTAGATGCTTTAATATTAAGGATTTTATTTTTTTGTTTTTTCCACACTCACTCGAGTTCATTTTTTTATTCATGAAATCACTTTATTAGGGCCTTCAACCTATCTCTTCATCTCTCCATATTATTTGAGGTTTGGAAATTACATAAAGTTTTTACTCGAGACTTCATAATTACAAACAAGGTTATTCTGAAAAAATATAGGAAGTATTCTTTGGTTGCACTATTTAAGAATCAGCAAGAGGCTGATCAAGTATTTGACAACCTCCATAGTAGACATATGATGCACTGAAGACTGCCACAAAAATCTGTTATATTTCAACTCAGTACTAGTACACGAGGTAGTTTTTGTGTCCATAAAATGTATTGTGATTCGAGCCAATCGAACTCAAAGAAGAGGCCACTCCAAGAGAAAAGAAATTGGCAGATGCTCTGTCTCCCTCATGCTGAGATTCTTATACTCCTTGGACTTTGGAACATTTAAGACGAAGATCACCAGATGGAATTATGCCCGTGGTGATCTTCGTGGAACATTCGTGGTAAGATGTGTTGTGAATGTGGTTGATTGAATGTTGATCTGCATAAAAAAAGAGGCCACTCTTCAGCAAGATTGAATGTAGCAAGAGTGGCCTCTTCGTGTAACATTTAAGATTAAGACCAACATTCTTATTCTCTAAAAGTTGAACATTCGTGGAGTGGCCTCTTTGTTTTTATGCAGACATGTTACGAATGTGGAAAGCCTTGAACTATGCCTGATTTGTTAATGTCCAATCCAAACTACAATAAAGTTTTGTTAAGAACTATGCCCCTTGCCTTATTATCTAAGCATTATTGAGATTCAACAGCAGGATATCGATGACGTGTTATTGTTGTAACAACACCATAATGGTCGCTCATCAGTTGTAAGCAGACGTAGTTGTTGGTTATTAGTTGATAATGGTAAGTTCCTTGGGACCTCAAATGATATTACATATATACATGTTGATGTAAAATACTATTGTATATAGGTTATGGCCCTGTAATTTGCACAACTCATGTTCTGTATATAAGCAACGAAATTTCAATTGTTAAGGGTTCTTTATGTTGGTTTTATTTTATGATTGGGGTTTTAAAAGATCTAAATTTTTTACCAGTACTTAATTTCTTGATATTTCGTTGCTTATGACAGTACTTAACTTTCTTGATATATCTTTACCCATGTCAGTACCTAACTTTCAAAAACTGGTAAAGGCAATAATTTTCAGGTTTAGTATTTAAATGATTTGGTTTTGTAATGAGTTTTGTGGAATCCGATGGGTACCTTATCTCAATTTTTGTGGTGTCATACTTTTTTTTATCTCAAAGTACTTTGATTTATCACTTTATATGTCTTGATGATGTAACATTTGGTGGTTTACTCTGGATAAATATAAGTAGTCAAGGTTCAATTTGACATTTTTGGCAAATATGATATATGTTTGTTTCAAAACTTTGACTAAAATATATGTGTGTGGTATATTTTTCATGTTTTTATTTTGTAACCATTATTTTTGGTTATTCAAGATGAGTGAATTTCTATATGAATTCATGTTGTACTATTTTTATGTTTATGTTGGTCCTACTGATTCCTTGGCATCAAACCATAGTTTTTTTTAACATGAAAACCTTTTAACATTATTTTTCAATTTCATGTAATTTGCATTGAGAGCAGGGCGATGTGTATTTGTCATAATCACAATAATACGTTCGAGAGTAGGGCATTTAACTAGAAAAAACTAGGATTGATGGCAATGGGGATATAAGAACTTACAGGGTTGCGAAATTCAAGGATGACCACAAGTAATATATTGTCTCATTGAATATTTGGGGATATTTCGTAGGCACATTTTGACAGTTTTTTCTGTGACGAATGTACTTACACTGCCCTCACATTGCATTTTGACATGGTGGACAAGACATGCAAAAATTGGGGTTGGATCAAATGATCCTGATGACATGGGCAAGAGTGATTGGCAATGAGGTATAACAGTCTATGCAGGGAAGCCATCAGATATGTAGAGGCCTATAAGATGGCAATGGCTATTCTTAAAGGAGGGAAGAAAATGGTTGTTGTGAAGAAAAATGATGCAAAAGTTGCACCTCCCAGCACACAGGTTGGTCGGGTTAGTTATGATAATCACGGGCCTTTGGTTTTTGCTCCAGATTTGACCCCTTTATTATGGCCACGACAAGATGAAGTGACACAACGCTTTAATCTTAATGATGCTGGTGATATTTCCTTTATATCATGAAGTGATAGTTCCTTTATTTCCTGAATTTATATTTTACATAAATTTATAAGCTCTTTTAATCCAAGAGCCTATTGAGATTGATCTTTATCATCTTTTGCATTCCCTTATGTTTTTCAGTTCATTTACAATGAACTGAAGTATTATTTCGAAAAATGACATTATTTTGAATTTTTCTTTTCAAATCATCATAGAGATGCATTTGTTCGTCAAATTTATGGCCAAACTTGCAGCCCAGTGGTGCATTGAGGGAAGTGCGACTGAAAATTTTTAGAATGTATCCAGCTTTAATGATCCAGTCATCCCCCATAATTCTTTTAACATCCAGTATAATGTCTATTATAGAATGTATAGATTATCTTCACAAAAAAAGAGTTTGGAAAAGAATCTGCGTCAATAATTCAAGGACAAGCGGGTCTTATGACCCACATTATTCGATTATTGCATTTCTTGATAGGTTTTGAATGATGGAGAAGTGTAACTAAGAGTACATTCTTATCATCCACATTGTTAGAACTATAATCACTTTTCAAGTATGTACTCTGCCTTCATTTTGTATTTTGGTATTATCAAGATGCTTTATATATAAGAACACTAAATGATGGAAAACTAAAATGACTCTTATTTTTGTTTTAGCTAAGGATATTAATGATTTCCTATTGTGGTTCAATATTCGATTTGAGACGTGTTGTTGCCTTGAGGTAATGGTGACTCATGGAATTTATGTTTTCGGAGTATTTTTGTCGGATAGTACTATAAATAAAGGAAGTTTTGTCCAATTTTTCCTATTTGTGTTGTAAAAACACTCTTAAATTATTCACGATTTAATGTATTAGAATTTTTTTCCCGTGCTATTGACGGACTGTTAGTATTGTACATGACTTTAGACTTTTCAAAATTTTATGCGTGCCTTCAGGTGTGAGCCATCTTCATTCGGTGTTTTTTTTCCTCGACTTAGCTTCTTTTTAATTGGCAAAAAGTTCATTTGGTTATTTACACAGGATTGGCTCTCATATACAACAAAGGCAGTGGCAGTGGTGTTTGATGTTTGATGCTTTTGGTGTCCATCAGTAGCCGCATAGCTTAAATTCAAAGAAGTGATCCCGGAACAGATTGAATGGACTGTTGGAAGGTATGTTGGAACCACATCCTAAAAACTAAAAGTTCCCTTGAGTTGTTTGCAACCTGAAAAGGAAGAGCTCATCAGAACTCGGGACATTCATATCATGACAGCAATATTTAGTGTGAATATGTTCATTTTGAGGTGTGACAATTTTCAGCCAGTTTTCAAATCTTTTTGCATCTTTGTATACTGAGCCGCTCATTGCCTGATGGTGATGTATTTCATTATGATCAGGTTTTATATTGAATCAAGATTTTGTATACTGAATCGAGCTTCAAATTATGATCAAGTTTGGTTGTGATACTGAATGAAGGTTATGATCAAGTATGATCAGGAATGTGTAATTTCTAAATGTAATTTCATTTTATGCATCCAAACAAGGAGGTCTAATTTGAAGGAATGTGTAATTTAAAGGAGTTCTCTGTTTGTTATGCAATGTATGAATACATGTTAATATGCAGTGTATTACTTTTTTTCTACTGCCAAAAACTGCTAACAAGTATATCCTTTGCAGATCAGTAATTTTGAGTACATAATGCACTCAGGTGGGGTTCTTTTGGTAAAAGCATGTTTATATCCACTTTTGAAGAAGAGAATAATTGGAACCATTGATCATTCACCAAATGTCTATCAACTTTATACCACATTCACTAAAGGTATATCATTCACCAAATATTCTATATTCTCACCCTTTCCTTGACTCTCTTTAATATGGTTTTAGTTTCAATTACACACTACAGGAGAAATGTAAATCCATGGGTTGTTGTTTCAATATGGCTATTCTTATCGCGATGCACCATATAGGAGTGATGCACGTCGGGGTTACAGCCAGAGCAATCTCTGTAAGAACTGTAAACGACTAGGTCATTATGCAAGGGAATGCCCTAATGTGGCTATATGTCACAACTGTGAACTACCCGGGCATATTGCATCTGAGTGCACTACAAAATCTCTATGCTGGAACTGTCGCGAACCTGGCCACATGGCCAGAAGCTGTCCAAATGAGGGCATCTGCCACACCTGCGGTAAGACACGGCACCGTGTTAAAGACTTTTCAGTTCCCCCACAGGCACCTGGTGACCTGAGACTACGACAACTTCTACAAGCAAGGGTATATGATAGTTGACTATACTAATGATAAGGCTTCCAAGAACTGAAGGAAGACGTGGTGGTGGAGGTGGGTATCAAGACATTGTGCGCCGAAATTGCAACCAGGTGGGCCATATGAGCCGTGATTGTATGGCCTTGATGATCTGTCACAACTGTAGGGGAAGAGGACGTCTGGCATTTAAGTATCCTTCTGGGAGGTATATGGAACGCTTCCCAGACCGCTTTCCTGACCATTTCCCTGACCATTTTTCGGACCGTTTTGCTCGGAGGTAGTGATGAATGAAGCTTTAGGTTTATGAAATATTAGTCTTTACTTTTCATTCAGATTGAGTTTGGTTTTAGTTTTTAGAATAATTTGAACCTTTGAAACTTTTAAATCTTGAGTTGCGTTCGAGTCTTTAGAACTTCCCATGTGTTCAAAAACCTGTATCAGATTTGGAGCATTAATTCCTTAGACATTGTTAAATATCTATACGATAATGATTTATCATTTTTGGTTGTTTCACGTTTCAGGACCAATGGATTTCATGGAAAGAGATGGTGATGATGAGATTGAAACTTTTGTAATGAAATTTTGTACTTAATTGTGTCTACCGTGTTTAAATATCAAATTTTTTTGAATCTATTATGTTACTTATAAGTACCATAAGAAATTTTGTTCTTGGTTGTGTCTACCGTATTGTTGGAGTTTTTATTTGTCTCAAACAGGGTGGATATCCTATAAACAAAGGAAATTTTGTCTAAATTTTTTGAATTGTTAACACATTTGTGCTGTAAAAACAATGTCATGACTAAAATTATTATTTGATATCTATGATGTTATTGGAGTATTGTTGTTATTGTAGTACTTTTTTTTGGTAGATAGTCCTATAAATAATGTAATTTTGCCCAATTTTCTAAATTGTTTACACATTTGACTTGACCACAAGATTCACACTTGGGAGAATTTTCGTCGTGCCTTCAGGCACGGGCATACCCTAGTATATATATATATATATAGAGAGAGAGAGATCGGCTCTCATATGGACCTAGTTTACGAACCTAGTTTAGGGACCACTACCGTCGAAGAATTATCTAGGGACTGTTTTGCCTTTTTAGGACCACCTTTTGGGATCGCAATGTCTTTTGTCTTCTTCTAAGTTTTAGGGAATAAAAATTTTTACCCCAATAACTTCTAGCGTCTTCAAGCTTTATCTAATTAATCTGGGAGTCTAAGAGAAGTTTCAGAGATGCTACTTCTCCGACTTCTTCCGTCACTATCGTACTGAAATTATGAATAGCGATGATTATCTATATAAATATTTTCCTCAAGGAGTTTGGAAATTGCAAGCGATTTTGATGGAAAATATTCTAGTCTTGAATACCTTATACGGTATTGTAGTTTTAACAGCCTAGTTTCTTTATATATTTGATTAACAATATCAATTATATTGTTGTCTATGAATTCGTCTAAATTATTATGACCATAAGATGACAAAAACCTACGATATGTTCTAGGGGTAGCTATCTCTACGTTTTTAAGGACAAGGCAGATTCCTCCGGCGCTAATTAAAATAGCCTTTGTTTCACCTAACCTTTTTTGTCTAATAAATTTTAATACGTCTATAATGTTTTAAAGTATCCTAGTATATTCTTGATATTTTTCAGGTCTTGACAATTCTTCTGCAAAATCTTCAGTTATTAAATTTTGTCTAAAGAGATCACGGATCTCTATTCTAATTATTTCTATTCTAGGTACTTCTCTTACTAACCACTCAATAAACCTAGTCTATATATTTGAAAGTACCACCTGCGTATATTAAAGCAGATTCTATAAGTTCTTTATCTTTAGGGTCTCTAAGAGTCCAATTTTGGATTTCTCTTATTAAGTCTCGATTCATTTGATTGAAAAATGCTAAAAAGGCTTCAGTAATTTATAGGCTTATGTAAATTTCTTTTTAAAACAATAATATGTAAAATAATTAAGGGTTTGGTTTGATTTATACCTTCCTTCTGGTCTGCGATATCTTTATCTTCCTTCCTTCTTCTCTCCAGCCTTGCTATTATTCTTCTACGGTCTCGGCCTCCTACAACTCTCTCTTTATGTGTTGCACCTCAATCCACTATTTTATCATTGTACATGTTTCCTGCATGTACGCCTTCATGGCTAATGCCCACCTGGCTAACGGCTCACGGCTAATCGACACCTGACTGGGGTTCAACAGTATAACACCTTGTGTGCTACACCAGAAGTTCCACATAATAGTCCTCTATGAACAGAAAGTTGGAGACAATTTGAAAAATAATAATAACTCAACATAAGAGATTTTTGGAAAAGAAAATACTTTTATTGCATTGCATAAGTAAATACAACTCTCCCATCTCCCCTAACTATGAGAGGTTTACTCACTCATGTACATATTACTCATTACAAGCTTACACACTCTTTCTAGATTCTAACTTCGATATCTATTCCTACTCCCTACCTCTCCTTTTATAGCACAAGGAGGCTTACAGATGACTGGTAACCGGTTACAAAAAGTGATCCGGTTGAAGCATATAATTATTAAAGAGACATACAATAATTAAAAGTCTGAAGATTTGGAATCTTTTGAGTCTTTTGATTTTTCAAACGCAATCTTGGCATTTTGTAATTATCGTGCACCTAACGTTTTCAGTTGTCTACTTTTGTCTTTATGAAAGGAGGTTGTCTAGGCCCATATGGGGCATGTTCGAGCTGTCTTCTTCTTCACACTGTGAGGGAATCTAGATGAGCCTTGTCGTCTCGTAATAATGCATAGGTCTAGATCAGGGCATCTTTCATACTCAATAATTCTTCTGCTAACGAAGGGCCCGTCTTTGTCCCGTACATATCTTCTTCTTCCTTATCTTGGTCTCAAACAACATTATTGAAAAAATCATCAATGAGGCCCACAATTCTAAGGCTAGTTGGCAAAGCTATCTCTACCAATTATTTAGCTTCTTTCTTGAGCCTTCCATTGAATGGCTCATCATTTTGGATTAGTAGGTCTTCTTTATGGTAGGCAGTGTATTATCTGTCTTCGCCTGCCAATAATTCCATGATTTCTATTGTATCTATAGCATGAGCAATCTGGAGTTTGGACTTATCAATAATTAAATCTTTAGTCTCGTCTTCTGATAGAATCTCAACGTCTTCAAATATATAATTGGAAAATCTAACAAGTCAAAATCCAACTCTCATTCCTCTACAGGAACTTGGAGAAATCTGATATATTCTAGAAAGTAGAGGAAGGAATTCTTTTACCTTCTTAACATACTCATGGACTATTTTTCCAAGAGCAACAGAGTCTTCAATATCCTTTATCTGAACGAGTCCAATGAACCCGTGGCCTGCAAGAGTTATATGTTCCATATCTGATTTTCCAAAAAGATATATTTTTGGAATGTCTTTGAAGAAACCTTTAATCATTAAATCGTTTCCATTTATTTATGATAATAACATATTAAAATGATCAATAATGTTATTAGTTTCTTTTTAAAAGTCTTCTGCTAATGGGAGATTATTATGACCAAACGGTATAGCAATCTTAGTCTTAAAAGTCTTTTTCTGATAATAAAAACCAGTAGGTCTAGTTTTGGAGGATTCTCCAAGAGTCTGAGCATAAGTCTGAGTCTGAGGTCTAGGCATAGCAGTAACACTGAGTTCGGTAACTACAAGTCTTTGAGTCCTCATGAATCTGGCAATGGCTATTAAATTTTATTTGAACTCAATCCATAGTCTATTCTTCATGTTCCACCATATAGCGTCTATGAGAGTATTTTCATCATCTGAAAATTCTCGTCTAAATTTTATTAAGTTTGGATATCTTTGATCGGGTCTATATTGGGAAAAATACATCTTCCAAATGAGTCTATTTTGAGAAACAATCTCATGTCTAGATTTTCTAGGAGGAACTAGAATATCATCAAAGTTCTCTAGGATTGGTCTTTCTTGAGAGTCTTAAATATGAGTCTATCTTTGCGTTATACCAGCATTTGGCCTTACGCGTTTAAGATAGTCTGCAACATCTTCTTTGTTTATTCTATTCGTCCCAGAGGAACTCAGGATGTCTAGATCTTCTGTTTGCAACATAAAATATGAAATCATATTAGTGTTAGCAAACATTGGATCTCTTTATATAATGTATGGAATGGTATTTTTACTTCCCTTAATATGTAAAATAGAGAAGTCGTAACCATTAAGCAATTGTTGTCATCTAATAAGTCTATTAGTCCTTGATTTGGACAAGTCTAAGTCTCTAAATTTTACTGCATAAGAAGAGTCCGTATAAACAGTAAAATGTTTAGGTCCAAGAAAAATCATATATTTTTCTATTTCCCTTACTATAGCTAAAACTTCTTTTTCATGGGCAGCGTATCTGGTTTCTGCGTTTGTAAAGGTTCTAGAACTATATCTACAAAGTTGATTTTTTTTGTCTGATGATAAATGGAAAATTATATTGCTCCCCATTGTTTATCACAGGCATCTATTTCTACTATAAACTAGTCTTCTGCATTAGACAATTCAAGTAAAAGAATGTTGTTGACCGCATCTTTAATCTATCTTATGACTTCAAAATCATCTTTGGTCCAATAAAAAGGATTAGTTTTGTCTGTTCCTTTTAATTTGGATGTTAGGCTTCGTCTTTTTGAAGGAAGGTCTTTAATAAAGTCTGCAACACAATTAAGCAATCCTAAAACTGATTGTAATTCTTTTCTATCTTTGAGTTGATCTGGAAACTCAAGAATCTTTTTAGTTATGTGTTCTACTAAGGATAATTTTCCTTTATTAATATGCATTCCCACAAAGTCTATCTCAGTCTGAAATAATTGCATTTTCCTTTCAAAAATAACAATATCATGTTTGTCTAATTCTAAAATAATCTTTTTAAAATGGTCTACATGCTCTGTCTCAGTCTTATTAGCTACAAGAATGTCATCTATGTAAACAAGACAAAATTCGAAATAAAGTCTAAATATATTATCCATTCTTCTTTGGAATACTTGAGGAGCATTCAAGTATCCAAATGACATTACTAGTCATTCGTATTTTCCTTGGGGCACACTAAAGGGTGTCCAAGTAATACTGTCTAGATGCATCTTGATTTATTAGAAGCCTGATTTTTAATCAAACGCACTAAAGGTTGTCCAGGTAATACTGTCTGGATGCATCTTGATTTGCCAGAAGCCTGAATTGCAATCAAACTTACTGAATATAATTCTGTCTTCAATCAAATTGATTAAACTATTCTTGTCAAGTATCTTATAAGAATCAAATTCATAATTCTTATTTAATTATTTATAATCTATAACCATACATCCTTTTCCTCTTTTACGTTCAGATTCATTTTGAACATAAAAGGCAAGGTTCTATGTCTACTTTTACTTTCTATAATAATGCCTAACTTAAGCATTTCATCTATGTCTGTTATAAAATTATATTTTGTTTTATTGTGAATATCCTTTCTTATAGGTTCCACCATTAATAGTGGTGTCTGGGTTAATAAAGATGATTTTATAATAACTTTGGTCTTTGTCCCACTTGGAGATGGGATTTTCTCCTAAAGTAGGCTCTACTAGTTGCATAATATTTTCCTTTTCTACTTCTATTTCCATTTTCTTTTGTTTGGATATAGCTTGAACCTGTAATAAGGTATGTTGTGCTCGATCTAAAATGTTTTGTTGTATAAGCAACAAGACATTTCTAGGGTTTAGTAATTTCTAAGGCTTGATCTAAAATGTCTTGTTGTATAAGAAACAATACTTTTGGTCTTGACACTTACATTCTTTTTGTAAGGGTTTAGTAATTTTTAGGGCTTCTTGTTGGTTTGTAGGTCTAGGTCCACCATGCTCAGCTGAAAAACTCTGATGTTTTATGGGTCTATTATTGGGTTTTACCTGCATAAGGTCAAAGGCAGTCTTGTGATCTATTAGAGGGGATTTAATATTAAATTCTTCCTTATCACTAATTAATATCTTATCGTTATACTAAGTATAAGGATGATATTTATTAATAAAGTCTTGTCCTAAAATAATGTTTCCTGTGAAACTAGGACGAGGATCCATTATCCAAAACTAATGATTAACGGTTTTGTTGGTCTGATTTCCTAATTTAAAATAAATAGGAATAGTCTGCAAATATAAGATAAATGGATCTCCATTAGCCACTTTACCATAAATTTCTTGATTACTTTCTAAAAAATAATCTTCAGGGAAGGCATTGGCCTTGCAAATACTCTGAGAGCATCTTGTATCTATAGAAGCTGAAAGTCTTTTAGGATAGTCTTTGTGTTGAACAAATAATTCTACAAAACAAGCATGTGGTTTAGTAGAAATTCCTAAATTTTTCTTATCTAAAATAGATATTCCTTTTTGAGGTTTATCTATAAAATCTAAGGGTATTTTGTCTATTAAACTACTATCAGAATGGTATCCTTCTAAATCATAGGAAATTCCCTTTCCTTTGAAGTCTTCATTTTTTTACAATCTTTTGGCTATATTCTATCAATGTCTTGATAATATGTTTTAATATCTAAGTCTATTTGAGCATCATACTGGCTAGTATAAATTGCTCTAAATCTAGTTCTTCAACAAGTTTCATGGTAGTGTAATTGACAAATAACACAGACCATAAACAATTATGTTTGTATAATCTCAAAGCATTCTACGCATCTAAAGTCTTTCATGATACATTTCATTTCAAATGTGCAATAATGTCTTTCATCAAAGTAGCATCTAAGTATATAGGTTAGTAACTTAGGATTACTAATTCTCCATCTTTTCTTTAAAAATGGGCTTAATATACACTTATACCAAGCTTTTTCAAAGTCTGTATATTCATTATCTAAATCGTCTTGATTAGTTTGCATCATATACAAGTCTAAATTATCCTGGGAGTCTTCGTACTCATCAGTATCACTATTATAGGCTTCCGAGTCACTATCTATATATGCACTATAGATACTAGTATTTTCATCATCTTCTATGTCTGACATTTCTATAGCATATAGCATATCTAACTCTTCTTGATCTGCATAGTCTAATATTGTATTAATAATCTTAATACTTTCTTTCTCTTTCTTATTAGGGAAGTCTTTAGCAAAGTGTCCTTCTTTGCCGTAAGTCCAACATTCTTTGGTGGCAGTCTTAGATTGAGCTATATCTTTTTCTTTCCTATAATTAGGAACTTTCTTATACTTACTAGTATTTTTCTTAAAATATCTTCTTTGGTTAAATTTATTTTTCTTAGTCTTAGAGTTCTTTTCTCTAAAGGTAGTAGATGATCTAAATTTATACTTCTTCGAAAATCCTAAAGGTCTAGTCTTAAACTTCTTATGTTTCCATTCTAATTGCTTTTTAAATTTCTTAGATTCTCTACCACATCCCAATTGGATTGGAGTAATGTCTCTTTCGTCTTTAATTGGAGGGATCTCTTTGAATGTTTCTTCTATCAACTTTTCTTGAGCTATATCTTGTCTCTTAGATATCATATAGTCTTTGGCGAAATTAATTCTTTCACCAAGGGAGTTATTCTTAACTCTATCTACTCCTGGCTAATTCATATATTCATTAATTAGGATTTGCCCTATTGTTGGCATCTTCCTAGAGTATTCATCTTTTAAGGTCTCTCCGAATTCTTTAATTTGGTAATATAGTTGCTTACAATTATTATTATATTCATTTATCTTATATAATTTGCAAATGCTAAGGAGGGCTAACTTAGTTTTTGCTAGGTCTTGTTCATTGATTTGAGCTAGATGTCCAGCTCCAGTAAATTCTGATGTGAATAATTGAATATATTCTTCAATTGATCTTTCTTCTAAGTTTTCTTTCATCTTCTCAACCTTAGCTAAGGAGTCTTCATCAGTAGCCTTTCTTAAACTGTCTAAATAATCTTTCGCAATACCTCTAATGGATTGCTCAGCGTATTGTTTATATAAACTTGCATCACATTGTTCATTAGATGCAAAACAAATGTTCATCTTATTACGCCATTCATCTAAGGCATTCTTCCTATCTTAAACATCGTCTAGGTTAAGGTAAATACCTACTGGATTTATGGATTGACTTTCCATGGTCTTAATAGAAGTAAAACTCTTGTCACTAGTTGGAAAGTCTTTTATATACTCCGATTTAGTTTTAACTATAGTTCTAGAGTATATAAGAATATTTATTCCTATTGGTTTACTAAAAAGTCTAGGAGCATATTCTAGCCTACTACTACTTTCTATCTCTTTTTTATTAGGATTTACTTGTGTAGCTAGCATTAATCTTTCTTCTCCTTCTTATATTAGTCTTAAGTTTCTAACAAGTTCTTTGATATTCTTATATTCTTTTAGTTTTAATATGCGGTCTTGGGCTATTATATTAAATCTTTCTCTTTCTTAAAATCTAATAGAATGACTTTTCTTAAGGTGATCTCTAAATGTCTTCATGTCCAATTCTGAGGGTTCATGTCCAAAGTTTTGGATCCTAGCTTTTTCTTTAATTAAGTCTTTTTGTTCAAATGACCTTCTAGGTATAATTACAGGGGCTTGTCTTAGTAAACTAGAACTAGTCTTACTACTACATTCTCCTTCTGAAGGATCATTGACTATGGCTTCTCCCATATTCCTAAATCTAATTTCTTCAGTCTGGATATTCTTATTGACAATCTTAGGGGGGCCAAACTGGATAGTAACATTTCCAGTGACATCATCTTGATTAATAAACAAAGGTTTATTTTGTATAGTCTTAGTTTCTTGAAATTCTAGCAATTGCCAAAGGGTCTTAGCTTTTTCTTTCTTAGGTCCAATATTCCTAATACTGTAAGTATGATTATAGTGTGAAATATTGGTTCTAACTAAGATTTCTTCATTGAGTCTACCCCTAGGAATTTTCGATTGCATTCCTTTATACGGAAATTGGGAGAACTTCACGTCGGTTTGGAATTATATATTTATATTAGTGTCTGGGATAATATAGTCTTCATAGCCACTAGTATATAAGATTAACTTAAAATGTTTGGTTGTGTCTACGATTGCTGTAAATGCCGAAATGACATTAAAGTATCCTATGTTGTCTGACATTTCTAATTGGGCTGTCCCAATAAGGCTTTTCTCGAAATCTTTCCATCTTTTATATACTAAACAACATAATATGTTGATATTATTCTGAGGTCTATGTTATCCTTGGATTCTTACTTGAAAGAGTCCAAAGGTTAGGAATTGGAACTTCCTATCAGTTCCTCTAGATCTAAGCCATTCTGAGTCAAACACTTGGAGCTCAGTATATGATTTGTCTAACTCATAATTCCTACAATGGTAAGTCATATTATAATTAGGAGTCGTAGGAGCAGAACCTTCTTTAAACAAGTCTATGTATCTAACGGCTGAAAGTTGTCCATTATGAATGGAATCTTCAACAATCTTCCAGTCAACTTCATCCCATTCCTTCCATTGGAGAGGATTGGTGAAATTTATCTCCTTACACCATGTCCTAACATTGGAGGATGAATCCTTAAGTCTTTGGGGCATATAATTACTTTATCTAATATTTGGGATAGAGCTAACTATCTTACTAGTCTTATCTAATCCGTCATTTATGACTCTTCTACCTATGGTCTGCCTTTCTCTAGTTTCTATAAGATGGGGGGTTCTCCAAATTTACAGATGGATACCTGTTTTTGTTCAAGTCTTTTTTCAATTCTTTCTAAGAAGTGTGAATAATCTTTTTGTCTTTTTCTTTGACTAAGGATTTCTTCTTTAAAAATATTATTTTCTTTTCTTGTCTTATCAGAGATTTCTTCATTATGTCTAGCTAGAGAATTAACAAGGGATTTTGCAACATCTGTAATATAGTCTTTTACTTGATTATCCTATTCTTGTTGTTGCATAGATCTAATTTATATATATTCTACAATTTTTTTCTATTTTATCTAAATTAGTTAGAATAAAAGGCGAGTCTATTTCTGCTTGAGAATGCTTATAATATACAGCCTTAATTCCATTTATAGTTTCTTCGTATTTTTCTTCTACTTGGGACATGCCTAGTCTAAGTTCATTAATAATACTATCCATTTTGGATAGGTTATGGCTTTCCATATTATTAAGATTGTAATTGAATCCCTATATTGTTTTGACTTAATTTCATGAACAAAACTATGTTTGTAATATGTCATAGGGAGATGTTTATTTTGTCATGATCCCACTTGGTCTATGACGTATTGAAGAAAATTGAAGATGTTGCGGCAAAGCTTCAAATAATTAAATCATGCCGATATTTAATTGGTGCAAGTTTATTCGTCTTCAAAGGAAATTAAATTCCGAGATCACTCAGGTATGAATGCGTATAATTAATGGTGCTCGGAATTGTTTTATAAAAAATAAGGATGTATTTTTGTAAAGAAAAATATTTTAAAATGTTTTAAAAGTGTTTTAAAGGTTTACACTTCTTTTTTATTCTGATAAGCTCAAAAAAGGAGTTTGACTTTAATGGGTCTCTTTAAAGAAACGTTTTAATTGAAAAGTCAAAAAGTTAAACTTCTCGCTCAAACGACATTAGATATCGCGCGAACGAGATATCTCTGTCGCTCGGATGAGAGCCTTAAGTTGTTCAAATGACACACATTTTGAGGCGGCGCTAATTTATTATTTAAAGCGTGTTTCTATCAGAATTTCGTAGGTGTGCATTCTGGAAAACTGTTTACGAACCAAAAACTTGTTTGCACATATTTTCTAAGGTTTACAAAGCATAAACACATCCTTAGAGTTTACAAAGATCCGAGTTATCATTCTTATATGCTTATGTGATCTTGCGGCACCAAAGTTGTTTGTTCTACACATTGAACATCAAAAGGTTTTACGGTGAAGAAAAGAGAAGGACTTCTTGTTTGACATCGTAGACGAATCAAAGCCATTCGGTGGACACCGAGACATATGTGGACGCGTGTGTTATGGACGGGTATCGTGGAAGACGGAATTTCTGCGTGGGCACTATTGAAGAACGGTATAAGATCAAAAGGAGCATCAAGACCCGTGGCTATCGAGTCTTAGTGTAAGTCTAATCTGTCTTTGTAAAACCATTGTTCATAGTGATTGTCTGGCTTAGGCCATCCGAGGTTGTTTTCTTGGTTTAGGTTTTTTCCTCATACATCCGGCATTATTCTTTACTTTATTTTACTTGCTTTAATCACTAGATGCATGTTTAGGATTAATCAAGATAAAATTGGTTGAAAGTAAGAATTTGGTTTTCACAACTTGGTTTGGTGCATAATTAAAAGTTGGATAATTTTCAGAGAAAAATTTGGTTTTGTTTAAAACACACATATTGGGCACTCTTCAAAGATAATTTGCTAAATTTTGTTGGAATTTAACAAAGTCTCTATAGAAGGTGGTTAATCCTTCTGTCTTAGCTTTTAAATATAAATGCAAGTCTTTAACAAATCTATTGTTATAGTATTGGGTAACTGCTCTGGATGTAGAAATTAAATTTAGTCTTTCTAATATGATTCTGGTTGCTTTAGCAGTGTTGGCAATCTCATTTTCATGTATCTTATAATAAAATCTATCATTGTTTATCTTTTCTAAAATTCTTTGATAAAAGTCTGATAAGGTCTAAATGGAGAGGTCTCTTGGTACCTCATTCCAGTCTGATCTAACTATCTCCATTTGGAAGATAACTATCTAATCTAAGGATAATCTT
Source organism: Sambucus nigra (assembly GCA_949130495.1). Lineage (NCBI taxonomy): Eukaryota > Viridiplantae > Streptophyta > Magnoliopsida > Dipsacales > Adoxaceae > Sambucus > Sambucus nigra. The sequence continues at coordinate 104,866,730 of OX422224.1, forward strand.
GGCTTGTTCTTTAGTAAGTTTAATTAACTCACTGTCTTGATTTTTAGTTAAAATTTTAATTTCTAAAATGTCTTTGTTAATGACTTCTATATGATTAATCTTAATATATATTTCTTGTAAAACTTGTACTAGGTCTATTGGGATTTGGTTATCTATTTCTAGTATTCTTTTAGAGATATTTTTTATCTCTGTTTCTAAGGTTTGAGTATCTTTTATTAATTGTCTTAAAATAAGGATTATACAATTAGTTTGGTCTATTATGCTATTAATAGCACTAGTAGTAACTTGTCTACTATCTGCGTGTTTGACCGAAATGTGTTCAGTGTGTGAACAACCGTCTATGTGACAGGTTAAACAACCTACTGAGTCTAAATCAGTTATAGGTAAGGGATGGTAGTCTGGGTTGGTTCCAAAAATATCTTGGTAAATGCAAGGGATAAATCCTAAAGCCATTAAAGTCTTTTTATTATAAGTCTAAAATGAGCGTCTTATGGCTCTGATATCAAAATTAGGATTTTGGTCGGAATTCGGTGAGTTTCTAAAGTCTTTAAGGTCTTGATACCAATTTGGGTCTAAACTATAAATCTTTTAAATATATAGTCTTAAACTAAGGTTTTAGCATAAGACAAGAGGGGGACCATCTAAAGTAAATAACAAAAGTCTTTGGGGCCATGAGGGGACCACTTTCGGAATAAGGATAAAGTCCGCACGGTGAGTCCGCACAAGAGATTATATATATATATATACAGTCCTTCTCTTCTGCGAATCAGTCGCATTTTAAGAGTGCGGACCTGACATGTGTTACCTGGCGGTGAGCGCAGAAAAGAGAGAGAATGTGCCTATAATTTAGGCCATAATTTCTAAGATCACCGTCAGGAGACACATGTCCGATCTGCACTCTTAAAATGCAGACTGGTCCACACAAGAGCAGTTATACACACACACACACACACACACACAGAGGCCGGTCTCATGCACAATAAGTTTGCACACAAGTTTCAAACCTATTTTTTTAAAATATTAAAAAACAAACAATTTGAGTTGAATTTTTTATGGCATTTAAATATTTCAATGAACCCACATTAAAAAAATCATCTCAAAATAAAGTTGTTTGCTATTTTTAAATAATTGGTCAAACTTTCACAGCTTTTAGAGTGTTTTACAAGATGCAAAAGTTTGACACTTTTTTAAAAATAGCAAAAAATGTTATTTTGAGATGATTTTATTATAAGACCCCCTTGCAAAATGTTTTTAAAAAAATTAAACTGAAAATTATTATTTTTAATATTTAAAAAAAATCAGTATGCAAATTTTTTCTGCATGAGAGTCTGCCTCTCTCTCTCTCTCTCTCTCTCTCTCTCTCTCTATATATATATATATATATATATATATATATATATAACTCAGAATAATAAAACAACAAAGAGAAAGACATACTTAATGCTGGTGATGAAAAATACCCACTATTGTTGTAGCCAATGGAAGAAACGTAGGTATTATCTATAATGTTGAGAGTTCAAATTTCTTTGGTCTCTATAACTTAGTAAGAATACTCTAGTAAATTTATTTGAATGTTTGACACCTGATAATTTTATACCACCGTGGAGGTGAGATTTTTGTATCCCACTCCTTATATGATAAAGAATTTATTTGGAATGACTTATTTAATCTCTTATCCCATCGTAAACTACATCAAATATTGAATAGAATAATTTAATCCAATACGCCACCCTTATACGACGCATAAAAGGAGGCCTAAAAGTTATTTTATACTACACATTACTTTTTTATTATTCTACTTTCATCATTTTCGCTTTTTTATCCCAGTTGTCAATAGAACAAAATGAATATATTTTATGTCATTAAACACCGGATATTAGAAAAATGCAGCACGATTTTTCATCACCTAACCATTAATTTAACGTTTATAAAATCAGAAACAAGACCTAACCTCGCAAGGCACGAGCTCAAATTTCTAAAATTTACTTTGAAAGTAGATTGGATTTGGTCCACATTTTGATTCTTCGCGAATGAAGATTACTCGAAGTATGCATAAACTGACTCGAACACCTCATGGTATATTACAAAAAAATAAGTGAATATTAAGGAAATTGACACTTCGGATGACACTGCTCAAGACTAAGTCAAATGCATGGATATGCATGAAGACCTAATTTTAAGCATTGGTTACTACTCACGAATCACATGCATATACCCCCATTCCTTCTCTTATATTTCGTATATCTGTTGCCTATTTTTTAGGCTTGCTTTTGAATTTCAGTTGTTACAAACCTGTATGTTGCACTATAGAAGAGTCACTTGTGGCGTCATCGTTTATAACGAATGAAATAACAAATAGTATTTCACCCTCTTTATCTTATAAACTTCTTTATGGTATCCGAGCTCCTAAGCTCTATGGCATCCTATTCGTCAACAAATGGCATCTCCATTGACATAGAGTCATTGCATCAATTGATTTCAATTTGTAATGGTAATGTTAAGATCAAATCAGATAATTAATTTGGAGAACTCTTTACACAAGAACCACCTCAACAATTTAAAAACATAAAATGGCATCTCCATTGACATAAAGTCATTGATTACAAGGGAGAAACGACCAAGGAGTTTCAAGAATGGGAAGAAAAATGATGTCTTGATCAAAACTTGGATATCAAGTATGATCTCAAAAGGATGTCAGTTTCTTATTGAAGGGTGTCAAACTGCAAAAGAAACATGGGAGTGCTTGGAAGAATTTTTTTTACAATCTATAAAAGAAAAAGAATTCCAATTCAAAGAACAAGCACATGATATCAATTTAGAAGGTAAAACTGTTGATCAATACATTTAAGATTTTAAGAAGTTATGTGATTGGACTGCTATAGATAAACCTCCTAACGAAAATAGCAAATTTGTAAACTTTGCAAGAGGTTTAGGACAAAAATATAAAACGTTTAGAACTGTTATTTTGGGTAAACCGCCATATCTATCCTTGTCCCAATCATTACCGCTTTGGAAGGTTTTGATATTTGAGAACAAATATCAGATAATGCCGCTAACAATCTTGTAAATGTTGACCATAATATGGCCTTCATGTCAAGTAGAGCTCCATCAAATTTTTAATGGATCTACAACAGGCTTTATTGGAGCTACAAATATGTACCCATCTAGGAGGACAACACATGCCATCTTTGTAGCAGCAAAATGTCCAATCCAATGTGCCAACAACTAAGTTACACGGCTCTGTACGGAGTAGCAACTCAACTAATGCGTTACATTCAGTGTATCCAGCAAATCCACAAGGTACAATTCATTACTTTGTTGAAAAATCTAACACTCAAAGTGTGGCATGTCAGATATGTGGAAAAACAAACCCCATAGATCTCAAGTGTTATTATCGATGGGAGTATTCTTAGAGCAACCTTATGGGTATGCTAAACATGTATAAATAGCCTATATGAGTATGCTATGGGTAAGGCAAAACGTCAAATATAACAATGCGTAAGCTATAAAATAACAAAGATGCAATTGGCTTAGTTGGTTTTTTGTGGGACCTGCACCCAAAACGGAACATCATGTTCCGCGCAAGGAAGAAAAAAAAAAAAAAATTATTTGCTTAAGCGGAACATGATGTTCCGCCCAAGCAATTCCCTATTTTCAATGAATTATGGAGCTACAGGACAAATTCCAGCTACCATGACTTCTATGAATTATCTTTTTTTTTTTTTTTTGGGGGGGGGGGGGCGGGGTGAAAATTAAATTAGCGGTCAAAAGATCAATACTGATAAAACAGAGCAACATAATGCTATAATGCCGATACACGAAAAGAAAACAACATAACTCCACGGAGGGAGCACCGGTAAACTAATTGAAGTCGGACTTCTCAATCTGATTCTTGTTCTTCTCTTCATCAATAATTACACTCAACTAGCCCGGGGATTCCATCCGGATGAAAAAAATCCTCTGCACTAGTCTTTGCAAACTTAGCAAGCCAACTCGCACACCTGTTCGCCTCCCTAGGGATGTAGCTCACCTCAATGCTCACGTCTATCTTCATATCACGTCAGTCCAATATGATGGCTTAGTGCGGGTGATTACCCCACTCTCCCTCATTTATCATATCAACAAGATTCTTGCAATCTAACTCCAAGCTAACGCCCTTCCAGCCCCTGTCTTGGGCCAAGATCAACGCATAGAATATGCCTTGGAGCTTGGACCGCGGTGGGGCCCCACCAATGACTTCCTAAAAAAAACCTGTAATCCACTCTCCCCTATAATCCACTCACTACACCCAAATAGGTGATTTGTCACTTCCATTAATTGTGACAAATGCCCTTTGGGGGCTGTTTTGAATTTTAAGCCTATAATGGTATATTCTTAAGTCTAAGTATAAATATTTACAAATTATCATCATATTATCAAATTGGGAGTCGCGTGACTATGAAATCAACTCCTGCAAGCTACATTGGTCCCATGCGAGGTTTTCATGTCTTTTACGGGTCCATTTGGGGGTTATTTTGGGTTTTAATCCTCTAACGGCATATTTTTAACCCGTAGTCTAGAGATTTGCAAATTATCCTCATATTTTCAAACTAGGAGTTCCGTAACTATGCCATCAGTTGCAAAGAGTTATGTTGGTCTTAGGCAACGTGTTCATGTTTCTTATGGGACCATTTAGGGGCTATTTTGGGCTTTAAACCTCTATTGGCATGTCTGAAGCCTAAGTATAGAGATTAGTAAATTATCATCATATTCTCAAACTCGGAGTCGTGTAACTATGTTGTCAGTTCCTACAAGTTACATTGGTCCCGTTCAAGGTGTTCTGCCTCTTACAGGGCCGTTTGGTAGCTGTTTTGGGTCTTTGCCTTTGATAGCATAATTTTAAACTTAAGAGTAAATATTTGGAAATTAGGGTCATATTCTCAAATCGGGAATCACGTGACTATGCGGTCATTTTCTACGAGTTACATTGATCTTGTGCATGGGATTCACGTATTGTATGGGGCCGTTTGAGGGTTATTTTGGATATTTTCCTCTAACGGCACGTTTTTAAGCATAAGGCTAAATATTTACAAATTATCTCCATATACTGAAATCGAGAGTACAATGACTATGCGTTTAGTTTTTACTAGTTACATTGGTCCTCTACGAGGTGTTCATACCTTTTATGGATCTGTTTGGTGGTTGTTTTGCATTTTCTCCAACTAACGACAAGTTTTCAAGCCCAAGGCTTCATATTTATAAATCATTAGCATATTATTAAGTGCGTGTCTCATGACTACAAGGTGATTTTCTATAAGTTATATTGATCCCGTGCGAGGTGTTCGTGCATCTCACCGGGCTGTTTAGTGGCTGGTTTGTATTTTCACCCTTTAACATAATGTTTTTATAACGAGGATAGTTCCTACAAGCTATATTCTCAAACTACGGGAATAGTTCCTACAAGTTTTGTTGGTCCCGTTCAAGGTGTCATGCCTCTATAGGGGCATTTTTATGGCTATTTTATGCCTTTAACCTTTATTGGAATTTTTTTAGCCTCAATCTAGATATTGGCAAATTATCGTCTTATTTTAAAACCGTGACTCTTGTGACAGCATGGTGAGTTCCTACAAGTTACATTGGTACGGTGCAAGATGTTACTGCCTCTAACGAGGCCATTTGGAAATTGCTATGTGTTTTTTTCCTTTAATTGTTATGTTTTTTAGACAAAATCTAAATATTTGCAAATTATCATCAAATTCTTAAATTGGGTGTCTCGTGACTATGAGATCACTTACTCTAAGTTATATTGGTCCCGTGCAAGGTGATCGTGCCACTTACAAGTTGTTTTGGATTTTCTCCTTTTAACATCATGTTTTTAAGCTCATGTCTAAATATTTACAAATTAATATCATATTCTAGAAACGACAGTCTCGTGACTACACTGTCCGTTTCTACGAGTTACGTTGGTCGTATGTTGAGTTTTAAACATCTAACATCATATTTTTAAGCATAAGTCTAAATATGTGCAAATTATTGTCATATTCTCAAACTGGAAGTCACGTGACTACGCGGACAATTCCTATAAGTTACACTGGTCTCATATGAGCTTATTGTCTTTTTTATAGGGACGTTTAAGGGCTATTTTCAATTTTTGACTTTAAACGACATGTTTAAAGAATATAGATATTTACAAATTATCATCATATTCTCAAACACGGACTCCCGTGACTAGGCAGTCAGTTCCTACGAGTTACATTCATCCCTTGCGAGATGTTTGTATGTCTTAAGGGACCATTTAGGTGTGGTTTTGAATTTTAAACCTCCAACAACGTGTATATAAGTCTAAGTCTATAGATTTTTAAATTATATTCATATTCTCAAATTGGGAGTCGCGTGACTACGCAATCAGTTTTTATGAGATATATTGGTCCGGTACGAGGTGTTCGTGTCTCTTACGAGGCCGTTTAGGTGTTGCTTTAGAATTTAAACCTCTAAAGTTTTTTATGCGTAAGTCTAGAGATTTGTAAATTATCATCATATTCTCAACTGAGAGTTGTATAACTACGCATTAAATTCTTACGAGTATGGTTGGTCCCGTGTGAGGTGTTCATATCTCTTACAAGTTGTTTGGAGGTTGTTTTAGGTTTTAAACTTGTAACGTAATTTTTTAATCTTAAGTCTAGAGATTTGAAAATTATCATCATATTCTTAAAATCGGGAGTCGTGTGACTACGTAGTTAGTTTGTACGAGTTACATTGTCCCCTATGAGGTGTTCATGGTTCTTACAAGTCGTTGGGTGTCTGTTTTGGGGCTTCTCCCTATAATGACAAGTTTTTAAGCATAAGTCTAAATATTTGGAAACTATTGTCATATTCTCAAATAAGGAGTCTCCTGAATATGCAGTCATTTTCTACGAGATACATCGGTCCCGTGCAAGGTGTTCGTGTGTCAAACGTGGACGTTTGATGGTTGTTTTAGGTTTTTCCTCTTATGATATATTTTTAAGCATAACTCTATATATTTATAAATTATTGTCCTATTCTTAAACCGGAAGTCATGTGATTACGTGTTTAGTTCCTACGAGTTACATTGGTCCCTTGGGAGGTGTTTGTTCCTCTTATGGGGCCATTTGGTGGATTTTTCCGTTTTCACTCTCTAACGACAAGTTTTCAAGCCCAATTCTTTAGATGTGAAAATTATAGTCATATTCTCAAGTAAGTGTCTTGTGGATATGAGGTGAGTTACTATGAGTTACATTGGTCCAATATGATTTTTTGTTCCACTCACGAGTGATAATGTTGTCAGTTCCTATGATTTACATAGGTCCCGTGAGAGCTTAAAAACGTATTGTCAATTCCTATGACTTAAAAACATATTGTTATAGGTTCCTAAGACTAAATATTTAAAAACGTATGACAATGCGAGCAGTTCCTGTGGGTTACATTGGTCCCGTGAGAGGTTTTCTTATCTCTTACGGGTTATTTAGGAGATGTTTTGGATTTTAAACCTCTAACGGCATGTTTTTAATTATAAGTCAAAATATTTATAAATTATCGTCATATTCACAATTCGGGAGGTCCTTAACTACTCAGCAAGTTTCTATGAATTACATTTATCCCATGCGAGATTTTCATATCTCTTATGGGGACGTTCAGTGGCTATTTTGGATTAAAAAAACTAACGACTTGTTTTATGACAATGTCAATAGATTTTTATATTATCATCATAATCTCAAGTTCGGAGTCGCATGGCTACACGATCAGTTCATACGAGTTACATTGGTACCGTGTAAGGCATTCGTGCATCCTACGGGACCATTTGGTAGTTGTTTTTGGTCTTCTCCTTTTAACGACATGTTTTTAAGCCCAAGTATGGATATTTAAAAATTATCAACATATTCTCAAACTGGGAGTCACGTGACTAAGCGATTAGTTTCTACGAGTTAAATTGGACCCGTACGAAGTGCTCTAAGGGGACTGTTTTATGGATGTTTTTCGTTTTCGCCCCTATAATGACATGTTTTTAAGAGTAAGTATATATATTTATAAATTATCGTCTTATTCTCATACAGGTAGTCTCCTGACTATGCGATCAATTTATATGAGTCACATTGGTTTCGTGTGAAGTGTGCATATCTCTTATAGGGACTTTTAGGTACTGTTTTGGGTTTTCGTCCTTTAACGACAAGTTTTTAAGTCTACTCTAGGTATTTGAAATTATCATCATATCTCTTTTGCCCTAGAGGGACTGTGTGCCCTAGAAAATTCTCTAATGTATATTTGTTTTCGTTTTCACCAAAATAAATTAATAAATAATTTCTTTAATTGGTTTGTATCGAATACACGTATCAAGTGTGTACCTTCAAAAAAATAATACATCGAAATGTCTGATTTTGCGTGCCACTTCAGTGTGTCTAACATGTTTTGCAAATTAACATAAATGTTGTGTTTTATTAACCGTTGATACCAATTAACAGCCCCCAATCAACTATTTTCACTTCTTAAATTATAAAAGTGATGAAAAGGCATAAAACCCCATTTTAAAAGCCCCTAATGACAAGATTCTAAAACATCATGTGTATACCCATAACTGTAGGTTTTGAGAACTTATCTTATATACACATATTGGAATACCATGATACATAGTATCCAAAATACTATATAAAAAACGACATAGTCAATATTAAAAAAATACTGCATATTCAATATTCGAGAAAAAAAAAACTACGTAATCAATTCACCCCCCTCCCCCCCCCCCCCCCCCCAACCCACCCCACACAAAAAAGTAACATGTTTCTAGGTTGTTCTTAATTGATTCATCCCCTAAAAAGTGTTATTTTGTCCAGCTGAGTTTTTTCTTCTTTATTTGTCCGGAAAAACATGTCGCTATATATGATTTGTAGACAAATCAACAACATACAAAACCAATTTGAGACATATATCTTTAGTTATATATGATTTATGGTTCAAAAATTGGTGCACCAGATCTAAATAAATAACGTTTTTCTTTTTCATTTTATTACTTTTTATTTTGGTAATAAATAAAGTTTAAAGACTGTAAAAAGGCGTCTATTGTATTTGATATCAACTCTAAGAATGTTAGAAGATAATTATTTTTCATCTATAGATTAACTCAAGAAGTATTATAGTAGTCAAAAACATTATTTTTAAAATTTAAAATGATGTCTTGAATGCCATCTCTGATGGTAATTTCAATTGAGGCAAATTTTTGTATTCAAAATTCAAAATTTGAACACTATATCCAATTAGGTCTTGTATATATTTATAGGGGTATGTAAGATTTGATCTAAATATATTTGATTTACACCATAATTAATTTTTATGATTCTTTTTTAAAAAAAAAAGATAATTTTTTAGTATTTAGCGAGAAGATATAACAATGTAACAATGACAACCCCCAAACAATCAAAATTTTTATTACTATTTCTACTGTTAAAAAATATGATAAAAAGAGTAACAATGATCTCAATCATACTCTATGTTCTAGAAAAAATATCCTACCATTCTTACTCTTCGAATAAAATGCTAATTAAAATAAAATGAATTTTATTTGAGATTTTTTTCCATAAACATGTCGATTGTTGGCCAATATTATGTGTCTCATTTAGTATAATTTTTAGTACAATTCATTGGTCCATATTACATTTCCCATCTTATTTATAACATCTTTGAGAGATAAAGATTTAAATAACTTTGTCAAATTGAAAAATGTGATCGCCTAAATCTTGATATGCCGTGTTAGGTACTTTTTTTGTGAGTTCAAGTATGATGCTCCCCATAATTGCCAAGGCCACAAATGTGGACAAACTGTCCAATCATGTAATACCCTAATTTTTAACATTTTATTTTTGAAAATAAAATTATTTTGATTATATTTTCTTTCAGTTGTCACATTGTTTCAATGATTAGGCATATTAGAAAATAGCAAGTCACCCCAACACTGATAAAATTCCATGGTTCAGTACTTTCCTCAACCACCCCAACCATATATACAATAGTAATTCTTTAGAGACTCATAAATTCGACTCATTTATACGATTCACGAGCGTGGAATTCATCTTGAGGGTCTTACTGAGTGGAGCCCTTGCGAATCCAAAAAATCAACTAGTACAGACAAGACACGACAATTTTTCGCACAAAATGAATCGAATTCGTGTGTCGCAATATAATAACTCTATATACATAATGTAAAAAGCATAATGTACTAATTACAACAAAAAACAAAAGAGGGTGAGTAATATACATCAAAATGTTGTTTCATTTATTGAGGAAAATAAATTAAAATTCACAAGAATCAAAAACCACAAAGAAAAACACTTGTTATTGAAAGAGGTAAAAAAAATACATCAAGAAGACTCTACAACTATTTGGAGATGGCTATAAATTCTATATAAATCTATATAATTATATAAAAATTATTGACCCAAATCATATAAGATTAGCCCATGACAATAATAAATACTTGCTATTATAACTTACACTTAACATCTATCTAATTATATCACATCACTTTCATCTTTTGACTGCCGAGGCAATTTTTTGGGATTTCAAACATCATTAAATTTGAAAAGCCAAGTCACATATATTGTATTTTTCCTTTTCTTCTTCGGTGACCTTTCCATTTCTCCCGGTTTATAAAGTGGGTACGTATCATCACTCACCCATGTTCCATCAAACAAATCACAACCCATCAAATCCCTCATCAAGTCTACATTTTTCTATTTTTCCAACAAAGAAGAAGTTAAATTTGTACTCACAGCCCCAGAAGAAGAAGTTAAATTTTTGTGCTATGATTTTTAGGACTTATTCGTTGGGCAATGATAACTGTGGTGGTGTTTGGTAACGGGGGAGTGGAATCTTGTGGTGGGTTAGATGCAGTGAAAGCTTCGATGAGTCAGATCTGGGTGGAGGTAATAAGCGATTGATGGGTTTTTTTTTATACAATTTTTTTTTTTTCTCAATGGCTTTGCTTTGGAGTTTAAGGATTTGGAAGATTGTTAGGCATGTTAACGTTATTGGCTATGCTTTTGTGAGGCTTAGGCAGACTAAGTTATTATATAAGGGTTGGCATATGATCTGATGTTATATTATTGGGAGTTTGTTAAATATACCTCTTCTTTTTCATTACCTCTATATGCAGGTTTGTTGTTCTCTTTATATTAAAATATCTATATATATGGTCTTTTTTCTCCAAAAGTGGAAGATTGTTTAGTTCGCTTTTATTTTTTAATTTTTAATATTCATATTGTTCATATTGTTATTTTGAACTCTGTTACGGAATTTTCTAAAAAAACAAATCGTGTTCAAGTATATATATGGGGTCCCATACCGCCACCACTTACGGAGTCTCCCGCATAGTTTTTTTTTTTTAATTGTTTATTTTTTGGTTCTAAACATTTCGGGGTATTCCTAAAAAATATTTCAAAATTATTTATTTTGGTATTTTAAAAAAGTGGATCAATATTTAAGGGTCCGTTTGATACACATTGGGCAAAAGTATTGGCATGCTATTTTTTTCTCACATTAGGGTATCAAACACCCAATGAGGTAAAACAAGTTTTTTAGGCAAAACATTTTAATAACACATTTTTCGTCCATATTAACATATATAATAATAAAAAATATGTTTTTTTTTTTAATTTTCATCCCAAATTTTATTTAATAAAAGAACAGTTTTTTCTTTTCTTTTTTACTTCCTGTTTTTATTTATTAAAAAAGTAACAAACTATATATATAAAAAGTTTTTTACGCCAAAATTATTTATTAAAAACAGTTTTTACATTAAAACAGTTTTTAATTTTTACATTAAAACAATTTTTACATTAAAACAGTTTTTAATTTTTCTTACATTAAAACAGTTTTTATATTAAAATAATTTTTTGCAATTAAAACAGTTTTTACATTAAAACATTTTTTAATTTTTTACATTAAAACAATTTTTACATTAAAATAATTTTTTACATTAAAACAATTTTTTATATTAAAACAGTTTTCACATCAAAACAATTTTTAATTTTTTACATTAAAACATTTTTTACATTAAAACAAATTTTTACATTGAAACAATTTTTTACATTAAAACGTTTTTTACGAAAAAAAAACAGTTTTTACATTAAAACAGATTTTAATTTAAAACAGTTTTTTTAACTATTTAAAACAATTTTTAAAATATTCATAACAGTTTTTTAAATTATTTAAAACAGTTTTTAATTTTTTTTTTAAATATTAAAAGCGTTTAAGAAGTTAGCAAATTTGTTGACAAATATTGCTCACCCATATAGCAAAGCAAAATTTGCCAACATGTTATGCATAGGAGGTGATGTACATTGGCAAATAGCTTGTAGGCAAATTTTGCTATCAAACACACCAAATTGTAGACAAATGTCATATTTGTCAACTTATTTGCCATTTGCCATGACAAATAATACTATCAAACGGACCCTAATAATTTTTAGGCAGTTGACTTAAACGGCTTAAAAACTATCAAAAATTGACTCATTTTTAAAATACCGAAATAAAATATTTTTTTATAATATTTTAGGGGTACCCTCAAATGTTTCGAACCTCCAAAAAACCTGAAAAATATTTTTTTTTTAAATCTTATAAACTACCCTTATTTGAGGCTCCATTACAAGAGATTGAACTCAATCACGACGAGGCACAAAGGAGAAACACAACGACTTTTTGAATTTACGGGAAATTTTCACTTGGTTTGGCATTTCATTTTTTGATTGAAAACAGTGGATTTTGCTGATGTTGGATTAACTATGTACTTGAGTTTTGATGAATGCAAAAAAGTATATACCGGGGAAAGGTTGATTTAATTTAAGTGATCACAAGTATGACAATAAAACTCAATAATCAGGCGTGAGCTGAAAAAATATTCCAATCTCATCAATAAGCAAGATCAACAACTCTGGATCAGCGACCGTCTCGTTTTCATCAACTCCCAGCCAAAAATAAACAGCGTGAAAAACTATTAAGCAAGATGAACAACCCACTCCCTTATCCAATCCCATTAATGGGCATAGCAAATAAGCCTTTGTTTTTCATTGGTGGCAATGGGTAGCCATACAAATCTTATTCCCAGTGTAGGACTTACCATTACATTACTACTATTAGCTCCCCTCAAGGAGAAAGGGATCGAAGAAAACTTATGGCTGACAATTTTTTAGACGATAACTCGTTTATGGTAATAACCGAAATGACTCGAACATGACACGATTAGCTTGTATAGATTTAAGAGTACCCAAAACTTATACTCAAATTAAAATCAACGCGACCCGAATATGACACGACTAACCCGAATTGTCACCCCTAAGAAAACCTTTAGCTTGCATTTCAGTAATAGAAAATGAAGACAACCCCTTTATAACAACAAAATCGCCTACTGCTTACTTGGTATGTAGTGCAAATGAAGAACGTTAGCTTGGACAAGCTCGCTAATGAAGTAGAAATCAATATCCATATTCTTCATATTAGAGTCGAAAAAAGGATTGGAGGCTAAAGCTAAAGCTGGAATATTATCACATCATACTCGAGGCTATTGAGGGAGAATCAGATGAAGATCTTTATGAAGATGAAAAACATAAGCATGAGCAAGAGACTTATACTCAGCTTCAGTTGAGAATCTAGAAATGGTGGGTTTTTTTATGAGACGAAGAAATAGGATTACCAAAAAAAGATAACATATCCACTTGTAGAATGACTGGTATCAGTATCAACTGACCAATCAACATCAATGAAACCATCTAGAGATAAGAAACGTTTAGTAAATAGATCACAATTACCGCTTTTAAAATCAGCTAGGGAAATGCCATATTGAGAACTGAATTTATAACCAAAAGTGTTTGGTGAAGAGGAAGGTTTAGCACCTAACATTTCAGACTTCTATAACAAATTCATCATTTACTTAAGTCTGTGAGAAAAGAGTAGGGGTGTTCACGAATCCAAATGGACCGAACGGATCGAAAAAACGAATCGGATTGGACCCACTTTTGCTGATTTTTTAAAATTCGGTCTTAAAATGTGAAGGATCGCATTTTTCGATTCGGTCTCGGTCTTCGGCCTTAAAAAGCGGGTTTGGACCGGACCACTTTTATTAAATATTTATATATATTTTTACCCAACCTAAGCCTAGTCCAAAAACAAAATATAGCAACCCTAAACAAAACAAAACACCCACTGTCACTCTTCACTTCTCATCTCGCTCCTCTCTCAAGAGCTGCCGTTACTCATCTGTCTCACTCCTCATAAACACTCTTCTTCTTTTTCATCTGCATCAACCCATAGCTACACCGGTTGTCTCTCCACTGCATCTGCATCAACCCACATGAACTACCAGTCTACCACCGTCGGTCTCTCCATAAGTACACAGGCTGAAAACCCGCCTTAACCCACGTCGTCCTCTCCATAGGTACAAAAATATTTTTGTTTTTAAATTAAACTTTTCGTTCAACTCAAATCACATTTTGTTCAGCTCCTCTTATTTCATTTTGATTTGTTGGGTTCTCACTCAGATTTCCTTGTGTAAGCAAATAAGTTTAAGTAATAAATTATGAAGGCAGATTAGAAGGTAACCTAGAGGAGTTAAAAACTCTGATATCTAAAGAAAGCTATCCCATTTTTGAAGGTGGAGTCAAGAAAGGTCAATAAATTTTTGAACCACGTAGGTCCTAGTGGTCATTCATCTCTCATTATTAGGCAACTGAGGTTAGGTACAAAAACTATCCTATTAATTCAATCCCAATGTTCCGTTCAATCCTTTGGAACATTAAAGGTATTTATAATTAAAAGGCTTTAAGGAGGTTAAAACGATTGATTCATAAAATTTCTATTTTTGTTATTCTTGAACTAAAATAAGAGGTGGTGAAGTTGGAGTCCTTCAGAATTAAACTTGGTTTCATATTTTCTTTTGCTAATTCTTATAATAATATTTGGTTTTTATCAAAGATGGAATCAATTATAACTTTGATTATTCTATAGACCAATGCCTTAATCTTTCATTAATGATAATGAATAATTTAGTGAAGGCTAGTTTTGTGTATGCTAAAACAATAAAATAGAAAGAAGAGATCTTTAGCAATTCCTGAAAAGGTAGGTGGTAATGACTTTGATATGATCTTTGCTTATAAATTCTCTGAAGCTATGGAGAATAATACCATATATATGCATACTCTATTCTGACCACTGCCCTCTCCTAATTTCTATAAAAAAAATTCCCTCTGATTTAAAATAAAAACCTTTAAAATTCCTTCATTTTTGGTGCTCCCATCCAAACATTAATAATTTGTGTCTCAATCTTGGAACTATGTGTCGCATAACAATCATTTTGTCTCATTTTCTTTGAAATTCAAAGCCCTTAGAAGAAATCTTTCTTCGCCGAGCAGGTATCCCTTTGGTGATATTTTTTAGGAAGATAGGAAATTATCTTTAGCACATGCCAATTGTACTAACAATTCCAAATTGAAGACTATTACTAGATGCAAAAATCTCAAGAGAAATGGTTTAAGGAAGGTGATAGAAACTCAGTTGTTGGTTCTCAGTTGTGGTTAATGCAATTCAATATTATCATTATGAAATAAAGGTTTCTCATAATATTTTTTGTTTTCCTTTCTGTTACTCTTTTTTATTTAAGCTTCTAATAAAAAAGTGTTGTTTTTTATTAAAAAAAATGTTTTTTCTAATTATTAAAAACATGTTTTTTTTATATTAAAACGTGTTGTTTTTTATAAAAAAAAACTTGTTGTTTTTTATACATAAACAATTTGTTGTTTTCTTTTATATAAAACATGTTGTTTTTTTATGAAAACCGTGCTATTTTTTTTAAATTACTTGTTTTTTATATTACTTGTTTATGGACCAAATAAGACCGAGACCGAACCCGGACCGCTTGAAAACTGAATAGGACCGAGACCGATTATTCTGGTCCGGTCTCGATCCATAATTTTTTAGGACCGATTAATGCGGTCCGGTCCCAAAAATACCTCAGAACCAGACCGGTCCGGACCGCAAACACCCCTAGAAAAGAGTCATTCCTTGTCCTTATGAACCTATAAACCAAAAAAAATAAGATAGGACTGAGATGCTTCATAGCAAACCTTTTCCCTAGGTGTGATACGACTTCATGACAAGAAGAAGGAAAACCAAAAGTGATCAATATATCATCAACATAATCCAAAACAATAATGATTACTACCTTATTATATCCGACAAACAAATAAGAATCAGAGCAGTCAATTAAAACACCTAGTGTAACAAGGGCATCAACTAGTTCTTCAAACCAAGACCTTGGTGCCTGGTTTAGTCCATAAATGTATTTATGCAATCTAAAGACTTAACATAGTTTGGTGGGATCCTGAAAACATATTGGTTGAGTCATGTAAACCACTTCTTCGAGATTCTCATTTATGAAGGCATTACTAACATCAACTTGCATGATATCCCAATAATATGAACTGCGAATGTGAGAATAACTCTTATTGTAGTAGGTTTTTTCTCATGGATTAATGTTTTATAATAATCAACCAAGTCTTGTTAATGAAACCCCTTAGTACCACCCTACCCTTATACCTTTCTATATTGCCATCAACTTTGTTTGCTTCAGAAAACACACTTGCAACCAACTAGGTACTTACTTGATATTAGAGGAACAATGGACCATGTTCTAGAGTGCTATAGATCCTTGAACTCAAGATACATAGCCTCTGTCCAATTTAGATCCTTATTAGATTGGGTGGAACAAGTAGGTGTTGGAGAAGGAGATTGAGAAAGGAATACATAATGGAAAGTAAAGTCTTAGCCTTAAGAGAACTGTGGTTAATGGAAACAAGAGACAAAACAAAACTTGATGAACTAGGAGAAGCAATTATAAAATAGTGTGTTGAAGATCGAGGTGTGGATAAAACAGAGTTCACAAGTTTGCTTCGAATAAGTTGTATAAGTACTAACGTATAAGATTTTTCAGGTATATGAACGTGAGACCGGGTAAAAGTTATTTCATCACGAAAGGAAACAGTGGGAACTTATTTGTGTAACACTGGTTGAGTAGGAGGAAGAGTAGGTAAAATGAAGGAACCAGAAGTATTAGGATGATAAGAAGAATAACTGATGACATGTTAAGGAGATTGAAAAGGAGAATGATATTCATTAAAAATAACATGTCAAGATAAGTAAACCCTTAATACACTAGGATCTAGACATATACATACTTTGTGATTTGAACTATAATCAAGAAAAACATATTCTTTGCTTTTAGGTTCTAACTTAGGCTTATCATAATGTTTTAACCAATGACAACATGCAAAATCAAAGATCTTAAGTGGAGAATAATCAGGAGATTGATTGAATAATATCTTCCAAAGTGAGAGAACGATAATGAACGATGTAGTCACCCAATTATGTTACCCCCAAAACTCTCCTTAGGTTCCTAGCACCTCCCTTCATCACTACAAACCCATGTCATACCCCGAGTACTGACCTAGAAACCATCGAGCACTCCCAGGCTCCGTTTGACCAAAAGTCAAACGCTTCATCTCGATCGAGACTGATTGAATCTTCGAAGCGCACTGAAACCCCTTTCCAACGGTCCGTCCCGTGTGCGATTCCGACTTACCATGCGGACGAACAAATTATTTTCCCTCGAAACTCAATCAGGAGGCCACCGGGCGCTCCCAGGCTCTATTTGACCTAGGTCAACTCTTCAAATCGATCGAGACTGAATGAATATTCGAAGGGCATTGAAAACCCTTTCCAACGATCTGTCATGTGCTCAACTCCAACTTACGGTATGGACGAATGATCTATTTTACTCCGGAAGGTCACCAAATGCTTCCAAGGTTCGGTTGACCGAAGTCAACTCCCCGAACTGGACCAAACTCTTTGGAATGTCGAAGTAAATCTCCTAAAATTTCTAATGGTCCCCCCATGTACGATTCGGACTTACCATGCGGATACACGATCCGTTTGCATCCGACGATTCCCCGTCCAATGGACCGACGAATGCTTCCGAGCCATATTTGACCAAAAGTCAACTCCCTAACCCGGGAGCGGTCCAAAGGACTTTCGAAGGTATCTGAATTAACTTTCCAACGATCCACCCTGTGCATGATTCTAATCGAGGGTTTGCGTTTTGAGGCCAATTTTCCGAAAAGGCCTGAAAGACAGTGCCAAACGGCAGGTCCCAGACCCTACCTATCGGCAGTGTGCCTAAATGCACCTGCCAATTGGCTGGAACAGGGCTATGCCGATTGGAAATTCCCTGGACCTATAAAAAGGAGGTCTGACCTCACTTGCAAGGAGAGCCCAGATGTAATAGATATCACTCTCAGCAAATCCAGAAAACCTCTCTCGAAGTCAGCGTAATTTTCACACCCAAATCCCTTTTTAGCCTTCACTTTTCATCCTCTTTTTCATCAAACTTGGTGAATTAACCAATCTCCATAATCATCCAAGTCTATGGGCTGCTCTCCAACATTCAAGATGAAGCTCAAGATCTTCAAGAAGGTCCAATTTTCTCAACTCTCTCCTTAAACTCTCATAAATTCGCAACAACTTGTTTTATTACTTTGCACTTCCATTATCTCATCTCACACATCCTAACATACTTTTTATTTAGTATTATTGCACATCTCTTGTTTTCATATAAATAAAAACCCAATAAACAAGAAAAAGAGGGTTTGCTCATAAATTCCAAACAGGAATTCCCATACTTTTCTTACAGTTTTCTCACAACTCAAACACTTTTTTCTACACACACACACGTGCGCGCAAATATGAGAATCCCCTGGTTGGATTTATGGGATAAACCCCACCCCTAGTTTTTCATGCGAACTATGTGGACTTTGATGCCTCTATAGACTACGTAGGCGTCTCGGGGTAAAACCCGAGACTCGAGTTCTATTTTTACTTTTTTTCTCATTTTCTATTTTCTCTAAACTCCACTCTCTTATATTATATATATACATATATTTGATCTTAGTGGCGTATTATTCCACATTCGTTATCGTTCCATCATAACGGTCAATGTAAGGATAATCGCGTAAATCCTATTTTCTAATATTTTTATACCTTCCTACGGATGACTCGCTTCACCTCTTCCATGGTGTAAGTCAATGATTCATATCTCCACTATATATACACATGCACACAAATCACGGGGAAAACAAAGGAAAATAACAAAAGCCCATGAGAGACTGAGAGGGCAGAATGGGTGCCTAACACCTTCCCATTTCGTAACTTAGCGTCCGAACCCTTTTCGAATCATTTTTGGTTTAGTATGCATCAGTACGTCTTTGGATACTGTCCTTCGGGATGGCTCCCTTTATTTTGTTTGTTTTGATTAAAATAGACTGGTGACTCTCTCTCTACATTTTTCACCTCACCCAAATGACGTCGGCCGAAGCGCTCCCGAGAGGGACGCGCGGGACCTAGGATCCTCCATCACGTCGCCCGCCCGCTGCGAGGATCCGGGGGATGGCCATAGTGGCAACTCTGCTAGGGATGCTTTCTTTTGAGGGCTAGACTCTATTTACATAGATGTTATACTTGTTCATATTTTCCCCATTTTTGCATGTTCCCCTTTTCCATGTAGCCCCCATGCTTATGCTTTTATTCACACACTTGTAGAAAATTCTCTATAAACACTTCGCACCATGTGCACCTAGGGTCACATATATCCACAGGTTGCACGCATCACCCATCCATACTTGGTGAACCATTGGTACTTGTACTTTGCTCCCTGTTTGGCATGATCGAAAAGGGCATTCTCATAAGATACTAATAAGAGGATCATGCATGATTCACACGACATCACCAAAGATCATTATTATTGGCCAAAATTTTACCCAGTAACTGGAGGGACACTTCGTGATGGGCACTAGTCCAGCAAGGCGTAGTTAGCCTAAGCGATATGACTCTCACCTTCCATTGGCTAAGTACATTCGACGTATATCGAATGGTTCCCCTACATCGTACTGCTTGACCGAAGTCATGAAAGGAGGTATATCACAGGGAACTCATTTACGTATGCCGAGTATATAGAATTCGCTCTCACACGTATCGTCCCCATGAGGTATATGGTGAGGCAATTCACGTACACTCAGGTATATCAAATGGCTTGTCCACACGTACCGATTGCCCGTAAGAGCAAGACGTATATCGTGGAAGTCACGCCAACGGGGGGAACCCTTTCCGATTAACCCAACCAATTGGATACCCGCATATAGGTGTCAATCCTAGGACACACATATTAGATTGCCAGTTTCAACCCGAAACTCTGCCGAAATTTCGGGTCGGCCTGCCGCACAAATTTTTGCGCATGTTTAAAACGGGACCCTGTCCGTGAGCCTGGACACAAGTTCAGCCATAGATTTGCATATATTACAAACCCAATTTTTCCAGTCTTGGGTCCCGTCCGACATTTCATTTTGCATTTAGGAGAACTAATACAGGTGAAAACGTAATAATTATAATAATCATGCTGAGACCGTCTCCGAAACGAAAATTCTCTTTTTTTTATCAAAATCCAAAAATATTTTTTCCTTTCCTTATCAAAACTCCAAAAACATTTCTCCTCTCTTTATCAAAAATCCAAAAATATTTTGTCTTTTAATCTAAAAAGAATGTCTTTTTTTTCTCTAAAAAATAAATCCCATTTTTCGCCTTCTCAGGTCGATCACAAGCCCTTGACCTAGATCCTTATTGGCTTCGGTCTTTAGTCAAGTCACCCCGGAGTTTCGTCCGTTCCCTTGTTACTTCTTCCGAGTTCGGTATCCACCCGCTTTCCATCGAGAACACAAATCAAGTACCCGTTATGCAGCCGAATCTGACGGCAGTCCTAGCTCAGCTTGTGAACCTCCAAACTGAGGTTCGAGAGATGCAACGAAACTAGGTTCATGTTACTCAAGAGCCCGAGGCCCTATTTCCTCTCACTATGGGTCCACCCGAGCCTATCTAGGTTCTCTAAGAGTATTATCATGCTCCACGTGCCCCTCTGTTAATGGGTCATCACCTGCCCAGCTTTCGATGCCAAATCTTGCCCAGTCTAGGGCTAATATGCCTATGATCATTGTTCCGAAGGAAAAAGAGTTGAATAAAGTCAAAGAGGACCTCAAGATGCTCACCAAGAAGTTTGACCAAGTCAGAATCTCAAGAAATTATATGGACTACACCCACATGTCTCCTTATCCTAAAGTGAGATTACCTAAGAAGTTCAAGATGCCGAATATCGAGAAATTTGGAGGAAGTGGACCCCCGATTGTTCATCTTCGAAGTTATCACTGTTCCATGACTCTACTAGGGGCTTCTGAAGAAGTGATGGTCCAATTATTTCAGCAAACTTTAAAGGATAGCGCCCTCCGATGGTTTTTATCTCTCGAAGAGTCCAGAATTCGTAGTTGGGAGGATGTAGCCTGGTAATTCATGTCGGAGTACAAATACAATGAAGAGCTTGAGGTCACCCACCATGATTTAGAGATTCTCAAATAGAACTTTGGGTAATGAGTCAGTAACTTCATAGCCCAATGGAGGGAAAAAGCAGCAACCATGACCAATCGACCTTCCGAGGAAGAACAAGTCAACATAGTAAGGAGGAACTTCTTACCCCATGTCCGAACAACGATGGGAGTACAATACTGTCCCCATTTTCGAGCTCTTGAAGAAGCAAGAGTAAAAATCTAGGAAGGTCTTGCTAAAACGGATGTCAAACTAAAGAAGGTGTCCGAACAGTTCACCCCCAGAAAATATGACAAACTTGTTAGTGCTACAGTCTCAACCATCAACAATATCTCTTAACCAACCACCTCATGGGTGCCAGAAAGCCTCCCTGTCTTAGTCCGAAAAGAATACATCGAGCTCCATGCTCCCCTCTCCAATGTCTATCAAGCCTTGTTAAGACGAAACCTTATCAAACTTTTGGATCCCCGTCCATTGCTAAATCCACTCCCAAGAAACTTCAAGGCAGATGCCCATTGTGCCTTTCACCAAACTGCTGGCCATACCACTCACCAATGCTTTCACCTTCGAAACATAATCCAAGGTCTAATTGACCGGGGTACCATCGCCCCACCAGCCAATCCTAAGCCAAACACTACTCACAACCCACTTCCAAATCATGCCAATTTTTATCTTTCTAGAAGAGAACCGAAAATTTGATCCCTCAACTCAAATCACACCCATATACTTCCCTAAACCTCTCCAAATTTGCCCATATTTCCTCCTACACCCTTCTAGCCTTGCTGATCCACCATTGTCACGCTTTACCAGAGCATGCATCATCGTTCGTATCCGTTCCGAAAATGAAAGTATGGAATTATCAAAACTCTTAAACCAACTCCTAGAGTTCGGGCTGAAATTGCCCTCACAGATCATCATTGATTGCCAAAGGTTCAGTACGCTATTCTTGGAAGCACGAAAATGGGCCTGAGAGTCAGATAGTTGGGTAGTACCAACCGATGAAGTTTGCCTAGATGATATCGTCCAGATCATGGTAGAATTATTCAGGCAAACCAACAACATGTGCAGTATGATCAAGTTACTTGATGTTCTGAATCTACGTGGGCGCCTGGTCCCATCACCCTTACACATCCCCACAGAATTGGATGACCTGTATGAAGAAGCCGTTGAAGTTGTGGAATGCATAGAATTTACATAGAAAGACATAATTATTGCCACCATATGGGGGGGAGGAATTTGGATATTCGAATGACGAACAAGTTTTCAAAAAAACTGGCCCGGTAGTCGACATATGTGGAATGATATCATTTGAAGAACTCATCAGAGAAATAAACAAAGTGGAAGAACTACCCAAGATTGATGAGAAAATGGGATTCATGTTCTTCCCTTCTTCACTAAATCACATGACCATATTAGGGAGGCATTATCATATCCTAAGCTTACTACCAGCCAATGATAAGGGAAAGGGCGTGGAAAACCTTCCTATGATAAAGATGACCCTCGAGGAGACAAAAAGATCCTAGAACAACTAAAGAAAACTCAATCTAACATCACTATATGGGAGCTTTTCATGTCTTCTTAGCTGCACATAAACGCTTTGATCAAGTTGCTCACTAGACCCACAATTACTCCTACCACACCAGAAGAAGCGGTAAATTTGGTCGGATCCTTGACCTCTACTCGAATACTATCCTTTTCCGAAGAAGAAACCCACAAGATTGGGCCAAACCACAATCATGTGCTCAATATCTCCGTCAAAGTTATGGGGAAGGTTGTACCACTCTCTCATATCGATAATGGATCCTCCTTGAATGTCTGCCCATTGAGAACCTTCAAATTTTTAGGACTGGAAGAAAGCGACCTCGCTCCAACCTTCGCTATTGTGCGTTCCTATGATAATTCCCATCGGGAGGTGATTGGATCAATAAAGCTTATAATAGGTGTTGGCCCTATAAACCCTGTCGTCGAATTCCAAGTTATTGACATCCCAGCCTGTTTCAACCTATTGTTAGGATGACATTGGATCTACAGTATCAAGGGCGTGTATTCCTCACTCCATTAGAAATTAAAGTTCTTCGTCGATGGATGGGTCATTATCATCTTGGGCGACGACGACAATGTCGATGGTGCAAGTAGCAACAGTCCAATCCTTGAGATACAGCACAGGTAAAATGATATGCTCCTATCAGGATTTTGTGTTGAACCACTTCTATTACCGGTAGGGGATAACTTCAAAGAAAGGGTTTGTCCAGAATACGACCCTCATGGAAACGTCAATGTGATTTAGATGTTCAGAAACATGCACTTCATGCCCGGACTGGGGCTAGGGCAAAGACAGCAAGGGATACTTGAGACCATTGAATTGAAGAAGGCTTTCCCTCCTTGTGGTTTGGGGTATCAACCATCGGAACAAGAGCTCATAATGATCCACCAGTCTCGACTAAAGAGAGGACTAGAGCGCATACAGACTATCCCAAGTGATTCCTTGAATGTACGATTTATCAAAGAGGGTCAGGACTTACCCTTTTGCGGCTTTTTGGAACTATGGTATGACCATACATACAAGAAGATGAAGCCTGGAATGGAGATATTTTTCGAAGATAGCTACCCATGGGCCGAAAATTCCCAACATCTAGTAAAATCGCTCATCAAAGATACCGAAGAGACTGAGGAAAGTGACTCTGAAGATTACTTCAAGTTACAGACATTGGGGCTAAAACTGTGCATGGTTCACTCAGGCCCTACATCATTGGATCCGTCCCAACTGATTAAAGCTGCTAATACACCTCTCCTCAACTGGCATGCTGTGCCCGTTCCACCTACTAAAACCTCCCATAAT
Source organism: Sambucus nigra (assembly GCA_949130495.1). NCBI lineage: Eukaryota > Viridiplantae > Streptophyta > Magnoliopsida > Dipsacales > Adoxaceae > Sambucus > Sambucus nigra. Next base: position 104,891,022 of record OX422224.1, read on the forward strand.
CCTAATGTTTACCCCATTTCTTCTCCTGTTGTGTATCCTTGCTCAAATGTAATCGAGTCCTCATTTGATGAGGTTCTTAATGCTATTTTTCCTATGAATGAAATAAGCGAAGATTTTGAGTATCTTACTGTGCCTTACATTAACTGTTTGGATTCTAATCAAACTTTTAATGATGATGATTTTGCAAATGAAAAATTCTTAACTGACCTAAATAAGTGTAATAATAAACAACATAACCTCGTTCAAGTTAATAAAGAAGAGACTGTTGTTATTAACCTCGGTTTTAGTAGCCAACTACGCAAGATTAGGATAGGGACTACCCTCGACGAGCATGAGCGTGCACAACTTGAAGAATTTCTAAAGGAATTCATGGATGTCTTCACATGGTGCTATGATGATATGCCCTATATTGATCCTAAAATAGCTCATCATGAGATTCCCACTCTCCCAGATTACAAGTCAGTCAAATAAAAGTTGATAAAGCTCTGCACCGAATGGTCGCTCAAGGTTAAAGAAGAGGTGGTCAAATAGTTGAATGTAGGTTTCATTCGTGTGATTGAATATCCCAAATGGCTAGCCAATATAGTTCCCATGCCAAAATTAGGAGGAAAAGTTCAGATGTGTGTAGACTACTGAACAAAGCCTCTCTAAAGGATGATTATTCGTTACCCAATATTAACATGATCGTGGACAACACAGCTAGTTAGGTTCTCAAGTCATTAGTCGACGATTTTGTCGGATACAACCAAATCAAAATGCACCCAGACCACCAAGAAAGGACCGCGTGCATCACCCCATGGGGAACCTTTTTCTACACTGTCATGCTATTTGGTCTCAAGAACACTGGGGCTACCTACCAGAAGGCTGCCACAACCATCCTGTACGATTTAATTCACAAAGAAGTTGAAGTCTATGTGGATGATATGATTATCAAAGCCAAAACTAGAGAGGGTCATGTTCCTGCTCTCCGAAAGTTCTTTGAACGATTGCGACAGTATCAGATGAGACTCAATCCACAGAAATGCATATTTGGTGTTACAAAGGGAAAACTCTTGGGATTCATGGTCAGTGAGAAGGGCATAGAAGCAGATCCCGCCAAGCTAAAAGCCATACTTGAGATGCCACCTCCCCGAATAGAGAAAGATGTCTGAGGTTTCCTCGAGAAATTATAATGCATCATCCGGTTCATCAGTCAATTAAACTCCATCTACGAACCAATCATCAATCTCCTCCAAAAGGATTAAAATAAAGTTTGGAATGAGGCATGCTAAGAAGATTTTGACCGGATCAAACAATATCTTACCCAACCCCCGGTACTCATGCCATCACATCCTGGTCTCTCCTTGCTCCTATACCTAACCATAACCGACACTGCAGCTGGGGTTTTGCTAGCCCAATACCTTGAAGATTCCCGCAAAGAAAGAGCCATCTATTATGCCAGTCACAAATTGGTCGGGTACGAAGTTAACTATACTTCTTTGGAAAAGGCATGTATCACACTTGTTTGGGTCACTCAAAAGGTATGGCACTACATGCTCACCTTCCCCATCAAACTTGTATCCTGAATGGAACCCATCAAATACCTGCTTGAGAAACCCAACTTATCCATCCGAATAGCCCAATGGTTGATGCTCCTAGCCGAGTTTGATATCATATACGTCACGCAGAAATCCATGAAAGGAAGAGCCATCTCTGACTACCTCGCTGATTACCCCGTAGAAGAAGCTAATGTCTGGATCTCCGAATTCCTAGATGAAAACATCATTTTCACTGCCTAAGACAACCTTCGATGGCAAATGTTCTTTGACGGTGTTGCCAACAAAAAGGGACATGGCATTGGGATACTCTTGATCGCCCCAAATGACTCCCACACTCCAATCGCCATCAAGTTGGATTTCCCTTGCACCAACAATATGACTGAATACGAGGCGTGCACGATAGGCCTCAAAGTTGCTCTCAAGAAAGGTATTCAATGTTTAGACGTCTACAGGGATTCCGCCCTCATCATCGTTCAAGTGCTCAGAAAGTGGAGAGTCGAGGACGAGAAACTCCAACCCTCCCATGCCCACTTAGAAGAACTAGCCTCCCAATTCCAAGATATCACTTTCCATTACCTACCTAGAGCAAAAAAATAACCTAGTCGATGCTCTTGCTACCTTGGATTCCATGATCGACATGCCCGAAGGAATAACTATGACCCCCTTCCTAGTTCAAAAGCAAGACAAACTAACCCACTGCTACCACATTGATCTCGTCACTACAGAAGATCCTGAGCTAGCCAATTGTTGGTACTATAATATTTGGCACCTCCTCAGGCATGGTAGGTATCCCGAGGGTTCCAACAAGAAATATCGAGTAACCCTTTGAAGACTCGCCACCTAGTACATCATCGACCGGTATGGATCCGGAACGAGCTAGTGTTAGATAACGGATTGCATTTCGAGGTAGAAGTCACAGAGGTGGTCAACGAGTATGGGATTCAGAGACACAAATCTTCTCCCTGCCGACCTCAGACCAACGGTGCAGTTAAAGACGCCAACAAGAACCTCAAAGCCATCATCAGCAAGATGACCAAAAGTTGTCGGGATTAGGCCGACCAGATCTTGTACGCCCTCTAGGGCTACCGAACCTCAATTCGAACCTCTACTGGGGCTACCCCTTACTCTCTGGTTTATGGTATGGAAGTAGTCTTACCCGTGGAGCTGGAAATACCCTTGTTGCGCGTCATGCTTGAAATCAAGGTCAATAAAGAAGACTGGTGCCAAAGTCGTCTTAACGAGCTGACCCTCCTAGACAAAAGGAGATTAAAAACACTATACCAAATACAAGGGTACCATCGTCGAATAGCGCATTCATTCAACAAGAGAGTCAAGGATCGCGGTGTCTGAGAAGGGAACCTAGCCCTCAAAGAAATCATATAACCCATCTGAGACCCCAGAGGGGAATTCAAGCACAATTTGAGCGACCCCTATATTGTCAAGAAGATCTTGTCCGACGGTGCCGTCATGCTTACCGACTTAGATGGGGAAAAGATGGCTCGTCCAGTAAACTTGGACCATCTCAATAAGTTCTACCCCTAGTCCAAAATCTCGGTACGCTACGACTCTTCTCGTCTCCCTTTTATTAAAAAAAATCTCTTCATTTCCCCTACCCAGAACTACATGGGCTTGATCCTCTGCAAATAACCATTTTCAAACAAAGTATAAAATTTCAAAATACCAGAGGTACATAGGCAGCTCATACACCATATATAAGCACGACCCTTTCTTTTTCACAAAATACTATTCTTTTCTTACCTCCGGGAACGACAATTCATTTTAACATATATTTGAACAAAAGGATTATGTATGCCTTAATGATCGATATAGATAATTCAAACAATACAAAATTCATCAAAAGGCGGAGCTGGATGATCAAAAACTTGTTTACTTCACTAATAAGAAATTATGGTACAAATTACATAAGAAAAGGAATGGATAACTCCCCTCCCCCTACCCTCCTAAAAAAGCCAAATAAAATCCCCACATTTATTCCCCATTACAAAATAAACCATCCTATCCACAGTTACCAGAGGATCCTTCTCCATCATCATCATCTACATCCTGGGGTCCCTAAGTTTCCCCTGCCTGAATAGAGTGTCGAGGACACTCCATAGACCGATAAGCTCAAACCAGCTTCGAAAAAACCACAACACCTCCTTCCATGGTATTAAAAGAGACAAACCACTTCTGTCCAGTCTCCACTACCAACATCTTGCTAACTACTCTCCTCCACAACCACTTTATATAATCCCCAGGGATATGCCAAAATCTCCCAACAGACTGAGAGGGACGGGTCAACGGACGCTGACTCTCCCACAAAGAGCCAAGCCATAGGCACAGATGCTCGGTCAAATCCTCTATCGAAAAGAAATTTAGTGTTTGAGGTGGCACGACCTGTGCCCAGACAAATTGGTGCAGAAGCCGCCAAGGGAAATAAAAAGTGGTCTGGCTAAGACCAACCATCCGCACATACGGGTATTCTCCTAGCTCCAGAATATGAAGCAATTATCTGAACCAAGGCACTGACCAATACAGATTCTGAGCCCCATGCTCCACAGCTCTCAATATCCAGGCCAACGCTGAAGAAGTGACGCGAAAAGAAGTTGGGTACAGCCGACAAAGGATATTCTGGAAGAGTCACCAGGCGGAGTCTTTCAGACAACCACATGAACAGCATCACAGGTCTACCCCGTAGGGAGTTAGTTAGACCTTCTCGTGAGGCATCCAGATCGTTCAGGGTCTCCGCCAGTATCACCGCCACAGGATTGCGACGATATGACATCCATGAAGCAATGGCTGCAAGTTGCGAATCCATTAGCAGTTCCCCAGTCACCAGTAGTAATTTTGAAACTAAGCCCAGAGCAACGGCTCCAGCATAGCAAGCATCACCTACTTCTCGTAAATGCACGAACTGAAACACTGTCGAGAGGGAGATCATTCCTCCAGCAACCAGTGATCTAGTCACCGAAGGAAAAATACTAAGAAGCTCGACCAACAAATCCTTGGGAGAATGGGAAAATTTGGGTAAAGCTGCAGCAACACTAGGATTTATCCCCAGTATGGAAGAAAATTCCTCGTAGGTAGGACAAACTTCATCCAACCCAAAGCGGAATACATGGTCTTCGGGGTATAAAAATTGTACCTCCACCATCAGCATGTTCCACTTAATGGACCGATTCCGCCACAAAGAGACTCGACGCATGTTAAAAACATCATAGTCGACATTATAAGAGAACATTGCTTCCAAGTCTTCAAGGTAGTTAGCAAACTCAATGCTACCAGGGAGAGCCATCTTGCAGGACTAAGAGATAGTACGCAAGTAACTAAGAATGTGAAGGTGTGATGAAAACACTCCACCCTAAGCCTTTTTATACTTGAGAACCCTCACAAAATACATAACCCTTGCAGAAATCGGAGGGAATCCTACCCCACAAGGTACAAGAATCTGAAGAAGGAACTAAGCAAAAGCTTTGAATTGATGGGACTGGACTTGACTTCCAATAGGCAGGGCAAGGGGCTTACCGATCGGCAACCCCCCATTTTTGGAAATTTTCCTTTTTCCTTCTTTATCAAAATTAGTAAAACCCAATAAAAATAAATTGATATTCTCAATAAAATTTCAAATTCCTTTTCCACCCCTATATAATTGCCCATTTTTAAAACTTTCCTTCAAAAAATCCTAAAAATGTCTCTTTTTACGGTCCCAGCAGCAAAGTAAAAAGCGCATGTGCATGCATTCACTCACCACTAACAAAAGATAATAAAAAAATCTCATTGCATTGAATATATATATTCTTCCGTGTTACATCAAATTTTGCAGGAAATAGAAAAAAATAAAAAATAAACGGGACTCAGTCCGAACCCATATTTTCTCTCTCTCTCACCTACCCTTCACCCCCTCTCTAAGAGCTTCCACCCCTACAACGCACTCTTTTTCCCCTACGAAGAGACGACGCACCACCACTACCTGAGCCAGTGTCCTCCTCGAACGAAGATGGCATCACCAATCAAGAAGGAACCAGGACTGCATCCCGAATGTGGGCAGTCGCCGAAGATATCCAGTCTTTGATGTCCCTCGGCCAAGTGATCGACACATGTACTTGCTGCAAGTAAAAGGAAAAATCAGTATCAAAGAGGGATCAAAATAGAAAAGGAACCAAGAAAAGAATAGAAAGAAATATCGCAGGAAGAAAAGCCTCCTCTGTCAAACCCAACTCCTCCGGATCCATCGCATGAGGACGATGCAACATGGGGACCATCCCTCTATTATCCCACTGAATGTTATACGAAGGGGTATGCAATCGAATAAAGGGAACCTCTTAACTCGCTGCCACCGATGGATCACCGTCGTTGTGGGAAGACCCCACTACCCGACTCGAACCTGCGGGAGGGAAGGGCAAGGCATCATATATGTTGTGCGCCATCAACCAGCTCGTCACAAAATCCATTTAGTCATGCGGCGCAGCCGTATCAGTGTACAACAGGTAGGACTCGCCGATCATCATCGCGATCCTCGTAACCTCCTGTAACAGCCGCTCCTGCCTCATAGACATGGGAGGCTGCGCAGGTGGTACCACCATCTACTCCTTCACAATATACCGAACCACCCACTCCCCCAGATATCAGGAATGGCCGAACTCATGCACCAGGAAATGCCTCATCTTTGTATTCACCCCGGTCGCCCCCGTATCCTGAATGGTTATCTTCAAGGGTAAAACGTCACCTGAAAATCCATAGCAGGCATAAGTCAATACGGGATCAGAATGTGAAAAAATCAAGACTAAAAATAAAGAGTCTTACCACTAGTCAGACCATTCGAGAACTGACGCACCGCCTCCAGAGAGAGAGATCCCTTCGACTGCCGATTGGCCTTATGCCATCGATACAATCGGTAAAAGTCCCCAAGAGTCTCGTCCTTCAAGGCAATCAGCTGGTTATTTCACCCAATCACTTCATAGAACCACGTCTACCAAAGACAGGAATTCACAATAAAAAAGAGACGCATAAGAAAAATGCGAATGCATGAAAGGAAAATGCCCAAAATTAAAGGATACCTCGAGGAGATACGTGGCTCTAGTAAAATTTTGTCGGCAGCACTGGCTAAATGCATCCAAAGAAAAATAGAGGGTCGCCAAAGTCAGACTCCCCCAATTATAGAGAGGGGTATTCAAAAACATCCTAAAATATGGTAAGAATCACAAATGGACGACGTCTCCACTCGACTCCACCATGAAACCTCCAAGGACCAGAAAAATGAACAACCGGGCCATCTGCCTCACCTGCAGCCCATCCTCCACATCAACCACAGTACTCAGCAAGACATCCTTCAGCAAGGACAGTCGGATGGAATCCCCAGAGAATATCCTCCCCACATCGTCGAGCACCGCCCCCACCCACCGATCGACACTAACCCCTTACATTCCCGAGGCAGTCCAAAAGTCCGTGCCACTGTCGAATGACACCCTATGAACCATGCCGATCGGCACCCCCTTTAAATTTCGTACAAAAATTCCCAGAAAATACCAGACATCCCTGAAAAAATCTCAGAAAATTCCTAAAAATCCCAAGAAGGATTTAGAATATTTTCACCAAGAAAATTTCGCACTCCCTCAAGCGGAACCCCTATTTCCCCAGTGGAACTCTCAAAAACCAAGTAAAACTCCTCCCGGCAACATCCCCGGAGGATCTCTAAAGATAACCCCCTATGCCCTAAAGGCCTAAATTTTACCCGAGCAATACATCCAAACCCTAGGCCACCTAAATCTGCCCAGTGGAATTTTGGCTATTCCTTCAGAGGATGCAAAAGATTTCCCCAGCAATCGACTACCCAACCCAAAACAAAACCACAAGATAAATCTCCCCGGCAGAGTTCCCCAAGAACATTTCTACTTAAGCCCACAGAATTGGCTTCGACCCGCAGAATTGTTCATCTCTATATAAGCCTTTAGAATTGGTCATCTCAACTTAAGCCGCAGAATTGGATTCGACCCGCATAATTGGTCATCACTACATAAGCCCGCAAAATTGGCTTCAACCCCCAGAATTGGTCATCTGATACTTAAGCCCGCATAATTGGTCATCTATATTTAAGCCCTCAGAATTGGCTTCGACCCACAGAATCGGTCACCCTCATCTTCAAGCCTGCAGAATTGGCTTTAACCCGCATAATTGGTCATCTCGCCTTAAGCCCACAGAATTGGCTTCGACCCGCAGAATTGATCATCTCAAAATAAGCCCGTAGAATTGGCTTCGACCCGCAAAATTGGTCATCTCAACTTAAGCCGCAGAACAGGCTTCGACCCATAGAATTCGTCATCACTTCATAAGCCCGCAGAATTGGCTTCGACTCGCAGAATTGGTCACCTCATCTTCAAGCCCACAGAATTGGCTTCGACCCCGCAGAATTGGTCATCTCATACTTAAGCCCGTAGAATTGGCTTCCACCCGCATAATTGGTCATCTCTACTTAAGCTCTCAAAATTTTCTTCGACCCGCAGAATCGGTCACCCTCATCTTTAAGCCCACAGAATCAGCTTCTACCCACAAAATTGGTTATCCCCATCACACTTCGTAGGTCCTCCGAATCGACCTCAACCCTCCGAATTGGTCATCCTCACTCCCTTAGATCCTCAAAATCGTCCTCGACCCTCTGAATTGGTCATCCTCTCTCAAAAGTATCATACGGCATCTATTCGACAGTTATCATTTGTTCCAAACTCACCCATCGAGGGGCTCTATAGATGCCCCATTCTGTTATCCCCAAAACTCTCCTTAGGTCCCTAGCACCTCCCTTCATCACTACAAACCCAGGTCATACCTTGAGTACTGACCTAGAAGCCATCGGGCACTCCCAGGCTCCATTTGACCAAAAGTATAACTCTTTAGCTCGACCGAGACTGAATAAATCTTTGAAGGGAATTGAAACCAATTTCCAACGGTCCATCCCGTGTGCGATTCCGACTTACCATGCAGATGGACAACCTATTTTCCCCCAAAACTCAATCAGGAAGCCACCAGGCACTCCCGAGCTCTGTTTGACCTAGGTTAACTCTTCAACTCAACCGATAATGAATGAATATTTTAAGGCAACTGAAACCCCTTTCCAACAGTCCATCCCGTGCGCAATTCTGACTTACGGTACGGATGAACGATCCGTTTTACTCCGAAAGGTCACCGAATGATTCCAGGGCTCGTTTGACCGAACTCAGCTCCTCTAACCGGACCAAACTCTTTGGAATTTCAAATTAAATCTCCTAACCTTTCCAATGGTCCACCCCGTTCGTGATTCGGACTTACCATGACGACGAACGATTCGTTTGCGTCCGACGATTCCCCTATCAATGGATCGATGAATGCTTTCGATCCATATTTTACACAAAGTCAACACCCAAAATTAGGAGCGGTCCAAAGGACTTTTTAAGGTCTCTGAATTACCTTTCCAACGTTCCACCCCGTGCATAATTCTGATCAACGGTTTATGTTCTGCGATCGATTTTCCAAAAAGGCCTGAAAGACACTGCCAAACGACAGGTCCAGACCCTACCGATCGGTAGTGTGCCTAAACGCACTTGCCGATTGGTAGGAACATGGCTATGGAAATCGGCAATGACCTGTGCCTATAAAAAGGAGGCCTGACCTCACTTGCAAGGAAAGCCCAAATCTGATAGATATCACTCTCAGCAAATCCAGAAAACCTCTCTCGAAGTCACTGTGATTTCCACACCCAAATCCCTTTCCAACCTTCACTTTTCATCCTCCATTTCATCAAAATTGGTGAATTAACCACTCTCCATCATCATCCAAGTCTAAGGGATTCTCTCCAACATTCAAGATCAAGCTCAAAATCTTCAAGAAGGTCCAACTTTCTCAACTCTCTCCTTAAATTCTCATAGATTCGCAATAACTTGTTTTATTGCATAGAACTTTCATTATCTCATCTCACACATCCTAATATACTTTTTATTTAATATTATTGCACATCTCTTATTTTTATATAAATAAAAACCCAATAAACAAGAAAAAAAGGGTTTGCTAATAAATTCCAAACGGCAATTCTCATACTTTTCTTACATTTTTATCACAACTCAAACACTTTTTCTACACACACACACAAATAAGAGAATACCCCGGTTGGATTTATGGGATAAACCCCACCCCTCGTTTTGCATGAAAACTATGTGGACTTTGATGCCTCTATAGGCTACGTAGGCGTCTCGGGGTAAAACTCGAGACTCGAGTCCTATTTTTACTTTTTCTCTCATTTTCTATTTTCTCTAAACTCCACTCTCTTATATATATATATATATATATATATATATATATATATATATATATATATATATATATATATATATATATATATATATATACATATATTTGTTCTTAGTGGCGTATTCTTCCACATGCGTTATCATTCCATCATAACGATTAACGTAAGGATAATCGCGTAAATCCTATTTTCTAATATTTTTATACCTTCCTATGGATGATTCGCTTCACCTCTTCCATGGTTCAAGTCGATGATTCCTATCTCCACTATATATACACATGCACACATATCACGGGGAAAATAAAGGAAAATAACAAAAACCCATGAGAGACTGAAAGGGCAGAATGGGTGCCTAACACCTTCCCATTTCGTTACTTATCCTCCGGACCCTTTTAGAATCATTTTTGGTTTCGTATGCATCAGTATGTCTTTGGATGTTGTCCTTCGGGATGGCTCCCTTTCTTTTGTCTGTTTTGAGTAAAATAGACTGACGACTCTATCTCTCTACATTTTTCACCTCACCCAAATGACGTCGGCCGAAGCACTCCTGAGAGGGATGCGCGGGACCTAGGATCCTCCATCACGCCGCCCGCCCGCCGCGAGGATCCGAGGGATGACCACAAACGATAATGGAATACATGTTTACATTTGGACTCAACAATCCCATTTATCTCAAGGGTGTGAGGACTAGTTAACTAATGAATATTAGCACATGTATTATAATCTGTAACAGAGGCACACACTTACATGTGGATATGTATCCATTCCACAATTGTACGAGCATTTGAATCACTCTCTTATCACATGTAATAAACTTCTTTTACTCGTGTCCATATATAAGGCCTCGTTTGATGCGTCGTATAAGGGGGTCGAATATGATAAAATAAGACCCGAATTAGATAGGACAAGGATGCGCCAAATAAGACTTATTCCAATACTGCATATGGAACAGTTCGTGATAAGAAGATGAGTTGGTCTATAATAATATAATCCCGTGTTTACAATGTTTCGAATATGATTAATTTGTTTCCAGTTTTTAAAAAATACTTCTTTTGTATTTAATAATTAAAAATACAAAAATATACTATTATCACATATTTTAACTAATAACATAGTATCTAATTACACATTGGGTGTTAAAAAATAATATTATGAGATTGTAATAAAGGGATGGACATATGTATTTGTATGTGTATTTATAATTTGTTCACAGACAACCATTAGCAATCATTCACACGTATATAAAAGCTGTGAGCACACAAACCAGCCACAGAAAAATAGTGAGATAGTAAAACTGGTTGTCTATATCTTCTCTTCCAATTCAAACAAACTAGCCACCGGAATATTTTTTGAATCCACAAATGGGTAACATTGATTTTACCCAAAATGGTCGTTGGAAACATGCAAAAACAATCAAACTGAATTGTACATAACTTTCAATTTGTCTAGTAAGTGGGTTAATAGCACGTAAAAAATAATATTTGTAATATAATATTAGCGGTGTGCTAATAACACAAAACATTCAACTTGTCTAGTAAGTGGGATAACATAATATTTCTAGCGATTTAAATAAAAATAGTACTTCATGACAAAGCAACAAACATAAAAAAATAAAAAATAAAAAAGAAAGCGAAGGAGATTACCTGCTCTAATGAAAAATGTGAATGAAGAGTTGTGTTAATGGGAGAGACGGATGATTTCTATATAATGTTTCAGAGACTACAAGTTGAATGAGTTTCTTTTAACATATGAAGGAAGGGTACTAATTTTCAATCAAATCTTTACACCAAATAATTGTATAGCTCCTTAGAGGTGGAATGTTTTTATCCCCCTCCTTGTGAGATAATGAGCTAACTTGGGTTAACTTATCCCATCACATATACCATCCAAAACTACACCATATATGGATAGGATAATTTTATATATTATGGCCCTCTTATATGACGTATCAAACGAGTTATGAGAATTCAAGGCTCGTAATTTGATGCTAGTGAAAACTATGTTTCTTCAATATTTATTTTGGTATCAGAGATCCAAACCAACATAGTTGATTGTCAGTCTACATTCATAACATATCTTTCACCTGTTACTACCACTCCAAAACTAACACAACTCATGTACCCTTCTCTCAATAAAACCCACCACTTTATCTATCAAAAACTCACCTCGACCAAATATCGTTTTTCAAAAGCCAATCTTATACGTTTTCTTCATGGAAAAAATCTCCTTGGCTTCATTGATGGTTCTCATCCATGTCCCCTTAAAAAATATTATATGGTCAGTCATACCAAACCAAGAGACAATCCAGAATCTAAGCCATGGGTTTTATAAGACCAACTTCTTCTTAGCACATTAAGCTCCTCTAGAGGCTGCTCTCGCCTCTCCTCCAAATATGTGAATATTAAACATCCATGTGAACTTACGAAATGTAATCCAAAGAGATTTTTCGGTATCTCAATATCTTCAAATGGAAAAGGCCTATCCCATTGAGATAAACTCCATTAGTTGTTCGATATCAAAATAAAACTTAAGTGATTATCTTCTTTGCGGCATTCATCTTTAGTTTAAACATCTTATCACCATACTTTCATTTCGACCCGAACCAACTTCCTTCTTTGAATTGTATTGTTTAAACCTTATCCATTAATGCCTATATGCTAACACTTCTCTTATTCGAACATTTCTTTTCCCTATCCTTCCAATTCACCAACTTATGTTAATCTCACTCAACATGTAATCACTTTACTAGCGCATACAAATACTTCATCGCACTTTGGTCATAGTCACTACAACTACGGTCCTTCTCGTTTAAGCTACAAAAATTGATCGTCATACCATGAAAGTCATTACACATCTTTATCTCCCAGCCACTCCAACTCGGATAGTGACACCGAACTCCCTGTTAAATTTGTAACGGCTTATATGAAATAGTTGCTACAGACTCTCACCATTACTCACACACAAGCAATACATAATAAAATTTACATACCTACCCCATTACCCCACTCACGAAATGTACAGAATGGTGTTAGGCCATGGTAAGTGAAATCACTGCTCTCATACAAAATGGAACTTGGAACCTAGTTCCTTTCTCTCTAGTAATGAACATTGGTATGTGTAAATGGGTATATTGGATAAAGATATAGGCCCATGATTCCTTGTAACATTATAAAGCACGTTTAGTGGCAAAATGAGTTAACCAACAACAAGGTAGTGATTATGATAAAATTTTCAGTTTGGTTTTCAAGTTGGTAACTCATCGGATTGTTCTTGACCTTGAATTAATCAAAGTTGGACAATCCATCAACTAGATGTGAATGATTCTTTACTTCAAGGAGTAATCAATAAGAACGTATACATGACTCAACCCCCGGGCTTTGAAGACACCTCTCGATTTCAACCTGTTTTTAACCTTTGGCGACCATTATATGGCTTAAACTAGGACCCATGTGCTTGGTTTTATTGTCTTATAATGTTTTTACTCCGACATGACTTTATTGCATAAAAAAACAGATTCATATCCATTTATTTACTCTCACCAAGGTATTAAGGCTGGCATGCCCCTATATGTGCATGATCTTTTAATCATGGGAAATCATGCATCTTATATCCAATCCCTCATTCAGAACTAGGGTAATGAATTTTCAATCAAACATCTTAGTGAGCTTCATTATTTTGGGAGAATTATTGTCACGCCCCATACGTTGGCCTTTTCTTATCACAAAATCAATACATTTGAGACTTCTTTCAAAAGTTGAAAATGTCCACACCAATCATGTGAAAATTCCCTTGTCTCCTTTTGTTAAACTCTCGAATCAATGGTGAACCATTCTCAAAGTCGGCCAAATTTAAAAAAAAATGTCAACACATTAAAATATCTTACTTCGACTTACTCTGACTTAGCTTATGATCTAAATAAAGATTTCCAATTCATTCAAAATACAATCGATGCACATTGGGTTATTATCAAATGAATTCTACTATATTTTTATCAAACTATTTCACAGTGCCTTCTAATTAAAAACTCATCATCAACGGGGTTTCATGCTTATACGTCGCTGATTAGGCAAGTTATATTGATGATCGAAAGTCAACTACAGGTTATGATATTTACCTCGGCTCTAATCTGACCTTGCGGTGTTCTCGTAAGCTACGTACGGTTTCTCGTTATTATACCGAGTCTTAATATAATGTCTTCATCTTGAACTTTGTCTTGTACATAATGCTTCAATACTATGGTGGGATAATATCGGAGCCATATATATATGGAAAATCCAATTCTTCATACACACGCTAAACATGTTGAAATTAATTGTCATTTAGTGCACGATAATGTGGCGAGACATGATATCCAAGTCAAGTTTCTTTTATCTGACGGATAAGTTATTGAAATTATTAAAATTATGAACATTCTTTCTCAACATCGTTTGTCTTGAGGGAATGTATTAGGACATGTATTATTATCCACAAGGGAAGCCATCGGTCATGTATTGATATGTATACATTCCAGAATTGTAAGAGCATTGCAGTTGCTCTCTTATCACATGTACCAAACCTCTTGTACCCAAGTCTACATCGGAGTATATCGAGCAATATTAGGAACCAACCATAGACTTTATCACATGCAATGTGTCTCATAGTACGCCAAATCAAATTACATACACTAGACAACTAATCCAAAAATCTGAAACCAAAGAGCAAAAATAATGTAATTTCACATTATTATGGTGATTAATGCAGATAAATACTCTATTGATTATTTAAAATCAACATTAATGTCAAAATTTTCAAATTAGCCTAAGAGAATCAATTAATAAACCAATTTATAGTGCATAATGACCCCCAAACCTCAAATTATATATTTTTTAAGAAGAGGGATGGTACCCCCATAAATTTTATTAATAAAATAGAAAAATATACTCTTTAGTGGCTTTTACATATTTTTATTTTCTAAAAAACCTAGAAATAATGATTTGACTTAGGGCCTTATTCGTCATTTTTGTCATTTTTAGTATTTCTTCTATTTTAGTATTCATTATATTTTTCTTTTGTTTAGTATTTAGAGGAAGGAAGGTTAATTGGAACTTAAGGGCATAAATGTAATTAGATTGTTAGCTTAGAGGACAATCAAGCTCCTTCCTATAAATACTCTTTTATAGTCTCATTTGAGGCATTCTTCCATTTTCAGATATTGTGACTTGAGAGAGTTTAGAGAGATTTATCTTTTATTGCTCCCATTTGACGTTATTTACGTCAAATGCTATCAGAGCCTAGTCGTTGCAAAAGTTGTTGTTGTTGTAAAATAAAAACTCATAAATAATGTCACGTGGGTCCAAGAAAAATGAACACCTCCACGGAAATTCCTTTCGATCAAATCCTGGAAGCCATCAACCAATTGAAGGTCCGAATGGATGAGATCGATGCACGAAATCCACCATCGGCAATCAGGGTGGACCGCACCCACACCGCTCTAGTAACATCTCAAATCCTAACCCTAATTCCCCCAAATAAACCCATTCTACACCTCTACCGCAATAAAACCCTAATTTCACAAACCATAATCCCAATTTCAATCAAGAAAACCCCACCACCGAGGATGGAATTCCACCACCACAATCCACTGGCCGGAATACCCCAAAAATCCCAAAATCTTCAATCCAAACCAAAATAGCCCACCCACCCATCGAAAACACAAATCACCCCAAACTGAACCCAACAACTGCTCTCTCGGCACCCGATGGAACCCCAACCCACCACAAATCAAAATTCGGCCATCAGTTACCTTCTTCACAACTGAACAATGCCGATTCAGGCCCTACTATAGGCGATCCAATCCCAGGGTGCGTCTGACAAGCCCACTTCTTTGGGCCGAGATCTCCACCGCTCGGACAACCGTACCGAGGGTTGTCCGCCCCTTTCATGTTATCCCGACACTTTTCTAGTGACCCCTTCTCCAATATGTGTCCAATTGGAACCTCATATGATCGGAACATACTCTCCAACTATTACCTAGATGATCCATGACATTCGGCATGCCAAGGGCTCAACTTCAACTCATCCTCACTCAAAGGTAACAATTTTGATCACAAATGAGTCCTATATGCATCTTAATCCAAGTTGCATCTTAACCCATATCTTAAACACCAAACCCTAGAATTTCAATCTTCACACATTCCTAATACCCTCACTTTCCACAATTCATCCACACCACCCACATACCCTCCTCTATCACCTCAAATATCAACACACTATCATGTACCCTCACCACACCTTTCTCCACCCCGAGTTCTTGTTTCTTGCCACTCACCATTGCAAAACACTCACAACTACCCCACACCTCCTCCACTTGATCACCCCTTACCTCCTATCTCTATTTACCCTCTCCATCACCCAGAAAACACCCCAAACCTCCCCATCTTACCTCCATATCCCCTCCCCATTCGTTACCACACACCCTCACCCACCCCATTTAACCTTCCCCACACTTTTGCCCCCACCTATTCTCCGTACTTCACCACCACTCGGTCCCCCAACACATGTACCCCACCATCATTCTACATGGGATGCCCATTCCATTCATTTCGCACTTTTTGACTCCCATGAGAGGGTACAGGAGTGGATTAGTCTACCCCACATGATGGCCTCCCTTCACCCCGACCCCACTTCGCTCCAAAATTTGAGTTACCCTCTCCTACTAAGTGGCGCACTAATGTTTCTCCTTTTGACTCTCTGGTCCAGAAGGTTATTCCATACGGCCCTCTCTCTGAGCACCATTTATTTTTATGTTATCAAAAGGGGCACCAAATGAACAACTGTCCCTACCACCAGTCGTTGGTCCCAACACTGCCTCCTTCTCCACCATGAGAGACCATTCCACCAAGTACTCCCCCTCCACCCGCCCCTTTACCAGTACCATCACCGGCTCTTGATCCTCCTCATCCATCGCCTCAGATATGACCACAGAGAGCATTACTTCCCGATCCTCCACCATGCGATGATGACCTAGATGAGGATGATTCGGTCCTACAAGGTGGTGATGTCATTACAGATTTGGCTCTTCAGTTACTCTCGAGGAGCATGCAGGGTGACATTCAGGTAGATATCCTGATGTTTGACAGTCACCTACAGCCCGATGGCGTTGTTGATTGGCTTGCCACCGTGGATAGGATATTAGAGTACAAGCGACTGAAAGGTCTCCAGTGTGTCCTACTAGCAGTGACCAGATTTCAGGGCTATACGAGTGTCTGGTGAAATGACTTGGAGCAACGTCGTGTTCTTAAGATTCAACCTCCTATAAAGAC